>CM040750.1:1832500-2525000 GCA_022829145.1 Albula goreensis | reverse complement strand
TAGTTTCAGCAAAATTATACTTTTCCATATGGGGATTACGGTTAAAAGATTTAAGTATGTCAAATTAATATTTGATGTACTTATTTCCCTGCACATCATATAAATATATTATATTGTAGGGTTACCCTACAGTATTTTTGTTGTGCATTCAGTCTGATACTTTGGTGTGTGCCTTTGATTGACATGATTGGCTATCTGGCCTCTAGTTCTATGACCTCCTCTAGGAAAACCTTAAATTGTTTCATGGGGCCTGGTCATATAAAAAGACAGTTAAGTGTGATGGATTTTTTTTTTTTTTTTTTCAAATTTTACATAAGAAGCTCTTTAACTTGCAGTTATTAACTTCCAGCAATTGTCAGCTGCTTTGAAGAAAATAAAAAATGAAAAAAAAACAATTACCGTTGAAATGTAATTGTAGGTAATTTTATCAACTGTGCACCTTGACTCATGGATCATGTGAAGCTATGTGGTAAATAGCTTGGACTCCGCTACTCCTAGAATATGCACTCTTTTCATCCGGTAAACAAACGTCTCAGATCTAAAGCTTTCCCATAATTGTTATGCTAACCTTGGAGCGAAACCCCCTCCATTTGCATTTGAAGGAGCTAAATATTAGCCAAGAAAGAAAGCTCTCCTTTTAAAAGGCATGAGAAAATGTCCCTTGCCTTTGGTACTGAACCATCTGTGCTGGCTGCTTTCCCTCTATGGCAAACAGAGCTGAGAAATCCAGGCAGGCAGCAGAGGGGGCAGCAAAGGCAGAACTTTCTTTCTCTCAGTATTTCAGAAAAAAAAACTCCATAAGTGTTTGGTTAGATTTTAGCCAGATAGTTTTTTCTGCACGGTTTTGAGGACTATTCATTTACTCTTGTGGTTTTCAAAAACAGATTGTGACATTCCACTTAAAATCTATTTTGTAACTTTTTTAACTGCCAGGAGATACATTGTGAGGACAGAGCCCTTAACAGTCATCATAACAGACTTTATGTTTTATTGCTTCTAACTGTTAAAAATTAACTAAAACTCAAACAAGCGTAATACTGTTATTATTCTTCAGATTGAGTGGGCTTGTCTTTGATCCTCTGTGTTGCTGACAAATTAAGCTCCTTGAATGAGTTCAGACTTCATAAGTAAAGGCAAGGTTTTTTGTTGCTTTTTATTATTTTGCTCCTTGATTGAGATGGAAATTAAGTAATTAGTGAGTGCCCTCCTTTAGTGTGTTGAGGCTGTGAAAGGAATGTCGGATTGATTCCTTTGAGGCCTGTGTCCGACCGGGCCAGAGGCACACCTGGGACTTTTTCCCAGGGGTGCGAGGGTAGGCGCCGGCTGTCCATGCTGAGCACAAAGCCGCAGCGCTGTTTAAACTCACACAGCCGCGGCCCCCACCCACTCTACACACGGAGGGCAGGACTCATTCATCCTCAAGCACTTCCTGCTTGATGTTACAAACGACACCAAATTCCTCCAGACAAGTGGTTTTCTTTTTTTCTCTTCTCTGCACAGAAAGGGGGGATAATCTAGGAGTGTCTTAAGACCCGCTACGATGTATGGGGAGGAAAAAACAAAAAATGGACCCAAAAACAGATGGAATTACCACCCCCACCCACCTTCCCCCATTCCAAAAAAAAATGCATAATTCAGATCAATTGAAAGATTAGGTATAAATCAGATGAAAGTGACCCAAGAAGGAGATGAGGAAGAAAGGATGGGTTAATGACCAGGGATCAGGGGCTGGGCTCAATGCAGGCCCAGGGTCTCATTATGGCTGATGTTCTTAATCTGGAGCCTGTTCGCACAAGTGCTTTTTATTGTGTCCCCTCCTGGCACTCGCATTCCCTCGCAAACATCAACAACAGGCCCCCCCCTCCGACCTCCTCCATTTCCCATGAAGCTCTCTGTGGAGGGGCACCTGTGAGTTATGAATTTCAAAGTGACAATTTCCCTCCTTTTCAATCCCACCCCCATCCCCTGCCACCCCCACCCTTTTCCCACCTCGGACAATGGGGGATCTCCTATAGACTCACTTTCACCGCAGCGACAGCCCAGCCCGATCGCCCCGCATTCCAGCGGCATTTGGAGTCAGATCAGAGCTGGGAGCACAGCACCAGGGTCGCTTGACAAAAAAGACAAGGAGCAGATGGCGGGCTTTGTGATTCCCTCCTCTTTTTAGCCTGCGCGGCCCAGCAATGTGGGGAAGGGATTTTTCCCCCCTTCCTCCTTCTTCCCTCCCCGCGCGCTGAGCACCGGTTGCTGAATAGGCCCACCACATGGTACCAGCCCGTAGGTATGGACCTCCACAAGCAGATGGTGAGATCATTTGGAGCAATTAATGCTTTGAAAGTATCAGTGGGAACATGTTTGTCATGGCGATGGGGGCACGTGGTAAATGAGTTCACTGACACCCACCTCCTTCCCCCCCCCCACTTCCCTCTCCCTCTTTTCTGAAAGGGGACAAATTCCAGGAAAAAGGGACAGGATGAAAGTGGGTAGAGAAGGGAAAGAACAGTGCATGCCCGCTATGGGAACTGGCTTCCAGAGGCTAAGGGTCTCACTGAGCACTTCCACATTCCAGGAGTTATTTCATATGTATTTTCATATAAATATATAAACACAAGGCGATCTGTATTCAAATTTAAAAGCCTAGTGCACTGGCTGTCTGTTTTTCATTACAGATCTTGAAATTTTAACCAAGGGAAAATAAACAGTGGGAAAGTGGATTATTCCCTTGGTGCTGTACTAGATTTTTTCCAATAAAGTCATTTTAGCAGTAAACCACTGCAGTGTATTTTCACAGGGTCTGAGTTAGGGAGCATTAGTGTATGTTATAAGAAAAAGACTACTTTTCTAAAGTCAACCAGCAGAAGAATTTGCAACCAGCTGAAGGGGCAAAGTCGCATTAAATCATAATGACATGTCATACTCAAACAATGAGCCAATGCCAGTGATAACAGACCAGCAGTGTATCATATTTCTTGGGAATGACATCGACCAGACTGAGGTGGAGTTCTGCGATGGTGTTCCTTTTCACACATCGGGTGGTGAGGTGAAGCCCCAGTGAAAGGACTGTGGCTGTGACTCATTTGAAGGAATTTAATGTCAATAACCAGGTGAGCACAGGTGTTCTCTCAGGTGTGCCCAGCAAGGGGTGCTTAAATGCATGAGTATGTTTGTCAAGGTGAATTATAGCTCACACATTTATTGTAGTACATAGATTTCTGATGTTGTTGACAGAGCTGTCCTATAAAATTGATGCAATCTGCTTTTGGAATTTCACCCAAGAATAATGCCAGAATTTTATTCCTTTCTATTGCATATAGATAAGAACAACTGTGTGAAAATGATTCACTCACCCCACCTGTGGGCTTATGGTTCTCACGCATCCCCTTTTTGAACCGTGAGAGCTGTACTTACAGAAAGTGATGGGCCATCTTAACTGCAAACTTGACCTCAACGTCATTCCTTGGTCAGCTTGCGTGGGGGGAAAGTCCCATGTGCCAGCAGTGTGCCAGTAATAGTCACAGAACAGATGTTTTTGACAGCGCAGTGTTTCCTGACATGCCAGTAGGACTTTCTTAACACACACTCTTCCATGTTCCGGGCAATAGAAAAACACCATCTTTGTAAAAACTGTGAGAAAGGGTTAAACTCATGACCTTAGCTTTACATATACAAAAGTGGTGTTGTAATTTAATTACTTTATTTAAAACTACCCAAACTATTTTATACATTATGTAAAAACTATGTGAACCATTGTTTTAGAGCTGAAAATGTTATGGCTTCATGTCAATCTGCAAAGGAGGAATCAGGATACAAAAATTGCTATACATGGAGGGGCAATTGATCTAAGGGCCATTTAAGCCCCGCTGACAACAGAACGCAAAAGATGGTAATTCTGGGACCTTAATACTTTGCATGGTTTCATCATATATGTCAAAGCAACTGTACACAAAAAATTGAGAGGGTCAGGTCATCACATTGGTTTATTTTTCACAGAATGGCACATATGTAGTTTTTTCCCAACTTATGCAGACCTGTTTCACAAAACAAATTCATGTGAAGGTGGTATAATGCCTTTATGAGAACTCATAACAACAGTAATACCTGCCAATTAAACTTGAAATGCTTTGTTTCTCTCAGTATGACAGGCAGTGTTTCAGATGATATAACCAATTCCTTTTTGGAAAAACAGCAACCTGTTTTTCAGCACCAAAGGTAAACATGACAAGCTCAGGATCTGGTCACGAGTCCATTGAGCCATGGCAGGAACTGAAAGCAGCAGCTGGGGAGTTTCTCGAAACTCACATTGCCCATATAGAAACTCACACCACTAAATATCGCTGTTTCTGGTCACCACAGAAGGGATTGAGGCCAAATATCTGAGGTGGTTCCTGATCTGGGATGATTACTGATATGGAACCTTTAACAGTTATGTGAGGAGTTATGTTTTCTCTGTTTCATTTTTAATACAAAATAGTAACATTCGTAAAATAAAAAATACTTACTTATAAATGAGTTTTTCTGTGACAATGATTATGAAACTGCATAGGGCATTCCTCTTTTTAAATCATTTTCAATACAATCTCTTTGTAGCTTTTGTGATTGGTCAAATTGTTCTGTAACTAATGTGTAGTTGTTGAAGGTGTGTTTGGATTTTAATAAAAAATAGTTTTTTTTTTCCAACTCTGATTGGAAGAAGTATCCTTTACAGTAAAATTGTTTACATCTTGTTGCTGTTGCTAATTTTTCTTTTTTCATTGTTCCCATTGAACTTCACCAAGGATCTTTCAAAAATGAGAAAAACAAGAAAACATGAGAGTATCGTCTCCCTCCAAACCTCTAATATAAATATCTCAACATTGCATCAAACAAACATGCACACACACTGACACCCTACACATTAAAGGACTGGCAATTGAACCACAAATCGTCATTTGACAAAATAGATTCAAGGTAATTTTTTTGCTTTTGATATTCATTACATGGTACAACTCTTTAGTGATGGTTCCCTAAGCATTGTGTTAAACACAGGTAATTTAGAAATGCAGCCTGACATTGATGCGCTTACGGTAAATGGTGCACCCAATATTTGCATATGTGAGCTGATAACGGAACCACCTGTGCACAGCCTTGGTTTACAGAATGATCCAGGAACAGAAAGCGGAACACAACGGGTGGAATCGCTTCTCATTTCAGATTTGTCTGGGAATTTTGAGCTCTCTTACCTCAGCTGGAACTCCGGGACACCAGGAGCCTCGCTGCGGCTTTGCCTGAAGCTGTTCTTGTGTGATGAGGATGCAGCAGCGACGTGTCACAGGCGCAAACGCAGAAAATCAGTCAATACTCCCACATTACCCTATATGCATACATACATACATACATACAACATATTGCTACCCTCTGTTTATACATAGTGATTAAACTAAGCTGACCAAAAGAACAATGCCAAGAGTGACTCTCACTTCATAAAGGACAGGGAGCAAACAGGCTTTACTGGGGCCTGAGTGAGTTTGTATGTGTGCTTCTCAGTTTACAAAAAAGACTGATACAGTGCTTTCAATTAAATTCAATTCAAAAACTGCCACAGGCAAGCACAAACCCACACCAGCCTTTAAGTGCGTTTTTGTATTCTGTGGAAGTAATGCAGGTTCTCTGCTGAGGCAACGCAATAGCAGGTAAAAATGGCTCGTATGTAAACTGCAAACAGCAGCTCAACTCGCTCAGTAAATGGAGCCGCACCTGAGCAAATGAAAACAAGAGGGGTTATGTTATTTTCTGCCTGGCACAGGGAAACATGACACTCTGTGTAAACTGTGTCACCTGGAAATGGTGACATTGGGCCAATTCCACAAGCCTTCCCCATGGTTACCAATCCAAACGACCTAGAGCAACATGTCTATTCATGTTTCAGGGTATGGGGAGCATGCACAATGAGTATGTTTATCTAATGAGAGCGGGTTGTGTTGTTGAGGGTCTATGTCAGCAATCTCAAATAGGGAAGTTTTGAGCTCACTGCAGTTTACAGAAGTGAAAATAGAGAAACCATACATGGAAACAACAAAGTGAGATAGATTTTTTTTTCTTACTTGAGATTCATGAAATGAACGTGGGCGTGAGATTGCCGGACAAATCTCCAGTAACTTGGTCACAAGTACTTTTTTTTAAAAAAAGGCTAAAACCTTTTTTTAAAAAAAAAAACCTTAAAACTGAATTTATCATTAATGAAAAATTCCCTAATTTGGAGTGCCAAAAAGCAGTTGCAGGCCCAAACGTCATTACTGCAGGATTTTTCATAAATTTAGGAGAGAACAACCGACCATATGTGGATAGCAAAGCGTAGGAGTTTCTGTTGTGTTTTGAGTCGATTGAAACTATCCTTCCCTGGGCAATAATATGGTCACTTTGACCCACTGTGTATAACCCTAGGGGACTCCCAGCCACAGTCATTACTGGCGTTGTCAGTATTCGATTCCAGACATGATATGTCCAGTCTTAAAAAATGTCATAGTATATTTAGCATAACTTGCATGTCCTCAGAAAGCGATAAAGATCAAAGTAAAGTTGTTATTTGAGAATTTTCACACTGTCCACATCTTTAACAGGGACATTTCACAGCAGAAGCAAAGCTATAGGAACCTGAGGAATTTAATGATCATGATGATGGATTGAACTTATGTGGTCCCTTATATCTCATGATGAAAGACTGCTTCTCAGTAAAGGGAACCTCACATGAAGCCTCACCCATGTGCAGCACCCACCTGGGTGGTGAACAGTGTAAAGCCCCCCATAAGCAGCACTCATCTGGGTGGTGCAGAGTGTTAAGCCCCACTCATATGCAGCACCCAGCACCCACCTAGGTGGCACCACCCATATGCAGCAGCTGCATAAAGCCCACCCATGTGCAGCACCACCCATATAAGCAGCACTCAGCGCCCACCTGCACTCAGTGGTGAACAGCACCCACCGTAAAGCCCCACCCAGCTCTCACCCATAAGCCCCACCCAGCAGCACTCACCTGTGGTGGTGAGCACTCAGCAGACTGTAAAGTAAAGCACTCACCAGCCCCACCCATGCAGCACCCACCTGGGTGGTGAACAGCACTAAGCAGCACATCTGGGTGGTGCAGCAGCACTCAGCAGTAAACCACCCACCACCCATATGCAGCACCCATAAGCAGCTCTCACCTGCAGGTGGTAAGCAGCACTCACTAAAGCATAAAGCACCATCCATATAAGCAGCACTCATCTGGGTGGTGCGCCCACCTGCAGTGGTGAACAGCAGCACTAAAGCACCACCCATAGCAGCACTCAGCACTAAAACCCCACCCATAAGCAGCACTCATCTGGGTGGTGCACCCAGCAGCACTCACCTGGGTGGTGCACAGCGTAAAGCACCACCCATATGCAGCACTCACCTAGGTGGTGCACTGCATAAAGCACCACCCATATGCAGCACTAAGCAGCACTCACCTGGGTGGTGAACAGCGTAACCCACCTGGGTGGTGCCCCACCCATAAGCAGCACTCACCTGGGTGGTGCATATGCAGCACCCACCTGGGTGATGAATAAAGCACCACCCATATGCTCTCAGCACGTAAGCACCACCATAAGCAGCACCCACCTAGGTGGTGCACTGCATAAAGCACCACCCATATGCAGCGCCCACCTGGGTGGTGAACAGCGTAAAGCCCCACCCATAAGCAGCACTCACCTGTGTGATGCACAGCATTAAGCCCCACCCATATGCAGCGCCCACCTGGGTGGTGAACAGCGTAAAGCCCCATCCATAAGCAGCACTCACCTGTGTGATGCACAGCATTAAGCCCTACCCATATGCAGCGCCCACCTGGGTGGTGAACAGCGTAAAGCCCCATCCATAAGCAGCACTCACCTGTGTGATGCACAGCATTAAGCCCCACCCATATGCAGCGCCCACCTGGGTGGTGAACAGCGTAAAGCCCCATCCATAAGCAGCACTCACCTGTGTGATGCACAGCATTAAGCCCCACCTATATGCAGTACCCACCTGGGTGGTGCACAGTGTAAAGCCCCACCCATAAGCAGCACTCACCTGGGTGATGCACAGCATAAAGCCCCACCCATATGCAGCGCCCACCTGGGTGGTGAACAGCGTAAAGCCCCATCCATAAGCAGCACTCACCTGTGTGATGCACAGCATTAAGCCCCCTATATGCAGTACCCACCTGGGTGGTGCACAGTGTAAAGCCCCACTCATATGCAGCACCCACCTGCGTGGTACACAGCATAAAGCCCCATCCATAAGCAGCACCACCTGGGTGGTGCACAGTAGCAATGTTATACCAGAACACTCACCACAGTTCAGCTGAGGTGAAGAAGGAGTGAGTATGGCTTCTAAATCTTTATGTGTGCTCTGTGATGCCACAGTATATCAGGGCTCCTTTGGGTATTCCACATAGAAACTGTCATATTCACAGATAACTGGCACAAATGTGTAGCTGCTAAAGTGAGGAAATACATTTGTGTGACACTGAAATCTGGCTTCGTTCCTAAATGAAGTTCTCCCAATGGTGCTGTTCCACTATCTGCTCCACATAAATGGTTTTCATTGGGTAAAAGATGATAATCCTTCACAGTGTACTCACTGCCCTTCATTTGGGTTGGGGTTGAGAGAGTTGCTGTAGATCTTAAGCACACTGTTACAAATCTTTATACCTCTTTCAAGTATGTGAGCTACCACAGATAATTCCTCTGTGTGATGGAGAAAGATCACACTTTTATAATACTTCAAGACTGAAAGATGACATAAAACCCTGTCAAGGCAGTGCAGTGCAACTTTAAAGCTGCAGTATGCAAGATTGTGAGCATTTATATACCGCTAACTGTGATGATCAATCAAGAGGTATCTTTGAGGGAGCTCAACCGAGAGAGCCCTTCGTTGTAGAGTGCCATTCTGCCTCACCATGGTACTTTTAAAACCTGTGAACTAGGTCAAATGCAAGTCATGAAAAAATGTTTAAAAAAGCTTGGAGCTGCTGGCGTTACATTCCCAAGGTAATACAGCTACCAAGTGTCTAGGAGCAATGCACCCAAGCTTTAGCAGATGGTGGCATTGGAGACAGACCATCTCAGGCATGTCAAAGACTACAAGGAAAAGCAAATGACCATACCCTCCAACAGCTGCTTCTACTGCACCCAAACAGAAGAAACCTGTGACTGGCTGCTGCTGAATCAAAAGAGGAGTTAGATGAAGCTAGGGGGACGACAAGAATTTTTCTTAGAGAACCTTTTTCTGTATAGACAGAACTAGAGGTACAGCACTGAGGATCGACATGCAGCTATGCATTCTTTCCCCCCTTTGTATTGAAAGAGATTACATTTTTGTTAGCAGTGACTCCAGGAGTCACTGGTGAAGTGGTACTCTCTGGTACCAGGCAGACAACGATGGGCACACACATGAAAAGTGTAGAAAACTGGAAATGAGCTGCTTGAAAGTATTTATGACACCTGAGTGACTGTGTGTGTGCTTGTGTGTGTGCATGTTACCTGGGCTGTAACTGTGTTCTGCTGATACAGAACATGATAGGTACTAATAATGCAGGTGATATTTGTCATTTTTTTGTAGCAGTTTCTGTTGTCCCTTTCATAAGAGATTGATGATTCATTCCTTAGCCATTTGGTGGTTCAGACTCAAATGGACAGACGAGAAAAGAAGGCCTGAATTTCATTCATCCATACCAGTACAAACTGTCCTTTCACTGGGGTCTGTGTCACATATTGAATGTGTTCATACAACAGACTCATAAAACACCTGGAACACCAAAGATAGAGGAAAAAGATTTTTACATTCTGTTTTCTGCATCTTTTCAACAATGATGAGTTTGTAGGAGACATTGAACATGAACAGCAGAGTGACACTGTATGTTCCCTATTTTCTGGACTTTCTCTTGGAGAGATATTACATTATTGCTCCAAATATCTGGTAATAATTCAATGGAAAAATGTGTAAGCCTCACAAGAACAGTTACTTTCACAGAAAGCCTTTAGATCAGCTACAAACATAAATCTGTTTGTCGATATCATTCCCAGGGTACATATATGTGTGGGGGGTGTTGGGTGACTGTGGGAACAATTATTAGTGGAAAAGAACACTGTTGTTGGGGAAATGAAACTCTTTACCATTGTGTAACTACTGTTTCCAGGTACAGTAGAAATGGTAAACCTTTGAGTACTAGCAGGAGATTTACGCCTTTTTTTTAAACCATTTCTCTTTCAAATATAGAACGCCTATTCATAACTGTATGCCTGTCCCACTGTTGCCAAATTCTTTGTCAAAACAGGAGCACATCTGTCCTCTGAAACAGGAGGGCAAACTCCAGCACATCTGTCCTCTGAAACAGGAGGGCAAACTAAAGCACATCTGTCCTCTGAAACAGGAGGGCAAACTCCAGCACATCTGTCCTCTGAAACAGGAGGGCAAACTCCAGCACATCTGTCCTCTGAAACAGGAGGGCAAACTAAAGCACATCTGTCCTCTGAAACATGGAACAGGAGGGCAAACTAAAGCACATCTGTCCTCTGAAACAGGAGGGCAAACTAAAGCACATCTGTCCTCTGAAACAGGAGGGCAAACTAAAGCACATCTGTCCTCTGAAACAGGAGGGCAAACTAAAGCACATCTGTCCTCTGAAACAGGAGGGCAAACTCCAGCACATCTGTCCTCTGAAACAGGAGCACATCTGGCAATCTGTCCTCTGAAACAGGAGGGCAAACTAAAGCACATCTGTCCTCTGAAACATGAAACAGGAGGGCAAACTAAAGCACATCTGTCCTCTCTGAAACAGGAGGGCAAACTCTAGGAGGGCAAAAAGCACATCTGTCCTCTGAAACAGGAGGGCAAACTAAAGCACATCTGTCCTCTGAAACAGGAGGGGCATCTGTCCTCTGAAACAGGAGGGCAAACTAAAGCACATCTGTCCTCTGAAACAGGAGGGCAAACTCCAGCACATCTGTCCTCTGAAAAGGAGGGCAAACTAAAGCACATCTGTCCTCTGAAACAGGAGGGCAAATCTGTCCTCTGAAACAGGAGGGCAAACTCAGCACATCTGTCCTCTGAAACAGGAGGGCAAACTCCAGCACATCTGTCCTCTGAAACAGGAGGGCAAACTCTAGCACATCTGTCCTCTGAAACAGGAGGGCAAACTAAAGCACATCTGTCCTCTGAAACAGGAGGGCAAACTAAAGCACATCTGTCCTCTAAAACAGGAGGGCAAACTCTAGCACATCTGTCCTCTGAAACAGGAGGGCAAACTAAAGCACATCTGTCCTCTGAAACAGGAGGGCAAACTAAAGCACATCTGTCCTCTGAAACAGGAGGGCAAACTCCAGCACATCTGTCCTCTGAAACAGGAGGGCAAACTCCAGCACATCTGTCCTCTGAAACAGGAGGGCAAACTAAAGCACATCTGTCCTCTGAAACAGGAGGGCAAACTCCAGCACATCTGTCCTAAAGCACATCTGAAACAGGATCTGTCCTCTGGCAAACTAAAGCACATCTGTCCTCTGAAACAGGAGGGCAAACTCCAGCACATCTGTCCTCTGAAACAGGAGGGCAAACTAAAGCACATCTGTCCTCTGAAACAGGAGGGCAAACTCCAGCACATCTGTCCTCTGAAACAGGAGGGCAAACTAAAGCACATCTGTCCTCTGAAACAGGAGGGCAAACTAAAGCACATCTGTCCTCTGAAACAGGAGGGCAAACTGAAACAGGAGCACATCTGTCCTCTGAAACAGGAGGGCAAACTAAAGCACATCTGTCCTTTGAACCAGGAGGGCAAACTAAAGCACATCTGTCCTCTGAAACAGGAGGGCAAACTCCAGCACATCTGTCCTCTGAAACAGGAGGGCAAATTAAAGCACATCTGTCCTCTGAAACAGGAGGGCAAACTCCAGCACATCTGTCCTCTGAAACAGGAGGGCAAACTAAAGCACATCTGTCCTCTGAAACAGGAGGGCAAACTCTAGCACATCTGTCCTCTGAAACAGGAGGGCAAACTGAAAAAGCAAACACATCTGTCCTCTGAAACAGGAGGGCAAACTAAAGCACATCTGTCCTCTGAAACAGGAGGGCAAACTCCAGCACATCTGTCCTCTGAAACATGGAACAGGGGGCAAACTAAAGCACATCTGTCCTCTGAAACATGGAACAGGAGGGCAAACTAAAGCACATCTGTCCTCTGAAACAGGAGGGCAAACTAAAGCACATCTGTCCTCTGAAACAGGAGGGCAAACTAAAGCACATCTGTCCTCTGAAACAGGAGGGCAAACTCCAGCACATCTGTCCTCTGAAACATGGAACAGGAGGGCAAACTAAAGCACATCTGTCCTCTGAAACAGGAGGGCAAACTAAAGCACATCTGTCCTCTGAAACAGGAGGGCAAACTCTAGCACATCTGTCCTCTGAAACAGGAGGGCAAACTCCAGCACATCTGTCCTCTGAAACAGGAGGGCAAACTAAAGCACATCTGTCCTCTGAAACAGGAGGGCAAACTCCAGCACATCTGTCCTCTGAAACATGGAACAGGAGGGCAAACTAAAGCACATCTGTCCTCTGAAACATGGAACAGGAGGGCAAACTAAAGCACATCTGTCCTCTGAAACAGGAGGGCAAACTAAAGCACATCTGTCCTCTGAAACAGGAGGGCAAACTCCAGCACATCTGTCCTCTGAAACAGGAGGGCAAACTAAAGCACATCTGTCCTCTGAAACAGGAGGGCAAACTCCAGCACATCTGTCCTCTGAAACAGGAGGGCAAACTAAAGCACATCTTTCCTCTGAAACAGGAGGGCAAACTAAAGCACATCTGTCCTCTGAAACAGGAGGGCAAACTAAAGCACATCTGTCCTCTGAAACAGGAGGGCAAACTAAAGCACATCTGTCCTCTGAAACAGGAGGGCAAACTCCAGCACATCTGTCCTCTGAAACAGGAGGGCAAACTAAAGCACATCTGTCCTCTGAAATATGGGTAGTAAGTGTCAACTTCTTTTCATTCCCAAATGTACCAGCTGGGTGGCTGGGCCAGCTGCCCAAGAAGACTGCCCAACCAAACCAGCTCACAAGAGTCAAATCAACTCAATGAGGCAGTGCAACCCTGTCTAACAAAAGTCCTCCCCTCAGGGATGAAGCTATGGCAGTTATACACAGTCATTTGCTGTGATGAAGCTAACATTCATGCTAGAGCAAAGGGAACGTCACCTTTATGCCTTTTTCAAATAATTTATACAGTGTCAGTTGTTTGGTAATTGCTGAAACAAATGGAAAATATTATGAACCTAATCTATATATTAAATAAATTATTTATGTTTTATTTGTCATATGAAATTGGCAAAAAGGTGTACTGAAGTTAGATTGAATTTGGCCTTAAGTCATACAAGTCTGGGATTTGTTCTGTACTGGAATATTGAAACTGTGACAAATATGATGAATCAGTTGTGTACAACTAAGTTCCACTAGAATGCTTTTAGACAATGTGGTTCACACCATAGTGAGCTTTCTATTTTTCAACTTCTGTATATCTCATGCAGGAATGGTACACGGAGGGGAGTAGGCAGGGTTTCACTGGAAAGGTTACAGTCACAGTCCTTTTGAAGCTGGGTCTTTGAAGGGAACACTGTGTACTGTACACACCTCAGTGAGCACTGGCCTCCCTTCTAAGAGTTCGACTGCTCACACCAAACCCTCAAAAGTCACCTGGGCAAGCCCGGCATAATATAAGTAGTGACGTATTTGCACTGGGATTCACACAGCTCATTGCAATATCAGATTGGGAGTTTTCCACCAAAGCAAGTGTCAGACATTATCCATTGTCAATCCTGATCCAGTGAGAACTTTAGGTAAAGAACCCATGACAATCCTGTGATTTTATTTCAGGTATTTTTTTTCTTCAAGGTACTTTGTTTTCTTCAGCATGTATCCTGATACAGTTTGGTTGGTTTGAAGTAAAACAGTAAGCCTAAAACCAAACTTGAAATTATTTGATGAAATAAATCCTACTAGTAGAGAAAATTGTTTTATGGAATGAAATGCTGCATTGAAGACAAAAAGCTGATGGTGGGGAAACACTATTTTATTAATGGGGAAACTTTACAGCACATAATAAAACAACTCAAAAGCCTGATAAACAATAGATACATAATGTCAGGCCTGTTACTGGAGAAATCTGATAGTAAACCTTAATTGCAGCGGACTGCGAAGGTAATTCATTATAGCAAGAAACAAACTGCTGGAAGAGGTATATATACTCCATCAAACCCCAAGTGCTGAAACCACAAAACATAGTGGTTCCATGTGGAACCTTGGTTCTCTGAAGGAGGAACTGAAATGCAACTTCAGTATGAGAATAACCATTGCACTTCTGTGACTGGTTGAGGGCTGTCATAAACTCTTTCCTGCCATATAATAGGCAGTTAGAACCATGCAGAGGACATGCCTTCAATAATTCTCAGAAATTCACCATTTTATCATCTTACAACCCTCATTCTGAATACCTGAAGTTCAATGTGGAACCTTGATAATCTTTTTCAGCCAGTGGGAATGCCCATGACACCACAAGACCTGCAGCTGGGCAGGGGGGGTAGTGCAGCATGACTGTCCAACAGAGAGCTAAGAGGACCCAGCCATGCTGAGCCCATTTGCACCAGAGTGAGATAGGCCAAGACCTAGTGAAAGTGTGTAGAAACAACTACATTTTGTGGCACATGCCTGGCCCAGCAGGTGGCTAGACTCCAAGTAGAGTGTACATGAACAACTGATGGTATGTGCACAAGCATCCAGCCATAACTCACATACATGAGAGAGATTCAGCACAGAGACCATATCTGCAAATCATGGCTTGGAGGGCCATTTGGATGCCACCAAGAGACCTGACACACTCTCTACCATGATCCGGACCAAAAGAGAACCATTAAAATGGGCAAGCTGTGTGCTTTATCAATATAAAATACTATGTCTAACAGTGGATGTAGCAGGTAAACCAGTGAGAATGCATCCAGGAGACCTCTCAGCCACTCAGGCACAGGAACACCTATGCCCAGGGGAGTGTCTCTGTTCCTCATTCAAGGACAATGTGTGGATTATCTGGCATGCTCTACACTTGCCCAGCCACTCTGCTCCCATGACATCTGCACTGTTTGTGGATACACTGCTGGGACTCTGTCCTGCCAGGGGACAAAGGTCTCTTATACACTGCTGGGACTCTGTCCTGCCAGGGGACGAAGGTCTCTTATACACTGCTGGGACTCTGTCCTGCCAGGGGTCCTGCCAGGGGACGAAGGTCTCTTATACACTGCTGGGACTCTGTCCTGCCAGGGGACGAAGGTCTCTTATACACTGCTGGGACTCTGTCCTGCCAGGGGACGAAGGTCTCTTATACACTGCTGGGACTCTGTCCTGCCAGGGGATGAAGGTCTCTTATACACTGCTGGGACTCTGTCCTGCCAGGGGACGAAGGTCTGTTACACACTGCTGGGACTCTGTCCTGCCAGGGGACGAAGGTCTCTTATACACTGCTGGGACTCTGTCCTGCCAGGGGATGAAGGTCTCTTATACACTGCTGGGACTCTGTCCTGCCAGGGGATGAAGGTCTCTTATACACTGCTGGGACTCTGTCCTGCCAGGGGACGAAGGTCTCTTATACACACTGTACACTGCTGGGACTCTGTCCTGCCAGGGGATGAAGGTCTCTTATACACTGCTGGGACTCTGTCCTGCCAGGGGACTGAAGGTCTCTTATACACTGCTGGGACTCTATCACTCCTCAGTGGTGATCCCTTGAGGGATGAGCAGTAAGCCCTACGCTTGAGGTCTGCAATGGTCACATACATAGCGGATTGAGCTGCGATTGCGAAAGCTCATGTGTTCAGAGACATGCATACAGATGGTCTCTCCTACCATTGCATTGCATTTGAAAGCTGCCACACAGTGCCACAGCTTCAAGTGGAGACATCATGCTGACAGAGTCTGGCCTGATACCCACATACACTATGTGTCATTAGGGATTCAAGGGGCTCTTCCTGAGTTTCACCTGAAAGCCTTGACCCCACATGCAGGCATGAAGCATGTCAGTATGACCCCACACAAACAAGCCAGTCATTGATATATTTATACCCCTGGTGCCCTGGGAGAGGCCATTGCCACCTCTGCAAACCTGGTGAACATCCACGGTATGACAGACAGGCCAGCAGGGAGAACTGGAAATTTGTAAAAAATTCTTTGAAAGGCAAAGCATAGGTATTTTTGGTGCAGAGGGTGGACAAGCATCTAAATGAACATATCTTGCAGTTCTGTGGTATAAGTTGTTTATTCAAGTAGAATGGGGGATTGTATAAGCTGTGAGCATACCAACCTTAAGTCAAATAACCTCAGACTTGAACTGGCTGCTGCCAACCATCTTTTTTGGCACCACAATACTGAATGTAAAACCATTATTTCTTGTCCAATGGGGGAAAAAGTTGAGAAACACCCCACTACAAAAGTTAAGCAATTTCCTCTCATACACAAGTCCATATTCAGCACCCCAGTGAAGCATGGAAGCTGTTAAGCAAATCAAGGCCTGTAGCCACATTTTGTGAGCGGGCAACTCTGAGGACTGAAGCAACCTAGCATAACGCACCCCATAGTTATTGATGGAAGCTTGTGCGTTCCAAGCACTGAGGATGCAACCACAGGGGAAGAAACAGTTTTTAACTGAAACTGAAATCTGCCTGTACGATAAAAGGCATTTTATGAGAGCAGTTAGCCAGTCAAAATATTCCCATACTCTTGGTACACTGATGTTTTGAATGAAGGAGAACTACTTTAATGTAAGGTCACCAGAGTTTTGGGAACAAAACTGGGGATAGCACCCTCCCATGTGATGTCACATGCCCCTGACGGTGAAAATGATTGGTCATCTGGTGTATATACACATAATCATATACACACCCCCATATAAACCTTTGTTAGGCCTACATTAACATCACCGTTAGCGAGGAGACAATCTGGAGTCTAACTGCAACATGCAAAACATTGGTTAAAACAGTGACATTATAATTTCCTCATTATAATTTCCTCTCTAAAATAAAGTGATTTTATATAAAATCTTGGTTGTGTTTACAAAGCTTGCAGTTACATTGTAACTGTATTTCATCTGTGTCTAAAGTGACCAATCGATAGCTAGCTATAGCCAGAGTTGTAGATTATATAATCATATTAAATGTGATGTTCAATTGATAATAATGTAATCTATAACCCTTGCTGCAGCTAACTAGATAGCAACTCATATGGGGAATTTCCCCTATTTCATTGTGCTGCTCAGAATTAGCCATGCTTTGTTAATGTAATGTGGTAACGTTATCTATTGGCAAGATTCCATGCAGATAAGTTCCTATGCAAGCAGTTGCTGTGCATGTCGAATCGACTTGTAAATTAAAGGAGCAGGCGACACGCCCACTCCTCCATCTGACTATGCGCGTCTAAAAATTGCTCCAACTCAAAACAGGTTTTTCAGTACTTAGATATTTTATAATTTAAAAGAACTTTGCTAATATTGTTTCGTGAAAGCAGTGCACATTTTATTTGCTATTTTGCGTAACAAACATAAAGCTATGGTTGTGCTGCACAGTACGATGGGCCTGCACCCGAAACCCCCTCCTGCACTGCTAATTCATACTCGGTTTTTGATGGCTCAGGCATTCGGGAAAATGTTATAATGGGTGTGCTGCTAGCAACAACATGAAGGGCCAGTTTATGTTTTGTTGTAGCCTACCTTTGTGTTCTTTAATTGACATTCTCCCCTCAACTTAACATTGAAAACTTTGTATTAGTCCATAGGACAGTTGTTACATCTTTGTTCGCAGGATGGATGAATGGGAACTCCTGCAATTTGTCATTAAAATGGCATTTACGAAGTTTTGATATGGTCATGGTCAACATTACCTATGGCGTTGTAGGTGGAATTGTGAGTGTGCATGAGGTCATGCATTGCTATAGTAACATCAGCAGTGACTCGATTACCTAGCTAGGTTTATGTGAAAACACTGACTTCGTGGAGTGGCTCTGCTGTAAGTTCTATCTCTTAATCTTTCTGAACGAATGAATTATCCATTTCCCAGTGACCAACCAAGGAACAGTGGCACCCAGGGACAAGTCAGCCAATCCAGTGACTGGCCCCGAAAACGGGGATGTCTGGTCACCGTACTTTAATGTCCAAGCTGTGTGTTTTAAAAAACATTTATAACACAGTTCTCAACATAACAAAGCTGTGTCCCCTCAAATTGCTTTCATAGCTTAATTTGTCCCTAAAGCACACAGTAATGATAGAGAGAATAAGAGTAACTGAGACATTGCATTTTTTTTTTTTTTTTTTTGTTCAGATCAGGCTTTTGGATGGTTCTGAGAAAGAACACATTTCATAGCTCTTTTTAAAAATGAAATACACCACATGAACTTTTTGGGAATTGCCCATATATGAAAATAAATGCTTCGTTCCATCACTGACATTGCTACAACTTTTAGAAAATATTTTGTAATTTACAGTTTTAAAAACCAGCTTGATATGGTTTAAAAGCAATGTCCACAATGTGTATACAAAGATTTACGTAAGATGCATAGCATCTTAAGGTGCTTATTTAGAATGCCTGCACCTGCACAGCTTGAGGGTTTTCCCACTGTCAACCAGTTGAGAGAGTGACTGAGCAGGTATTTCTGCAGGTGTTAGCTGAAGTTACCGAATAGCATCCGATAGAAGCGGAAAGGCGGGGAAGGCTAACACTTGGGCCTGTTGTTAGCGCGCTCCAAAAAGCCTGGAAGTTAAGAGCCAGGCCTCCAAATCGCCTTGGCAACCTGCCTCGCGTTGCCTGCGGGGGGAACGCTGAGTGAATGAGTGACGTCACGGGACTGGCGCCAGCCAGTCTGCGCTGCGGAGTCGATGAATCAGCTGTCAGCGCGAGAGCGGGACAGCGCAATACGTGTGAGAGAGTAAAGGAATGCAGGCAACACAATACACAGCTGGGCGAAGGAATGGGAACCATAGAGGAAAAACTCCAATGTTCTAAACCCATCCCTTTACTTGTCCCCAAGTACAGACCACACTGGATACAATGAGTTGTCTGTACACGGGTGGCAGGATAGAAATATAAGGCAGTCATGATGGAAATGTAGGCTACGACTAAAAAGGTTAAGTAACTTGAACCGCTGGCTGTTTAAGTGGGCTAAAAAAATCAGCGAACAAACATTTCAAATGTTTAATTTTGTCTCACACCTAGAGACATAGATATAATTTGATAAGCATTTCCCAATTTACCCATATCCATAAAAGCATACGTAAAAACTGGCTCATATACCTATAAAAGCTACTAAATAGCCTATTTTTGTGCACTTATAAATTAACTATACATACACACTGCACTTTATTTTGCATTAAGCAGTGGTGATCTGAAAAAAGGAAATCAATACTTTCATTGGCATAATTCTTATCTTTTCAGCCGAGGAGTAATTGTCGAGTTGAATTAGAAGAGGGAATTTCTTAAATCAAAAATTGTGGTTATAATTAGAGCGTTAGACACCGGTGATATATTCCGACCTGCAATCCTGGTTTAATATTATGACCCATGGTGCACCACCGGGGCAGTTTTCTGCAAGATATAAATT
Source organism: Albula goreensis (assembly GCA_022829145.1). Lineage (NCBI taxonomy): Eukaryota > Metazoa > Chordata > Actinopteri > Albuliformes > Albulidae > Albula > Albula goreensis. The sequence continues at coordinate 2,505,342 of CM040750.1, read as the reverse complement.
TAAATAAATTATTTCGGCGCTAATAGACCTCTTATATGTATACCAATGCCCTCTGAAACAATATGAATATAATATGCAACACTGATGAAAATGTAAAATAATGTAATTATTATTCCATTTTTAATTAATCAAAAGATGAATATACATCAAAATATCTGCAAACGATAAAACGCCCAAAGTGTAAATGTTTAATTGTTATGATTGTTTTCTACAGCACTACTAGATGATTAAGTGATGCGTACGTTATTTTTCATAATATGCAGCGAACGATTGTAATTGCTAAATGAGACCGATGTAATTAAGCGCAATAATGCGTTATTGCAACCTGCGGTAATTCAAGTTATTTCTTGCGCTCATTCCAAAACCTCACTACTCAGTGTAATTTTTCGAGCAGCGATTCTTCTACCCCCGCCTCCCCCGCCGCAATCAACCTCCGATGGAGACCCACCGCAGCGCGCGGAGACACGCCTTATTATAGGCCCCACGTTCTGTCACGGGCATCGGCAGCCTTGTGATTGACCAGTTTCTCGCCCAGAACTGTCAACCAGTCGACAATAGCGCCTCCCCTTTCCTGTATAAATGTACGGATTCTACTCATTTTCTTAACGCCGTGCCTAGTGAAGTAGAAACGGTCGGGCTAGGAGATATTGTCAGAGTAGAATTACCATCTTTGACATACATGCAGTTTTATTCTTTTTCATTTCGATATTTAGCCTACGTCAATCATAAAACTATACCGTCTTTAACGACTAAGCTTATTTTTAAAGAACATTCGATTTAACTATCAATTACTTGCTTTCGCCGTCGCTCTTTATTCTTGTTATTATTTTTTATTTTTGAAAAATGAAGGCTCTTACCCCAGTTCGCCCCAAGAAGGACTCCTCGAACTGCAGCGAATTCGCTTTGCGTTGCTTGTCGGAGCATAGCCTGAACATCGCCCGGTGCAAAATGGAAGAGGAAGATCTCTTTTGCCTGCAGTACGACATGAACGACTGCTACAGCAGACTGAAGCGCCTTGTTCCCACTATACCGCAGGATAAGAAAGTCAGTAAAGTGGAGATCCTTCAGCATGTGATAGACTACATTTTGGACCTGCAGTTAGCGCTGGAGACTCATCCTGCTCTGCTCAAACAGCAACATGGGACATGCCCGTCCGCTTCAAACAGGACACCATTGACGGCTCTCAACACTGAACAGGTAAGCATCCCCGAGGCGTGTGATGCTGGGCAGACCCGCGGTCAACGAGGAGTACGTTGTTTACAAGAGGAATAGTGATACTCATTAAAACTCGTTGAATTATCCGTAATAAAATGTGTTATCTTATTTTTCAACGCAGGGACTTTGATTTCTTTCCCGATTTCGTAATTACTTTGCCCTTGCATTACATATTTTACATATTCTAGGCCTATTGGTGTGCAACATCAGAAGTTTCAAGTTCATTTCTTCGGCTGGATTAATGCCCACATTGGCATTACATTGTTCATTTAGCAGTGAAGTGTTTCCTGTGATCAGTAACGCTATTTCTGTGCATTGAGACTTATAGATTGTGTTTCATAACCGCAACATTACATTATAGCACCGTACCTTATTCGTAGATATTTACGCATTGCTTTTTTTATTTAAATTTCAGGCAACATCAATAGTCACAAAGCAGGAAGACTCAATTTTGTGTCGCTGAATTATGGCGCAATGGTGAGTACTGGTTTTCTCTAGATTGAATGAGTATTAACCTGAGAATTAGTACATGATAAGGACGTTGGGATTTATGAGTGGGTTGGTTGTTTTTGAATTTCAAGCTAAGGTCACTCAGGGTTTTTTTCTTTTCAAAAATCCCCAGTCTATTAAACCATAAGCCCTCGCGCGTAAAACAGACATCGGGAAAGCTGTAACTATACAACATGGATGTTGGCAACAACTTGTACACAGCTGTTCGTTGCGCAATAATTGTCCCTTGTGTAGCAATCCTGCAAGCAGAGGGTTAAAACGTCATCTTCCCTAGAAATGAGCAGGGACTGGTTGCTTGCAGCTGTGTCTTGTAAGTTTGCCCAAGCCAAAGAACTGTGGTTGTTGTTTGACCTGGTTTGTTTTGGGTTGTTGATCAAGCATGCCTTCTGTTTTGTTGGTGGCGCCAGTCAGTCTGGAGCTCGCGGTTCACACACCCACTCTATTCATTCCTCTTCCACAGGTGTGCAGAAAGCCGATCCAAAGCCAGCTATGCCTCGCGAGGGAATCGGGAGGCAGTCACAGGAGATTGCAAACCGCTACTGCTAACGAAAAAATCTAAACCGTACTAGTTACTAAAGATAAAACAACAGAAAGAACCAAATCAAAAACACATCTACATCAGCGGCTAGTAGCCTGCTACTTTTGTCTATTTCCAGATCATTATAATTGGAACCCTGAAGCCTCGGGTGAAGGAGCACCTCGTTTGCTAAGGCGTGTTAGAAGCTGCATTTGATTGGCACTCATGAAAACAAGATTCGTTTTTTTCTTCATTAAATTTACTAAAGACCATACTTTAAAGCTTTACTAAAAAGTAAAAGAATTGTTCGTTCTGACATCTATTGTTCAAAATAGGTGATTTTTTTGTTTAACAGGGATTTCCCTGTGATGAACTGTTTAATATTGTAAAGAGGCATAATGACTCATGACAATTAATCTTGTATATATAGAGACAGATGTTCTATAAATGTACGTGGAAGGAAATATCTATATGCTAAAATAGACTATTGTAATTATAAGATATTTTTTATTAAAACCCTTTGTTATGTAAATATCGCATTTTCACTTTTAAGTGTAGTGGATGAATAAATTATGTTCTGCTAATAAAGTCTCCACATCATATCAGTTTATTTTTTGTGATCTTATAATTTAAATAGTTAAGCATGCAGCATGCAAGACTTGGCAGAAAGCTGAAAATGTAGGTTGTGCACAGAGGTATCCTATGTGTAATTTTTCCATAGTAAAAGAAAAATACTTAATTTGTTTTCATCCAGGAGATAATTTTTTGTGCATTACAATAATATGGGCTAAATGCTCTCAGCGTTGCTTTGGCTTTTCAGCTGACCCCTGTAAAGGAAAACATTTGGCTAATGTCCCCACATTACTGACAACAACACTTTTTTTTTTAACAAACTTTATTTGTCAAATCACTTTCATAGTGATGTTGTTTGACATCATTGGAAAGACAGCGGATAGGGCAGTGCATAAGCCACAGAGAACAGTATGATTTAAAAAAATCAACATGGTGAAAAAACCTTGTCATAATCAAGCTTCATCAAGACTTTCAGGGCATGGAATGGTATATATTACAGTCTTTGCTTTTAATCCCAATGGCTTATTACGTTATAAACTATTTTGGGTGTCTCAGAATTGTTGTGGAATACCAGTGACATATATAGTCTCAGTCTCAAATCATATGTACAATTTTAAAAAGTATCCAGACAAGCAGCCAGTATTTTTCACTGAAAAATAAGCATAAGGTTTAAATGAAAACATATTGCAATTTGATCTATAAAATATATTTGGAGAAGCTGAATATATCCGTTATGAATATGTAAAACGCTACATTTAAGTGAGTAATTTATTTATCATGATGTCATGAGTGGATGTCTTCAATTGCCATGATTTCACTGGCCAATAAGCAGCCTGCAGAAGACCCATAACATGCATTTGTCTGTGCACTGTCTGTATTGAAAATGCACAGACCCATAACATGTATTTGTCTGTGCACTGTCTGTATTGAAAATGACCTTCGCTCAAGTCAGCAAGTGGACTGCTTACAGTTGTCACAACATTAAAGGGTCATGTTTACAGTTACCCATGTGTTTTGTCTCAAGTTTTTTTCAAGGTGGGGCCTTCCTCAAGCACAGATGATGTGTTTGTTTTCTTACCTTTCTAACTGAACTGGCAGCAATATAAATATTGACAAGACGTCTCCAGGTCATTTCTTAAAGCAATAAGGTCAATTTTATTTAAAACAAAACAGGATCACTTCAACAACACAGTATTCAGAAGAAACAAAACATTGTTTTCTGTGCAGGTTTCTTTTTCTTTTGTTTCATCGTACTTGGCTCTTGGTCAGACAGATTGCGCATCTTCTTTTCAGTTATCTGAATTAATATCTGATCTCAGATTATTTCTCTGCACACTGGCCTTTGTGAGCTGAGCATGTAAATACATTCTGTGTGTTTTACATGCCACTGTTCATGAGATCCATCATGAATGAAAGCTACATGTGAGCAGTGAAATGTGTGTGACCTTCAGAAATTGCTCTGTGAGGTTACACTTCTGAATACATAAATTGAGAATGACATACAAAAAGAGAATAAAGATCAGTGGGCAATATGATACCACATTTATAGATTATAACCAGCCACTAACATTTCAGCAATTCCTCAGTCCCTGTCACTTACTGGTATAAATTACTGATCAAAAACCGTAAGGAAAACAAATGAAATATGTCAGCTGAATGGAATGAATGAGATCTATATAATTCTACCTATATCAAAATGATGGCAGAAAAGAAGTTTAAACATTTAAACTGACTCCAGTGAATGTGTACATGTTAAAGTAAAGCATAATGACCAGGATCATAGTTTACATGAAAAATACCACAGTATTATTTAGAAATGAATTCTATTTATTCTGTTCTATGATTTTTTTTCTGCTTGTTGTTGTATAAGATTCTGCATACTGTAACTTACAGGTTTTGGACAGGAACCATTGAATCTAAATCTTTCTGACCATAGCTGAACACATGCACACAATTGTACAAATGAGGCCAGTTTCTATTTTGTATTTCTTATTTGAAGGAATCATACATAATATTCAAACCATTTAAAACCTTTTTTGGAGTGAGATGTGTGTTTATGTGCATGCATGGACTTAACTTGAACCGCACCTCATAGCAGTGGTCTATTGGTAGAAAGAGATCTTCTCCAGCAATGGCTTTAAATATTACAGTCTGTCTGGATTTAAGGTTATTGCAAGCATGAATATACCAACAAGTTACATCATTCTCTTTAAGATTTGTGATCATAATGCATTACATGGAGAAATTATTTGTAATTTCATTCATTGTTTTGATAATTTTATTTCTGTGATTTGATTCCCAGTTGTAAGCCATAGGTTTTAATATTGTAGAGCTGTATTGTCTGTATGAGATGTAATATTTACTGTATTTAATGTGACAACTGGATACGCTGGCACGTAGGAGCACAGGGCAGAGGCGCTGTGCCAGGCTGAGTGACGGACACCCCAGAGAGACAAAGAGGACACCATAATCTCCCTTTTCACACGACGTGTTTCGTCTCCCGAAGATGCAGTCAGTGTCTTTCGTTTTGAGTGCACCGATTTGGCTGGTGCAGCCCTGAAATTACATTATACCCGTGGACCTAAAATTACCGTACTTAAAGATGTAGTCTTCAAATGTTTCTTCTCCACAGCACCATCACAAAAAGGATTCACGACAGTTTGATATACAATTGTGGAACAATTTTTTGTTTTTGAAATTTATGTCTGTGAAACATAAATGAACAAGCATATTTATTAAAAAACACTATGTGTAATATTCAGATATGAAGTCTAACGTAGTAATACAGAATGTCTCTTACATGCTTCCAACATGTTAAACTTGCAACATACATTTTGAGTAGTGAAGTTAGCCAAGGGACAACTAATGTTATTGCCCTTGTGGTAGAAATCAGTAAGACATCATTGTGCCGAAATGATTAATTGCTGTCACTCCTCATAATGAAATGGAATGTTTAACAAAAAGCTATTTGCTGTTGTCATATTTGCTGCAGATGTTTGATAACCAGGAGCTGCAGGACACTGTGCCTGTAGGAGCAGTGATTGTTGTCAAGGATATGCAGTGGCCCTGTTTCTAGAGGAGGAGGGGGCGCGTCTGCATGTTTATATGTAACGGAGAATGGTTCAGCTCCTTAACACACCACTTAACATGATCAGCTCTTTAACACAGTACTTAACATGATCACCTCCTTTACAGTCATGCACATTTGCCAAAGAGATCATGATCTCTCTGGTGAGGCTTCATCAGGTTATCCATTTTTAAAAAAAAAATAACCTCTGCAATGGTAGGCTATTAATATTTACACATCAGATAGACCCGTTTGTCCAGTCGAAAAAGACACATCGCTGTACAATGTCACCCCTTTGAGTCAGTGCTTTGAAAGAAATGTCAGGTATATTATTGTCTGATTCTCTCTTTCCCTTTTCCTCTCTTTCATACATATTCTATTTTCTCTCTCTCTCTCTTTCTCTCTCTCTCTCTAAATGGCTTCCCTCTTTGAAGCAGAGCACACCTGTTTGATTCTCCCTGGTACGGCTTCTATCTCCCTGTGTACACTCAGTGTCCAGACTGTGAGAAACGCATCACTTCCTGTCTGATAAGAATACTCGGGATCACAGTGGATATTCATGACTGAGCAGGACTCAAACACTGTACTGCAACCACTGGTTTGGAAATGGGTTTGAGTCAACACTATTATTATTATTATTGTTATTATCAAAACAAGAGGATGGATTATGTTTTAACTAACAGAATTGTTTGAACAGGTGTGTGTGTGTCAGAGAGAGAGAGAGAGAGAGCATGTGTGTTATAGAGACAGAGACAAAGAAAAACAGAGCAAAATGTACTTTTTGGATTAAAAATTATTTGTATATAATTTTTATCAAATCTAAAATTTAAGGTTCAGTTTAAAATGTACAACTTAGTGGATTTTAAATGATCACTGCTCTGAATGTTATTGTTGCATATTAATGAAAGGCATATGACAGGCCCAATCCTCGCTCAAACCATTGAAGAGCTGAAATTATGACAGGTGTTTTTTCATAAAGGATGAATATTAACAGAAGGCTTGACTGTTGAGGGATTAAGAGGGGATATTTTATATAATTAACATTCAATATTAAAATGATATTTCTAAATACACATCATGCAATGTTTTGGTTCCTAAAAACATGTTGTTTTGTGTCTGCTTTAGAGGATGTAACCACAGGATTTGTCCACAGCAGCCACCATGTTTCAAAACCAATCGCTGCATTTGCTTTCAGCATGTTTTGAAAATGTGCCTCTGTGTTCATTCTGCATTTTTGCTTTACAGCATTTTAACAAGGCTAAACTTACAGGCATCCGTAATTACCTCCAGCTATGGCCATAAGTAATGCAGGGCGTTCCATGGAATTCCAAAACTGTGTTTTAATTAGACAAATTTGGGTCCTAACGCGGTAGCACAGCACATAAAATATAGATGTTAGGGACTCAATCTCTCTTGAATTAACCTTCTGCACATGTTAAACTGCAATAATAGGCTTTGCCGTTGCTGCTTCTTTCTCCCGGTAAGATTTAGCATCGCATTATTGTGTTCCACGGGGGCCTATATTCTTGTGTGTTAATCACTGCTTCCCCCTTACATGGAGAAATATATTACAAGAGCTTTCCTATAACCACGGATGACAAAAATGTGCTCACTCTTGGACACTACCTGATTACAGACTAATTGGTCTGGAGTGATTAAATATCTCATGCTTCTTGCTAATTGCCGCTATTTAAAGCAGCTATTAGCTTAAAATGCCTGCCACCAACAAGCGTTTACTCATAAACAAAATGTGAGCAGCAGTTCAGAAATGCAACTCTGCAGTAGGCTTGAAAAAGAGAAGAGACGGGGAGGTTATGTTTAAGAAAGCTATTGTTCTGTAAGTGTGTATTATAACACATAAGTGCCAGGGATTAATATATTCAACTAGAACTTTCTTGTTTTGTTAAGAAACTCTCAGTACACGGGGGGATTTTATTGTTCCTAGAGGAATTCACACTGTATGAAACAGAACATCTCTATTGCCTTACAGAGGTTTTCTGCAGATAATTGTAATATTTCCATTTCAGGTACAAAAATAGATCTGATATCTGTTCTCACTGCTCCTAAATGATTAAATATTCTCATCAGAGCTGTTGTTCAAATTGAAACTGCTAGAAATTCATATATTTTAATGGACCACAGAAGCTGTTTTTCTTCTAGGTAAAAATAAGATTTTTTCAGCATTTTAGCATGTCATAAATGATTCCCTTAAAACGATTCAACATTAACACTTTTTCTCATTGCCTATTACAACAGCATGAGTCTGCAAAAATCTTCTAGTATTACACACTCACACATACACACATACACATGCTGATGTGTGTGTATGTGTGGTTGTGTGTGTATAATGTCACAAAATTTTGAGAAGTTGTGAATTTTGTGGCGTCAGGTTTAACATTGCAACACATGGGTGCTTTATTTGGAAGGCTTCAGAAAATATGTTTTTTAAACATTTTATCACTGCAATTATCATAGTTCACATATCATGGTTCAATGTGCCAAGATTTGGAAGTCTCTGAAATAAAGATCCCACTGGCTATAGTTTAAGGCATTGGATAACAACACCCCAGATTGTTTTTTTTTCATAGCATTTCACTCTTAAAATTACATTAGTGGGCTACAGATCTGAAAAAGGCGGCATGAGGGAGAAAGAGCTACACTAGTCCAAATGAATCTGAAATTAAGGCCGGATTTTTCAAATCCAGTAAATGAACTAGCCAGCAAAGATCACATGAACTAGCCACAGGTTTAGGCTAATGTTGGCATTATTAATTTGTATTTAAAATATTGTCTTAGTTGTTATACTTGGCTTGCTAACTGCTTGGAAAATCTCATCCAGCAAGTAGGATGACTTTGACCTAAGATTTGGCTAAGGGGACTATCAAAGACTCTGCTTCAGTATTTGGACAAATTCTAAGGGCAAAGTAACTGTGAAAAAATAACACAGCCACAACCACACAATACTACCAATAGTCCAGTTCTTCTCATTTGTACACTGATAGTGTTAAATTAACACTGGACATTTCACTGTGAAGTACGTCATTTGGATTGAAGATCATTTTCAGTTCTGTCTAGTCTAAAACACTATCAGTATTTTTGCACAAACAAATGAAAATAGTCCACAAGGCAGAGTCTGACAGGTTTGACCCATCATTCCTGTAAATTATAAAAAACCATCTCTTTTAAAAGTAACATTTTAAATGTTTGTACTATAATATTTTCATTATACCTACATCCTGTTTCAGTTAAACATTAAACAAAAAGTAACAAAATATCACACCATTTTTAAAGATAGGGGTTTCTGCTCTGTAAAATGTTTTCATCCATAATGTTACAGTAATCCTATGATTATGAATAATTCTGTGCATCCTTACACAGCCAGAGCCAATGAAACTTGAACTGGGTAGATTTCATATTTGTTGATTTTAGCGCCCCCTGTGGGCATTGGTGACAATTTCAGAAGACGTCTGAACAATGGAGCCTTTGCAGTCATTTAGATCCAGAACTAGAATTCTTACTCTGCTAGAAGGATAAATCTAAAAAATGAAAAAGCTATTTTTATCTCATTCAGGTGAGGATGCTCATTAAAACATATTTTTTGCATGATTAGAAAGGTTATCAATTATAGAACCACACACCACAGTGCCTGATACAAATAAATCTTCAGCTGAAAACAATAAAAAATATGATTCCAGAAAATAAAACTTATGTAACTGAGAAATCTAATGACACTGTAGTTGGATTACCAGACATCGAGGAAAACATTTATCACTTTATCATGATAATCTTTTTTTGTTCTTTTTTGTGTTTCCTTTTTTTATTTTAAATGGTGTCGCTGGTTTTATTCAAGGAGTTGTGGTTTTCTCTCTCCTTGGATACAGCAATAAATGACTGCAGTAAAGGTGACTGAATTGCCTTTGTAATTGTGACTAATCCTGAATGACAGAATCAAGGGAAATGAATTGTAGTTTTCTGCAACAGCTGGTTGGATTCTTTTTAAAATTCAGATCCAGATTTTGTTTTCCTCATCGTCTCTCTAGATCCGACTGATCCTATCCTCTCGTCTCTTGTAAGATGAGGTTAAGATCTTCCCAATGGAAACGATCCTGTAAAAATGGGAGATTACAGAAGCAGATCATTTTACTCAAGAATAAATGGTTAGCAAAACCAGGCCAAGACTGTAAAACTGTAGCCACCTGTAATGTGGAATTGTTGTCAATTTATGCTTCAGAAACCAGAAGGTATACTCCCCATGGACTACAGTATTTTGTAGTTTATAATACCTTATAATTCATGTGCAGCCACAATGGTTGTTGTGATGTTCAATTTGTTTTTATATTTTGAATGAAACTATGAAATAGCTTGTAATTAGATGTGGTTTATTTATATTTCTATTAATTATATGATTGGGCATTGATTGAATTGACTATGCAATTGTAAATCAATGAAACTAGTTACATTTTTTCTCCTATTTTCTTGGTTTTGAATATCGAAGTAATTATTAACGGTGTGCATTTGTAGAAAATTAGCATTTTCCACGCATAGCTCAATTACCATTAACAGAGAGATAATGGAGAGAAAACAAATGTTGAAAACCATACTTTCATACACTAACTGAATGACTGAATGAGGTGCTACCACTTGTTTATGCTGACTTCAATCAAGCATGGGCATCTCAATTATTGTTATATGTTCGTCATTCTACTTCGAACTGTTCAGTCATAAACAATTGTTATTATCAGTGTGTAAATACATTCATTCTGGTCAAGTACACATTTTATGCATAAACATTTTCTTGAGATTTTTTATGCAGCTAATTCTTTTACATTAAGATTATAGGAAGTACAACATTCTGTATATGAAATTGAGAGATAATGTTTGTTGTTTACTTTGGAAAAGCCATTTATTTCTCACTTTCCTCCAGCTTTGAACATAATGCAAGAAAAGTGTTTATGAACAAATAATGTTATTATTATTATTACTTCTCCTACTACTACTTTCCAGCACTCCCTTCTGTCTCAAATTAAGAAAATCATCCTTAACAAAAGCACAGGATTCAAACATCGCCACAGAGTTACTGTTCTTTGAATAAAGAATTTAAGCGCATTACATTTTAACAGCTTGTAACTGTGTGCAACAATCAAATGAAAATCTAGATAAATTGTTTGATTTAGCTTAAGAAGGTTTATGAAGTTTTACTCAAAATAAATGAATAAATACTGTATTGTTTTTAGTTTTGTGGAAAAATGGTAATGCAATGGGCTGGACAGCACGTAATAAAACTAAAAATCAAACAAGCCATATTGGTGGAAAACCTATTCCTGGTGAATCTGTGTAACTCTACTCAACTCATACCATCCAGTGAGAGAGAAGGGAAGAGAGAGGGAGATGGGGAAGGAAAAAAAGCATTCCCTCTCATTGCCAAACTCTCGGCTCGTGGGAAATATCTGATGAATTACAGAAATGAGATCTTCAATGGATGCCAAGCTTTTCCTAGCAGGACTCAGAGCAGCGGCCCCTCCCAGAGGAGCCAGCGATTACGGATGAGTCAGGGCTCAGCCAAGCCCCTTACAGGATCAGAGAAAACACAGTGACAGCTGGGATGCCAACCATGTCACAGAGCATGACCCCAGGCACAGCAATCACACCATCAATATGTCAGGTTAAACACCAGCGATTCAGTAGCGCAAACCTGGGTTTGAATCCACGGGTTTGATAGACATGCTGTATTCCCTCACATGCTCTTTCCATTGTGTACATGGCGGTGAGGGGGTGAGGTTGGGACTAAGCTGGGGCAAGAAAAGGGGCCCTCTGTGTTGAGTTTTTAAGATTTTTTTTTCTTTTTTAAAGAGGTACACATCTCCTCTGATGGTTGCTAGCTCACTCCTGTCATACTATGTGGAAAGATAGATATTTCAAATAATCATGATCATTAAGAGTAGCACAATATTAATTTATAAGCAGTGACCAAAAATTGTGGAGAAAATTATTTATTTATTTTTTTGAAAAGTAACTGAGGTCCTACCTTAAACCTGTTGTGAAGGGGTAGATACTGAATTTCATGGACATTAGAGGTATGAATAAGTCTTGCTGGTAAAAATGACCCCTCTTTTAAAAGCATGGTCCCAAACTTAGATTCCAATGATGAGGCCGTATGACATTAAATGAGGGGAAAACATGGGATAGTGGAATGGCGTTAAGTAGATGTGAAATAATGCATAACAATTTTTGTTCTTATGCTCTTAACGTGAAAAAAGAAGAAAACATTCTTTATGATTCTAAACAAAAGTTAAAAATGTGAATGTGCCTTGGCCCTAGGAGAATGACTTCACTGGGAGAAATCTCACAACTTTCATACAAACTGAAAAAGCTATTCAGGCAATAAGCAATTTTAGTGGTCACAGTGAGAGTAGTTTAATGTTTTTGTGTCAGTCAAAGAGACCACCAAGTTATCTTGAGGCAGATTTTAGTTTAAGCAAAGTTTTTCTTGACACAAAAATCAATGGTAGCATCAGGCACAGTGGGAGTACTGTTGGGAGGTGAGGTGTGCACTGGAGCACTGCACTTTCCTGGGATACTATTGAGGGAAGGAGGTGGTGAGGACTGTGCCATGTGTCTCACGGTTCCTGGTCAGTTTGGGGTGAAGGAAAGTAATGTCCACTGAGCCATCCTCTGGACAGTGAGACATAGCATCCACATGATTGTTTCCATTATGGTTTCTCATGCACCAGTCATACATATCAAGATCCATTGGCATGCAGAAAAGACATTTATTTCAACCCAGCCAATGATGTGTGAGCAGTTACAATTATAAAGGGATGGTGTGGATTGTGTTTCCTGTGAGAGGACCATGGCCTTGTTCCAGAAAATCTTTGAAAAGCCAAAGGGGAAGTCCAAAGACCGTGATGGGAGATGCCAGTGTTGGAATCTGTTTTACAGTCAGGTGACTATATGCAGGGGCCTTTTGGGTCAGACAGCTCAGGGTTCTGCAATGTGGGCATAGTATTTTATGAATCACTGGTAAGGTGAATCACAACCCAAAGACATGATCTGGGCTGGAATCTGTGCAATTCGGGATTAGAGATCAGGACTTGGAGGATAGATGGCCCAGGAGGGTGACTAAGGGCTGTGTCAAATGCCACTTTGAGGATATAAGCTTAAGTCCAGTTAACCTGAATTGCAGGATGACTTCACACAGATGGAGCAGTTGATGTTTTAGATCCAGGTTTTGCACCTCTTTTCAAGTAGATATGAATGAGGTATACTCCACTGAATTCCCTGGAGTACAAACTCCATAAGGCAGCTGGAAGATTTGCAATGAACTGCAAATTCTCATGGGATGCACCAGGAACCTGTACCATCCTGCCCCTGCAGAGAATGCTGTCTTATCTTTATCTGCAGGGTTCAGAGGATTCTGTCAGTAGCCAGATGTCAAATCACCTACTGGCTGTCATCAGAGGAACACAGAGTCAGCATATGCCAGCTTCACGTGCCTGCAGATGCTCAGGCAGCCAGAAGTGGCCACTAGAGAGCAATGAGACTAACAACCCTTAGCTGGCTAACCACACATCTTACCATGCAAGGCTGACTCAATTTTTTTCCCATCATACAGACCTCTGGCTATAGCCAGTAATGGTGAGGCTGGGATTCGAACACAATTGCAAGACTCACTGTTGCATCATAAACAGGCTCATTTCTGGGGAGAGCCACCAGAGCCCCAGGATGAGTTTTTAAAAGTTATGTTGTTAAGCTGCCTGAAGGCCATTCAGAACTGGTAAATACGATCCTTTTTCTGTACAAAGACAAGAGGGATGGACCATGGTCTGCATGACTCCTCAGTGGTGACCTGTTCTGGATGATATTTAACCTTCAACTGCATCACTGCTTGTTTTGCTGCTGACTCTGTATGGGCACAGCTTAATATGGGCTACATCCCCACCCTTATGCTGTACTTCACCAGGTGCATCCTCACATAAATTAAGGGGTGAGTATGAAAGACATCCGAAAACTGTATCAGGAGATATCTATGTCTGATTTCCACAGGGGGGTTGCAGACAGAGTATGGGAAGCATTAATGAGCTCATGGTTGTCCTGTTACAGTGTGAGCCTTTGGCATGGTGGACAAGTTGAGTTGAGGACAAGACCATCCTGAGCAATGACCAAACCCCCTGCATTCCCTTTATAGGGCTCAAGTACTATGACCTATCATTCCTTGGGTGGAATAGGTAGAGCATTACTGTCAAGTCAGTATAACCAGTTTCAGTCATTTATCCAGCACTAATGCATATGACTTAACGCAAATAACAATGCTTTATTTCACTTATGATTAATGGCTGCAACTGAGTTAAAACTTTGAACTTTGTTCAAGTATTATGGTACATAGTATTTTAATCACAGTACAAAGGTGGGGGAAAACAGTCATACCAAAAGTGTGACTTAACATTCAAACAGATTATTAGTTAGAAAACAACCATTTCCAAGACAGTGCTGTTGTAAAGTTAGTGAAAACAAATGCATGATTCCTACTTTTCTTTACAAAAACATGGTTTTGAAAACTTTGATGATAGAAGACAAGTTTTTCTTGCACAGACAATATGAAAAAAAAATTCAAATCAGAAGTGTGACTTAAACACAAGCATGCAGATAGCTAACTAATGATTGAAAATAAAAAAGTAATAAAGAAGCACATCCTAAGGATATTACAATGCAACACTTCCAAGACAGTACCTACAAAAGTTCATGAAACAAGCGACATGCAATTTCTGCTTTCTTTCACAAAGCAATGTGACTTTAATTTACTGAGACACTTCTCCCTTCTCCTTTAACACACTGTAAAATTTACTTCCACCTCAAATGACAGTCCCAGGGACCTTTCAGTTGAGATGGGCCTCCTAGATGACATCTGAACCCAGACCCCTCTGTTCTGGTGTGGAACACTCCTCATCTTCTGCCATTGTAACTGAAACTACTTGGGGTATATGTATTGAATGCACATGTAGGTGAAGCTTGCAGAGGTATTTGGATGCCCATGGCACCCCTGGGTATGTCACATTACTGCTCCATCTCCAGTCTGTCACTGTCAACTTGTACAATGTACACCAGCTGCATTTCAGTCACACTTTGAACTGCACAAATACAGATAGGCCTGTTTGTTTTTGTGTTTCAGCCTGTCCACAGCGCATCAAAGGTAAGGAAAAATATAGCTTAAGGTCTTAGCAAAATGAAATGCCCCATTAAAGCTCAAAGGAGGATTGTAGATACAACAGTATGGCAGTAGTATCCCAAAGTCTGTTTTTTCAAGGATTTGATTGTCCTTTTTTGCAAAAACTTCTGTGTACTTAATTTCTATGTACAATACAAATTTATTAATATCAGCATATTAACAGGGAAACCAAAAAACAATTAAGAGCAATAACACAGTCTGTATTTTGAACCTACTTGTCTGAATATTTTTGTCATAGAGATATGAATCTTAATGCCGAATGCCAGGCAAATGTGAAATATAAAACTAACTTTCCGGCAATATTGAATGGCCTCAGTCTGGACCTGATGTTTCCAAATACAGCTACAAACACAAGTTTTCAGGTATAGGTTAGGTAAAGCAGGCTTACATGTTTAATTTTTTACATAAAACATATGTAGGGTAGATTCCAGACCATTCATTCTGCACCGCTGCAGTGCAATATACACTTTAAAAAAGATGTAAATTTACCTGCAAAGTGCTCTAGAATTTCACGTCAATTGACATGCATTTCACATAATCGACTAGAACTGTCAAATTGCATTAAATTTACATTAAATGACAATTATTATATTTTTTCTCTGCAATTTTATGGGTAATTTAATTAATGAGTATAAATGTGGTAAGTCTTTTTTTAAGGATATAGTCGATGATAGTTATTCCACAACATGACTGTACTTCTACAATGTCATATCATTATACATATACATACACACATACATATACACAGGTCAATTTATGGCCGTGAAATTACACTGTTATTATATTGTGTACTGTTACTGTTATTATACTGCTACAGCATATTCAAAAAATTATTTTGATCAAAATATTTTACATATCAATGTCTGTGAATACATAATGAGAAAGTCCAGGTTTCCCTTATTTGCAGACTTTGTCTGTTATTACACAGGTCATTACATGAGAGACTACAATAATGGCAAAAAAGAAAAGGAAAAAATGCAAACTCCGAACTGGGCCCTGGACAAGATTCTGACCCAGGTGAAGGTCCTAGTATGAGTGGTGCTTAAAAGAAAGCAAAGACGGTGAGCTCGAGCCAATACAGCGAAAGCTATCTTTCGTTCGGATTTACTTTCACCGGGGATGACGACACCGGGTGAGCTTTCGAACAGGAATAGTTAAGGTCTCGTTATTATAACCATAAACATACAGGGACGTCTGTTAGACTGACCATCTAAAAAGGGAATCGAACACTCAGGAAAACTACTTAATAATGCGTGCTTATTGGCAAGCTTTTCAAAGTTTAGAACTCTTGAAGAAGGTAACCATCCACTTTCCTTTATATTAATAATGACGTGTTTAAGAAAGTGTATGATAAATCTATAAATGATATGTACGACTAATTGTGACGTAACTGTAATATTTACCGCACAATCCACAACTTCTATGATGTCACGTTTGCACAAACACAAGTGTATAAATTAAGAGCGAGCAGACTATTGAGATTGTTGGGAGAAGAAAGCAACTTGTGGAAGAACAAAGAAGAGATGGCTGCGAAAGAAGAAGCTGCCAGACTGATCCTGCCCATAGTCGACGAACTGTGGGACCGGAGCATTGTGACGGGAAAACCGATCCGCACCTTGGTCTTCGAATGCCTACTGGAATGCCACCTTCAGCTGACACATGGATGGAGGAAAGAGATGATCGACCATGTGAAGGCACTCAGTCAGCTATCAGGCATTCGTGTCGAAGAACTGCTCCAATGTGTGCTTTCAAACGAGGAGTTGCCCAAGTTTGCGCTTTGTGATTACGTGAACAACGCCATGGCAAACGTGGAAAAATCTGCCTTGGAGGTTTCCGATTTGGCCATGGAAGAGATTGAGGAGGAGGAGAAAGAGAAAGCAACGGCTGTTGCCATGGAGGAAGCCACGGAAAAACCAAAGCAGGCTGAGAGTACATCTTTTTGGAAAAAACGATTTGGCAGGAAAAAGAACAAGAGTTCTACTGTTGACCAGGCGGTCGGAACAGCCGAGGAGGGGAGCGTGGAGGCCAAGGAGAAAAAGGTCCATGCCCCCAAGGTGTGGAAGAAGATCAAACATTTCCTGACACCATCTAGGGGATTCGGTTATGGTCGACTCTGAAGAGGAATTCGAGAGGGTGAGTTTGTGGCAGTTAGTTAGCTCGCTAAGCGATCTATGAATGTCATCAATTTTATACGAAAAGCGTACTGGTTTGCGAAACCACCTCGAAAACGTTCAGAGCTAGCGGCAACGTTAGCTAATTAATCTGGTTTATACGAGTACCACAGTTTTGGTCTGCTTGTGATTGGAGAATCATGTACAGTAGCCACTCTTGCTAATGAACTTCCCCCTTGCAATCCACCAAAAAAGAAGAAATACCGCATCCTGCAGTGCAGTTGACAGTAAAGCCAACACACTGTAAATGCATAGGCTCTCTGAAATCCGCTGTGGAAACATGGCAGATCTCAGGGGGCTACGCATTTAGAGTATATAAGGCTGTATTGTCAATGGTGCCGCGGTATGCGATATTCTTTTTTAGGACTGCGAGGGAAAGTTCATGAGCCCGAGTGGCTACTGTACATGCCATGCTCATACTTAAACCAGATTCATTAGCAATGCGTTGCTAATAGCGCTGGATGTTTTCTGGATGTGTTGCCAGACTTGCACGTTTTACAAGTTAAATTAAGAAATTGGTCACATTTAGACTGATTCACCAGCTTACTACCACAAACTCACTTCCTGTACTTCATAACAGTTCCTGGAAGTTTTCAGAGAATGACCATTAAATTAAACCAAAACTAATCATCGAGTTCATTATCCATGGTGAGGCTCCCGTCAGGGTTACGTCGTGCACAATAGCTTTAATTGGTCAGAATTCGAGCCCCGATGTCTTAAAATACAAGTTTGACCATTCAAAACAGAAGTAGAGAGAGCTCCACATATCATTAGGTATGTGTGATGAATCGAATAACGGTATCTGTAACGCCAATGTAGATAAAAGGTATTAGGACTAGTCAAAATGCATTTGCAGCTATCTTAAATTGTCATTCTTAGTTGTCAGACTGCAATTGTGGATATCCTGAATTATAATTTTGACTGGTCACATTGTTAGTATAGTTTACTATTTCCAAAACATTGTCATTACATGGAATTCTCTGCCAGCCTTCACATGAGTGTAGCATAACAGTAATAGTGAAAATGCCATCTGAGAAAACAATCGGAAGCTCACTGCGGACCAGGGTTATTGTCGTGTAGTACTAGATAGTGTAGAACGGTTCCAATACTCAAATATGTCTCCTCCTTTCCTCCGTGCCCCGGAAGCTGATTATGTGTCTTCCTTCCCTCCACTGTTCCAAAAAGAAATCTCGCCTCTTCCTTTCTCGTCTCCTCGTTTCCTCCAAACGAAGGATACATCGGCTGTGTTCCAATACTCAAATTTGTCTCCTCCTTTCCTCCTTTCCTCCGTACCCCGGAAACTGATTATGTGTCCTTCCCTCCTCTGTTCCAAAACAAAATCTTGCCTTCTCCTTTCCGACATCAACTTTGGTGATTAGCTCTTCCAATTTTCAGTTCATCTCCTCCTTTCCTCTTTTCCTCCACTCGTTTCCTCCACATATTTCCGGCATATTTCCGGGATAGGAAAGGAGAGGAGAAAACGAGTGGAGGGAAGGAGGAGATGGGAAAAAGTATTGGAACACAGCCCCCGACTCCATTATGCTTGATGTGTGGCGAGAAACTGTCCAACAGCACCATGGTGCCAAGCAAGCTTAAACACCATCTCCAAACGAAACACCCGTTGCTTCAAAACAAGCCAATGGACTATTTTGTTCGCCTGTGTGAAAACACAGAGAAACAGGAAATTTTTATGAGAAAAACCACAAAGGTAAATGAGAAAGCCCTCAAAGCTAGTTACCTAGTTACTGAACTCGTAGCTAAATCAAAAAGTCCCACACTGTGGCAGAGACATTAATACTACCTGCCTGCAAAGCCATTGTCAACGAGATGCTTGGCCCTGACGCGGTTAAAGACATTGTTAAAGTCCCGCTCTCAGATAACACAATATCCAGACGTATTGATGACATGTCTACAGACATCGAAAGTCATGTTTTGGAACAGATACGCATCAGAAGGAAATTTGCATTATATATTAGGCTACAGAGTGTCATTTTGTAACATTTTTGGTTGGTGGCATGCCGCAAGATTTTTCCAATGTAAAAAATGTGCCATGGCTCAAAAAAGGTTGAAAAACACTGTATCACACCAATGCAAATTTAATTAACATTTACCTACAGGGCAAATGTGGACACATCCAGCCCATCCATGTATGCTAAAAAGTAGCTCGCTAGCTGGTAGTGGGCTATGATTAAAAGTGGCCTTTACATGTATGATAAAAAGTAGCTGGCGAGCCTGCTGTCGGGTATGAAAGAAAGTAGCTACCTAGCCTTTTTCGTGTATGATAAAAAGCAGGTAGCTAGCTAGCTATCCAACCTGCAGTCAAGAAACTGTTTGTGTTGCGTGACAACAGGTGTAAATGAAATCCTGAAGGAACTGTTTTTGTCGGCAGAGCCGAATAAACTCCAGAAAGATCTGTTGCCTGAAATTATTGTTACTTGATAAACATCCCTGTTTGTCAAACTGTTAAATAAAAGCAATATCACAGGAGAGGGAGTGCTATTATACTGAGTATCAGCACGGCTGTAACTCAGTCGTAGGTATGAGGCCACAGGCTGATGTTCAGTGTAACAGCACTCCCTGTGATATTGGTCAATTAACGGACACCTGCCAGCCAATCAGAAACACAGATTTTCTGTATGGTGATATAAGTAAGCATAGCATAGAAAAAGTGGGCTCACTCACATTATTGGAAACCATCACTGAAGACCAAGTGATGGCCTGGCCTGTGACAAAGTCCGAATGATGACATACTGCACTAATTGAATTTATCTTGGGTAATCACAATGTGCAGTCGGAACTAACTGTTGTATAAAATGCGTTGTGTAATATATTTAATATATCATCTGTTGGGCAAATCATATTTAATACATTTAGCTTTGAATCTCTATGGTCTGATACGTCTTATGAGATTAAAGTTACCCCTCTGAACAATAACTGCAGGGGACAAATAACTGAAGACTCCTAAATGCTGTATGTATTTAAAAATAGTAAAACATACTTAAATATGTTATTGTTATTGTAACTTTCACTCTTGCCCATTTTGTTACCGTTGCACATTGCTGTTGCTTTTGCACCCTAACTTCAAGAAGTGTCTTCCCATTGAAAAAGTTGGTACTGAATAGTGAGGTGTGCAAATCCCTTGGTTTCATAAACTCTAACTGTTAGTGCTCTGGTTCACACACTGTTCTGTCATCAGTTTAGTATACCCTTACATCCTTTTTGTGAGTAATTAGGCGGTCCAAACCACCACTGACCACAGCCTGCCATCACCCCCAACAAGCCCCACCTTCTCCAGTTCATGGCTGAGAAGCCCACCTTTTGCAGTTACCAGTGCAGTCATTGTTGTAGATCTTGGCCAAAGTTTGACCTTACATTGGGAATTCAGATTCATTACCAGTGTACCCATCATTTTACTTAAGTATCAGACAACTCCCAAGATTGAGTCATCTGAATTAGAAAATGAGTATTGTCTTCTCTTACTAATTCTAAATAAAAAAATGTATTAATAAAAAGGAGAAGGTCCCCGAAAAAAGTTGCCATACCTTCTTTATTTCTAGGGTTAATGCTATCCGAATTATATAGCTGCTCTCAGTATATTCAGCGAGCCATACAATAATAACCCATTCCCTCTTTTTATAATTCATATGGACATGAAGCACTATCAAGTCTTCAATTTGCCCCATCAATGGAGAATATAGCTGTGGATACACCCATGTCTCTGTCTCCGTTGCCATCATGGTAACATTTTACAATTTAATGTTGTAGTTATTGAATTGGAGAAATTCATGTATACGCCAAATGATGTCGGTGTGTTTTGACACTTTTAATGAAATTGGTTTATTGCTGGATTTTGATGAATCATTTGTTACTTGTAAATTAGTCTTGTGATTGTATTGAAAGCTTAAAATATGGTTTCATGATGTGTTTTGTAGAGATTTTAGCATTAATTGTGAACTTGTCTCTAATATGTAATTTGATATGCAATTGTTCTGCTTTTGTCTTCTAGATTTTACTGTACTTTTTAAAGTATATGCTTCACAAAGGCACGTGAGAAAAATGTTTTTAAAAATTGCAATATATGTATTATTGTACCACCATGTTGAGCGTTGAGAATTGGAACCATATAAGCAACTAAAACCGACAACCTGGCAAATTCATATGAAATTATTAAACTCAATTTTTTAAATAAACTAAATTTTTCTCTTCGATTTATAAATTGTTTAAAGTGCAATTTGTTGAGTTTTCATTACTTTCTTTTGAGTTACCTCACTCAGTTTAATTTTTTGTGCTTCATTTTTTTTCACAGTATTGGTGATAATTGGACTGCAGCTTAATGAATTTGGCATAAGATTTAACACGTACTTTGTGTTATCTTCAAGGCTAGTAACGTTCTCATTTACACAAAGATTTTGGGACAGATGGCCACCCTGTTAGAGGCTACAAGTAAGTTTTTGGACCTGCAAAATGTTCCACACAAAGTTATTAACCATATATCAAAGTGCATATTGCAGCCCTCACTTTTTACACACTCACACACATACACACACACGTATATGTGTGTGTGTCTGTGTGTATATATATATGAAATTAAATGAACTGAATTGAGAGAGAGAGAAGAATCTTGGATTTAAAAATCTATCCCTTCTGGCTAATCAGAAAGCCAAGGAAAATTTGAATAAGGTCAAAAATGATGTACAGTTTAGATTGACATTATTAATAAATAGCAGGAGATTGTAAAGACTTGTCTGAGGACCACATGCTTCACTAAAGAATGCTCTCTCCCTCACTCTCATTCTCCCTCTTTTTCTTCCTCTCCCCTCTTTTCTGCCTGGCAGCAGTGTTTCTCAGGAGACATTTCCTGCAGCTATAAGAATCTTTCAGCTCTCTCTGCATGTCTTTCTAAGGGTCGCCTGGATTTGTTCATTAGCCAAATATAGGAATACTGTAGTTCTTTGAGCAGTGAATTCTGGGTACACCAAATCTGATCAAGAGTTGCATAAAAGTCCAGCACTGGTGGAGGGAATGAGTCATGTGATGATGTTAATTTATGGACTTTCCAGTTTGTAGCCCATGTATGAAATAAAATGGACACAAATTTTATTCACTGTAAAATTTTACATGCTAAATACACAATATCTCATGACAAGAAATACCGGGCTCTGAAAGTTACATGCCATCGAAACAGCCATTCAAAACAAGAAATCTCCTAATAATATAATTATTACCAATGACCATATAAAGGTATCTAAGATAAAAGGCATGATTGCTTTTCCTTTAACTCTGCAGGAATTCCCCAGCTATGACCTCTGAATTGCATATTGTCGTGTATGATAAATAAAAATATTGTTAAAATGGATTCTGGCCAAACTCAAAACAATTAATGGGTTTTGGGGGTTTTTTATCAGTTGAAATCAGAAGTCAGCGGTAAAGTTCACAACACAAAAAAATAACATTTTCATGTTTGTTTTCTTATTACTTTACTCTCACAACATGACTGATCCATGCCTGATGACTCTTTCCAGACAAGACCTTCCAAACAGAATCAACCATCATTGCATTTTGCCCTACATCTCAATGGGGCACCTGTGCAAAACAACACACCAGGCAACATTTAGAAATCGGGTGCAACTGGAGTATGCATTTTTTTTTTTGGTTTTCTTGTTGTTGCAAGCTGACAGAAGTTAAGACGGCAGCTGTTCTGCCGCACATAAAGATGAGCTGAGGCCTGCCTGGATGGGGCTGGAGTTGCACTGCGACAATCTTCACAATGCAGTGTTATCAGACCATATCTGTGCCAGGAGCCATCGCAGTCTCCTAGGCTGCTATCAGCTCTCCCATTATCTGTGTCAGTGAGTGCTGAGGAGGGGCCCCTGCCTACCCGCCCGCCCGCCTGCCTGCCCCCCGTTCCTCTGCTCATTAGGGGAACGGAAATGAAATGTCCCCAGAGCCGGAGATGGCACGTCGCACCAGCAACAGCGCGGCACATCCATAATGCGCCGCCCGCTGTAGCCTTGGCTTCTGTTTCATTAACTTAATGGTCTCCTGGGGTGGGAGGGGGAGTAGTGGTGGTGGGGGGTGGGGGTTGGTCGACTGTAGGTCAGGAGAGGAGCGCTGAGCCCGGCTGATGTTTGAGCTCAGGCTTGGGTGGGTTGTTTCCAGGCCATGCTGGCCGTTAGTTAAGGCAATCGCAATGGGGGGGTGGGGGTGGGGGCACAAGATGACAGCATGGTGGTTGCTATCGTCCAGTCCGCCACCTTCCAAACCTCCCGGCGCCAAGCCAAGAGAGCCATGGAATTTGAGGCCCGTCAGTCTGGCAGCAGCCACGTCTCTGTGAGACAGCCCGTGCTGGGTGGCGACGTGAGAGATGAGAGAGCCACTTGGCCACTTGAGCAGAGAGCTGCAACACTGGGGCTGAACTGTCCTTCATGGGGTAACAAGTCGGACTGAAGTGTAGCAGATTTTCCCATTGGCAAGTAAGGAACAGAAACCACGTTACACCTATTTGATCCATTTTTCACTTCCAATTTGATCAGATTTCTATTGAGTAAGAAAAAAACATTCACTGAAGCTGTTTCTTTCCAGGGACAACCATGTACATTGATACCCCAGAGGTTGTTTTAATTTCTCTTAAAGTAAAATACAATGGCTTTGGCTTTAAATGTCAATGTAATGCTTTTTTTCTTTTTGCTCAACACACACACACACACACACACACACACCTGCAAAACCACCAAGAAAGCACTATTCACAGGGAGATCTGAGCTGTAACAGAGGGGTGTGCAATCTGAAGGAATTTCTATATTTTTTCAAGACAGTATCAAAAGCCCATTAAGCTGAAGCTGGAATATAATTGGATGAAGCAATGCTTACATTATGCCAGTAATCAGGGGAGCTTGAATGGGCCCCTTCATGGTCCATCCCTTGGCCAGCCCACCCCCCTCCACTCGCCCCGCCAACACTGTGGCTAATATAGCAGCCATGCTGCATTAGTGGCCGGATTATCAATGCTAATTTATGCTGATTCAACCATAAACTCATTGAGACAGGAAAACACTAAGGGATTCCTTTTGAGCGACGTCTCTTTGCGTCTGAAATGAGAGCATGGGACTGCATTTTCACAGCTCTCTCCCCATCTTACCCACAAACCCCAATAAATGTGTTGCATCTTTACATCATTCTTTAAAAGAAAACACGTCTCCTTTCTCTCACTTTTTCAATCACACATTTTTGCTGTAAAAATGTAATCAATGATACAAGAATGATCCAACAATTTATTTTATTGACTATTTCTTGAGATACATAGCTCTCTAGCATATTAAATATTAATCACTTTCCAGCCCCTCAAAACCCTAATACTGTATTATTTAATGTGTGTCATTCTGATTTTAAATCTTTGTGTTTACTGTCAATCTAGCTGCTGTCTTGGCCAGGTCTCCTTTTAAAAAGAGATTTTATATATCAAGGATTTCCTGGTTCAATCAACATTTTATTAAAAAAATAATAATAACAAATAAAATAGTAATATAAAATGACCAATAAACAGTAACTCCTTTGGATCCACTAGGTGGTCATTTCTGAATGAAAAAGGAGACCCTGGATTTAGGGAACAGCAATGCTTCTCTGATTGGTTGGAATTTTGTTGGGGGCCCAGTGATTCATCCAAATTGTTACAGTTAATATGCATGAATATAAAGATCCCATATGTAATTAAGTAAATACCGCTATGGTTATGAATTTGTGCGTGTGGGTCAGGATGTTGCTGACCAAGACCTCATTCAACATTAACTGTTTTGCAGGTTTCTGCAAATTGGCTTAGGGGTAAGATTACTGTTATTTTGCCGTCAATTTTCATTATTAGCTACAGAATGAATTATTTACTCCTACGCTTGACCTTTTCACAATAACAATACTCAGAAAATCTGGCCTGTGAAGTTCCTTCCTTTTGAGAAACAATATTGGTTTTTAATTTCCAAATATTTAATATATTCACTCCCATATTGGTTTATGTAAATATGTCACATTCATGGTGGACAAACTGGTTATTTATGTGGGTATTTTTTGTAAAGTGACAAAATCAATGATTCAGATTTGCAAGGAGGGACAATCGAACAAACCGCACACATGCCTTGTAACCTTCGAGTTTGATTCCCTGAAGCTCAAGCGAGAGTCAGAGTACGCAGGCATCTTCGTCTACATCTCCTATGAAAGGGTACCCGCGGCAAATGTCTCGTCTCCCCAATTATCCGTCTCATATTTCTGTAGGTAGTCAAGCACGATCTCGTCAACTATAAACATCGTCACTCGACCATACTGCGGAAGCATATTTATTTATTTGCTTCTTTATTTATATCCATTCACATTCTAGTTAGATTAATTTCAGTCCGCCATCGCGATAACACACTGTTTTACAGGAAGAACAATAAATCTTATAAATATTCCGGGGTATTCCTAACATGCTCAGACAGCCGAAGAGCATGCATTATTTATCATCTGCACAATTTATCCATAATATATTTCCTGAAGATAAGTAAGATATTGTTGCAATATCCCGGTCCAATCTCCATGCTGAAATAATCAAATGGCTTGTCCTGTTTATGAAACAGTATCCATCATGATTACAGTCACCAGATGTATTCTATTGGATACATTATTTAAACGCAAAGGATTGTGTATTTCACTGAACCTCCACTAACAAAAAGGCGATGCCTTCGGAGTTACGATTTAGCGTCTGAGTGCTAAATTGCATGTCATATGGACATGGAGATGACGTGCGCATAGTCCCTTGCATTTATTGTACAGTTTACAAATCAATGTACATTTATACACAATTGAACTCAGCTCAGACACAAAATAAAATAAACACAATATCTCGGGGTTTTTTTTCCGTTAAGCGGAATATCGAAAAGGGCAAGCTTATTTTACAATATTGTACAGTTTATTTATATCAAGGCACTTAAAAGTTAACATTTAAAACCAAGGCTAGCGTTGTACATAGTGGTGTTGCTATGACGACGCCATAACCAACACGGTAAACACGGTTTACGTTAAAACTTAACAAAACTTGTAAGAGGAACAAACGTAACAGTCCTGACAAGACACAACAATAAAATGAATACAATATTCCGTTGTCTTTTTCCCCCACACCTGCAGAACCGAAATGACAGTATGATACATAAATAGTGTACAATATAGCATTTACATAATGTGTAAATCAATATCGACAGGCTATTACTAGCTACACAAACAATTCTAAAAACACCCTAAATTTAATACCTATAACACAAAACATGTAAAGGAGTCTTTTAAAGTAAATAATCGATTATATGGGTTTTAAACTAATATGGAGTATTAAAACTTGACAGATTTTGATTAATTGTGGAAAATTAATAGCCTATCCACACCTCTTCCGTTAAACTGAAAATCAAAAAGGAAGGGGGGGGGGGCCAGAAGTTTATAGGTGGGACAAAGGAAGAGCAAAAGAAGCAGGCGTCTCATAAAGCGATATTAACTATATAGAACAATACTTGTCAGGTTAAAGACCTTAACTTTTTATGTAACTTTATAAAACACAATGCATACAACATAGCCCTGTTACATTCACCCCCTAAAATTACACAAACAATGAAGATGATAAGCAAAAACGAAAACAAACTGACCCAGTGATGCCCACTGTAAACTGGACGTTTGGGCCAACTCAGCTCAAAAGCTACCTAAGTGAAAGACTGTGGAGGAGCAGAGTGATCAGTTCCCCAAACACCCCCACAGAAAAGATCAGATGCTTTTTACACCTACACAGCACTAGGCCACACACACGCTGTTAAAATTCTTTACTGTCACACTTATACTTAATTGGTACTCAAGTAACAAGAGAAATCACAGCATAAGCACTGAACAACTACACATGAACAATAGCGGGAGGCAACGCATCAGAACCAAACACTAGTTCAAACTGTACCATAGATTGTAAGAGCCTACACACTGGTTTGATAACCCTGCCGAACCTAGAAGTTGGAGGCAGCTGACTGGAAGAGCAAGGCTCTTAAGAATGCAAGGGGGCAGAATAAGGCTTAGGAGAGAGGAAGGAAGCACCAGCACCTGAACCAACCATAGTATCACGAGCTTCAGTACAACCTGGAACATTGTTAGGGTCAACTGGTGGAACTCCATCACATGGTCCACTCAGAATGTAATCTCGACTCCCAGAATGTTCCTCAACCCACCTGGAGGTTCAGGCTTCAGTATCAGTTTGAACTTCTGACAAACTCACATCCAGACCGGACACCAGGCAAGTTGAGGGGGGCTCTGAGCCAGGTGCTGTTGATGGACAGGTGGATTCCTCAGTGTCATCATCAAAAGCCGGGGCATTTTCCTTGAGACCACTCAGGAGCAGGAAGTTTACTGGCAGGAGGAGATTTCTGTGCCACACTCTCACATGGCCACACTGATTGCTGACCTTTTATATGTGAAGAGATGGTATGGAGTCAACCACAGTGTACACACATGGCTCCCACTTGTCAGCGAGTTTGTACTTCCCTCTGGCAGCCTTGTTTGCAACACGCACCTGGTCACCGACAGCCAGCAACAGCCCCTTCACTCTTTTATTATACTGTGTTCTCTGATGTTTTTGCTCACCTGCAGAGTTCTTCTGTGCAACCAGCATGGTGGATTTCAGGTCAGTTGCCAAAGACATGACATAGGCATTATAATCGCAGTTCTTGTCATCTCATAGCACAGAGCAAAACATCAGGTCAACAGGTAACCTTGGCACGCTACCAAACATCAGATAGAAGGGAGCAAAGCCAGGTGTCTCGTGTATTGTGCAATTGTACACAAAAGTCATGGTTTGCAGCATCTGTGGCCATTTTTGTTTGGAGAGGGGAGGCAGGGATCTCAGCATGTTGCCAAGTGTGAGGTTGAATCTTTCAGCGCCACCATTTCCCATGGGATGGTCAGGCGATGTCCTTGACTTCTTCACACCTGCCAGTTCAAGGAGTTCAGTAAATAGCTCACTTTCAAAATTTTCTCCCCGTTCAGAGTGGAGACGTCCCCGAAGACCGTAGACACAGAAAAAGTCATCCCAGAGCTTATACGCCACCCTCTTAACTGTCTGGTCCCTACAAGGGCATGCATATGCCAGTTTGGAAAAGTCCGTCATGACTAAAACGTCGACTGATTTGTTGTTCTTGTCCTCAGCAGACCTGAAATCAATACAAACAGGTGCTCATGCAGCTGGCTCTGGGGTTTTGCTGAGGATGAATCTGGTACAGGATTTCACATGACTGCGGATGTCTCTCTCCATGTTACACCAGAAGAATCTCTGATGTGCTAATGAAAGAGTATGGGGCTGGTGTCCAGCCAGCTCATGCACCTCCGAAGTGCATCCCCTCTTAGTGTCTCTGGTATAACAAACTGGAACATCTTGTACTTTGTTGTTGGGTCTTTCGGGACACGATACAGGACCTCATCAACCATTGTGAGTTTCTCCCAGTGTTTAAGCTAGAACAGTTAGCAGAACATTGTTGTTCTCATTGGCACACTCACATACAGATGGCCTCTACCTCCTGTTGAGATAAAACAGAGCCTTGGACATGACGGGGTCTTGAAGCTGATGGGACCTTAGCTCTCCAACAGACCATGCAGGCAAAACATCCTGGCCAGCCATCCCTAGTGTGCCCAGATGAGTTACGGCAGAGACAGACCTTTAGTTAGTGGAGCAGCCCCAGTCATGATGAGAAGCAATCTGCGCTGACACTTCACTGTCTGACACGGATCCCGATGGCACACCTTTATCCTGCACAGATCCAGAGGACTGGATCATACAGGTAAGTCTAAAGCTGTCCTGCACTTGGATTTCACACACCTCATTGGCCTCTTCCAGCAATGTAGTATACGGTTCTGACAACAAGCAACTGCTCATGCACTTCACAAAGGGGTCACGGCTAACAGTGACTGCCACCACATTCTTCGGTCCCGGAATGTGCTCGATGTTAAAGGAGTTGGTGGCTAGTTTGGATACCCAGTGCTGTTCACATGCATCCAATTTGGACTTAGTCATAATGTATTTGAACAGATTGTTGTCTGTCCAAACTGTGAACTGATGTCCTTTGAGCCAATGGCTAAACTTGTCACATACCACCCACTTGAGAGCCAAAAACTCAAGACGGTGAGTGGGATATCTAGCCTGACTATGTGACACGGACTTACTTGCGAAGGCCGCTGGTCTAGCTTTGTCTTCTCCCTCTTGCACCAGGGACAATACAGCTCCAAGGCCATCAAGGGAGGTGTCAGTGGCCAGGATGAATGGCTTTTGAAAGTTGGGATTGGGCCAAAACCACACTGGACAATAGGACATTCATGAGACTATCAAATGCTGAATTACAAGCAGGCATCCAGTCTTCTTCAGTGAGCACTCTGAACATGCCACACCTATTATGGCCTGCACCACTTTTTTTCTTCCTCTGACCAGCAGTCAAACTAAAGAAGGGCTTTGCAATGGCTGAACACCCAGGAATTAAATACTGGTAGTAGAGAACCATGCCAATCTTATCCTCTTCTGTGACAGTGTGATTCCATCATCAGCCATCAGGCCTTTCTTTGAAAAATCCACAATAACTCCAACATTATCTGGGTGAATAGCAACACTGCTCTTGTCAACAATGTGGCCAAGTTTCTTTTGGGAGAACTTGAGGTTATTTGCCCTCAGCTGGCTCATCACAATCTCCAGACTCTTCAGAACCTCTGCCTCCGATTGTGCCACCAGTAGAAGGTCATCCAGGAGCATGGAGAAGTTTAGATCCCTGAAAATACAGTGCATCATTCACATAGAAGAATCAGGACTGTTGCATAACCCCTGTGGAAGCCTGTTGTATTCATACAGCCCAAGGGGCATTGTAAAGGCTCTTTATTTCCTGTCTGCAGCATGAAGAGGGACATTGTAAAGGCCCGATGTAAGGTCCATAGTGCTGGAGAGAGTGTTACCTCCAAGGGCAGCAAGGCAGTCAGCTTGGTGGGTATCCTAAATGGTCTTGGCATTGAGCCAAAGGAAGTCAGTACAGAGTCTTAGATTGCCATCCTTCTTCCATACCATGACAAGAGGTGAGGCGTATTCATTGATTGACAGAATTGCTGATTATGCCTTTTTCCTCCATGTCATTCAACACCTCCCGTAGTTTGTGCTAATGAGCTGGGGGAACTCAACGAAAAGATCGCCTGAGTGGGTGATCGTCTGAGAGGTGGATATGGTGGACAAAATTTTGCATCCTCCACAGTCCAGCTTGTCCTTGGAGACCACATCCTAGAATTTTATGAGGTGGTCTGCCAGTTTCACCTTCCACTCATCTGCAACTTCACATGCCTCTATGTCAATTTCACAAGACCACAACTTTCAAGCAGCAGCTTAGAATCTGAAGATAGCACTGACTGGGAACAGACAAAGTTGTGATTACCATTCTGGCGGTGGGCTTGCTCCTGAATGACAGGGAGGCGCTCTACCACTAGACAAGGCGAAACATCTGCTAACTTGGTGTTGGTGGATTCATCATTCTCATGGGAATCCAACAGTTGCCCCACATGGGGGTGATGACTCTTCCTACCAGGTTCCGTGGAGTAGCCCTAGAAGACGTTGGCTCCCAGCACGAGACAGCTCAGGAGTTCCAGAAATTGCTCACATCCAGGATCATAAGTATTAGAGGACACAGCTCTCCAGTATTTATCATCAGACTTCATCCCGCTTGGAACAGGCTTGATAACATTTGTGCCAGTGATCAAGTAATCACGTTGGCCAGCCACAACCAAAGTCGGGACGACAAATTTAATTCCATAAATTTCAATGTCTAGTTCATAGATGCACTTAGGGCATGTGCTCAGCCCTCCTAAACCCACAAGCACTATATTGTCAGGAGCTGGGAGGAACACCAGCACACTTCAGCTTTGACACACCCTCTTCACTCACCCAATATCCCCTTTAATGTGGTCTGGTCACTCACTGTCACTACCATAATCAAGTCTCTGTGAAGTTGGTTTGGAGAAAGAGAAGCCATGCACAGTGAGAGAACTCTGTCAAGCATGGTAACAATCTGATGAGCACCAGCGTGTACTGGGGCAGCATTCTGTGAAGCAGGAGGACGAGGGGAAGCATGACATAGCTGAGGATGGCAAATGAGATTGTCAGGGGACTCAAGCAGAGTGGGGCAGTTAACGGAACATTGTGGCATTACGTTACGCCTACATTAACATCACTGTTACCAAGGAGACAATCTGGAGTCTAACTGCAACATGCAAAAGATTGGTTAAAACAGTGGCATTATAATTTCCTCATTATAATTTCCTTTCCAAAATAAAGTGCATTTATATACAGTGACCAATCCATAGCTAGCTATAGCTGGAATTGTAGATTACATAATCATATTAAATGTAACGTTCAATCAATAAGAAATGTAATCTATAACTCTGGCTGCAGCTAACTAGATAGCAACGCATATGGAGAATTCCCCTATTTCATTGTGCTGCTCAGAATTAGCCATGCTTTGTTAATGTAATGCGGTAACGTTATCTATTGGCAAGCTTCCATGCAGATGAGTTGCTATGCAAGAAGTTGCTGTGCATGTTGAATCGACTTGTCAATTAAAGGAGCAGGCGACACGCCCACTCCTCCGTCTGACTGAGCTCTGTCGAAAAATTGCTGTAACCCCGAACAGGTTTTCCAGTACTTAAACTTAAAAAGAACTTTGCTAATATTGTTTCGTGAAAGCAACGAAGATTTTATGTGTTATTTTGTGTAACAAAATTCCGCTTTAATATTGTGCGAAGACAAGATGCTAACCATAAAGCATGTTGAAATTTAAACAACAACTAAAGCTATGGTTGTGCTACACAGTATGATGGGCCTGCACCCGAAACCCCCTCCTGCACTGCTAATTCATACTCGGTTTTTGATGGCTCAGGCATTCGGGAAAATGTTGTAATGGGTTTGCTGCTAGCAACAACACAGAAGACCAGTTTGTGTTTTTTTATGTAGCCTACCTTTGTGTTCTTTAACTGAAATTCTCCCTCAACTTAACATTGAAAACTTTGCATTAGTGCGTAGTGAGGTCATGCATTGCTATAGTAACATCAGCAGTGACTCGATTACCTAGCTAGGTTTATGCGACAACACTGACTTCGTGGAGTGGCTTTCCCGTCATTTTAGATCTAAACAGTCTCTGCTGTAAATTCTATGTCTAAATCTTTCTAAACTAATGAATTATCCATTTCCCAGTGGCCAATCCGGGGACAGTGGCAGCCGAAAGCAAGTCAGCCAATCCGGGGACTAACCCCCGGAAAATGGAGATGTCTGGTCACTGTACCTTAAAATCTAACATTTGCCACCTAGGCTATCGTAGCACACAGCGGTGTATGGTGCTGGTATGATGACGCCATAACCAACACAGTAACATTTACATTAAAACTTAACAAAACTTGTTTGAGAAAGAAATTTAACATACCTGACAAGACACAACAATAACATGAACACAATATCCTGGTGCCTTTTTTCCCCACTCCTACAGAACCGAAATGACCATATAATACATTGTGTACAATACAACATTTATATAATTTGTAAATCGATATTGACAGGCTATTACTAACTGCACAAAAAACTCTAAAATCACCCTAAGCCTATGAAATATAACCAAAAACACATACAGAAATGTCTTAAAGTAAATAACATAAATGATTATATGACTCTTAGTAAACTAATACTAATAGTATAAGTATTACAACTTGACAGATTGCATTTGATTAATTGTTGAAAATTAATATCCATATCTCTTCCGTTAAGCAGAAAATCAAAAGGGAAGAGGGAGGGGGCGGGGCCAGAAGTTGATAGGTGGGACAAAGGAAGATCAAAAGAAGCAGGCGTTTCTTTAAAGGGATATAACTCATGAAAAGAACAATAATTGTCAGATTAAGGAACTTAAATTTATGTAATTTTAAAAAACATAAGGCATACAACATAGCCCTGCCACATAAGCACAGTCTACTAGCAGTCCACTTATCACAAAATTTAAAATCTCACATATATTGGTCTTTGTTGTTATTGCAGTACATTTGCGTTTTATATTAATTTTATGTGTCCATTTCATAGTTTTGAATGTAAGTGAATTCACTGAATCTGACCAGTGAATTTATTTTGACCCTTCTGTCAGCGGACTAAAACCTTTCCTCTCATAATGATTTCCCCAGTGTCTGGCCTTGTAAAGGCTCAGTTTTTGGTGTTACAGGTTATCACATTCTTGTAGGAAACATAGCTATTATTTTAGCTACTATTTGCAGAGTGCTCTTCTCTTCCACACAGCATAGTAATGTTGCACATTACCATTACATTGGGAAAAATTGTGGGGACAGTTGTAAAACTCTTACTACCTGTTCATTTCTACATTGTGTGGTCTCTCAGTTCTTTCCTTAATTTTTTTGTAATGTGTGGTGCTGTAGCAGGCATGGCCATTGAGTCTACAAGCACTGGCCAAACTTTTTGGGAGCTACCATTTTTGGGTATTATGCCAAACCAACCAAAAGACAAAGACTTGTCCAAAAGTCAAAATAAACTACAGGAGACCCAGGAATTAATCGCATCCAAAGCCCAAAAGTGCTTTAGATTTAAAGTCTAATTTTAAGGCAAGTGCTGGCACCTGGATTGAGTAGAAATCACCCTCAGGTGAGCCTGCGTGTTAGTTAGGCCACTGTTGTTGCAGCTTTGGTTGGCTCTCCAGGCTAAGGGAGGGAACCAGGAAACTGACAGTAGTTCAATGGGAGGAGCCGAGCACCTTGCTCCTCCCTCATCTCTCCCAGCACCACACATGGTATTTATATATCTATTTCTGACAATCAACTCATTTTATGCATCCGGCGGGTATATTCATTTCATGCCAGTGTATCAGTGGTATGACGTTAGGAGTCACTGTAAGAGACAGCAGTTAGTAGTGAAAGTAGACCCAAACAGGAAATTGATAGGTTCTTATGTGTTATGATGATGAATTAATAATTTTATAAAGTTAAGAACATCACACATATCTTTTAAAAAACGATATACAACAAAAATACTACCCACTCAGCTCTAGAGTTTCTCAGAGGTCTGTTTACTCAGTTACAGCTGGCTGAGTATTCCTGTGGACTTCCAGCCATTATGCTAAAGCATGTATTATTGGCTGCAAAGTGTTCCACACCTTGCACACAGAGAGTTTAAAATGGTGTGGGTAGGTTACTCTGACACTAAGTAAGCAGGAAAAAGAGCTTAATTTTCAAATATGTGTGAATGTCATTTTAAGTGACACCTGGTTGCCTCGAACACAGATGTGAGGCCTAACCACTGTCCCCTGAGCCCTACCTAGCCCCACTGTAAATCTGTGTAAATCTCGCCGGATACCTGCTGACTTGGCGTGCTCCATGTGGGCTCCAAATGGGAATCATAGTCTAAGCTGTATGCAGAGCTGAAAAAGCTGACAATGAGGCGGTGTGCCTGCAGTCCCGACCCCATTATCCCCTTCCACATCTGACACAGCCAAGGCTGAGCGGAACAAGGCCAGCGTGTTACACAATCCCTCTCTGTAAATCACAGTCCTATTAACATCTCTGGTTGTTGTTTCTGGCTCCCGTGCGGAGCTGAAAATTCATTCGCAGTTTTTAACCCTGTATTTTTAATGACTGTGGGCTCAGTGCGAGTGAAAGAGCTGGTTGTCAGCTCTGATAATCTGAAAAAAGGAGAAGTTCAGTCGGGGAGCACGCATACTGATGAGAAAAATGCATTTGCGTCAGACGGAGCACTAATTGTTTGATTATACAGGTCTCCACGTTAATGAATCGCTACTCCACGGTTTGGGAACATGGCGTGCAACCGAATTACCACCCCAACACTCAAGCTGTGAAAGCTGATTACTCATTAGCCAGTGACTGAGTGGAGCAAACAACCCCTCCCCCCCAACCCCAAACTAAGAAACCACAACCACTCTTTTGTGATTATCTGTGGTTCTCATGACCACCTCTGTTACAGTATCAGTTCAAAGGATCTATTGGCTGAGGACCCCTTTCCTTTTCATACACAAATAAGCAACTGCTATCAAATATTTCTGGGTGATATGATGAAATGTGTCAGCATTACAATTATAAATGTATATTTTTTAAATGGGAAACATGCAATAAACAATATACCATGTGCCGCGGTGTCTTCTGTCAGAAGGAAGTAGGGCCACAGAAGGCAAGTCGCTGCAGCAGAAGAGGAGACGGACAGCCGGATAATAAGGAGGGCATGACTGTTGCAACAAGACAGAAGTTAATGAGGTCTGAATACTGCGGCAAAGAGGGCCTCGCCTTTGTGAGCACGCTCCCTGGGCTTTATTAGGAGGATAATGCAGCCAGGCTTTAAGTGTGCAGCTGCATGGAGAGGGAGGGAGAGAGAGAGAGAAAGAATATCCCCTTAACACCAGCCTCTGCATCTCTGAGGAAGCAAACAAACAAATAAAACAAACATAAATAAATAAATACACATATAGCAAACTCTGGGCTCAAGGCTCCAGTTACGTCAAAGCAGAGGTTGACAATTGAATTTTTTGTCCAGTTATCATGTTGTTTTATTCAGGATGTACAGTGTTTGTGGTTTAAAAATGCGAATGATGTTTTCCTTACAAGCAGCATCTCTGTTGCTAGGTGCAGTGGATGCTGGGAGATTTTAAATGTGATCACCAAGACTGAATGGAGGAATCAGTGGCCTTTGTTATCCTCACCCTGCTTGATTGGGTCACATGACATTTCCAAATGTCTGTGGTTGACAATTCTTACAATAAGTAAGGTCTTCCTACAGCAAATATCTATATCTAATATTCCTTCATCTATCTATCTATCTATTGACTAGGATTGTAAGCCTGTAAATCTTTCAAATTTAAGATTTTAAACTTGAATATGCATAGTGAAAAATACATAACATTATTCACAAATGTTCAAAAGCAGATTTCACAGAAATGGTAAGGAATCGTTCTATTTTTTCCCTCCCTTCTCCCTTATTTCACAGGCTAATTAATAACCTGTTAATTGGCGCAGGTGCAATCATCTGAATCCAGGGCATCGTTATTTATTAAATGATCTCTTTATACCTCCCAGGGCTAGAAATTGGCCCCTTGTCCTGGCCGTTGGGACTCAGGTGTGACCTCATGAGGCTCTGCAAATGGCCTGGACAGGTGTCCGTTACCATGTACACAGCAATTATGAAGCAGATCTCATCTCCTCTCTGTCTCCGCCAGGGCTGTCCATAAAGAGCTGGGCCAGAAGCACAATGATGGCAGTTAGTGTGGAGCATGGCGGTTTGGGGGTGCTCCAGCTGGGCCATTACCCCTGCAGAGGGAGAATACAGACACCTGACAGATGCATGCTGGGGAGCTTCATTACCCAGCAAACAAAGACACAGAGCAATTAATGCCACGGTGACAAGAAAGTACCCCCAAAAATGGCCGACGAGGTGCTTCCCATTCGAGCTGCACTGTGGTCTCATTGGAAAAAAAATATTCTTGCCATGTTACAGCTATAGTTCTCATATATTACAACTATAGTTATTACAAGTTACAGGTATTGTTCATACACATTACAACTGTAGTTCATACATGTTACAGCTATAGTTCGTACATATTACAACTATAGTTCATATACGTTACAGGTATGGGTCATACACATTACAACTATAGTTCATACATGTTACAGCTATAGTTCGTACACATGACAACTATAGTTCATATACGTTACAGGCATGGTTCATACACATTACAACTATAGTTCATACATGTTACAGCTATAGTTCGTACACATGACAACTATAGTTCATATACGTTACAGGCATGGTTCATACACATTACAACTATAGTTAATACATGTTACATGTATAATTCATAGGTCATCCTGACCATAAATTACTTGAGGGATGTGTCTGCTAAGGTACCTTTTTTCTGCCATTTGATCACAGATCACAAAAGTCATGCTTTCCAAGTTGTCATAACAATGAAATAAAAAAATTGCTTTCCTTCATTTATATAGGACAAATAATCCAGTAACCTTGCAGTATAAAATGCAAAATGCATAAATAAGAAAAATCATATTAAATAAAGTCCATAGTGTTATTGCTTTATTAAATTAGAAAATTATCTTTTGAAGTCTGATAGTATTCACAGTAATACTATTTAAACAGCATTGAATGTGGCTGCAATAGCGTGAGGATCTGAATATTGTACAAGTAGTATTGTACATTTTCCTATTAGCCACACAGTCAGTTCATCAGGACCAGGTTACAGTGTAGGTTTACCACACTCTATGAATCACAAAATAAATTAGTATGGTTCAAATTTTAGAATCCACCATTGTTCTGTGATCCATCTAGCCATTCATATCATATCAGATTGCTGTCAGCTTTCAATGTAGGTCATATTCTTCACATCACCATATAGATTTCTACAAAGATTTTCTAAATTTATTTAAAAATTTAATTAATTAGTATTATTTAGTAAATTAGTCATTTATTTTTGACAAAGCTATAGGTGTTTTTTGAGCAAATATGGCAGATTAGACCTGAATCTTAAGAGTACTTAGGAGCTCATGGCTTTGTTTTATTCATTAGCCTGAGAGACTGGACTCTGGCACCTGAATGGTAAGCACACACCTGTAAACGACCTCAAGGGCAGAAATTTAACCCTGGCAGCTTAGAAAATCACGCACTTTATCAGGAAAACACAAGACCAGCACCAATAGATTTCAGTCCCACCTACACAATCTTTCAGAGAAAAAGAAACACAGGTGAGGCAGATATGAATGTGCTGCATCCTCAAGTAAGACAGCAAAGGTCAAGTGATATGAGGAGCCATGCGAAAGTATGTGCGTGTGTGTGTGTGTGTGTGTGTGTGTGTGTGTGTGTGTGTGTGTGTGTGTGTGTGTGTGTGTGTGTGTGTGTGTGTGTGTGTGTGTGTGTGTGTGTGTGTGTGTGTGTGTCAGAGAGAGAGAGAGCGTTAGAGTCACCGGGGGAAGAGCATTCATTTTCAAGAAATGTACTTGAGGTGCTCAAATCTGAAGTCATGTACATACAGCTCACCACATCACTGACAGGGAGTGACTGGGGGAAAAATGAAAAAGCCCTATAAAGAAGTGATGATGTCATTATCCAGATGGAAGATATGTTTCCTTTGTACCAGTTACTTCTCAGGGCAATGGTGAATGTTTGTGGTAAGAACCACAGAAATTTTTAGGCTTTAAAACATGGTGATATGGTTATTATCTTAATATCCTTCAGAAACATTAGAGACAAACAAAAATTCAATGTCTCTTATACTGCCCTCAGAGGGAACCTTGATGCACACCTTGAGGGGAAAAAAGAACAATGTCATGATCAGATTAACTACTCAATATTCACAGTCCCACAAAATCTGAAAGATCAATTTTCTCCTTAGGTCTTGTAATTATGTTTTCTGTCATAACATAATTAAAATTGCAGTTAGGATGGATGTGTTTTTCAGAGCATACTGTTTGCTACTGAATGAATGAATTCGTATTCCAAAGAGCTCAAAGCTGAGTATGATTTAATCACTTCAGTCCTAATTGAAATATTCACCTGAATGCATTAGCCTGTTTTCTCCATCACACCGTGTCTGAACTTTCATTACCAAAGAAATACTTGATACTTTTTAAACATTTTAATTTTTTTTAACTGGCCTTAACAGCTTGGGACTGAAGCCCACTACACTTTATTCAACAGCCTCCTTTCTGTGCCTGACTATCACTAATGCAAAGGTTATTAGCA
The DNA here is from genome assembly GCA_022829145.1 of Albula goreensis. NCBI lineage: Eukaryota > Metazoa > Chordata > Actinopteri > Albuliformes > Albulidae > Albula > Albula goreensis. Next base: position 2,466,261 of record CM040750.1, on the reverse strand, counting down.
TATCGTTTGATGTTGAGTTAGAAGACGTTTAGGTGCTCTCTGTCTAACAGCTGTGTCAAGTGTTTACGGTGTCTATTTACTTCAATAACGACATCAAACAATGAGAGCTGCAACAATGGCCAGGATCAGGAGGGCCTTTGTCTCTCCATCTACACTCTGAAAGAAATGGACTCAAACTGCGCTGAATAATAAACACAGCCAGGCCGCCAGCGCCTTCATTAAGGGCCGGGAGGACATCTCATCCTCGGCTGGCTTTGCATTCATGAGATTTATTTGTTTGTACTTTATTTGTGTATCACTTTTCTCCCTCCGCGGCAGATAAAAAGAGCCATCGCGCTCTGCGGACAGGCTGGCCTGATGAATACAGAAGGAGGTTGCATCGCCGTGGAGATTAGACGGCCAGCCCTGGAGAGTGCTCTCTGGGAGAAGGGAGATAAGAGGGAAAAGGTGAACACGAACACTTGTCACAGCAGATGCTGGTCCTGATTCGCTGGGCGTGTGGGTGTGGGGGGGGGTTGGGTGCTATTCTGGACCACAATGCACTACCCCAGAGCTCTCTGTCTTTGACCTCTCTGCACGACCGGACTCATGGAGAGGCCAGATTTGATTGGGTCTTCTCTGTCCTTGAGTTTCAACAAGCAACTGGCCAAGCCGCCCCCATCCAAAAAAATGGATGCATTCAACTTCATCTTCATGACTGGATTTTGAAGTCCATTTCTTTTTATTGCTACAAATTTGCACTTTAACATTCATTAATAATTATTCCACCAATTGTGCTCCTGTTTGAATAAACTCCTGAAAAGGTTGTTCTGTGGACAATATGAATTGACAAGAGAGCCTCACTAACAGGCACACAGTTCATTTCCAGATCACAGTGAAGGGAGTTTATTAAAAAGAGAAATAAGACAATGCATGCCTTCACAGGATCTCAGGTAATTAAAGATGGACATGCTTAGCGTTCCTGGTGATCACTGTGGTTCAGTGACGTGGCCACATTCCGTTGGTCTGCAGACAAGCCTCAAACACTGGGGTCTTGGCCTCCTTAAATCTATGACCAAAGTAATTATTCTCAAACGCTGAGTGTCATTACCAGAACTTTCTTTTATTTGTAAGTTTGTGTCCATTTTCACAATTATGATCTTAAGATGTTAAACCGGCTCACCCAGGAGAGAGACCCATCTCTTTTCACCATAATTCATACAACAGAGGGAGTCTTAAGTAAGGGATGAAGAGTGAGCGATGAAGAGTGACCTGCCACCCTCCTCCTTCCACACCTCTCCACTGACCGCTCTACTCTGGGGATGCTGGAGCCCCTGAAGTGACACGGCTCCCAAACTCATGCGGCACCCGCCACGTCTCTGCCTCCTGTCCAACAAGCCGTTGGAACACTGGGGCAGGGCACTTTTTGATACCAGGGATCGGCAAAGGTCCTTGACTAGAGGTTGATGTACGTCAATCAGTTTTTAAGAGAGGTGCCTGTCAGTCTGCTATTCTCAGGCCCTGTGAATCCCCCGCACTGATAACGCTCTAAATAACAGGTGAGCGACTGCTGGCAGAAAGGAGATTGCCTGACCTTATTGTTTGCCTTCTTCTCCTCTTTGTTCTTCACAAATAAAGGTTTTTTAATAAACTGAAAGGTCCGCTGCCGCAGCCCCGTGAGAAAATGAAAGGAGGCAGTGAGGTATGGTACAATGTGGCAGCGAAAAGGAGCAGCTCATCAGAAAATAACAAAGGTGCAAGTTAAAGATAAGGCGGCTGTCAGAGATTAATCCTGCCGGCTTGATTGTTTTCTTTAATACCAGTCTTGCAATGGCAAGCGATAAGTTTGCTGAGTAATTTGGTTTTTGGCGGGAGGAAATAATATTCAGGTGTGTGCCGTAATTGATTTCCTTTTTTCCTCCCCGTTTTCAAAAAATAAAATGAAACACAAAACTGCTTTCACTCCACTTTCTTTCTTTCTTTCTTTTTTCTGCCTTCTTTCTCCCTTGGATTAATAAACTTGCTTTATTCAAGTCAAAAAGGAGAGGGTTAGGGGAGGAGGGGTGCTTGAGTGTGCAGATTTTTTTTTTCGGCAACAGGCCTATTGTGAGGATCTCTGAAAGCAGAGGACAGCAGTCGGCTGTCTGACATTTTGATGAGCTTGAAGAAAATTAAGGCAAAGAACAAAAGATTAAAATCTATTAGTGCCCTGATGAAAGGAAATGCAGAGTTGGTCTGCTGTTGCTAATTTTGGTTGTAGAATTGAAATATGTAAATAAGGCAGAAAAAAATGGGAAAAGAGCTGAAAAGGGAACCACTGGTCTTTGCGTGTACTGAAAAGATTTTTTTTCATCTGGACCAGAATCACCATCCCTGCTCCCTTTGGGCTTTGAAAAAAATTTGTCTTGGACATGTCAATGGAAGAATGAGCAAAGAGGCTGATGAGTAACACACTGTCTTGTGTTAATGTGTATGGCTTAAATTATTAACAAGGTTGGTAGGGCCAAAAAATGTCAATAGGTGTTCAGCCCAGAAAATCTTCATGCCATTCCACCATTCCACACACCTGTTCTTCAACTGGAACAATGAAAAAAGGACTTAATTAACTATGGCAAGCAACTGCTGTTTCTCCCCCTCATATCACAGTTCTCTTCCACTGGGCAAAAACTTTGGCCAAAGAGCACAAACCAAACCTGCACAGTTTGACACTGGCTCTGGATTCAGTTGGGGTTCCTGCATCAAATACAATGGTCGGATTATATGGGTATTTTCATGTGACACATTTTTGAAAGAAAGGCCTTCCTTAAAAACTTATAATTGGCTAATCATGACTGTACCCTGGAATATTGCCACATGCTTCTACATTGGAATACTTGAGCTTTGCTTTCAAACTTGGCAAGAATGTGTTTTTTCAAGAAAAGAGTGATTTGCAGGTGTGCTTTTCTCAAAATGTCTTGTACCACTGTAATTCTCTCAACAGGTGACTGCAAGGGTAATGTTCAGTACAATACCATAATCACACTTGCACCCTGCCAGCAAAGCCTCCTCCTGATACAATAGAGGGTGACTGATTTGGAGGAAGCTGACCAGAGCACCAGCCAGTACTAATCCATCCATACCTCCTTAGCACACCTGACAGACAGCCTGAGATTCTGTGCTGAGGGCCCCCTGAGGAGAGAGACTGATTGATTAGTCCAATCTGTTCCCACCCCCGCACCTTGGCCCCATTTTGTTTGCTGTCTCCTCCACCGATGACCTCACCTGAACGAGCATGACAACCAGCCTGTCCAGGAAACGGGCTGAAAGGAGCAGGTGCAGGGATGAATTCGGCCTGAGGAGACAGGAGAGCAAGTCCCAGCCTGCTCCATTTGTGGCTCTCACTGCAGCACTTCTGAAGATGGCTGTACTCCAGGGCTGTTTTCCAATTACTGCCCAGCCTTTTCAAGGAAGGTCATTATAATTAGAGCTCCATTTAGCTTTTGTGTGAAAAGCAGAAAATAATGTTTTGCAATTGTGGTCTGCAACTGCTGTAATGTCAATGTGCCACACTCAAGTGGGCCTATTATGAGTGTAGACTGCATGCATTAATGGACCCGCAGATTGGCCTTACATTACTGTGTGCGAATAGAAAAACAGACATTTTCCAAATAGCTCTCAAAATCAATAACGGGGGCCATCTTTTGTATGCCGAGCAGTACAGAATCACCTCGTCAGTGCAGGGAGAATGGATGCAGAACATGCAAGACTTTGATAGCCTGTGTGGGGAAGTAGCTTTATTTAATAACAAACGTGGATAATGAAGAACTATGATCAGAGCTACCCTGCTATAATATTCAATGATCCAGAGCCATCCAATCACTCTTACACACTGGTTCAGTAATAGTCTAAGCTGAAGCCGATACACTGAGACAATATTTCCTCATATAAATGTGTTAGCATTTTCATTTACAAATCTGCATAGTGAAGAGTCTTTATACATGCTTTTCCTTTGGGGTTAAGTTTCAAATATATTTATTGTCTTGTTCCAGGCTTGGGGCTGGGAAACATATTCACACATACGCAGTACCAGTACAAGAGAATGGGATTGCATTTTGTTATCTGTTAAAACAAAATTTTTAGAAGTGAGAATTACCTTCAGTGAGGAATTACACCCAGTAGAGTTACATACCCAGTTGGGTGTTTTTGGTAGGAACTAAAACCTAATGAAAACAGCTGAATTAACCAGGCATCAACAAATCTGCTCTGTTAGAGTTATTTATGCTTAGTTTATCTTTGGTGATAAGTGTTAAAATATTCATTCATTCATTCATTCATTCATTCATTCATTCATTCATTCATTTTATTTACATTTTTTTTTTTACAGAAATGGCACATTTCTGAGAACTGTGCAGTTCTCCTGCTGTCTCATGGGCTGAGCCGTAGCTTCCCTTTGAAAGGCCTGGGGGGGCGGACCGCTCATGATGGGATGGAGTGGATGGTTGGGGAGCCACCCTCTGCCAGGGCTGTGGAAACCAGCTAATTGGTTTAAGTGAATCAATACGGGAGCCCAGCATTCCTTTGCAGTCCATTTATCTTTTCCTGCAATTATCTCATTGATTGCTGAATGCTAACTGAAGGACTTATTATAATGGGTTCAAAGAGATTCATGGTTCCAGAACTCTGCAAAGGTGCTTCATATCACTGTCTTCTCCCTGCTCTTCGGTCTGAGCCACCTTCAGATAAAAGACAACGATATCATGATGGGAAATATGACTGAGGTATGTGATTTTTCCATATGTCTGTACAAGAAAATGTGCAAATAGCATTAAAAATAACACCTTTAAAATCGTGATTTTTATATTCAAGATGTAATGCAATACTACTGCTCACTCAGCTGCAAAAAGATTTAAAAAACATATTAATGATGAAAATAAGTGCTGTATATAATTTTATTAGAAAAACATCCATATGGCTTATCAATATTCATAATCATTCGTAAATAGCTCAGTTTCCCCAACAAAAATGGTCAAAAAGTGTATTACCTCATTATATATCAATAAAATAAAGATCATATCTATTGTAATATGTAGTTATGAATGTTCACAAATGAACACAATTACCATCAAGACAATTATCAGACATGTTTATGAACGCAACCAGCAGGAGTAATATAATGCTTAACAAGGTTGCCCAACTGTCTAAACACCTCCAAAAAGTATACACACCCCCAAAACGACCAAAATATAGATTACATGTGACAATATGATTAAAATCACAAGTTACACAATTTGATGTAATTTTCTGTACATAAGTGGTTGAAGGGCTCTTGCTCGCTCCAAGAGGAGGCTACAGGCTTTTTGTGAGAAGGAAATTAAATCTAAGCCATTTCCATTATTGATTGATTTCAACAGGTTACAAAAGCAAGCTGCTGACCACACACAGCACCACTCGACCGACGGCCACACTGGCAAGCAGCGTCTCCCTTAGGCCTCTTTCAGAAACTGACCTTCTCAGCCTCTAAGCATGCAAAATATTCCCTCAAAGAATAATAAGGGCACCAGACACATTAATTAGACGCTCTATTTAGATAAATGTCTGCATGAAACGTGAGGCAGTTATTAATTTTTCATATTAAAATAATGAAATTCAATTTTTCATATCTGGGAAATGGCACCTCTATATTAACAAGTGTGGGCTTCATTTTTAATTTTTTCATGGTACACATTTTCTGTTCTCCTGTGTGGTATTTATTTATATATTTATGAGTTTGGTTTTTTGCTGATTTGGTTAGACCAGCAGCTGGTCGCGGGGGTGAGGGAATGACTGTTAATTAAAGAGCTGACAGTTCTCATACTGGAGCCTGAGCAAATCGGTCCCCATCTCAGGTGTGGGAGCACACGCACAGCCGTGGGGGGTTGGGGGTTGTGCATGTAATTGCCATGTGGGGTGACCCTGTACAAATAGGTTTTGTTACACCTGGTAGCAGTCAGAACTGTTTTGGCGTGTAACTCAATCCAGGCAGCTGGCATTTGGCGCAAGAGCTCGGGACCATGCTGGTGTCTGGTCAGAACCCATATCCACTCTCTCTGGGTTTGGCTTGGTTGCCATGGAGCATGCTAGGTAGTGACAAACCCCTTGAGGATGACGTCAGCCCCTTGGAATATAAGATCATGGCAGTCTACGTGTGAGAGCCTGTGGTGGAGGAAGCTCTGCTGGGGTCTGCATCAGACCCTGACTCATTGGGCTTAGCGTGGGCTGTAGAAAGCTGTATGGTTGCTAAGGAGACAGCGGGCCTGTACCTCCTACAAAGCTTCATCAACTCCAGATGACCCCGGGAAACACAGGTGCAATCTGGGCGGTGCTGTTTGACAGCACTTTGGACCTTTTTCCCCAGCCCGATGCCTTGACAACCTAAGTGGCCCCTTTGACATCCTTGCAGTTGGGTAATAGCCACTGTGAGGCAGGAGGAGAGGCATGTCTGCTGGGGCGTTGCCACGGTAATGGGAGCAGGGCAGGAGCAGTCAGCTGTGAGAGCCAGGAAACGAGACTCGGGAAAAACGTTCCCTGAACGTGCGAACATGAGGTCGTCCGTCAGGTTGTGTCTGGAGGCTGCTGTTGAATATTCACTGTATCCAGTCAACCAGCACGGCACATGGAGGTCACCTACAGTTGCCCTCCCGTCTGAAAAATGAAGAGAGACTTTGCATATTGAAAGGCTCGTACGTTAATGGTGAAATTTGGGTAATCAAATTAATTAATGAAAGGAATTTTATAACTATACTATATTTATACCAATGGCTTGTGTTGTAACGTATCCCATGATTCTGACCATCCCATTAACAGCTGTGGTCCATAGTTGCAAATGCAAAATGATTACTGTATTTATCAAGCCTTGCCAAAATACAAAAATGGTCATTTACTTTCTTTGATTTGGTTAAATTACAAATGAAACATTACAAATATGAAATCAATTATGAAATTAGATACAAATAAATATGTATGGACAAAAAGTAGCCCAGTTTTGTCCATTAATTATTCTTTGAAGATGAGAAACATCACTTGCTTTGAAATTTGCAAAGTCACCGTCCCTTCTCCTGTGTCTCTTGTACCATAAGTACAAATAAAATGCACAAAGCTTGATTGATAATGCTACACCAACAAAAAAATCTAAGAAAGACTAAGGATAGACATGAGACACTGAAGAATTCTGAATAGAGATGATTGACAGGGATCCCATTCTATAGCATAACACATTTAATTTTGCTCCATGGCGGTCAGTTATCTTTTTACTTTTTCCACGTATACTGTATGTATTTTGTTTTATTATTAATAAGAATCAATAATCCTTGAATAATCAATTCCATTAACTATTGGCATGGTATGTGCATGCCAAGGTTTCCTGTTATGACTCTGGACACCTGAGTGCATTCAGGCTGCCTGGCTATATGCATTTCAGAAAGGGAGCCAAAAAATATGATGTGGAATTCCATTATGAGTAGAAGTCAAATATATAAAATTAAACATATATCATATTTATAAACTGCTGTCCTGTTTGTTATTCCCAACATTCACTCATAATAATTATAGCACATTTTCATTTTTAATTCTTATTTCTTTATAGATATATTCAATGACATTAGGTTAACATTCACTGAGACTAGTATATATGCTTCAGGTGTTAATGTAAAATGGAGCAAAGGTCGCCACCCTCTGTAGAGCACTACACAGTTCTGCACAGGACCAGCTGAGTGGGTGGATATTCATGAGGAGGAGGAGAAGCAGCTCTGATGAAGGCCAAATCCAGCCCCTGCTGACCTGGTACTTTTCTCACTGCACACATCACAATAAATTAATTGAGTTTGTAAATGCATGTGAACATATTTATTCAGCGAACAGCTTAAGTGATAGTACCTTGTCATGGAACATAAAATACTGCTCCATTTCTTGTTAAATTGTTGCATTGTTCAAAATGCACTTTTCGAGTTACTTACTACTCATTACTATCCAATCAAATGCACTTCAGTTTCTATAGTCAAACCAAAATAAACTTTTCCAGATTGCATATATTATAAAGTCTGTTTGATAGTTTGGAAATTACAGACAAAGAAAATCTGTCCTCACAGAGTGATTGCAAACATTTGTTGTGTTGATCAGGCAGTGTTAAAATCTTGCTTTTTTGTGCTCTAAAATGTTATTATTGTAGTCAATTTGGTTTAATGTTCAATGTTAGCCTGACATTCAGCATCAAAAGATCAATATCTCTGTGACAAAAGCATACAGAAAATCCAAATGGGTTATGAAATTGAAACTGAACATCAAACAAATAGCTTTGGCCATGGATAAGGTGGCTCAAAAAATTTTGAAATGTTTTTCTCACTATTATGTAGTACAGTCTATATTCTTACTTTCATATCTTTTATTTAATAACAAATGCAAAATGAACAGTTCCAGATATTATCTAATTTTTTCACCACTGCTAGGTTTTCTGGCGTCATATTAAACCATTTAACATTTTATTGAAGTTCTTAGATAGAGGGACTGTTAATTCACATTGAGGCCTATCATACAAAGTCACAACTTAAATAAAGATTGTGTAAATAAGAAGAAATGTGTTCATCTACATAGCTAAAAACATTTAACATTGATAGCATGTTTTTGAAAACTCCTGTTTAAGCCCTGTGCCAACATTGTGCCAGGCCTCGATGAAAATATAAATTGAAAACATTTCATTGGAGCTGAAAAGAATGGGTTGTTAACATGATGTGTGTCTTTGCTTAAATGGTGTGAATGTGCAGAAAGCACCTCCAATCTGCAGTGAATGACAGCATAACCCATGCATTTGATTCATTTGTTGGGGCTTTTATTTTGAAACTTAAATTTGAGTGCCTGGATGCATGGGACAGCACTTACAAATTGCTTTTGATTCATTATAGATTTTTTTGGCAGAAATATTTCTCTTGTTGTGGCTATTAGTGCCCTGAAGCCTGTATTTATGTCTCAATTTTTATTGTCAATATCATCAGCATGAATCCAACCATTTTAATTTGAAAAAAAAGTTCAAAACTGTGAGTCTTAGTAATAATATTTATTTTGATATTAATATTTCATTCATTTTTATGATGGTATTGTGAAGAACAAGAAATATGTTTCTTGTCAACCAATAATCTAAATCTGATATAATTTACTTTGGTATTGTCTTCAGGTCACATTCTGTATAAAATTTCACATCAGATCATTAGTTGTCAGTCCCCCCATTATCCAGACCCCCTGGACTCGTCTCACAGGAGCTACAGCACCAGCAGTAGCTGTCCACATCTCCACAGCACCCTCCCAACTGCTGACAAACCTGCTTACCAGTACATTTTATTTACTAGATGTTTATTGACAGGTTCCATTAACAGAGCAGCTTCAGACCATTATGATTTTGTTAACCTTGACATTTTATACAAATATTCTGTTATATCTTTTGGGATGCAAAAGGTACCACCTACCTTCCAGAATCTTATTGGTCCAGATTGTGTGATTGTTAGGCTTGTCTGGATGATCTGGTCATTTTTTAGCTTGCCATAGAAGGTGCATGTACCAACACTGTTACACAACAGCAAGTTTACCAGCTGCTCAATTCTCAGTTACCCTTTCAAAATGTGAATTCAGAAAAGCCACTGTCAGTTGGACAAAGTTGTTCATAAAGGTCCAGTAAAGGCTAAAAGCAAGGCAACTGTCAAATGTCCCGTCTCCAGCTATGGACAGATTCTTAGCCATGGCTGGAAGTTATTGGGCATTATCCAACAACTTTCTGCAAGCTGTTTCCCCACTCAGTAACCTGCATGGGTGATGCATGTGTCAGCTTGCTTTCCAGCAGGCTAAAGCTTTGTTGATGAACGTTTTGTTGTTTTGTTGGCCCTGGTACCTGACTGATTGTTTCAGTTCAGTGATGGTGGAGGCATTGGTGCATGAGCAGTTCTTTTCCAGGATGATGTCACAATCATAGAACATTGCTGTCAGTTACTTTTATAAAAAGTTCACTTCAAGGTAGTGAAACTATTCCACTGTGGAAAAAGGGGCTTTGGTGTTAGTTCTTGCTTTGAAAGATTTTGAAGCTTATTTAAGCCCATGTTCTTCACTGCAGATCTTTATGGTTCATGACCCTTTGGCTGTTCTCCAGTACAACTAACCAATGTCTGCTCAGCTGAAGATCAAGAATGACATAGTCCTAGCTGATCCTCTGTCCCAAGGGTGAGAATGTGAGAAGCCTCAAACCACTTTTTGTTCATCAGCCTTGTTGGAATGCGAATGTGGCACTAGATAATCTGACATATGGTTTGTTCATTATAGAGTTTTATCTGGTATACTTTTGACTGTTTTTGAATGTGTAACTCTACTGTTTGTATTTACATATATCTGTACTCGTGATATGGAGCATCATTTAGTCCCTAAGGCTTGGACTGAAGGCTAGTCAGTGCTAGTACCTGGATCCACCGCCTTCTGTCACAAGTCCAGACAGGGCAGCTCACCAGGTCCAGATCAGTCAGCCAGCCATGGCTGGGAACCAATCCTGCACCAGCCAAGCTAAGAGAGATAGGGGGGAACCAATCCTGCACCAGCCAAGCTAAGAGAGACAGGGGGGAACCAATCCTGCACCAGCCAAGCTAAGAGAGACAGGGGGGAACCAATCCTGCACCAGCCAAGCTAAGAGAGACAGGGGGGAACCAATCCTGCACCAGCTAAGCTAAGAGTGGCAGGAGAGAGCCAATCCTGCAACAGTCATTGCAAGCTAGCTAGATATAGTCTAGACTCAGATGGTCAAACAAGCAATAATATTGTTAGCTACCCTACCAGGGCAACAAAGTGAATTAGTACATGAATATATTTGTTATTAAATTGTCACACATGCCACAGTATGACTGTAACCACCGCACAAAATCCTCATTTATCAATAAAAAAAAGAAAAAAATATCGGCAGCCCATGAATGGCAGACAGGCTGAACCCAGAGTTATAAACAGGTATTCAGTCACTGCACAGTTAGCTACCAAGCTGGGAATGCTGAGTCACCAAACACAATGATAAATGCAATGATCTAAATCACAGTTATGTTAGTTGGCTAGCTAACTGTTAGCTAACTGTATCTTGCCAGGCAAAAAACCTGCCAGGTTGCTGCAGATTGGATTTGTGTATGGATAGCTCAATGTTAGAGAATGTTTTAGGCATTTATTGTATTTTTGATAATGCTGAGCTGTAGTTGATCATGGGTCTGTTGTGTTATACTACATGCCATACTACAGCTCTATGCATCTGTATGACAGGCATTTGTAATGGCATGTTGATTATTCATTTTTATAGTTCCAGTGACTGCTAAACTAGTCAAATATAGCTAAATGTAATATAAGTAAGACAGAAAATAGCTAATGTTTGCCAACTTTCAACTTGCACGTGTCATATCATACAAGAAAATGAAATCGAACACAGACTCTCTGCTGCGCCTGTTTCCCTTCCAGAGTGCTCATAATGTATTCTGAACACTCAGAGACTGTGGTGCTTGGAATATGAACAGTTATGGTTATAGCACTCTGAATTTACAAATACTGAAAAGTGTACCGCAGACTAGTGCCCTCAGAGTGCTAATTTATGAACACGCCCCTTGTGAATGCTGCTTTAAAACTGAACCAAAATAAAGTACCTTCGAAAGGACCCATTTTTGATTACTTCATGCTAACTAAGGAGAAGCTTGCAAAAGTGTGCAAATGCTTTCTTTAAATGATGCCTTTCTCGGCAGTTGTTTTTAGATTGGACCACAGCCAGGAAAAACCTTGGACAGTGAAAGATACTGGGGCAGAACAGAGCGCAGCCAAGGCCAAATGTCACTGAAGGTGTTCTCTGCAGTGAGTTGAATGTAGGTGTATTGAAATGCCATTCTTTTACACAGACTCTTACACAGAATTTTTAAATATCTGAAAATGTTATATATGCTTGGTCGTGATCCTTTTCCTGGAGGAGGGTTTTTTGGCTAGAGAACTATTTGGGAAGTTCCATCCACATTTCCCTTGTTTATTTAGACCTTTTTTGGCTCTGTGCCTCACGATCGTAATTTGGACGAGTGCAGCTCATTCGCCTTTGGGCTCATTAAGAACAATATAAACAGTAATTACAGTGATTGCCTAATTAATTCTTTTTTAAAAATGGCTCATGGTGAAGACACATGAGAAAATCTTTTCTGAGATAACAATTCAACAGAAACACTATTGACAAAATTAGCAATTGTATAAACCAAAACATGAGTAAAATCATTGAAAACTGTTACATTTCTTTTTATATATTTCCATTTGTATTATTCATTGTGCTCTGTAAACTGTCTGTTTTATATAATTATTCACATTCAGAGCACAGCTTTGCTCAGCTGATAAATCTAAATCTCCCCAAGACCATTTCTTTTGTTTTAACACCATTTCTGCAAACCCTCTGATCACTGTAAGGCAGTCAATGCTTATTGTTGGGAAAGACTATCCATTTGTTATTTTAAATCCTCCGGTATTCATAGCTGGGTAATTGGTCTGTTAATTATGGGCAGATTGAACAACGATTAGTGTCCAACAGTTTAAAGATGATTTTGGTATGTTTTGGGGTGATATGGGCATGTAAATAGACGTCACAATATATTTGACAACATTAAGATTTGTGATAATGTGAATACATAAGTGCTAGGTTACTGTGGGCAGTGTAACAAAGTGTTAAACCTCATAAGTCAAACTGTAAGAGAATTTAATTTTTAATAACTGACAGCTACATGGAAGAGTGCAGTCTTCAGAAAACACTACAGGAGCATACAGCATTAAAAACCACACTGAAGCATGATGTTATACCTGTCAACTGTCTGTTCAATAAAAGACAGCTTTTTATATGTACGTGTGTGTGTGTGTGTGTACTGTGTATGTATGTAAACATTACAAAATGGGGGAACATAAGTGCTTCTGATTACATGAGCAGCAATAGCACCACACCTTAGCTAAACACATTTCTACACCATCAAGCACATAAACAGCAACTCTGAGCAACAATACAACTTGGCTATGCTATATACATTTCAGACAAGGTATTGTTGCTTTGCTGTACTGCTCTTGACCACCAGTAAGAATGAAAACAATATGATTATTAAAACAAATCTGACATTGATTTTTAATCTTTCACCCTTTTAATAGACCTGTTCCAACCATTGTTTATGCAGATGTGATTTGTCATTTGCTTAAAACAGACCTGCTAGGTGGTGTAACTGTGACACATGAGTGGTGACCAGGCACTGACCCAAGAGCACTGCTGTTGCCAACAGTGACCCATCTTTCTGCTGTTGTATACAGTCAGCTGAGGAGAGCAGCAGGCTCCAGATCAGACACTACCGATAAAGACACTAAATACCATGACATAACTGTATAAAATGGATGTTGCCCCACTGTTAATATTTTTAGGCAGTATAGCAAAAGTAAACCAATCCAAGTAAATAATTAAAAACTGCAGAAAAAACGCCTGACCCCTATACAGGTGATGATTGAATTAAATTTCTGCAAAAATAGTGAGATAAATTATTCAAAAAGAAGAATAAGATTGATATCACAGCAATTTTAAACACAAAGGATGCAAAACACTAACTTAGAGCCATATAAATCTAAAAACTTATCTAACACAATTCATTACCTGAAATTAAGAGGGTTTCCAAACACTTCACATCCACAGCCCATCTGAGCAGCCAGTGTTTTAAATAGCCAGCCCTCAAGTGCCAACTGGTGTATTGATCTTAAAAGACAAACACACAACTGTTTGTTGCCTCAAATATAGTACATTTACGTTTGACACAAATGAAATGTGTTTAATGTAGGTCTGTTGTCTTTAGTCTCTTTTTTGATGGGAAATGACATTACTGAGGTGTGTTCTGAAGACGTTACACACCCTTTGAGTCCTTGGCCTCTCAGCACCATGTTATTGAGGTCCTGCATTAGCTACTGATTCAGAAGCAGGAAGTTGGCCCACAATTAATACAAACTGCCAATAATCTATGCCATTCCCTTGTTTGGCATGAACAGCAAAGACATTGGCATCTGGCTAAATCTGTGTGTGCTTTTATGTTGTGGGTTCCAACATCAGTGCCAACGCTAACTGCTCAGATGTCCATGACTCAAATTAAGAGAATTTTATGTGGAACATTTGTTCTCATGGGCCTGCCAACACTCTCCTCTGTTTGTACTTCTCTCTTTGTATCATTTAGTCCTGAAAAATCTCAAAAAAAGTTCTTGTATAAAACCACATTGTTTTTACTTGTTTGATTTGAAGGAATAAATGGATTGCAAGTGATGATGGAGAAATTGGTAGCAATTTGTGAGGTTACCCACATCATCATCTGACAGGTAAGCGTTGTTCAATGTTCTACTGCCATCTTCTGGAGTATCCATTTTGTAGCAGTCATACATTTAATAGATGTAAAATGTAAAATAAGTTTCTGCTTTCAGGGTTGGTAAAAAAAAACAAACAAACAGAGGGTCTGTTTCGTCACATTCAAGAGGAGTTTGCTAGCTGTTCCTGTTGACTTCCAGTTATTTTGCTAACACACTTAGCATTGTCTCGAGACATATCATCATACAGCACAGGGATGTAAAGAATACAGGTGGGTTGCTCTGTCCCTGGGTGAGAATAAAAAAGGATTCAACTGTCAGTGTTACGAGAAAGCTGTATTCAAAACAAAAGACAGTTATTGGTTATTGTACAGATTACAGCAAATATGAAAGCTATTACATGTATAGGTTAATACATGTTTTTAAAAACCGAGTAGCATTAAAGTTCAAATGTCACTGGATTTTAAATGACTTTCTCTGTGATGTACAAGCGGTGCATTTAAGGATATGCACATGCAGGTGCATCTTGGTTCTGTCTTGATGTCTCAGAGTAATTCAGACCCCATTGCATTTCATTATTGGCAAATTCTGAAAATATCTATGAATTTGAGTAAGTAATGAAAGAAAAATAACTTTCTTGAAATGAGGGCCAGCTCTAGTTTGTCTGAACAAAGCCTGCAGAGGATTATCCAGCAACAGTGTGAGCCTGACTTACAGAAGTCATTCAAAACAGAAATCAATCACAGAGTGTAGTGAGGGTGTATGAAACTACACCACAGATTTAGCTCAGACTAAACTTTAACATTCTCATAATTCCCCCTTTAAACTGCAGCAATGGAATCAGGATGTGGAAGCATGTGACAACACAGACTGCACTGCATTTCAGCTGGGGTATCCAACTGAGTGCACAATGTTCCCATTCAAAGTGGTCTCCCATTTGCAGATGCCCTAAGATGCCAAAAATGCTCCATTAAAACTGAGTAGTGGTAGCCAAGAATATTCTTAAAAAAAAAAAAAAAAAAAAAAAGAAAAAAATAGATTGAAATCATAGCTGAATCTTCATTAGCTCATTTGTAAACATGTCAAGGAAATTGTTCTTGCATCTATTCCATATTATGTCAAAGGATAGTGGCATGATGTCATACAGTTAGGAAAGCGGGGTGAATGTCGGGAAACATCTGATTCCTGACGGTGCATTATAAATTTTACGGTCGCTACAAATTCGTGATCAGGACTGCTTTGGTAGTATGCACATTGAGTGTTGTGTACTCTGGATGTCAGGCTCTGTATGGACATTACCATGGCAATGTAGGTGGCTGGTCTGTACGTATTTCTGTTTAAAATAACATGTGTAAATGGCTGAAAACATCATTACGCATCACAGCTAAAGAAAAAAGAAACAACTACTAGACACATCCGGTAAATAATAGGATAACCCGCTTTATTAACCACGCAATTCACAATGCATGACACTGTAGTGCCTCTTGAATCCACGTGGTGGCAATGTAAATCTTTCATGGAAGATACATGAGCTCTCCAACGTAGTTATTCAACCGCCACAATAATTTCAGTGACCACTGAGGGTCTATTCTTAGTTTGTAGAATCTGGGCTATTTGCAGTTCTATTGAAACCATATGTCTGTTGTTAATTGATAAATAAGTTAGCTCTAGGGAAACATCATTACTTAATATCCAAAATAAACATAATTACTTTCATGAATCTCATAGTTGTCGTCTTTAAATAGTCGTCATTAAATGTAATACTTTCATAAAATGTTAATCTGCACTGATCACATAACTTAATCTTTCATGTCAATCGTAGAGTAATTATATCGACCAATATATTTATGTTAAAATCTTCTGTTATGTTTACAGTTGTTGATTTTTCTGTAGCCTATTACAAGTTCAACGCTGCAGAATGATTTGAATTAAACTGTGTTAAATAGTGTGTGCAATAACATTACTGAGCAGATAGTGATTCGAGTTTTAACACAAAAAAAATTCCCCTCCATTCAGCCTTCAACTCTGCGATAGTGCGGTTCGTACTGATTGCCAGAGCTACGCCCTCGGTCAAACCATATCTTGACGTCATCAAGAGGCTAAACCAGCTACTGATCCAGAAACAATTTTATAATCATTTTAAACGTTATGTGTTTGCACAGCTGCCAAGAGAAGTTCTACGAATTAGCTGTATCCTTTCATAAAATCAAGTCCCGTGATACTTAAAATCAACCGTCGTCTGCACGTATACTAGCTACCTTGCTAGCTGGCTACATAAAAGAACGGCACAAGTAATACACAGTAAGTTGTGGCTATAGCAGGCTTGTTTATATAACTAGCCTGTTACCTGATTCTTTGCTGATTACCATTTTAACTTACTAGCCTGTGTGTCTCCTGATAGAAAGTGAACTATGTTGGAAGCAGCTCGTAAATCAACAAGTTCGTTAGCTGTGTGTGGTAGCAACAATTAACTGCCTGCTAACTTGACTTGAGTTAATAGATCTTGGCTAGACGAACTGTTAAGAGCATGCAGAATAAAGTTATGTTTGTAACGTCAGATGGCAGTAGCATAGTTCAAATCGAATAAGCTCGACAGCCTGAATGAGCACTAACTCTCGTCCTGGACACTTCCTGACGCTGATATTTACTGCAATTGAATGTAATTTTGCAGAGGGGACTAATTCATAACATGACTTGAGTGAACTTAGCCAACCGTTATCTGTCTAATGAGCGACTAGCAAGTCAAATAATTTGCTATCTGAGGCTTGCTCGTGTACCAAGCATCACTTACAGTTTGCGCTCTACAGTCTGAGTTTTGAATTGTAGAACTGAATTGTACAAATGTATTGCATGCACTTTATCGTTACTTTACTAAAGCAGCTGGCAACAAGTTAATAGATAAATAGCGACGAAAGGATGCTTTGCCTTGCACCTTGCGTTTGTATTTGAATGATGTGCATTGAGAAATTATACTAATGTAATGGTGTTATCTTGATAGCATTAGCCATGTTGTGCTTGCTTAAATAGTGCACTTATTCGTCCGACTCACGGTAGCTAGCTGTGAGCAAGCCTTGCATATTTAACCAACTTATTTCCGGCGTTGTTTTACATGAACGAATGCTCATTTAATCCAGACAGCAGCATGCTAATTTGGAAATGATGTATATGTTGAAGCTTTCGGAAATGTAATTGTAACGTCAAGTTTGCATATAGCCAGCACTATATTCATTGGTGAACGGGCACATCATTTGGTAATTTTGTGGAAATACTTGGTTCCTATCATGGCGACCCCTACAAATTCGCCTGAATTTGAACAAGTTTGGAAAATTTGTCAGTTTGAAATTATAATTATTTCATTATTATACAGTTTTGATGTCAAGCACAGTAAAAGTGTCACAAAATGAATTTTGTAATCATGAACTAGTGGGTATCTAGCAATTTCATTTTTGATCTAGGAAAGTAAGCAGAAAAAAGGTGCGAGTTGTGATCGCTTAAAAGATTGTTGCTCTATTTCCAGTTCATCAATTTTCACTGGGTATTGGAAATGTCTGGAAAGAAGACGAGTGAAGTAGTCTACAATAATATTGAAATAATTGTGCCCCCAAAGGTACTGTAGTTAAGAAAAGGCCTACTTCATTGTTCAGAATTTGCATAAAATAGTGGAATGGTTGTTTAGTTATATGTTAAATGTCACACATTAATCAAATAACTAAACTTAAACACATTAATTTGTTCATGTGGACACTTCCTTCATGACCTAAATTCTTGCTTTGTTTCACCCTGGCAGAAATTTGGGCAAGTTGACCACTTCTGGAAAGATTCACTATTGTTCCAAGTCTTCTCCATTTGTAGATAATGGCGTGCACTGTGGTTCACTGGAAAAGTCTTAGAAATGGCTTTGTAACCTTTTCCAAACTGATATAGCTCCACAACTTTTTCCTTAGTTGTT
This sequence comes from Albula goreensis, assembly GCA_022829145.1. NCBI lineage: Eukaryota > Metazoa > Chordata > Actinopteri > Albuliformes > Albulidae > Albula > Albula goreensis. Next base: position 2,447,978 of record CM040750.1, on the reverse strand, counting down.
CTGGGAGGTCCTTTGGTTGTGACATTGTGTGACTAAATGCTGAGGTGACTACTTCTTTTTGATGGTAATGTTGTTATGTATTCTATTTAAACTCAACAGGGCTGCTTTCAATCAAATCTGGCTATGTTCAATCCCCTGAATATAATTTTCAATATCAAAATTGTTAATTTTTTAATTTCAAAACTAAGGGGGTAGTTACTTTTTCACAGGGACAATAAGGGTAATTGGTGACTTTCTCCATTGAATTAATTCAATAATGATGTAAAAACTATGTTTGTGTTTGCTTGGGTTTCCCTTGTCTAATTAATATAATTTTATGTGATTATCTGAAACCATACAGTGAGAAAAAATGCAATAAAAGAGGAAATTAAGAAAGGGGCAAATACTTTTTCACAGCACTGTACATCTGCACTTGCAGGCTTTCCATGAGCGGAGAACTCTACACATGCGAATCTGACCCACAGGTACAGCCAGTGGGTCATGCTCACTCTCAGACTCTATTGGGCTTTCCGTGAGTGGAGAACTCTAGACATGTGAATCTGACCCACAGGTACAGCCAGTGGGTCATGCTCACTCTCAGACTGTATTGGGCTTTCCCTGGGCGGAGAACTCTACACATGCGAATCTGACCCACAGGTACAGCCAGTGGGTCATGCTCACTCTCAGACTGTATTGGGCTTTCCCTGGGCGGAGAACTCTACACATGCGAATCTGACCCACAGGTACAGCCCGTGGGTCATGCTCACTCTCAGACTCTGTTGGGCTGTCCGTGAGCGGAGAACTCTACACATGCGAATCTGCAGGAATCTGACCCACAGGTACAGCCCGTGGGTCATGCTCACCCTCAGACTCTGTTGGGCTGTCCGTGAGCGGAGAACTCTACACATGCGAATCTGACCCACAGGTACAGCCCGTGGGTCATGCTCACTCTCAGACTCTGTTGGGCTGTCCGTGAGCGGAGAACTCTACACATGCGAATCTGACCCACAGGTACAGCCAGTGGGTCATGCTCACTCTCAGACTCTATTGGGCTTTCTGTGAGTGGAGAACTCTACACATGTGAATCTGACCCACAGGTACAGCCCGTGGGTCATGCTCACTCTCAGACTCTATTGGGCTTTCCGTGAGCGGAGAACTCTACACATGCGAATCTGACCCACAGGTACAGCCAGTGGGTCATGCTCACTCTCAGACTCTATTGGGCTTTCCTGGGCGGAGAACTCTACACATGTGAATCTGACCCACAGGTACAGCCCGTGGGTCATGCTCACTCTCAGACTCTATTGGGCTTTCAGGAATAATGCCCACTGAATAGCAGCCTACACAGTGCGATCAGCCTGCATCATGTTCTAAGCATGGAAAATGAGAAAAAACAGCCAAACTGCATTTTATACTGCAAATATATGTGTAAAGACCTGTGCATGTTCTATCTGACCTTTTTTTCATTTTGTGATGTTAACTGCAATATTGAATTTTGTGTTCCAAACGTGTGATATGAGGGCACTCCAGAGTCTCAGAGCTCTTGGCGGATTGACCAAATGTCACAATGAACTGCAGCCATTTTCATTCAAGACTCTAAGGAATGTTTTTCAATTTTATATGTTTTTGTTTATCTGTATTGTTATATGAATACATTTATAGGTTCATTATAAGAAGTAAGTCTTGAAATGAATGAAAACAAACTACAATCTTTTACATTGCATTTATATTTGTAGTACCCTGTTAAGTAAATCATCATCATTCATCAGGGTTTTAGTATTGTTGTTTCTACCATGCTAGTTAGCGAAGTGGAAGTAGAGAGAGCAAAGGCATTACGGGGCTAGGCCCCAGTTGCAAGCTCTATATCTGAGTATTTGAGTATGGCACCCCATTGCAGGAAGCATTACCTTGATGATGAACATTTCAAGTTCAAGGAAAGAGTTAAACAATCTAAGCAATAAGGCATTACATTCTGCTCTCTTAGCTGTACTAATCAATCTTCAGTAGAGATGCAGTTTAGAACTGAATGTGCATTTGGTTATTGCTGGATGCCTGACCATACACCTTTGACAGGTGACACATATTCACACACATACACTGTTACAGTGACAACACACAGGGGTCAGCAGGGTTCCCTTCTACTATACTGTGTACCTGCCTGTATACAGAAGCTGAGACTGTACTGATCTGACTGGCCTGATCTGAACTGTTCATTTCTTATAAATGGTTCAGTACTGACTCCCTTATGTGTTTATTGATTTTTTTATTTTTTTTTTTTTTTTATGCATGGCCTTGCTTTTACAATGAGATGTTGTGATGTAAAAGTATGGGTTATGGTAAGTACATATTGATAGGAAAAATTTTTCAATTGTTTCAAATTGCTACAGTAATGTAGCTTGTCTATATTTTGAATTAGAGTGCTAGCACACTGTAAAATAACTCAAGCGCTCAAAGGAATCAGAATGTCCTCCCCTGACTCAAAGTTTACATGTACAAACTGTTGATTGTTTTGGGGTTATATTTCATTTGTTTGCTTTAACTGAGCCGGAGGTGGCAGATATGTTGTGCTGTGGGATTTTGCATGCTTACAAATGACATGGCTGGCACTTTCTGCTGCAGTCCCCTGCCTCTATCCAGTGCCTGAGGGTAAGGAGGGGTTTGTGTAGTTCTAATTAAGCATTGTGTTGAAGGGGGGGTTGTGAAAAAGGAAGTGACTTGTTGGAAATTGGGAGATTTTTAGTATTTTTTTGGTAGCACTTGAGGTGAGCTTATGTGGAGGTTTGTAACACTTTGTGAAATGTGTCAGGGCAACACAGCAGCTGTTTGTGTAAAAATTCAAGCTATGAATGTGAACACTCAACATGATCATGAAATTTCATTCTGATGCTTTGAAAAACCTTTGAAATGTAGCGCCATTTCTGCAAATGACAGTGCATTGTCAAATCACTGTTGAAAAAGAGACTAACCTTTTTGGCTGTGTTGAGTTATTCGTAAGGCTCATTTGAATGAAAAGGCAAAATAAAAAAAAGTAAAGATTATTTTAAATTTAGTTTTTTTTTTTTAATTTTGCACAATAAAAAAAATAAAATAACAGTGATAAAAAGTAATATGCAGTGCAGGGAGAGGCAAAAACCCAGAGGGCTTATTTTAAGCCTCCTTCTAGATAATGTTATATAGAACACAAAATTAATACACAGAAAATATGACTACATAAAAGTGATGGCAAACTAATTGTAACAAAATATATATAACAACAATAATATAAGTAAAAGCAGAAAATATGAGTGTGTGATGTGTATGCATGCATAGGTGCATGCGTGCGTGTGTGTGTGTGTGTGGGCATGTATTTGTTAGAGGGATATTGGTTTATACACCTGTATTGACTCCTGAGCAATAGTAATGTAACATGAATAAAACATGAATACATGAACAACAATACATGAGGAAAAGCAGTTACAAACCAGCAATTAAATGGTCTTTTAAGCATTTTTTGTGACATTTTATAGAGGAACAGTTTTTTGCCAGGTGGGAAAAGCCATTCCATAATTTGGTACCCCTAAATCTTTTTAGAAAATTGACCTCTACAAGGGAGAAATTAGGAGGATCTGAAGATTTAGGAGGATCTGAAGACTGACGTGTTCAGTAAGAATGAAGGGATGGATTATCACCTTTCAGGTGATGTTTCCACATATTCCAGATTTACACATTTACAGCAATAAATTCTGGTTAAAAAAAAGAACTCAAGTAACGCTTAAATGCTTAACATCATTGGGCATAAGCCTTTTTTTCTCTGCTTATTTCACTTGAATTGTCCATTCGCACAGCATTGTGCCACCCTCTTGAGTGGTTTTGATTTTGCTGCTGTGTTTCCCAATGTTGATTCCAGTCCAAGGTGAGATAAAGATTGATTAACACAGCCTGGGCAAGATTATTCATCTCTGCGTCAGGCTGTTGCTCGAAGGCTTGAATTGCATCATTCCCTTCCCATTTTGCTGAGAGATTATTTTAATGTTGGAGGTTGATTTGGAAAGATTCCCAGCAGACCCCAATGGCCAATGAGAATCGTGTGAAAGCATACAGCTCCCACGTTCTGTGGCAGCTCTTTCTCCACTAGCTCAACTAAGGCTTCTCGGTTTCGTAGTTTGCTACCATTGAACTGATTTAGTATCTATGTGAAGTCTGTTGGTTAAACTGGAAAACCTCTATGTACACCAGACTTGGACAGGACTTTGTATTCAGTTAAATTTGCCGCTGGCCTTCCAAACCTGAACCATTAAAGAAAACTATAGAATAGAATAGGTCTTTAATGTCCCCGAGGGGCAATTTGATTTTACAGCCAATAGACAATAAAACATGAATATACAAAGTGCACAGCACAGACATGTAACAGGTTACATTTACACTTTGAAAAATGTACTGCATAAAATCAAATACAGATAAATAAAAACAATAAATTCAATAAAAGCGATTGCAGTTGGGATTAAGGAGTTTTTGAACCTGTTGCTTCCATACTTTAAGACACTGTATCTGTCCCTTGATGCAAGTAACTGAAACTCATTAAAAAGAGCATGCCAAGAATTCTCCAGAATGGTCTTTGCCTTACAGGTGACTCTTACAAGAAAGAGGTGAGAAAGATCATTGAGTTTAACCTCAATGATCTTGCAGTTCACCTTCATGATGCTCCCAAATTGTGACCCAACTCTATTCTTTATTTCAAGGTTTCCGAACCGGTTGATTGTGTTAACAGTCATGATTGGTTCAATAAAAGAATAAAACATTTTCATTAGGGAGTTATCCACATGGAAGTTGTGAAGCTTACATAAAAAAAACAATGGCATCAGTGTTACCGTCGGAAAGTAGTCTATCATCTAGGAGGATCCCCAGATATTTATACTGCTGGACAACTTCAGCTGGCTTGTCCTTAGTAACAGTGGCCAGAGCAGGTAGGGATTTCCATGAGGCTTACCTATCTTGTCCTTAGTAACAGTGGCCAGAGCAGGTGGAGACTTACCACATGGCTCATGTTTATGCTTTAACCTTCTGTGGTCCTGTGTGAAGTCATTGATCATGTCCGTGGCTAGCAAAATAATATCATAACTTTCATATCGTACTACAGGAGCTGGTTGGCTTTTGATCCCACACTAATTAGCCTTACCGATGCTAATGCTGAAAATATTGACATTTATCAAGCCAAAATAATGTGAGATTTAGCTTTTTGTCTGTTTTGGACTTAAATATGAAATCTACTGGCTTGGAGGTCTGGAAATATGCCATTGGGCTAGCAGGCAAATGGGAGCATTGAGCCCAGAGTGGACAATGGTGTTATGCTGTCCTGCTCTGCCCATCAGGAAGTGAAGTGGACTGCATGATGGCAGGACCAGCAAAGCTTCTCAGAATTCCTATAAAGCCAATAACGTTAGCATGCCCTGATTAGTTTGGCTGCTGCAGCAGGGCTCCTCATGCTCAGCCTGCATACTGTACCACTGCAGTTTGTGGGTGTACTGGAAGAATTGTCAGAAGCAGTTATGGAAAATTGGATTGACAAAGTGTAAGTGGTTGATGTACAGTTGTAAGATGCATCCTCCCACGGGGTGGCCACTATAATTGTTGAAGACTTCATCAAAGCTTTAGAAATCTACAATAAATTCATATTGTGTTCAAAATTCAAGAGAGGCTCAACTCACCCATCTACTGTGAAAACCCTACTCCCACAGGGGGAAAAAAAGTGTGCAAAATGTTACAATTTCTCAGTCTTGTATGTATTGTGCATTATGCATGGAATATTGATTTTAAATATGACATGACACTGCCCTGTCTGAAAATCACTGCCCGTAAGAGTAATGTGGACATGGTTCTGATCATACGAAGAATTGGTCATTTTGACTTTTAAGAGGCCTTGCAGCGGAAAAGACAGGTTTGCTTATTTTTGTGTAATTTCCTCAGTGTGGACACCCTTACTTTCGTCCCCTGCCACTGGAGTGGTGTGATCTGAAAGGAAATTAATCAGAAGCTGGAATTAATCAGAGTGTTATTGGTTGCTAAGGAAACCGTTTTGAATGCTGACATTGTTGAGTGCAGTGAGAAAGAGAATAGGCACAACACCCCTGATTAGCCTCTCCCCATCCCCCATTATCCAGGTCATTGCAAGTGAAAATGGTATCATTTTTGGTGGTGGTTTTTTCATTGCTGTTGAAAAGAACCTGCCAATTTGTGGACTAAGCTTCACTTCATTCATACAAAACATGAAAACATGAAACTACCACACAAATGATGAATCCCTCACAATCTTGAAAACCTAGAAAAATCTTCTAGAAATAATGTATTTCAGCAGGAACCTTTTAGCTGCACAGTGAAGATGAGGATTGCAAGGGAGTACAGTAAGAGCCTCTCCAGTGTAGAACATGAGACAAGGGAGTACAGCAAGAGCCTCTCCAGTGTAAAAACATGAGGCAAGGGAGTACAGCAAGAGCCTCTCCAGTGTAGAACATGAGACAAGGGAGTACAGCAAGAGTCTCTCCAGTGTAAAACATGAGGCAAGGGAGTACAGCAAGAGCCTCTCCAGTGTAGAACATGAGGCAAGGGAGTACAGCAAGAGCCTCTCCAATGTAAAAACATGAGGCAAGGGAGTACAGCAAGAGCCTCTCCAGTGTAGAACATGAGGCAAGGGAGTACAGCAAGAGCCTCCCCAGTGTAGAACATGAGGCAAGGGAGTACAGCAAGAGCCTTTCCAGTGTAGAACATGAGGCAAGGGAGTACAGCAAGAGCCTCTCCAGTGTAGAACATGAGTCAAGGGAGTACAGCAAGAGTCTCTCCAATGTAAAAACATGAGGTAAGGGAGTACAGCAAGAGCCTCTCCAGTGTAGAACATGAGGCAAGGGAGTATGGCAAGAGCCTCTCCAGTGTAGAACATGAGGCAAGGGAGTACGGCAAGAGCCTCTCCAGTGTAGAACATGAGGTAAGGGAGTACAGCAAGAGTCTCTCCAATGTAAAAACATGAGGCAAGGGAGTACAGCAAGAGCCTCTCAAGTGTAGAACATGAGGCAAGGGAGTACAGCAAGAGCCTCTCAAGTGTAGAACATGAGGCAAGGGAGTACAGCAAGAGCCTCTCCAGTGTAGAACATGAGTCAAGGGAGTACAGCAAGAGTCTCTCCAATGTAAACACCTAAGTCAAAAATGCTCACCTTTTGCCAGTCTGCTGCACAACCTTCCCCACACCCAACCAGTTCCCTAAGGCTGTCAGTCTGCTTCTATGCTTTAAACTGGCTCCTTGTTCTGAGCCTCCACCACCCACTCACTGTGTCTGTCTGTAGGCACCCACTATGCCCTGTGCCATCTTGTCCTGCTTCTGCCAGGCTGTCTTTCTGTTTTTACCATTTACCTTGGTTATTGTAATAGAAATTATACATTTCAATTTATTTATCTGATACTCCATTAATCCAATCCAAACTGTCTTAGGAAAAAGAGGTTTACATGGTACGTTTAGGTGAACAGTAGCAGTAGATTAACTTAATTGACAAGACCCTTCACTGTAAAAAATGTTCCTCTAAATAAACATGCCATTGCATATAAATGCAGAAACACTAAAAGTGAAATGGCAATGCCACGGTATCATTTTGACAGCAAAAAGAAATGTTATATTTATTGCAAAGTGAGGTGGCAGAAGATGAGCACATTTCAGAGCGCACTGGGAGGGGTCTGTGTTGGTGCATTTAACAGGGTATTTGAGCTTGCGCTGGGAAATGACTATACTCTGCACCTGTTGACTCATTCCACCACTGGGGGGGATATGACTAAAGAGCTGTGGCCAAGATTTGCTTCCTCAATGGTATGAGGCCACAAGGTAGATTAAGCTTGCAGAATGAAGAGGTCTGAGGAGGGTATACGGCTTGAAAATAGCTGTAGTTAAGGGTGTAGGGCTTGAAAATCACTGTAGGTAAGGGTGTAGGGCTTGAAGATTGCTGTAGTTAAGGGTGTAGAGATTTTTTATTTTTATATGTATTTTTTTTTAAAGCCTGTAGTTGAGGATGTAGGGTTTGAAAATAGTCTTTAGTCAAGGGTGTAGGGCATGATAGTATCCTGTAGTTAAGGGTGCAGGGCTTGACAGTAGCATGTACTTAAGGGTGCAGGGCTTGACAATAGCATGTAGTTAAGGGTGCAGGGTTTGAGAGTAGCATGCAGTTAAAGGTGTAGGGCTTGACAGTAGCATGTAGTTAAGGGTGTGGGGCTTGACAGTAGCATGTAGTTAAAGGTGTAGGGCTTGACAGTAGCATGTATTAAAGAATGCTAAAATGTAAGCACTGTGGGGACTCCCCTATCCCCCCTTCACTTGTGTCATCTGGCAAACGAATTGGGAGCTAGATGGAGTTCATGACAGCAAGCAGAAAAGGCCATGGTTATCGATGCCTCTCCAGGGTCACCTAGAGACACAGCCATCTGGGCTACCAGGCATGGCAAATCCAAACAGCAAGTGCAGTCTAGATTCGTTCAAGCCCAGGGGCCATTTACACAGCTGAGAAACATTCAACTGTGAAAGGTCAACTTAAAACCAGTTTGTTGGACATTCAATGTGCTTTGTCTCCTGACTACTCGCTGGGACAATGTTTAGTCTGGGCTCTGGGCTTTGTTGTCTTTCATTGTCAACAAGCAGTTGTCATTTTCAATTTTTATTCTTGTTATGAACTGTTTTGCTACAAGTTTTTTTTTTCAACCTCATCAGTGTTCTCATTGTAGAAGGTTGACCTGTTGACATGTTGGTGGGGGAAAAAAGGAAAAAAAATCAGATTTTGAGAATACTGTAATGGACTGAATGACAGTTTTTTACTGCTTCTGTTAAGTCAAGGCCTTTTGTCATGAATATCCTTGAAAGGAAGAGTTTGGAAACTGTTGATACATATTGATGCAATATTCTTTCATTTACGATGGTGCATTCCAGCCATGTGAGCTGAAAGCCCTTCACTGCTGTTTACATGCTAAATGCATACCTTACAAACACATGCAGCCATCTTATGATTTTTGTTTTTCACTTAGCAATGCAATAACCGGGCTTCACATCTCCTGCCCCAGAGGATTATGCTGTAGGTGTCACCTACCTGATCAATCACAGGATTGGGTGATGATTATGATCTCTTGGTACTGAAAAGGTTCTCTGTTTTTGAAGTACTATAATAAAGCAGTGTACAATGATTTTCAACATGAAATGTACTGTCCTCTGCTGGATCAGTACATTTCCAGTCCCAGTGGAGTATGATCTGGATTATCTCTTTAAACTTAATACATATTTACCTTAAAAACAATTTCACCTTTTTGCCTTTTCAGCTTTAATGCAGAATCTCCCACACTCCCTGCAACAGCAGGTCCAGGTCAGGCCACCCCCTCACCAAAGCAAGGCTTAGTGTTGTAACGCTAAATGGATGAGTATACAAAATTACAAAGCTGAGTGCAGGGGCCATTAGTGAGAGAACTTCCATGATGGCATGCAGCCTTACAATCAGTGAAGAAATGAGGATGGGAGAGAAGCAAGTGTACCATCTTCTGCAAAACACCCTTAGAGAAAGATTATTGCACAGAGTGACGTGTCATCTTGATTTGGGCCAAGGATGAGACTCGCAGTTTGGGTGTTGAGCACGGCTGCACCAGAAACATGAGGGATATAAGTTAGTCTTTGTAGAAGCAGTGATGAGGTATGAGCATGGCAAGCTGCTCGCACAGTCACCCACGGCCAAGGCCATGTAGTGCATTCAGCACACCTCTGTGTGTGTACACCTGCACTACTGAACTACAGGTCCTGACCTCATAGAGAAAATAGATTTTCAGTGGACAAATACTAGTATGTACTATTATATGACCCAGGTGCTATCTCCTGTAACCAGTCTTTCATTGTGGTGAAGCAGCGCCTTTTGAATTACCTCCTCTGTAAGGCATGCAGAACATTTTTTATTCTTTCCTACGGAAAAGTCTTGAAATTGAACAAAGAGGTTTTTTTCATCTTCTTGCGAAGTGCAGGGAGTTGGATTTGGAACTTGTGAACATGCAGTTCCTGGATGTGAGTGGTGACTGTGCATTTAGACCTTTTGTAGCACTGTCAAATATATTGATATTTCCGTAGACTGTTGCCATAGCTACCATGGTATAATCATATTTTTAAAATGAATAGAAAGTGATGGTTGCAGCAAAGGTCGACATGGCAAAGCTGATGTTGAAGAACTATGTTTTTTCTTTATCATTAGCTGGAATGCTCTTCTGTCTTGTGCTATACCTAGATTTTTTTGACCACATCCTTCTATCGCCTGTGAAGTGCAAATATACACATTTCACACCTCTGGGCTAAACATTGACAAAGCTTCCCACTGAATTAGTCAAGTTAATTGGCTACCACTGAAAACTTTGTTCACTTAGCATCACTATGGAACATGAATTCATATAGAGAAAAAATAGCTGTACATCTCTCTAAAGACTATAAAACTAGGAGTAAGAACGTGGTCATGCTTGCTTATGTCAGTTTAAATTCACATTTGCAGATTTAACAGAAAATTCAATAATTCGGTACACTTCCCAAAATGTAATAATGTAGTATAATAATATGTAAATAATGCATGAACTTTATTTGTTGTATTGCTGACATCACAATGAGTCTTGCTGTTCCTATAATTGTAATAATAATGTGACGGTAGCAGTTACAAGTTTTGATACCCCTGCTTAATATGGAAAAATAATTTTAAAAAATCACCCATATTCTTGATCACTTTTTTGTTAAATTTTATACAAACATTAAATCATGATTGGCTGGTCATAATTTCTTGGTTTGATGGAGTCCCACACAAGCTTTCATACAGGGGTGGCATGCATTATGCCAAACATGAGAAAGGCCAACTGTGATAAAGATAAGGTCTGTTTATCCACAGGTGGTGTGGATCCCTGCTGTTGAGTGCTTGAGGAGGAGGGACCCTCACTTAGTCACAGGGAGAAGGACTGACTCCATTGTGGCACCAGGTGAGCAGGCTTTACTTTCAGCCAGCACATGGCATGATCACAGGGAGCAGGACTGACTCTAGTGTGGCACTAGGTGAGCAGGGTTTACTTTGAGCAAGCGCGTGGCATGATCACAGGGAGCAGGACTGACTCCAGTGTGGCACTAGGTGAGCAGGGTTTACTTTGAGCAAGCGCGTGGCATGATCACAGGGAGCAGGACTGACTCCAGTGTGGCACCAGGTGAGCAGGGTTTACTTTGAGCCAGCACATGGCATGATCACAGGGAGCAGGACTGACTCTAGTGTGGCACTAGGTGAGCAGGGTTTACTTTGAGCCAGCGCATAGTATGACCACAGGGAGCAGGACTGACTCCAGTGTGGCACTAGGTGAGCAGGCTTTACTTTGAGCAAGCGCGTGGCATGATCACAGGGAACAGGACTGACTCCAGTGTGGCACTAGGTGAGCAGGGTTTACTTTGAGCCAGCGCATAACATGACCACAGGGAGCAGGACTGACTCCAGTGTGGCACTAGGTGAGCAGGCTTTACTTTGAGCAAGCGCGTGGCATGATCACAGGGAGCAGGACTGACTCCAGTGTGGCACCAGGTGAGCAGGCTTTACTTTGAGCCAGCACATGGCATGATCACAGGGAGCAGGACTGACTCAAGTGTGGCACCAGGTGAGCAGGGTTTACTTTGAGCAAGCGCATGGCATGATCACAGGGAGCAGGACTGACTCCAGTGTGGCACCAGGTGAGCAGGGTTTACTTTGAGCAAGCGCGTGGCATGATCACAGGGAGTACTCATGTCTTGATGTTGGCCGGGGCTGCAGTTTTGAGAAGTTCAGGAGCAGGAGAATTATCATGTAGAGCCAAGCTGAGCTAACCTGTGGTAAAGCAGCACAGTGCACTGGTGGCAGATTTTCCCCATTCATAGGTATCTCAGGAACACGTCCATTTAAGAGCAGAAACAATCCTCTGCATTTAGAAAATCCCAGGCAGTGTTGCTTCAAGAAACTTAAAATTATGGTTGTCACTCGTTTTAAGTTTTGCCTCAAAATGAACACAACTACACATCTGATGTGTTTGATTGGCTGCTTTTCAAGTGATATGAAAGAGATTAAGCAACCAACTCTTTGTGTGGAAGGTTTAACAGGAATCTCTTACTTTATCCATCTTTCATGTTTAAGTAATGGTACAGATAACTGAAGTGAAAACAATAGACCTCCGGCACGGATGGGCGTTGCCATGATATGACAGCTAACGATAATCCTTTTATTTCCATTTATCTAGTTGGAAAAGAACCACATGAGCACCAAATTCAAATGCAAAACTGCATTCTTTAGCAAGCAAGTCCCTACCTAAAATTTGACCCATTGTATTTTGAGTTGTCATGTATACCCACAGAAATTTTGTAAGCGATTCGGATGCGGGGAAGTACTTCAAATTAGCCGTTTTAGTATGCACAGGTATGGTTGCTGTCACCATTTGTTGACACATTTGAACAATGATATGCAACGCCATTGGTACGTGAAGGTGGTTGACAGAAAGAAAGCAAAAGGTTATAATGATAACAATATGTTTATTTCTGCAGAAGAAACTAAGATAAACTTTTTTTAAAGATTCTTTTTTGGGATTTTTCCACTTTAATTGACAGTTACAGTAGAGAGACAGACAGGAAATGCAGGGGAGAGAGAGAGGGGAGGACATGCAGCGAAGGCTGCTGTGGTATGACCACAGCCTTATGTGGTGCACGCTCTACCAGTTGAACTAACGGGGCGCCCCTAAAATAAACTTTTTGAACTCTCAGCCGAGGTACAAAAATAAGCAAGTATAGGTACTGTCGTTTCTCAAAGAAAGACTGTAATATTCAAAAGAATAACATTTAACTACTGAGATGTGAAATTAGTTTCACTCACAATCTCAAAGCGAAGATTCACTATGGCGTTGCAATGAGCATGGCCAAGCGTGTTACAGATTTTGATTAGTTCCTCACATACGATTCTTGTGAAATTCTGCAGCACAATAGCTTGGACAGTAAGATGAGAACAAATAATTGCGTGGCATTTTTCTGTGAAAAATTTGGCAAAAACTAGTTTTGACCAATGAGAAGGTAGGCTTTAATTGATCCTACTGCTCATATGGTGCCACAGGGCACTACAGTTCTTATCCGAACCATTACTTAATCTACCAATAACTTTTTTGTTTCTGTTAAGAGTAATCAACCGCTGAAACAGTCTAAATGTCTGTTCATGCTTTTTGACTTTTCATTCTGTTTCAATAAATTTAAATCAAGGTAGAGAAATTGATGTGAAGTTATTTGATAAACTGTTCATCAGTCATTTAGAATGACCTGGGGCTGCCTTTGAGACTTTCTACCATTGGAAGCAATTGTGGAAAATGATCTAGAATATGTCAGCCTTGTTATTGCTGCAGAATTAAAGAACTTCTTTGTTCATTAAAAGCCTGATTTCAGAGAACTGAATGGTTTTGCGAATGATTCTGCGATGTGTGACTGCACGCACAGGAACGTTTGAATCACCTTGGCATGTGTTTTGATCCGTAGCATCACATTAGCCAGGCATGGTATGAGGATAGGATTATATATCTGGTGTTCTTTCAACTGCACGGTTAAACAGTTTGTCAACGTGTGGCGTTATGATGAATGTGTGTGTTTATAAAGCCGTATTAACTGCTGTAGGACGAGCGCTTATTGTGATTTATGAGCAAAGCTAATGGAGACACACTGCACTACTTGGGCTTTGTGCTCTGGTTGTTTGTGTTTGTGGGCAGGCTGTTTACTTCCTGTATCTGCCACAGTTCCTCCACTCACCCTGTTTCAACAGCAGCTCTTATGGGGGGTCAGTCAGTCAGTAGCACTGTAACCCTTGGAACTAGTCTAGTATGTCATCATCTTGTCCTTCCCCAAAAGATAGTTTTTCTAAAAAAAAATTGTCAGCGGTCTTTTTGTGGTTTTGAAAACCAATCCATTTTTCTGATAAATATCAGTATTAGTATTGAAAAGGTCATTTATTTTCATGTTGGGTAAAATGTGTTTTAAGATTTATACACTGATGGGGTTAAGCATTTGCATGCCAATGTCTGTCTTGCCTGCATTGTTCTGTGACTACCTCTCCTTACCCACCTAATGTCCTGACAAATGCTGTCAAGGTCTGGAATTTTATATAGTGTTTTGCACAAGAAGAATGTCAGGGTTGCAGGTGTTTGACAGGGTGGTTGCTCTGAATATGTAAAATGTCTGCCTTCAAACTGAAATGTGCTGCGCAACAGCCTGACTCCGAGCAGCTAGCTCAGGGCAGCAGCTTCCAGTACACCCTATGTATAATTTACAGGGTGGGTAGGGGAAAATTAGAGTTCCATTCTGTATGTGCAAATGTAGAGTATCTTTTCACATGAAAGATTCACTCTCGTGGTGCACCTTTTACTTTTTAAACACCATCATTTTCACCCTCTGACTGCCTGTCTATAATCTGAAATCACTAGCTGGAAACCAAGAGTCAGATGTAACAGCGTAAATATCCACAGAGTTTAAGTTTAAGCGAAGCATTATACAGGTAATAAATCATACATGGACAGTAAATGGTGTTCTGATTGACTAAAGTTCTGATTGTATCTGAGGCAGAACTTCACACTCCAGGAAAATGTCAAATAGGAAGTGTTCTTTTTAGTTTTGTAGAGGGCAGGTGTGCTTTTCCGTGAAGCATGTAAAGCTGTGTTGCTGGTGTAGCCTGGGGGTGTTGTGTCAGCAGCAGTGAGCTGGTTCTGCCTCTCCGTCTCTCTCCGCCTGCGTAGGTCCGATAAGTGTGCTGCGTTGCGCTGTGGCTGCAAAATGTAAGCCCTCCATTCTCTCAGGCTCGATAACCCTTGTAGGGCACACGTAGCCGGTGGTGCTCTTTTGTCCTCTGGTGCTTGCTGAACAGCCAATCAAAAAAGACTGCAGATAGCAAGCCTCATTCTGAGTGCCTCTCTTTACCAAGCACAGAGCAGAGGGTGCTTCCATGAGAAATGGTTTCTGGGTATGGAAACGGATGCTCTGTGTGGAGGAAACGTGTGGTTGTGCTTGCTGAACCCAGGCTTGGCAGAACTACTGTGGTACAGTATAACTGGCTAACCCATTGAAGCCCCTTGACTTTTTGGGGGAATTTCCGCCAGCTTTCCCTTGTCTTAATTTCTCCTCATTATCTCCAAAACAATAAACAGTAGAGACATGATTCAAGGCTTGAAATAAAGTGTACCCCTCTGCCATCATGGCTGCATCAGGGCTTAGGGAAGTCCAATTGTGTAAACATACAGGGACTGTATATCATGAAAGACAACATAAAAAACAGAATATTTTTTGATTTTCTTTATTCAATAGAGAATAAAATGTATGTCTAAGACAGCTAAAGCCCATTTCTTTTTTCCTTTGGTGCCTCTGGATTCCAGAACAGCAGGCAGAAATTTGGAGCTGAACTGGCAAAGCATTCAAAAGTCTATGGGTATAATACCAAACTTGGCACCCAGGATACTAAGGACCTCTCCAAATGTGTCCAAAACCTTTCTATTTTGCATAAATATTTGCTCAGCCAAATTACACCTCCAGCAGTGAATTCTATCAGTGATGGGTGCCTCCGAAACCCCTAAAATCAAACTGAGTAATAGTAAAGATGATGATGATTAAAAAAATAATAATCATTATAATCACAAACAGATAATAACGCTACTTCACACCCTGTGTCAATAGTTATTTTGCTAAGCTGGACTGTGCTTAGTCTGACCTCTCATCTTAGAAAACATAGGCAAAAAACGATGCAAAACATCGGCAGATGGTGAACAAAATTTTAACGGTCGCTCTTGAAAATTATGCACAGCTGAGCTGTATTTGACTTGCAATGTACGCACGTCCATGTCTTTGCGCCTGTAGCAGCTTGAGAGAAGCTGTAAAATACGGAAGGATCTAGAGAACTAGCTCTTTGAAAGTAGTGATATGTCATCTAAAAAGTGGGACATGCCATTTTCAGATGTGTATGAAAATAGATAATTGACAGAGTCGATTTAGTAGTGCCTAGTGATAGTTTGTGGCTATTATCTCTGGACTGGAATGTCCGATTGAGATAATTATTTCACTGCTTACATCATAATAACTTACTTTATTAAAAAAACATTGGTTATCGCAATTGACATAGAACTTTCATGGACAGAAATGCTTGATTTCACTGGAAATGTATATGACTGTATTGGAAATCACCGACTTTCTGGACTTGTATTTCACAAATATATTGACTGTTGTCCCTGAAACTGCGTTTGTGTTTGCCGGAAAGTCTTTGGAACATGAAGGGATAAAGTTTGCGCTGTTGGGGTTAGTTTCTTCTATAATAAAATACAGAAAACTTCAACCATAACCTAACATTTCAGTCTGTGTTTGGTGACTATTACCTCAAAATTTTCCTTGAAATATACCACTTTTATACCACTGGAAGGTAAGATTCTGAGCTTTACAGCGATATTTGACATGTGGCAACCAGTTTCATTCCTTTGAACAGGAACGTGAGTAATTACAGTGAATGGCGTTTTTAGACACCGGCGTCTATAGTTGGGATCAAGAGGCTACGGCTTCAGTTACATTCCAAGTAATTTCAGGATACTGTACAGTCAGGTTGAACACATTAAAGTAGTTCCAAAAATGTAAGAAGTGGAACTTGACGAAATGTGTGACTGATCACCATCATAAACTGCCGGTGAAAAGCCCTATCACCATTTGTCTGACTGATAAAAGATGTAAAACAGGATTTAAAGAAAGTAAACTCTGACCTGATATTAGGGGCACAACCATAGTCTCTTTACAAGGGAACTGTAGAATACCATTGCAATACTGTTTTGTGTATGTTAAACATATAAATCTATAAAATTACTTCTTTTCTATGCAAAGGCTTTGCATGACATCAGCCCCGTGTTTATCATAAGTGTTACTGAGAAATTGTCATTGTCAGTGTGTCATTAAAAATTAACTTTGGTCATAAATTTAAATAGCAAATTTTATGATATGGAGTAAGGTGCTTCGGGAATTAACCGACTGAACTTTGTTCTGTAAACTCCCAAGATGTCCTTTTTAATTTATTGTTCAAAGAATGAGTCAAAAGCACAGCCTACTCTTATAGAATGACATGGTGAATTTGTTTGTCATCTGCAGGATGTCACTTTGTCACTTCATATTTAATTTTGGCTCAATTGTCAGTTTCTCAACGTTTAAATTGTAACCAAGTACAAGTCATATAGTATCATATTCTCCATGATGTACTCCTATGATCCTATGGGTGTTCCTAAGTGATCACAGTTATTATTATTTCTTTAAATATCTGTATGCGATTTTATATTCCTCTGCAATCAGAAGTACAGTGGTTTGGGTGGAGTAAAGACACATGTTTGTGATTAAAGTTTTTTTAAGTAATGAGTTGCTGGTTTCAGAAGGTGGACAACAAATCAAGGCAGTTAGATTTTGTAACAGAAAAATGGTGGGAATGGGGTAAAAAATCCAATTCTCAGCGAATAAAAACCTGGAGTGGGGATGAAACGTGCATTCTGTGGAGACCGCTGAAAAGTGCAGTCTCTTTCCCTCTCCAGCAGTTCAGTCTGTTCTCCCCTTTGTTATGAACACCTGCAGAGGAGAAGAGGTCCAATCTGCATTTCAAAAGCTGTGTTCTATAGAAATAATGAATATTTATGATGTTCAGACAACAATGTGGCAACTTCCGTAGAACATTATAGCGAGATAAGAGCCACTAGAGACAAAGGCTGTGCATGTCTGCATATAGCTCAATATATGTGTAAAATTATCATCACTCTCCTCTGTATATCTCCGTTTGAACTGCAAATAAATGTTTTTGGTTAACCCTTTGCAAATGTTGCATTGGACATTAATGTAAATTTAATTTGGAGATGGATGCATGAACAATAAACATTCTTCTTTTCACAAAGACATAGGTTATGCACTTGTTGCATGTATGTCATTTTTTTTTTATTTCATTTTATGATGTATTTCAGTGGCAACCTGGCGCAGGAAAAAAGGATAACAGGAATTCAAGAACTGACTTAACCAATCAGTTTTTAGCAGGATAATTTGATAGCCAAGACAATTTAGGGAATTAACCAGAACACTGAGGGTTACACCTCTAGTATATCAGGTATTGCAATGAGATTATAATCCACTCTTTTCTCCACAGTTAGTCTGGACAATTTTGACATTTTATGAAAGGCAGCACAGTATCCCCATCACT
Organism: Albula goreensis; assembly: GCA_022829145.1. Taxonomy (NCBI): domain Eukaryota; kingdom Metazoa; phylum Chordata; class Actinopteri; order Albuliformes; family Albulidae; genus Albula; species Albula goreensis. Next base: position 2,429,760 of record CM040750.1, on the reverse strand, counting down.
CCACTGGGATTCATGATTTTCCATCAGGACCAGAGGATCAGTGAGAGCTTCTTCCACTGGCCTGTAACACCACACCATTCACTAATCTATTTTCCATCATCTGAGGACTGTTCACTCCCACTCAGCTTCAGAAGTTTGCTGCAGGTAGACTACACAATGGTGCCATGTTAGGTGAATAGATGGTTAACAGATTGGTCCTGTGTGCATACACTCTGGATAAAGTGATTATTGTTTTATTATTATATACAGCTTTGTTGTGCCACTGAGGTTTTTATGATGACGTTTTCTGAGCTGTTCAGCCTGTGTGGGAGTTTCTTGGCCACACAGCCGGTAAAATGGTAGGAGAAGCAGTGGCATGCACTGAATCAATGTCTGTGCTCAGCTTTGCCTTAAAATTAAATTCACGTACAATTTTCATGCATGCGCACACTTTCCAACTTAATTTTAGAACCAAACCCACAAGCATGTGTTTGTGAACAGTGAAATCCTGCAATTCTTTTCTTTTTTAAGTTAAGGACAATTCTGCACAGTAATTGTTGTATGTAGGTTATTTTATGTGTGTATATAATACTGCTTAACAAATATAGTTTGTTGCACATTTTAACCCAGCCTTTTGTTGGTACTGTTTCCACATCATTTTATTATTCATAGTGCCTTTAGCAGACACCTTCATACGGTAGCTAGGGTCCAGGAATACAAATCCCATATGTCGCTTTATCTTCTGTAAATAATGAATATAGACTTTTGAAATGTTTACCAATGAGGTAATTCTCTTATTGCTGTGTGCATTGAGCTTATGTTCTATATTTGTCTTTCATCATGTTTCCTGTTACCTACAGTTTGAAAATATGCCCTGTGTTACATTAAAATCCTCAAGCATAAAATATTAAGTAGCATGAGAAACAGACATGTTCATCTAGCAGAAAAATTTTCAGAAATTTGTGGTTTAATGAGGGATTCCATTATTTTTTGTCATTTACCGATTTGTAAAAGCTGAATATAAATAAGGTAAATCATCTTTCATTTTCACAAATAAATGTCCAATCTACTTGTGGCTTATAAAAGCCGTAGTTACAATGCTGCTTGATGACTGGTATGCAGAGCATCATGGATATATCAATGGTATGTCCGGGCTTAAAAGAAGTAAGTGCATATGACATGCACGTCTGTATGAAATCACCATGTTCTCCATTACTGAAGCTGTTATCGGTAATTCCAGGGTCATGTAATAAATTGATATCTCTTAATTCGCTTCACTTTTCATCAGTTAACTGGCTCGGCTATGCCTCTGGATGATATTGACATGTGCTTAAGAAGCAATGGCAGCAACAAATGGCAACACACAGGCTAAAAGTGTAGAAAATAGATGTTTGTTAACATTAGTTAAAAGTGCTTGGCTGTAGTTTTGCACAGCTGCTGTTAAACAAGCAATATTCTTGTTTAACAGGCAAAATGTGTGTTTCAGTTCTCAAGAAAAGTATTTTTAAATTTTTACCCTGAATTTTTTTTTTCCCCTTTTTTCCCAATCCGAATGTTCAGCCAAACTGGTTAATGTCACCACAGCACTCGTGCTGACAGCTGTGGGAGGAGAAGTCGAGCACGTGACTCCTCCGACTCTTCTCACACTGCGGCCGTACCACCAACTGCACACTGCCTATGATGCTGTAGGAAGACGTAGTTAGCGTAGTTAGGGCACCTGGAGATTTACAGCTAGTTGAACTTACAGTATGTTCAATTCCCAGTAGCTAATTTACTATTAAAACTGTAAAATTAGTTAACAGTAAAAGACTAAAGTGGATAAGTAAAAGTGGATGCTAATGGATTTGTTTGAGTCCTGTCAGTGATGATGAAAGACAGAAATGCATGCTGGTGGAGCTTCTGGCATAGCGTTTTGACCTGAGCTCAGGTGTTGTGAAAAGTAAAACTGGGGGCCATGTTTGGATTTGGATGCATCAACTCAAGAAATGCAAAGCTTCTTCTCTGGTTAATGTTTATTCATGTCTGAGACAAGACTCCCGCAGCAACATGTACGCTTCTTTGATTCGGTACTCCCAGATAGTGGTAGACAGTCACCTCCGATGTTCTAAGAAAACATCATTTCCCGCACAAGCTCTGAGCCCAGTGTGAGGGCGTGTAAATTATTCAGCAAGATGCCCAAACACTGAAAGGCATCCTGGGAATGCAGTGGATTCCCAAGACCACCTGGGATAAAACTCTTTTCTCTTCTTCCTGAAAGCTCAGAGCAGGCGGTTAAGGCTTGGCCACCAACATGCAAACATCGGGTCTGGAGCTTGGTGGTTGATTGATATGAACACTGATGGTTTTGGTTGTGTGAAAGCAGGGTTGAAGCAGTTCTGGTTTTTTCATCTTCTCTTATTTTCCTTTGTGCCAGCCATATTTATTTTAGTGTTTTCTCAGCATGCTTCCGAAAAGCAGCACACCATGCGCATTGGATTGCCTGCCGTTATGCATGCACATTGGATTGCCTACCTTTATGCATGCACATTGGATTGCTTGCCTTTATGCATGTGCAGCCTATAGCCTAGTGGCTAAGGTACGTGACTGGGACCCCTGAGGTTGGCGGTTCAAGTCCCAGTCCAAGAACACCATTGCTGTTGGGCCCTTGAGCAAGGCCCTTAACCCCACATTGCTCCCAGGGGAGATTGGCCCTTGGTTAGTCTAATCAACTGTAAGTCGCTTTGGATAAAAGCGTCAGCTAAATGTCAGTAATGTAATGTAAATGTGCATTGGATTGCCTGCCGTTATGCATGCGCATTGGATTGCCTGCCGTTATGCATGCGCATTGGATTGCCTGCAGTTATGCATGTGCATTGGATTGCCTGCAGGTATGCATGCGCATTGGATTGCCTGCCGTTATGCATGCACATTGGATTGCCTGCCGTTATGCATGCACATTGGATTGCCTGCCGTTATGCATGCGCATTGGATTGCATGCAGCCTCATTTTTTCAATCACTTTGACAATGTGCCTGGGCCGGGTGAGGTTTCTGTGGGCAGGATGGCCAGACGTCCTGTGGCCTTGCGAGGATCCCTGGCTCTTCAAGTATGACCCAGTTCAAAAACTGTCCGTACAGAAATAGTACTTGATATGGTGACGAAGCCAAACATGCTGAATTGGTTGTGATTACTTTGAAGCATCCCGTGGTTTGATGCTTTAACCCTTGGAGACTCAGGTGGTATTAAAACTTAAACATTGCTGTATGAGAGAGACTGAGAAAGGGTTGAGAGAGAAGGTATTATCTTACACAGAATATATTTATCCAGTCCAAAGACAGTTGCTGACCTTGCAGTCTTCGGAAAAATGCAGTATGGGAAGTGCAGTGTGCAAGTGATATTTTGACATTAACAGCCAGTCACGAGAGGCAATAAATTCCTGCCCTCACTTTGATCATCCATTTGTTTGCTCTTAAACATGTATATTTATAATGTGAGCTGCACCTGCACTAGAGGGAACATGGCGTGTAAGAGGGGATGGAAGGAACATTTTTTATGGGGTATGTCACCTTCTCTTCTAGCCTGTTCTGGGTTACTGTGTCATTGCTCTTTTACCATCTAGCAAGGTGTCAAGGAACATGCCCCCTCACCACCAGGGTCTCCCTGAACATGTTGGATCATCTGAGCTTTTTCATCTTTTATTGATGTGGTTACCATTCAAGTGTGGATCCAGTGCTTTTATTTTTATCAGTCCTTTACTTAACCAGGTTAGGCCAACAGAGAATTTATCTCCCTTTTGCTGTGCTGACTCGAGGCAACAACGTGGGTAGGGATTGCATAGCAAGTCAGACGGAACACAGTTATTTTGGTGGCCAGTTGTAATGGTAGTTTTACTGGGATGCTAGGCTTAACACCCTACTCTTTTCGAAAAACTCCATGCAATCTTTATGGTCACTGTGATTCCAGACCTTGGTCTAATATCTCATGTAAAGGTCAGAGTCCTGTACAGCTCCTCCTTCACATTATTGGATCATTGGAGTCCTCTTTTGGTTCATAGAGAAGAGTGCCCCCTTTTGGCTCACCAACACCTCTGCCTGCAGCAACTTTGTTTTCTCAGGAGGTCTCCCATTCAAGTGCTAACCAAGCCTAGCCCTGCTTCACTTCCACAGTTTGCCTTTTTAAGGATTCAGGGTGGCATGGCTGCAGAATGAGAGAGACCTCTTCATATAGTCAAACCTGCCAAGTGAAATGCACCAGCTGCAGGCTGGCTAACCCAGCTTAACATCTCATTGCTTGTTTTGAAGGCGCATGTAAAAATTCCCATGACACCCCACTAAGCAGTGAAGCTTCTTTATGGCTAAAATTTTCTGTCTTTGTTCAGGTATGGAGTTACATCGAGAACCCTCGGAATGTTGTGCGAACCCTGTTACAATTTGGTTTAAAAATAGATTTAAAAATGTTCCACCCCCTTGAGAGTGCTCTGTGCCCATTATTTAACATTCCTAACTAACAACTCTACTCACTCCTGCTATCAGTGTTACCCCTAGATGGTGAGACAAAACAGTCATCTGAGGCTAACATATCCATTTGGACTACTTGCATTAGTTGCTTTTTGACATTTGAAATGCATTGAGCTTGTATCAAAAAACAAATGTTGTTTTCTTTACTTCCAGAATATTTTTTAAATGATAAGGCACGTTCCATCCAAACACTGATTTCTTTTTCTTAAAACCATTTTGTCATCCTCTTCTCCACTATGTTATGCTTGTGAAGTTTGTGCCAGCCTTTCACTTGCCATAGCAGCCCTGCTGCCACAGTCAGTGCACCTCCCTGATGCACTGCTATGCACAAAATCCACCTCATATCCAACTCATGAAAAACACTGTTATTAAAATATTGGAAATAATGAGATTAAACTTCATTGTGCAGGTAATTTTATTGATGCAGTACATGCATAAATGTGTGTAGAGCAGATTGCCTTCTCCTGCAAACAGGAAGCAGCTCACTTTGTCTCATGGACTGACAAAACTGCCACACCATACACATTTTAATGGTAAATATACATGTCAAAAGGCAAATTCCTGTCATTTTTTCAGTGTGAGTCTTCTTGAAATATGCAAAATACAAATGAAAAGGCAGGGGCATTACTAAAAAAAAATTTATGTGAGATTTCACATAACTTTATTGATAACATTGATTACTTTATCAGTGCTGGGATCTGTTCCTTTGAGATGGAAATGAGTGTGCTTATTGAAATTAATATTTCATTTGTTCATTGGTATTGAGCAGTCATTTCATTTGTGTGGACCACACACTACTTACATTTGCACTCTGGACCACCAGCAGTTTCAGTCCCTCACAAGCTAACTCGACCTCTCATTTAAGGTAACTGTGTATTTGTTTTTAAATAGAAAAAAGGTTAAATTATAATAACACGTTTTTTCCACAAGGGCACCTCTTAGCCTGCCAGTGCTCATTTCTAGACCATGTCTACATAAGAGAGCTCACACTAACATAGCCATAACCCAAGGATCCCTGCCAATTACACCCAGCTTCTTTACACAATTTCTCTCCATTTCAACACTTTAACCTAATGGTGTTGTGCAGTCTGCTCAGTGGGTGGATTATGTGGCTGATGATGTCATAGTGATGTAGGCATTTACAGTACAGCACTCACATTAGTGTCTGTGTAGATTAGGTTGTGGGGAGGGGGGAGGGGGCGCTCACATACACACTTCCGTTGTCATCAGCAGTGGTGGCACCAGAGTAAATCCAACAATCTCAGAAATATGACGTTCCTATTTTAGTGCAAAGCTTCCTAAAGCCAGAGATTTAATGCCGTGAGCCAAGAATTCCGTGTTCCATGTTAGTGGCACCATAACAAGGGCACGCAAATCTCCCCAAGAATGAAGGACTGGCCCTAAAGTTGAGCTAAGTAACGTTTCTGGAAATAGAGGGAGGGAAAACAGAACAGCTGTCTGAGACTGTCAGTGTGGATCGCGGGATTTGTGGAGCAAATCCAGCACGGGTGTAAGGGACAGCGATAACTCAAAAGATGTAGTGCACCACATGCAGGGCCCTTGAATGAATTTACCCCCCACTCTCAGACATTCCCTGTTACCCACAGCGCACATCCAGCCCGGAGACAAACAGCAGTTGCTGTTCTGTGAGGTATGCTCTGAAGTGCAGTAATCTTTTATTTGTCATTGTGCACCAGAGCATGCTCTCACACTGGGAAACACTCCGGCTACTCTGTTGCCAGTTATAAAGATAGTATTTTGGATATCAGCATTACTACTGTCTATGTTCAGTACCAGTCAAAACTTTAGACACACTTTCCCATTTACTTGAATGAGAAAGTGTGTCCAAACATTTGACTGGTTCTGTATGTTTTTTTTAAGTACAGTATGTTGTAGTACGTTTTTTTACCTTTCAGTATTTCGTAAATTCACACTGTGCAAGACACTGCACATACCACAACAAAGCACCTGTATTTAAACACAGCTTTAACAGATTTTTACATCATTACAAATGAACTGACAAATACAACATTGCAGGTCAAAATGCATGAAAGACTGAAGAATCCATAATCCAAGAACACTATGTACATCTTTGTCTTCCTTCTATATAGATTTTTTTTACATTTTTGTCCAATTTATACGACTGGGGGTCCTCAACTTACGAACGAGTTCCGTTCCTACGACTTGTCGTAAGCCAATTTTCGACGTAAGTCGGAATTTATACCTAAATTATACGTAAGTTAACACCTTAAGTCACTCACTCTGTACACAACACATGAAGGACATATAAAATACAGTAATTAAATGAAACAGTAATAAAAAAAAGAGAGAACAATTTCTTATCTTTATTTCTGTGTTCGTATTTACGAACCAAACCCCGTAGGTCGAAACTAAGTTTTTTAAATTATTTATGGAAGTGCGTCATAACCACGAAACATCGTAACTCGAGACCGTCGTAACCCGAGGACCCCCGTACTTAAGTTTTCTTCTCATGAAATACCCAACAGGGTTTTCTTCTTATTATTATTATTGTATTATATTGTACATGTGAGTAGTCATGCTTAAATGTTGCACGTCTTGAGTTTAAATCCTGTGAAAGGCACTTTAGAAAGACTTTAGAACATGATGATGATGAGAGCAGCCAATTCAGTCTAACTCATCTTGCCTTTTAACTGCAATCTATATAGTTTCCAGTAACTGTGCCAAGCCTGGACAGTGGTCTCTGTCTGTAATACATGACCTGGCAATGTATTAAAGACAGAGTGGGTAATGCATAGAGAGTCCAGCCGGTCCTCACAGACATAGGATGTCCAGCCGGTCCTCACAGACATAGGATGTCCAGCTGGTCCTCACAGACTTCACTATAATTCACACCCTTGGTCAGCCCAAGATCCTGTGACATTACAAGAGCTGCTCATCCTACCATTACAAAATTTAGTTTGAGGATGTGCATTTGGCTGACATATTTCATATGTTTCCTATGGCTGTGGTTATGGAGGAGGCCTGTGACCCCATGGTCCCTGCTCACTGTCCCACTCCCCTGCTCACAGGGTTACAAACTGAATCTGACAGTAACTCTTTAAATACAAAGCCTGATTTTGAATGACTATATTCTAACACCATACTGAAACAGACCCGTAAGTTATTACAGATAAAGTGAGAGGGTGGGGGTAGTTAAATAACAGGCTGCTGTAGCTCATACTTGTTCCAATGTGGATGTCAGTACATTATAGCGGATGTCAGATCTTGCAGCCTGAGGAGGGGCATTATGTTTCTGTGTGCTGTGTTTGAGTGAGAAAATTCTGCAGAAAGAAATACCTAATTTCACAGTCTCTTAGTTTTAAGTTTGTCTTGGCATCTTAATGTCTAGCATTAACGATTATTCAGATTATTTACAAGCAGTATTTATGCCCATCTACTGTGTTTGACATCAGCTGTTGCAGTGTTCTCTGAAAGGTCAGTCAACACCAGCTCACAACACACAATCTCCACTGTGACACGGCCCCATACACTAGTACAGCAATTTCCACTGCAACACGGCCCCATACACTAGTACTGCAATTTCCACTGCAACACGGCCCCATACACTAGTACTGCAATCTCCACTGCAACACGGCCCCATACACTAGTACTGCAATTTCCACTGCAACACGGCCCCATACACCAGTACTGCAATCTCCACTGCGACACGGCCTCATACGCCAGTACTGCAATCTCCACAGCGACACGGCCCCACACACTACTACTGCAATCTCCACAGCGACACGGCCCCACACACTACTACTGCAATCTCCACAGCGACACGGCCCCATACACCAGTACTGCAATCTCCACTGCAACACGGCCCCATACACAGTACTGCAATCTCCACAGCGACACGGCCCCATACACTAGTACTGCAATCTCCACAGCGACACGGCCCCATACGCCAGTACTGCAATCTCCACAGCGACACGGCCCCACACACTAGTACTGCAATCTCCACTGCAACACGGCCCCGTACACCAGTACTGCAATCTCCACAGCGACACGGCCCCACACACTAGTACTGCAATCTCCACTGCAACACGGCCCCGCCCCATACACCAGTACTGCAATCTCCACTGCGACACGGCCCCATACACCAGTACTGCAATCTCCACTGCAACACGGCCCCATACACCAGTACTGCAATCTCCACTGCAACACGGCCCCATACACACAGTACTGCAATCTCCACTGCAACACGGCCCCATACACTACTACTGCAATCTCCACTGCAACACGGCCCCATACACCAGTACTGCAATCTCCACTGCGACACGGCCCCATACACCAGTACTGCAATCTCCACTGCGACACGGCCCCATACACCAGTAGTCCCTCTGATTCTCTTCATCTACAGAAACCAGCGCAGAGAGAGGGCGTTGGGGAGACAGGATGAAAGTCGCTCGGAGGGCTGAGTGGGCTGGAATCGTGACAGCTGGTGAGCAGAGGGTGGAAATAATAATAAAAAAAGGTAAAGACATGTAGGTGTGCATGTAAAAACCCTGCGCACATCTCTGCAGCCCACTATGTGCGCCGTGGCCCGCCCACACTGCCATGGGCCACCAAGGTGCGCACAAGGTACACGCATAACACCTGTGCCTACTCAAGCCACCATCCCTCTCTGCACCCTCGCACCTTTCTGCACTTTCCATCCTGCTTCGTGTCTCTCACTGAGACACACAGGCACAGCAAGTACATGGAAGGCTCTCAACAAAACCTTATTACCTGCTGTGGGAAAGATGGGAGATGAGTTTAATTAATGTCTCTGTGCGTTTTTTCGAATGGCCATGCCAAGTATCCGCCACTGAAGAGTGACTCGCACAGAATGTTGCTCTTGGATGAAGTGGGGCATTCGCTGTTCCATAACGAGCATCAGCACATTGCCGTATTTGAAGGCTCGCAAGACGGGACGCATGGAACATTCATTGGCCCATGAACTTGTGAAGGCGCTTAATAATAGTATCAGAATGAATCTGTCACTGGAAATTTTTTAGCCTTCAGTTACTGTGAGTATTGCCAAGTTGTGCATGTTATTGCTGGATTCAAGAGATGTTGTCCTCCACCTGCACCCCTTCTGATGGCAAACTTGCTTTTGCTCTTGTGAATGTGTGTGTGTACTTTTTCAGTGTCCACAATGAGCAGAAATGCGACATACATACTGTGGTATATATTGCCTGTGAAATCCCTCCCATCTCTGCACACAGAGACAGGTGGCCTCTCAGTGCCTCCAAACATGGCTGCCCACTGCTTGACAAAACCCTCTTCATCAGAACAGATGGGACAGTTAAGCGAAGTCAGAGGGAAAAACATCACTTCCAGAGTAGACTTTCCTGGAGTACAACCACTTACGATCTGTATTCACACTGCTGTTTTGGTATCCATCAAAAAGGCATTCAGTCATCATTTACACTGAGAGCAATACTTTAGCGAATGCTGGAGACCAGAATGTGGTAGTTTGTAAAAAGAGCCCTCCATTGTGGAACTTTTGATGGGGTATATTCTGGCATGGTATTAAGACAGCCAATAGGAGGCTAGTAAGGGCAGTATTGAGCTGTCTTTAAAAACAAGATGGAGCAGCAGTTCATCACTGCAGAGAGTGTGCACATTGTCATTATATCCTTAACAAAAAAAAAGACCACATCATAATGTGCCTGTCAGTCAGGTTAGTACAAGCCAAATACATGCATTTACTTCACAAAGTCTACAAGCCTAACTAGATACAGCACACAGTTGGATTGGACAGGTTAGAGGTTAAGAACAATGGTAAATATTGCTTTCAGTCATGACCAATACAATTATGTGATACTGCTGCCAGTCAAAACATGAACACTTCAAGTTTTATGGGGGCTTTCAGAAGAATAATCTCTCAGCCTGCCTAAAAACAACCAAAACACAAAGAACAACAATGAACCAAACCCACCAGTAAACAAGAAAGCCTCTTTCGTTGCATTTACACTTGTGGTTTTATTTATTTTTTTATTTTGTTTTGTTTTTTTGCTCAGTTTCATAGCCTCTGTCAAGATTCTGACAGCATGAAGGTTCCCACTTAATTACAGAATCATACTGGAGCAAAGAAAACTGCTGAAGGCGAGTGATCATACAGAAATCTACAGGAATAGCATAAGAGAAGTAGACTTTTTTCTGCACAAGAATGCAAGTTTGATATGACCTGAACACTCAAAGAAAGTGGATAGACACAATGAAAATAGACCATTATTTTAAGTGGTCTACTTTGTTCATCTCTCACTCAACTGACTTCTCCCAGGCTTTTGTTAGATTAACTGTTTCAGCACTGGTAAATGTCACTCTGGTAATGTCACAGTCAGGTTGGTAAGCTAGCTGACAATGAGAGGGTTTGAGTCCGTGATTTATGTTGCATTAGTAATGCGTGCATATTTCTGAATGCAGTTAGAGTAGACCTTCAGTTTAACAGATTCTTGTATATTGCAACTATAGTGCCTTGTTGGATTTCGTATCAATATGAAATTCTATGTACAGTCAATTGTAACATTTTTATTTCCCAATACATTTATTTGTTCAGACAGCCTTGTTAAAAGGGTGGCCTGATCAATTGGTTGTGAGAATAAAATAAAAATAGTTTTATGCCTCCACATTTGAGCGAATAAGCAGCTTGTCTGTGGGATCAGCCCTGGCTGCACTTTTAAGAGCAGTACTCAGGCAGCAGTAGGAAGTATTGCACAGATTATATTTCTGTGGAGGACGTTCATTACTTTTTCAGATCAGGCTTTCAAATGCTCTGCAAACACTAGTTAAAAATGCACTAAACCAACCAACACCCATATTTCAAACATTGTTGCTTTTGTGAATTATGTAACTTGGAAACATAAGCTTTGCCAAGTATACATCATGAAAAAAAATGTAATTTGTGTATGTAATTTGTTGTTTTCCTGAAATTATGGCAAAGAAAACTTGTATCCATTCTGAAAAGCAGTATTTTTATATAACTGGAAGACCGTCTGGCAGCACTGAACACAGGAATCAGTCTGATCCAGGACACGGTTGGCGGGGACACGTTTTGGGGGTGCCAGTGGAACATGAACCTGCTGCACTTAAATAAAGGGCTCTGAGCATTGAGTCCATTATGTTCTCCATCCTCATAACATTTGTTAAATGTTTGTGTCTTGTGGACACAGTTTATTTCAATTCTGCATCCAAGATCACCACTATTGTAACCATTTTCCACAAGTCATCGGAATATAAATGAAGACTTGAGGGTTTTTGAGTAAATTTAGTGTTGTGTTTAATTTTGTGATAGTCATTTATGTAGTGATTGTTGTAATTCACAAAACAAGGTTTTGAATTAGCCAAATATATGTGATTTTTGTTTATCTGTATAGGACTATATGTAACTCAGAATCCTAAACTCTGGTTCTCGTCTCTCTTTCTCTTGTGTTGACAAACTTAAAGTCATCATCAAAGTCAAAGTATAATCAACTCGAGTGTCAGTCAAAATGTGATGGGAGATGGTTTTCGGCAGTCTTACCACTTGTCACTCACAGGCTACAGAGGCACAGAGATACCTCCACTCTGATTCACAAGTGCTAGGCATTTTCACACTGCTGTGTGGACAATGGCCTGCAAACCATGCCTCAGTTTCAATTATAGAAGCCAGTCATAGTGGCTTACATTTACATGCCACTGCTAATTTTATGGTCAAAGTGTGAGGCTATCTTTATTCGTAGATGCACACTTTTGCAGAGTAAGTGTTGCATTGCGGTTCTAGATATAGGTTTTTGGCATGAAAGGTACGGTATTTAACAGTGGGGTAGTTCTAGGTCTGGGAACTTCAATTTGAGTCTGAAAATAACTTCCTAAAATCTGCATCAGCTGGAACAGATTGTCTAATATGCTGAAGCTAACAAAACATTTGAACTTTAAATTGGTTCACTTTTATATGAAATCGTCCTGAAAATGAGCTTACTTGGATGATTTTTAGTAGCATTTGCCCCCATTATATCATCATATGTGATGTTTGTTTTGATAGTTTGTGTATTACTTTATCTTTACCTTTTACCTCATCATTAATGGACCAGAAAGCAAAGAATTTAAAAAAAGCACTCAAATACTACAATAAAATGAATAAGCTCTCTTCAGACATCGGGCCATGGCAGAATGCTATATTATGTTTTCAACATTTGATTTTTGCAGAGAGGATATCAGCTACACATAGTCAGTAGTCCACATCGTCTGGTGCATGTTTTGCACATATGAGTGTCAGAGGTTGCCAGCTATGTACTTAGCTGAGTTGTATGAAAGTTGAATTAAAGCACTTAACATTTGTTGCTTGGAAAAGCTGCAATCATAACAAAGCTCAGTGACTAAAACATGTTTCATTGTCCAGTAAGTGTTAAAACTCCCAAAAAAAAATGTGTTCAATCAGTATGTTTGAAGTTAAACTTGACAGCAGCCCTAGTTAGTAGTGTGGCAGTGGGTGGAGGAGGGGTGGGGTAAAATGCTCTCAGCCTGGGAATGTGGAGGGTGTGGTTTCTCAGTGGTGCCCCAGGCTCAGTGCTTCTGATCCTTGTGTAAATCCCATACCCCTGTGCATTTGCCCTGGGGCTGTGCTCGGCGTCTGTGTCAACACTGCGCAGCTCTGGCACGGCCGCCTCCTCCAGCCCCACTAATCCTGGCACCCTGTGGGCGGCTAATGGAACACAACCTATCTGCTGGGGCCCTCCTGGGATCACTCTACTCCACAGCACCACGGCCTCTGGGATAACTCTGCTCTGATTGGCTGTGGAGACACAAAGATTCATTTGGGGTTTTTCTTCACTGCAGTGAGTGGGTAAAGATGCCCCTCTGACAGTATGGAGACTAAACACGTTATTCAGATACTGTAATATTAAGGGAAAGTCTGGATTCAAATAGTCTTCTTATTTGGGAAACACATAAGAGGAATACATCTAAATATGTTTATATATTGAGATTGTGTTTTTAATACTATGGAATATTATGTACAGTACAGTCCCAATGTATTAGATGATAAGGGAACTTGTACTAAGTTGATACCAAAATAACAAATACCTTAGTGATTTAAGGAACATATTTTTCTGTACTTATACAGTCTATTTTTATTGGAAAAAAATTATATTGGCAAGACTTTAAAATTAAAGTTGTTTTAAAGGGTAAGTGTTACAGAACACAAGAGGAAGACTGGAAACACATGCTTTTACTGATTGGAAGAGAAGATGTTCACTCCATCTGTGTTCATTTTTTGGGTTATTTTATAGGAGACTTCATTTTTAACTGTCTATATTAACTATTATATTTCTTTGAATAAAATATTAAGAGCTTTTTGGCTGGGTCTGGGCCTGCAGTTTCGTCTGCTTATCCCAGGAGGGCAGTGTTGTGGCACTGCTGGGGCCTGCAGATGTCACCGTATCTGTGCATGGGTGTGTGTGTGTTCAGGCATTCATAAATGAGTGTTCCTATCCATATCTGTGTGTGTGTGTGTGTGTGTGTGTGTGTGTGTGTGTGTGTGTGTGTGTGTGTGTGTGTGTGTGTGTGTGTGTGTGTGTGTGTGCCTGCCTGCCTGCAGGTGCATGTGTGCACACACAGTATGTACGCTTATCCATGTGAGTATTTTCTGTGCACATTGAACCTTGTGTGGGAGACTGTAGAGATTGGGTGTGGGTGTAGGCTTAATATCCACCATGGAAAATCAAACAGTCTCTTCTTGTCTGAATGTTTACATCATTTATGAGATTTGCTTTGCACACACAAATTTCTCATTTCCTTGGTATTGAGTGTACAGCATCTCATCCACCCCTACCTGTTAGGCAATCTTTACAAATTCATACAAGTCTGGACAAGATGGCGTGTTTGGTTTTAGTCTTCATACCACTAAATGGAACGGCCAGTGCAAGGCCAGCATCAGTCATATCTATGCAGGACACTGTAGAAAGTTGTGTATGATCTTTTTGTGTCTCTCTTTCCTCACATTGCTAGTTCATGGAAACAGTATAGAGGAGTGAGAGATTACACCAGAGAGGACCTGAGAGATTGTTCAAATTCCTGGCGTGAGAGAGGATACCTGCTGGGCATGCTCAGAAGAGCATGTCTCTGAGTGGGGAGATCACAGGGCCGCAGATTATCATGTTACATCCTTGGTGCAGTAAGCTGAAAAGTGGAAATTGCGGGTGGGAGTGGGATGGGGTGGGGTTGTGAGTCCACATTATCTGCCAGATTATCCTGGTCCAGCTATTTCCAAGCATATTCATTGCTTACTACAGTGAGTTCTGATCCAGGATCAGTAATTATTCAGTGAAAAGGTAGTGAGGGAATTGTAATGTTGTATGACTGATTCCCAGGATGCCAGCAGCCAACTGTTCTGCAAAGTGGGCTTTACAACAACGGAATACTGTTGTCAGAATCTGAGTTAGTGGTGGAAAGCTATGAAGTATGGCATTGCTAACAACACAGTATATTGATTTGGTGTTGAGCCTGCTGCCACATAATCAATGTTTGAATGTTTGCACACCAGGCTATTCCCTGAGGTACATAAAGCACAAATGTCTCATGTGGGTTTTCCTTTTAAAATGGACTTTTTCAGCATTTTCCTCCAGTGGAAGATTGAATTTTGTATGTCATCCCTTTGGCATACAAAAGGAGTCACTGAAGATCACAGAAGGGGTCTCACACTTCCAGAAACTAAAATTTCTATTTTTCTGCATTTTGAGAGATCCATTTGCTATTAGAAAGCAACAAAGTGAAAGTACTTTGGAGATGAAAAAAGCATATTCACTGTTCAGCGATTGAGTGATACTTTGTATTTTTTGGTTTTATTCATCCTGAGAGCCTGTAGTCACTTGCCTTATTCTGTCTTTTTTGGGTGCAGTAATGGAGATGGGACTTTTATTGGCAAGATGGAGAGCATTTACTGGGAGCAGCTATCATGCAGATATTGCAACAAGATTCCAGCTGCCATCACTACTGTTGTGATGTCATAGCAACGTCATGCTTACCATGAGAGAGCAGCAGCATCTACCCAGGGCTGTCTGAAGCACCTTCCTGTCAGCGGTCTCGGCCCAAATTTGACCCTTTGAACCGCTCATGTCCCTTTCATCTGTTGCTGTGCTTTCCCTCTTCGTGAGTGGAGTCATGACGTGTGAGCTGAGAGCAGCCTTCCTTGTAAGTGGAGTCGTGGCGTGTGAGCTGAGAGCAGCCTTCCTCGTGAGTGGAGTCGTGACGTGTGAGCTGAGAGCAGCCTTCCTTGTAAGTGGAGTCGTGACGTGTGAGCCGAGAGCAGCCTTCATCGTGATTGTAGGCGTGACCTGTGAGCCGAGAGCAGCCTTCCTCGTAATTGTAGGCGTGATGTGTGAGCTGACTGCAGCCGTCCTCGTGAGTGGAGTTGTGACGTGGCATGATGTGTGAGCTGAGAGCGGAGGCATGACGTGTGAGCTGAGAGTGGCCTTCTTGTAAGTGGAGTCGTGGCGTGTGAGCTGAGAGCAGCCTTCCTCGTGAGTGGAGTCATGACGTGTGAGCCGAGAGTGGCCGTCTTCGAGAGCGGAGGCATGATGTGTGTGCGGAGAGTGGCCGTCTTCGAGAGCGGAGGCATTACGTGTGAGCTGAGAGCAGTCGGGAGTTTCGCCTCCGCAGAGAGTTAGAGGTTTTTTTTCAAAGCCTATCAAAGGCGGAGTGTGTCCCTGGTGGTTGTGGAAAGTTCCACAGGGCTGTGGATGGAGATAGCAGAACTTTTCCAGCTGTGTTGGTCCTCCACAGGCATCACTGAAGCAGGTCAAAGTTCAGGTCAGATACTGTCCACTGGCTTCATATCTCTCATTTGTGTACATAGGGGCTATCTGGAGTCATTCGCAGGCATGTGGACTTGTTCCAGTGAACAAGAAATTACTTTTAAGCACCAGATGTTAAAATCCTAAAGTTTTTCCAGTGTTCCAGAACAATCCCTGGCATCCTTTGAAATAGAGGTGGGCAAGGAGAGCTTTGCCTGTAACGTCTGCTCTTAATTACTCAATTAGCTCAAACATTTACGTGACCTGATCATTTAGATACATTTCCGTTAAGATCATGAATGATAGCCACACACTCATCTCTCCTGTCCACATGAGGTATTTTACCATGGTCTTTGTTACAAAGCAATCAGCATTGGTGCAGAATCAGAAAACTGGATGCACAGTTGCCCCACAAGGCAAGCTACAGTAATTCTTACAGCAGGGCATTTTCCTGAGTGGTTTACTCATGACCACAGCAGGCACAGCTGAGCTGATACTGGTGATTGCAGGATAAGGACAATCTCTCAAAGGCTGTGCTCAATTCAATCTAAAAGAAATCTTTGATGGAAGGCTAGAAGACATGACAGCCAATCAGATCGTTCATTGAATTGTTGCCCTACAGCTGACTTCCTGAGGCTTAAGCCTTAACCATCTCAGCATGGAATAGAGTGAATCTAATAATTCAAATCAATCATACACTGCACTGCTACATTCTCAGAGGGATTCTGTGTTTGCACAAATACCAGTGTCACAATCCAGAGCGATAATCTTCGGTAACTGCATCATAATTTGGTGGACATTCATGTACAAATAGTGTTAAAATTGATGTGCAATTGGTCATATTGAAATCCATTCAAATGTGTTATGTATTGAGTGACCTCCGTTTGCCTCTATATTCAATATTCGTAATTTACATCAACGTCTCATCTCTGCCCCTGTGTTATGTATATGAGTTCAGTTTGATTTTAGAAGTTCATTACAGTTTGTTGACAAAACATTTTTCAGAAAAACAGCCAGACACCTGCCACTCGGTCTAATTCGATTAAATTCTGCTGGCTGACTGTTAATTGTTGCGTGTGGTATTTTCCCACCATGTCAGCCAAACTCGGCATGGGAGTCGTTTCCATTCAGTGAAAACATCCAATAAACATGCTACTTGTTTCTTGCAATCAAAACAAGCTTAATAGATGCGAGTAGATGAATTGAGCCCATTCATCCGTGGGCCTTGTGGGATCTGCGCAGAACCTGGCAGATCCTCGTCGCCTCCTCACTTCCTGTGCCTTTCCGATTAGAGTGCCCAAAAGCATACACCGTGGGTAATTGTTAATTAATTAGCAAACATTTGCACTAAAAAGCTGTTAATTTCCTCTGTAGATCAGTGGCGTGGCGCAGCGGGCTGCTGGGTCTCCTCCTCAGCCGCAGAGAGGGAACGGTCCGGGCTACAGTGAGTACAATTTCGCCACCTCACCCCTCACACGAAAACGGCCTCTCCGACACTGTGCACCTCATGCATTAGGCCCAGTTCATTGTTAATTTCCATAAACAGGTTTATTTTACCCAGGCAGCATCATTCCTCATGATATCATATGTGGTATTTTTGGGGTTGCTAAATATCCATCTGTTAAATATTGCCAGATGGTTTGTATGAACATTGCATGATTTTATTGTGAGGTTGTTGATTACACAGATTATATCACAGTTAAATTGTGACATATGCAAAAAATGTGGCACAATACTGACAAACTTAAACTCCACGAATCATCATATTGACATTTGTTGGTGTGAAGCATCATAATCACATGATTTATGAAATAAATCCAACATAACTGGCTAACTGCCTTTTATAGTTCTGAGTGTGTTTCTGTCATATCTGAGAATCTCAATTGTCAGGGAGGAAATGAAGTAAATATTTACAATGCAGCTATGCTCGTTTAAGCCCGTTTATGTAAAACTTGTGCTGCTGGTATCCATGTAGTGAAAGCAGGGTTTGATCATGTAACCTGTAACTCTTCAGGAATAGGGTTAGCCACCCCTGACCTGTTGCCACAGATGTTTGACATTGGTACATTTTATTTGATTTTTGATTTTGTGTTTGATTATCTGTGGCACTGATTTGAAGAGTCTGTTGGACAACGTAGTCATGTTTTTCTACTGTTTTTTCTTGTTGTCATTCATTTCATGCTTTTTAAGTTTCTTTTAGTGGCATGTGCTTATATGGAGTGACTTTGGTTCTTGCTGAAATGCTCTGAATGCAAGCAGGCTGAACAACTCAGCCCTGGCTGAAATTATCATCATGGACTTCCAGCCCTGCTATTTGTCTTATAATTTACTGGATTCATCTTGAGCATATCCAAGTGTCCATCAGGAAAGCTGTAGCAAATGATAATTATGGTGAATTTTTTTTATGGGTGTGTTTTTATGTAACTGTAATTAAGATAATTATCAGCAGATTGGACATTTTGTGAATTGAACTGAACCCATGTCAGCTTGGTGGTGCTTTTACACGACAGTCAATTTTGTACATGAATTAGGCTAACTGATAAGTGCCTTAGTTAGTGCCTGCCCACTCTCTTTCCCATGACTCAGAGTGAGTGAGTGTGTGAGGGTACACATGTGCCTGTGTGTGTGTGTGTGTGTGTGTGTGTGTGTGTGTGTGTGTGTGTGTGTGTGTGTGTGTGTGTGTGTGTGTGTGTGTGTGTGTGTGTATACATGCATGTGCATGTTTGTCTGTGTGCCTGCACGTGTTTGTGTGTGTGCATGTGGGTGTGGGGTGGTGGAGGGTTCACGTTTCCTGCTCTGAATCCTGGCTAGGTTACACAGAATTCCCAGGCTCCAGGATACCAGCAAACATGGAATCAGATGAAGCCCACAATTCCGCTGCACTCTCTGTGTAATTCCATATTTGTACAATCACCAAGGCTTTGATCTGGAGGGATTGTCATCAACCCACTCCAAATACATACATAGGTCATCACTCTGCCCCATGAATGAAACACCCACCATGTTAAAGGGAACTTCAGCTGAAAGAAACGAATGCATGAACTCAAAATGTACAGCTTGTCACACAGGGAATGCACATGTCTTGCAGAGAGAAGTACACCTGTCAGGCATGCTGCCATATTTTTTCTTAATAAAGTGCACATAAAGAACACATTTACTCATGGCTCGAACTAAACATACAAACAACACTGCACTTGTCCAAAGGACAATAAAACAGCTAACTTGGACTAAACGTGCTTAATGTTTTTTAGAGGTTCTAGCTACATAGCTAAGTAAAGTGCCTGGTTATGTGAACAATTTTGAAAAATATGGCCCATAATCACATGCATAATAGACTGCCTGAACCTTAGATACCTCTCTTTCCCAGCTGTGATGGCCTTGTCTCTCAATCAGAAAATGCTTAAATGCTTATCATCTTTTATCATGGATGTTATTCTGCCTCATTTTGTACACATGTAGTAGACTTAGACAATGTTACAAAGCCATGCAGATGTTCTCAAATAAGAGGACTGATTTAGATTCAAGCAAGAATGGCAGATTTCAAATTTTGAATATCTGCATTTCTCAGACATTGTCTTAGGCATTAAAGTGCTGTAGTTGGCCTAGGTGTTACACAGCTCATGTGTCTCACACTGGGTATGCAGGGTTGATTTTATTGTGACTGGCCCCTGAGTGGAAATGTAGAGAAGCTCATGTGTCTCCGTGGTGATCTCAGAAATCCAAATATACCCAACCCCCCCACCCCGCACCTTGCTTTGATTCCCAGATTCATTTATAAGAAACCTCCAAGGTCAAACATCACGGAAACACTCCTGGTGATAATCTTAACACACCACAGAAGTAGAGGAGATCCACCGGCCTAGCAAGTGGCACCAAATGCTTTCAGAGTCAGCGGTTAAGCGATGGGTGGAGCGGGGGATTACCTCTGAGTCTCTGAGGTGCACCAACTGTCTGAATAGTGCAGTCGGAAATAGCAGCGAGCTGCCCCACATCGAGCCCAATCACTGGATGACAGGCCACCACTGTGCGGCACAGGGAACAGAGCGAGCCTTACTAAAGGTCACCAGCATGGCACACGCTGTCTTCTCCTCTCGGGTTACACGCTAATGACTGCCACCACGAATGCCACACCGACAATTAAAGCACACAGCCGGCTCAGCAGGGAGTCTCAGGCCCTGGCTCGGGTGCGAGAGGAGCTGAGCACCACTTTGGGGTTTTGCTCAGCCTTTGGTGGGGCGATGGTGGGTGAGAGCTGCGACATGCACAGACGTTCAGAAGGGCAGTGGCTCTACCAAAGAGGGGTAACTTCAATGATGAACTAGTGCTACTCATGGCTAATCCCAGCTATCAAAATCCTTCACTGACAGTTTGGCCAAAAGAGGTCCAATGGTCCATTGGGCAGAAATAGCACAAAGGTGTGCAGGTTCCTGGGTGAGAGTGACCCAGTGCACATGGTTCTGGGTTTTTATTTAGAGAAAGAATCTGACAGCCACAAGCTACCCTCCAAAGGCCGTGCCCTGGACACAGAGAAAGCTCCCCCCACACCCATGCTTCTAAAGGTCGCGTTTCTCCAAAATAAAAAAAAGAGGTCTTTAGCCATTTGAATATCTGTCAAGCTCCCATAAAACTCCATGGAAGATAGTATACCCTTTTGGAAATGAGCTTTTCAGAGCTCTTGAGCTCATTTCCTATATTAGTAGGCTTCGGTGATTTTTTTTTTTTTGTTCCTTTTTTGTTTTTGCTCTCTAGTTTGGGCTTGCCAATTATGTCTTTCATTTTTTGCCACTCACACCTTTAACCCTACAGCAGCCAGAGATAGCAGTTCAGCTCACCCACTGGCCTTAGGGAAGGTGTTTCATCTGCAATCTGATGCATTCAAATGGAGACACCAAAGTTTGGTGCCTCTTTCATTTGGTTGATGTACAAGGTAATCAAATATGATCTTCATGTGTGAATACATCTTTGCATCAGTAGTTCAGTTAAAGGAATAATTAGGCTCAAAAACATCTGTTTAAAGAGATCCTCATGGAGGGGTGGGCCAAAATTCCCCCTCGGCACTGTGAAAGATTGATCTACAGGAAGCATTTAGTCTTTGCTGTTAAAACTTGTGTAATCATTGAGCAATACCTTTTTTACAAGGGGGCACTGAGTGTTACATTAATTTGTGTAATGAATTTGTTTAAATAAGCATCAACATTTTATGTTATTTGTTCACTCTGGTTCCAACTGAGTCAACCAACTGAGTGGCTGTTAATTTGATAAC
The DNA here is from genome assembly GCA_022829145.1 of Albula goreensis. NCBI lineage: Eukaryota > Metazoa > Chordata > Actinopteri > Albuliformes > Albulidae > Albula > Albula goreensis. The sequence continues at coordinate 2,408,243 of CM040750.1, read as the reverse complement.
ACACAGGGCCCTATGTTGAAAGTCATAGGTCAAAAGTTGCAAATCAGTCATTGCCTGATTCTCGCAACATTCACTGGGAGGGGCAAAAGTGCAAAGCTATTTTGGTGGACACAAGTTCAAGGTGATATATCAAATTGGGCAGGTCCATTCCATGGCGCTACTCACAATAGGAGGTCCTTCACATGGTGCAATCCGCAATGGGTGGAGTAATGTGTTAATGTCAATTACAGGGCATTGGCGCGACATTGCATGTTTCAGCTAATCATAATGAGTGTTACATACAATAAAATCATGTGTAGATGGAGGTACTGGTTCATGAGGTCCATGCCCAACATGAGCAAATTCTTCGATCTGCCAGTGTAACCCCTAGTTCCTCAATTGATGCTACTCTGGCAGACACCACGCGGACAAGATTGCTGCAGCAATTTATTAAGCAGTTTATTAAGTTTGGCAAAAACAGGCAAATAGCAAAAAAATTAAAGTAAAATTGACAGCAGCTTGACTTCCAGTCCTGTGATACAGAATGCGAAGGGGCAGAGCATACATGTCCAATTATTAAATATATGATTTATATATGTGGTGATTGTACAGTAACCACTGTAGCTAGCATGACATATTTCACTCAGTAACATAAAATACGTTTCCAAAAGAATGTAACGTACCTGGCAAAAACCGGCAAATAACAGCTGGTACAGTTGTTTGAGGTGGAAGGTAAAGCTTTCCTCAAACTTGCGAGACATCAGGGTGACAGGAGGGGGTCCTTTCACCACCCAGCCTTTGGCAGGAGGCCAGCAAACCCGAGGAAGGGTGAGAGCATCTGATCTTCCCTTCCTGCAAGTGCAGCAAGCCGGCTTTGCCACTGTTGAGATTCTGGCATGCAGTGGACTCCCTGAACAGCTGTATTTATTGCCCTTATGTAATAATGTAGTGAGTTACATGTTACATTACAGGCATTTGGCAGATGCTCTTATCCAGAGCGACTTACAACACAAAGTGCATTTCTTTCAGGACAAGGTTATCAAAGTGCTAGCGAAGGGTACAAGTGCCAGTAGGGTTAGGACTGAACCCTATGGATGACCTGTTGAAGAAAAAATACAAGAAACAATTAGTAATAAACAATAACTCAGATAAGGTGGCTACAAGCAAAACTATGGCTAAGTGGGACAGCTAGGGAGGGAAGGAGAGAAATGCATCCTGAAGTAAGTCTTCAGTCTGCGCTTGAAGGTGGGCAGACAGTCTGCTGTTTTGACCACCGTGGGAAGGTCATTCCACCAGCGGGGAGCCAGAACAGACAGCAGACGTGACCGGGAAGTGCAGGCATGGAGAGGAGGGGACACCAGGCGCGCTGAAGACTTGGATCGGAGCGTACGGGCAGGTGTGTATGGTCTGATTAACTTCTGAAGATAGGATGGGGCCGTCCCCTTGACAGCCTGGAAGGCGATCACCAAGGTCTTGAATCTGATGCGAGCCGAGACAGGTAGCCAGTGGAGGTCAAGGAGGAGGGGAGTGACGTGGGTGCGTCTGGGAAGGTTGAAGACCAGACGAGCAGCAGCGCTCTGGTCGAGTCAATGCACTACTTTCGAGTTTTGCACACCGAATAGACCTGCATTCGAGACCTATTATGCACAAAGGATTCACTTTGGACGGAAATTGCAATTCAGGCATTGTGCCCCATAATTTGAATGGTACTCAAATTTGTTTTCAGAGACACTCCCATACATTGCTCTTCTATGCCCCTTTATTACATCAGAGGTGAAAGTGGCTTTGTCCTCATTGGAGCAGGGGGTTTGTATCCTGCTGCTGGACGCAGCTCAGGAAGTCCCTGCCAAGTGACTCAACAGCAGGGATGATGTGAACAGTAGTAGTTCCTCAGCAGGACTCTCCACTTAAACGGAACACTTTGGCTACTTTAGAATGTTGGCCCCTTTTGATTAAGGTGAATTTTTGTAAGGAACTTGTGAGTTGCGCTGTGTCTCCATTTTTTCTGTTGCTGCTGGTGTGTTGCAGAAAATTTGCGGGTGTCATTGCAGTCATGACATGTTTAAGTCAGTCATAGCACCTGGTAGTGAAAATAGGGTCCTCAGTGTCAAACATGGAAAAATGGACATAATCAGACAGGGATCTAAACACTACCACCTGTGAAAAGATATGCTGCTTTGCAAAGACCAAAATAACAGGTGACAAATTCCTGGGAGTTAGTGGAAATGGAATATCCACATCAGTGTTGCAAAACCACCAAAGTTACGACATCAGAATGCATCACTTTAACCCCAGCAAATCTGACACGTTCCCTGGTGTCATCCTCAAGTCTATTCCCTCCTGTGACTCTTGTTTATGTACTTATGTACTTAACACTTACCATGGCATAGGGTGAATTAGCTTAGTGAAGAATAATAGCAGCGATGTGCTTTTGGAGAGTCCTGGCCCTCCTGTCACAGGTCCAGTGTGGCTTTGCATTTGAGCCTAATACCACTCAGTCAAAGTGTATAGAATAGGCATGTAGCCCCTAACAGGGTTTGTGGGCCTGGTGAACCTCAAGGTCTGCTGGTTTTCATTTAACCAACAGCACTGCCCACTTATCACTGATTATACTATATTATATGTTAATGAGGACTTTGGTTGGGTTTCACTAAATATTTGTCCTTCAGTCAATATTTTGCACACAGTTAAATGCAAGTGTTCATTTTTATTCCCACCAATCGGGTTCAGCAATCATGATAATTAACTGACCAAACTGTTAATGTAGAGGAAAAGTATAACTCTGGTGTTTAATTGTGAGCCAAAGTGAAGGGCAAATGTTGATTGCATTCCAGCCTCTGCCTTCAAAAGGAAACACAAACAGAAGTCAATTATTTAAAGTGGGGTGATGTTTACGGTCTAACGAAGTGCAGGAGAGTACTGCTGTATTTGTAGCTAAGACATTCGGAAATCCAGCCATGTGCATACACACATATACACACACGTGTATACACACTGTAATGCACTCTCTTTGGGCTCCTGCACATGTGACCAGCCCCAGGGTGCTGTGGTGTCCCCATGGCGCTCTGCAGTGCTGATCTCCCTGAAGGTCCTGCAGCTTTACAGCGCTTGCAGATCACTCTGCTTCTGAATAGATCCACCTGTCCAGACACTTGCGCATCTCTTCACGTAATCCAGTAATCTCTCACCTGCTCTGACACACCTTCTGGGGGCAGCTCAGAGCTGTGTTTGCTTGCTGTAAGGGAGAATACATTCTCTCTCTCTCTCTCTCTCTCTCTCTCTGTCTGGCTCTCGCTGTCTTTTCAGTGAATAGAATCATTTAATGAATTAACAAATACTGATGTACAGTTATGCCTTGCAAACCTTGAGTTCTCCAGCTGCAGAATTCACTTATACACGGTTACATAACTGTACACCAATTCACCTACCGCCAGTCTGTGACTCTTATATATGCGGTTTGTGGTGTTAGGGGAACCTTAGCCAAAGCTAAAAATACTTAATATTCTTTAGGCTTTTATTATGCACTACAAATGGATACAAAATCAAACATTTTGCTGAAAGTTTTGTACCCATGACAATGAAGGGGAAAGTGGAAAACTGAGATTAAAGGAGAGATTAAAGCACGACTTCTCAGTCATCACCCAGCAACAACACAGCTAAGGCAGCTTCCTGTATTCCACTTTCCCCTTCGTCATCAGGGGTCCAGATTCTTCTTTCTGGTATTTGCAGTGTTTGCTTGGTTTTTATATGCACTGTAGTGTAATAACAGTGCAGTGTGTAATAAAGGCTTAAATGACAGTATGTATTTGTAGCTTTGGCTACGGTTCCCCTAACCCTATTTTACCCATATAAAGTTAACTTCACCATACCAGTGATTCACCGACTGCAGTGTTTTTTAGGAACATGAGCCCCATGGTTGGCAGGGGATTACTGAATTACTAATAAGTTGACATTGAAACATAGAAACATGTTAAAAATATTGAAAAGACTAAAAAATACTACGAATCTTACTAATTATCAATAATCATCATCATCAGTTTTCCAGAAAGTGATTTAGAGAGTTGAGTAACATCAACATTAACAAGAGCATGTTTCAAACATCTCTAAATTCAGAATGAATTAACAAAATTATCCCACCCAAACTAGGAGCTATGCTGTCAGGTCCACCCAGTGTAAATGTCTGTAAACGTTGCTCACAGACTCATGGGGCAGTATGGCAGGTAGCCTCACTCCCTTTTCTCACATCTTCTCAGTGTTTCCCTAGGGTTGTCTTTCTGTAACCCCTGATGAACTTCCTTTGTCTTGAACTTGTGGTTTACATGAGTGTTGCTACACTCATTTGAGGTCACACTCTCGTACACAGCGGATACCCATTATCAAACTCAGCATCAGGTGCAGTGGGTGTAGATGGTCACACAGTATGCTTTGAGTGACCATGTCCCGCCTGGTTTTTGATGAGCATTTGCCCAGTCCAGCTATTCATTTATTTCACAAACCAGACACAGACTGTATAGACAGAGATGAGCAGATCCAGAAGTTCCAAGCTATCTATGTAGCTATATCACATTATGACTTGAAGACAAAGATACTGCTAGCTAATTGCTGAAAAGGTTTATGGTGATATTTGTGGGAATCTTTCCATGAAAACTGGCTAGTCAGTGAGTCAGTCCTAGCAAGCTAGCTATGACATCTGACTGGCTTCAGCTAGTTTCTCATCAAAAATGATTTAGAATGGAAAGTTCTAGTAGTGAACTATTAGTGGGCTATAGAGTTAAAAAGTTCTGGGCACATTTAAAGGTACAAATGAACACATTATCTAACAGGCAGAGCAGGTGTAGACCACTCTCTGACAGGTGCAATAAATTGTCATGAACAGATTGCTAGTTGATTGAGGTAATCACAGTTTGCTTGCTCAAAATGAGAAAAATAGTTATTAGACATGCAGTTAGATTTGATCACACTCTAACTGTCAGAGTTAGTTCAGATATCATACTCTGTTTTAACGATGTTGAGTTGAGGAAATTATTTACACTAACAAGGTTTATTTTAAATGAGGATGACAGATAAATCAGGGCGGGGGAATCCCTCACCTAAACTTGAACGGCTGGCAGAGGCAGCTGTCCGTCACCCTGACAGAATTAGATTGGGAACACCCTTCCTGAGGGCATTGCGGTTAGATAACGGATAAGCAGGCAGACCCATTAGCCTGGCCTGGCCTGCACCCATAAGGTAATTAGCCTCAATGCTGACATTACTTAATGCTTCAGAGCCTGTGTTAAAGCGTAGCGTGGCGTATTTATAACAGGAACCAGAGCCGGCCCTCAGAGTGGGCATCTTCAACAGGTGCAGTGGCTTAAGCTCACATACCAAGATGCAAACTCACCCAAGGACCTCACGTCCCCTGCAGAAGCTTCCAGACTCTTCATGTCCATTCCTGATTTGCATTCAGTCAGAAAATTCTCCTGGGTGATTCATTTCATGGACACACCACCAAGATGGCACCCCCCCGCTGCCTTCAGTGTCAATTCCTCAGTTTATTTGATGTTTCCCATGTGCTTTGATGGTGTTTTGGTTTACGGGTATCTTTTTCTGTACCTCAGGTCTCATCTTAATTTACAGATGAGTGTTCTGTGGGGAACAAGTCCACCCATCGGACAAAGACTAATCAGTGTGATTTAGCTGTCACAGGATGGATAGCCTACCCCCATTTTCCGCAGTCCAGGTCCTGGAGAGTTGCATTGTGTGCTGGTCTTTGTTTTCACCTGAAATTCCACAGCAAGTTCAGGCCTAAGAAACCAGGTGATGTGAATCGGTGTGTAATCAGTTTTTATTTGTCAGTCAGTGCTGAGTAACACGCATACACTGAGACTCTTCAGGATGAGTCCTGCGCATTTGATAAGAAAAGCACTCTTCTCATGCAGCCCTGCTTTGCGGCACAAGACACAGTTTACGCTCCATGCCTGAGGGTCACCTATCATAGCTCAAACATTTTGCTTTTGTTTGCTTATTCCTTTCTCCTTTTGCACATAATTCTTATTTCCTTTTGGGTAAAGCTATGGAATTTTCAAGAAAGGTTCAGTCAGAGTAAATGTCTTTTTTCCAGAGCCCTTTTTTCCCTCCTCACCCCCACCCCTCAAACCTCTCCCCACTCCCCTCCCTAATTCATTCACTGCCCCACCAGATGGTATTCAGATGAGGCCCCAACAAAAGCCCAGCCCCCAGCTGGATCTCCACACACTGGGTAGGGGGTGGCACTGGGAGGGTGGGGAGTCGATGGGGGTTAAGGTGCACCAGAACGGCAGCGATTCTTCCTTGGGTTTTTTTCCCTTTGTGTCGGAATGCTTCCTCTGCCAGAGGAGTTTGTTCCTCCGCTTATAATCCCAGACAAAGGCAATTTTATTGATTTTATTCCATTGCAAAGATAAAAACATTGTTCTCCTTTTGTTTTCGCTTCACAGCATGTTACATTGTGGGCGACGTCTTGAAAACTGGACAATATAAGCTGGGGATTACATAAAATATAGTGCAGCAAGAATTTTAATGCCTGTGATTTTATTGTTGTCTGTCAGGGAGATGTCCTAGTTTGGCTCTATAGATATGGCTCTGAAGCACTTCAGAACTGAAAGATGTTCTTTGAGTGGGCCCTGCCATCACACAGCACAACTCCTTAAAGAAAACGTACTTCTTAGTCATTCAGTCTATCCTATGGAGCTCTGTGCTTGCACAAGTGTTATGTCACACTTTTTTGTTTTTATTCTTTTTTCTGTCTTTCATTTTATTGTTTTAACCTAAATGTAGAGCAACCCGGGGACAGTTTCATCAGCCCTGAATGAGAGGCCGCTGTTTCAATGCAGAATTCAAAACTTTTTGGGTATCACTGTGCTTTTGCCTGGATATTAGCAGGTCTTTGGGAAATGGAACGGGTTGTTCATGTCAAATGGAAAGGCTGTTTATTCCCTTTGGGGCTCATTCTCCTGGGGTGTAAGAGGCTTTAATTTTTCGTAACCAGTTTTGATAGTGTTGTAGTGGTTTAGTTTTATCAGCACGTTATGCGTAGAGGAAGTATACAAAGAACCCTTGTGGCCCTGCAAACGAATGGTATCCCAGATCTGTGCTCAGTAAAGGAGAACGGCTTTACATTATCACTGCTTTTTCACTTATGACTGGAAATGTAGTATTGTAATTTGTCATCTGACAACAGGCAAAGATTTATTTTTTTAATACATATTTTATGTAAAAGGGATTGATAGAAAATGTCCAGATATTTCTCAGATAGCTCTTGTTATATCCAGGCAAAAGCATAGTTCCCAGTGAGAGCAGACATCTGGTCCCAGTTTTGATTTCATGCACCATAAAACTCATCCTTTCTGGTCTTTCCCTACAACTCCCATAACAAATCAAAGAAGCTTAATCCCCAGTCTCTATCAAAGGAGAAGGGAAGCAGAAGTTCTCAGCGCTCATTTCTGCTCATAAAAGCAGTGATGTTCAGCCCTCTTGCCTGGATCCTTTCATCAGACATGTTTAGATAAAAAAAAACTGTCAAGTAAAAATGCAAGTGGCTCAGTGCAATTTTGAGATACTTAATGTGTGTGTGTGTCTGTGTGTGTCTGTGTGTGTGTGTGTTGACAGAGGGACTGGTTGTGAACTGTGCAGAGTACATGCAGAGTGTGACAGATGACCTATTGAAATCATTTCTGTGCAGTGTCCCTGTTTCCAAGGCAACACAGGCTCGCTTTTGCTTTTCATCTGAACATGTGACTGTGGGCTTTGACGTCAGCCTGCGGGGGGGTTGGGGTGGGAGGGGTGTGTGGGGGGGCAGGCAGGAGTTTGGTACTCGGCAGCTGAAGGCTTCTATGAATCTTGCAGAGTTTGGAGTGGTCACTGTTGGAGCCCCAGTGCCTGTTGCCTCTCCCACTATTTAAGCTCTACTGCGCCTCTCTTTCCGAACTCTCGCCTGCTGCTGCTGCTACTTTATCTGCCCGGCAGGTTATGGACTGCTAAAGGCTACATTACTACCAAGCGAGGTAAGCTGCCTGTCTGTCTGTCGTGCTCTGAGCCGTTCCCGGAGAGTTTCTTACATGTGAGTAATTTTGAAAGTGTACTTAGCGGCAGGGTGATTCGGTTCATGCTCACATGGCTGTAGCGCAGGTTTAGAGGGGAGAGCCGTGTAAAGGCAAAAAGAGCAGCCGTGGGGAGAATAACTGAGCTGTCTGTTCTTGACTGGGAGCAATTTAGCTGCGAGATGAATGAACAGTGAGCCGATACTTCATCCGACTCGGAGAGAGAGTGAAAGGAAGCGTGAGAGACTGAGAGGGAGCTGGTGTGCAGAGGAACGGAAGGGGTTGAATGCTGTGAATAGAAGAAAAGATGCAGTTGAGAGTCAGCCTTTGCCCCCCTGGGGTAAGAGGCGGGAGAGAGCTGAGTGATCCCCCCACCCCACCCCGAGTCCCTGGCTGTGGGTACAACCCCAGACCGAACAGGCAGCTGAGTGGGGAATGAGTGCTCGGGTGGTGAGCCGGGATCTGCAGCGCTGACGGAGGTCTGGGGCTGACAGCGGGGGTGTGGCAGTGGGGTGGAGGGGCAGCAGCTGTTGCAGGGACCTATTGAGGGTGCTGACTGGGGGGGTTTGAAGTGAGTGGAACAGTTTGTGGTGAGGGGGCGGTGCTGTATGAGACTAGCTGTACCTTATGCACACCTTAGACGACAGCAGACCAGCCAGCATTACTGCTGCCTGACAGGAAATGGCATAAACAACAACATGGGGAAGGAATATAGTGAAGGTGTTTTCTGTGAAAGGAAAAACTTATCCACTTGTTGTTTCCTTTCTGTGTTTTAACATTTTATCCCTCCGAATCTCTTTCACTATCATTTTCTCTCTCACTCCCTCTACTTCACACCCTCCTTTTCTCCCACACTTTTTATTACTTTTTTTAATTACTTTGTCTCTCCGCCCATTACTTTCTTTCACTCTTGCTACATTTTTTCTCTCTCTCTCTCTCTCTCTCTCTCTCTCTCTCTCTCTCTGTCTCTCTGTCTCTCTCTCTCCCTCCCTCCCTCCCTCCCTGCCTCTCTGTCTCTGTATGCCTGCCAGTGCAGTGGTCCTTTATACCCTGTGTCTCTGTATCCGTCAGGGCTGCTGTAGATGTCGAGTTACGCTGTTATGGGCGGAAATGCCTGTTCTCTGCACAAGGCCCTAGCAGCCACACGAAGTAGAGTCTTTCGCTCTTTGTGGGGGTTACAGCTCGTGACATAAATAACATGTGTCACTGTGGTATTCCGTCCGGGCGCCTGGGGAACACAGAGGTTTGTGAACCGCTCGGAAGCCGTCGGAAAGCGTAGGTCTGCCACTCAAGATTACGGGGGAGGCAGGCAGGAAAAAGGTGGCGGGTGGGAAGAAAATGACATGCAACAGTTGGGGACAGAACATGGGAACTAAACTGTGTTCTCGAGAATGGCGGCACCCAGTTACCATCATTTCAGTGGGACTGAGCCGCTGAAACCCCCAACCTCTCAGAAGATTTTCAGGGTGCAGCTGAACAGACCAGCGCTCTTTTAGCACTGGTTTTGGAGGCAGCGCCCACTCTAAACCTCTGTCATTTGAAGGACGGTCCACCCTCCCCAGATCCAATGTTTGCATCCTGTAAGTAGAGACGGGGACAGAGCTCTGGCCAAACAGAGATAGAGATGGCTCCAGCTTACATTTAAAGAGGGGTTGGGTCTTTGTGGGGAGGCTGGCCTCTGCCACCGCTGCTGTCATTTTTCTGTGACTGCATCCGGAGAGCGAGGTCTGGGTGCACATGTGCACGTATTTCACACAGGTGTTGAAATGTGAAATGAAAACGCTGTGCCTCCAAAACCAGCGCTAAAAAGAGCGCTGGCCTGTTCAGCTGCACCCTGAAAATCTTCTGAGAGGTTGGGGATCTCAGCGGCTCAGTCCCGATGAAATGCTTTGTTTCTTCAACAGGTCATCCACAGGGTTTAGTCCATGCTAACACTCCTGGCGCTTGTGACTTTTACCTCCTCTAGCGCTTTAACACCCTTGTCCCGAAAGAAATGCACTTTGTGTTGTAAGTTGCTCTGGATAAGAGCGTTTGCTAATGTAATGTTTCCTTTGGGCTTCGTCCTCTCCCATTCTGTTGACTGCAGAATATTCTCCTGGGTTGTGAGAGGCTGTATTGTGTTCCAGTTTTGGTATTAATGCATGTGTTGAGACTTCAAAAACCAGAGATAAAAACTGAATGATGTTTTTAGAGGAAATTTCATGTCATATGTCACATACAAGTCCTTGTTTCAAAGAGTCTACAGCACATTGCGATGAGTACCTGACCACATCTTTGTTACAGTGTGTGCAGGGAGCCATAAGCTGCTCAGTCTGTCTCAAGCAGTTCCCACTATTCCCTTTCAAATACAATGCTCTATGGCTCATTGAGACAGACAGTGCACACAGGCGAAATTATGGCTGAAATCATAGAGGCACATAGTCTGTGGCATGAAAATGGTCTCCGGGCTAAAATCATACAGATATATATGGAAACACTGTGCATTCAGTATGTTGAAAGTCAGATCTAAGTGTTAGTGCCGCTGTGTGTTTTTTATTCTCAAGAATTGCACCAAACCTGGGTTGTTCATATGGTTGTTGCTACAACAGCCCTGCTGTCAGTAAGAGCTAGGCGTCTATTATTTTGATCCCATTACTGCTGTGACTGCCTGCACAGAACCTCTTATGTAATACTGCTGTAAATTCAGACTTACCTTCAGGGGAATGTGCTTTATCTGAGCTAAGGTTAAAGGCAGGTTATTCTGAGGTGAAGCTTGAGGGTGATTTGATTGCATTGTGTATTGGGTCAAGAGTGACTTTGCTCAAATGCTTTCTTATGTAGTAGTAGCACCCGTTCATGCTGAAGCTGAGAGTCCTGTGACTGGGTGTTTGAGTTCCGGTCAAGTCACGCAAGGCAACAATTGTATGTGAACTGAGCATATCCCAACCTTGTGTTCCTCTTATACCAGACAGTATATATTTGGTGACTTATCTGTGGTGTGAAAAGTAACAAGGTTTGGAAGGAAGTCACACAATCAGCTGCTCCTCACTGAGTCTGTGGGAGAGATTCCCCGCAGGTCGCCTGATAGATGTGAAAAACGAGAGAAAAAATACATTCCCACTGGGAAGTCATCCATCAGCCAGTGCAGACTGTAAACCTGGATGAATACGAGGCTTGGCCGTGGTGAGCTGTGTGCTGCTGGCACATAGAGATGGGGGGTTAGGTTCACAGAGGAGACCCTGTAAAGCAGTGTCGAGGGAAAGCCAGGCCTGCAGCACTCTGCAGCACGGCCACAGGTCATGCAGTGTGCCTCAGCACTCTTACCTGATCACTCATCTTATGGCCTATCAGTGCCAAGGAACTTCACAGCCATGAGACTCAAGTCTCCCCGCTACACCAGGTTTCACAGTTCCTCAAAGACCTAAGGAAGTGATTTGTTTTAATTTGAAAAAAATGGTGAAACATGCTTAATATTGTTCTTGGTTTACCTACTTTTGGCCATTTACTTTTACATTTGGGAATGTAGCAGACACTTTTATACAAAGCAAGTTGCATAGTTGTATATTTATATCTTTATGCAGCTGGATATTTTACTGCAGCAATTTGGGTTAACTAAAAGTACAACAGCAGTGCCCTACCAGGGAATCCAGCCCACCACCTGTGAGTTGAAACACCAGGCTCCTTAACCATAATATTACACTGCTGGTTATGGTTCTCATTGTCATCTAACCTTGCCATCACAAACAGATCCCCATACAATAAAATTAAAACTTTTGTGCTTTTCAATAACATCAATGTTGTGTTTTACAGAGTGTCCTTTAACCTACAGTGTGAAAGCAAACAATGTAAATTAAAATGGAACTTTAAAGTCTGTATTAAAAATGTAAACATTTTCTAAAGCATTGAACATTGTGCTTTTCAGAAAATTAACTACAGTGTGGTTGATCGCTTCCATGTCTTCATAGTGGTATTTTCTACAATGATGTAGTTTGCAACTTCAAACAAATAAACACATCAAGACAATGCCAGAGAGTGAGCACTTGAGTGGAGCCATTTTAAATATAAGAGAAAAAGACATAGCCCAAAGGAGGATCTTTGGAAAGGGTGCACGTTTTGTGGAAATACAAGGCTAGTTAAAATGGGGGCAGGGCCTGGCTGTGGACAGGACCAAGACCTGTCGTTTGTGGTTAGCAGGGACAGCTGTGTGGGTCTAGCTATTGTCATGCATGAAAATGTCTCTGTATGGGAAGGGTCAGAGGTCGCAGTAACTAATGCCTGCATGTCTGGTAGCTCTGAAAGCACAGCAGCTGTGGGCTTTAATGTGGGAAGAAACACAGTGAATACCAGCACATTCAGGCACACTGGTCTCGTCCTCACCAAGTGGGATACTAGCGTAGCTTCAAATAAATTCCATCTTGGCCCCTGAAAGCGTTATTTCTCAAGCAACATATTTTGAGCTTGAGGCGGAGGGGGAAGGGGGAGAGTCTGTACACCCGGCTGATGAGGAAGTTTCCCTGCTGGCCGAAAGTGACACTGCTCAGTTCTCCTTCCCCTGGCCGTCCCTCTTCCCTGGGCTCTCCCATGTCCCTGGACTCCTGCCGTACCGCAGGTTCCTCTGAGAGGGGAACGGGTCTGCTGAGAGCCTGGCGTAAGACCAAGGAGGATTTCTGATGGGCTATGTATCTCTCGTTGTCTCTGAGGTTTAGAGGGGTGGAGGTCTGCACCACGGGTGTAATTACGCTGGAAAATGGGCACTTAAGGGAACTTAAAACTAATGTGAGCAGACCATTTTTACTGGGTTTTTTCCTGGTCTTCAAACAAACAAAACTTCAAACAAAATCAGATCAAGTAGGATATGAGGGTTTTGTTTTGTCTTCTGGGTGCTTTAAATGGTGTGGTTTCAAAAAAGTATTTCCTAGCCATCAGTTTCTCAAGCAGTCTGTCAGTTTACATAAAAAATACAAAGGTGTAAAGAGGAGCAACACATATGAAATGAGAATAAACATTACAGCAATGTCTGTAAGTTCACCGAGTCAAAATGACATGGAGTGACATTTGAAATGCATGCGCAGCTGAAACTATTTGGAGGAAACGTGCTTGTGCTATGCTCCTGTGGCAGGAGGCTCCATACAGAACCAGAAGCTCCTGGTGTTCAGTGCGAAGGTAAACTTGTTTTCGAGCACAGGGACTTCTTATTTACCTGGAAAGAAGAAAAATTTGTATTACTTATTGCACGGTAACGAGCCAAGAAATTAAAAATAAAATTGGACCGGAGGAGTAGGAGGGAGTGCAGTAATTCAGTTTTCACTAGTGGAGTAATGTGAAACCCCTCTGACCATGTTCCTCTGTGTGTGTGTGTGTGTGTGTGTGTGTGTGTGTGTGTGTGTGTGTGTGTGTGTGCATGCATGCATATGTGTGTTTGTGTGCACGTGTGTGCGTTTTGTGTGTGTGTGCGTGCGTGTGCGTGTGTGTGTGCGTGTGCATGCATGCGTGTGTGTGTGCGTGCATATGTGCGTGCGCGTGTGTGTATTTTGTGTGTGTGTGCACATGCGTGTGTGTGTGTGTGCGTTTTGTGTGTGTGCATGTGTATTGTTAGAGAGTCTCAGAGGCTTTGAAGGTGTTCAAAGTAATGTAACTGTAGGAAAGAATTTAAAAATCCCTTTTGAATCATGCATGATGTGGTACCTTGTGAAAATAAAATATGCAAAATGAAAGGATAGAAATTAAAATTGTTGTTGATTGTAGAATATTGAAGAAGCATTGCCTAATCTTATTTAATATATTGGATTACTGAATGACACCTTATTGGTGCTTTGGCGAAAGATTTTTTACCTGCAGCATCATTACACAAGAATCCCCAGTACTCCCAAAGTGTAACTGGTAACAGCGTATTCAGTATTGGTTTCTAATCCCTATTGAAAAGTAACAATACTAAAATTAAAATGCAATCACAAAATTTTGAAAACTGATGCAAAACTGAATCATTAAATAAGGGTCATTTATTATAAATTGTTTATGGTATGTTTGTGTACATTATTTACATTACAGAAATTAGGGTTTTAGAAAATACTTGGTCAATAAATGAACTGATCAAGAAATGACTGAACATGTAATTATTAGAGATATTTTTGTAGAGGTATTTATGAGTGTATGAATCCACAGTTTTTTTTTTTTAAAGAAAATATTTGTTTATGGACAGAACATGCCATTACCCTATTTATTCTAGATGCCCCCTGGGGAAATCCCAGCTAACCCTAGAGTTCTCATCACTCAGTGTCAGGACTGACGCTATAAAGTATTCAGTTTTCTGTGGGAAAAATTGTGAGCGTGAAGTATCGTGCTGTTTGTTTTGTGTGCTTGTGGAATGCATGGGAGTAATTCTCTCTCCTTATTCCCCTTCCGTATTTGTGTTCTTTTGGCTTTTTGGAGCAGCAGAAGTCTTATGATAGCATATAGCACTGGCTTTGGCCTTTTAGCATAAGCGGCGCTCTTTAATTTCACTGACGTTGAGGATGCTGTGGAAGAAAAGCATATGCGGGAATGGAGCCCATCTGTGCTCGTAACTCTGAGGATAAACTCCCAGCATTTCTGCATGGCGTGAGGATTCCCATGTGATATGCCCGATGCCAGCTCAGCGTGTCTGCTAATCCTGCAATCTTAGTGCTCCGAACAACTGGCGAAATCACATGGCACCATCCGTAATCACAAGGTAATCTACCAGCATAATGAATTATGTCCCTGGAAATGAGGACTGCCCTCTCCATAAATGTACAAATGTTAAGGGTGAATAAGCTGACGAATACAGCGAACGACTGGGACTTCTTGCCATAGGCAGGTTATGATTTGTAAGATTGTTCTTGTTGGTTCCATGGATTTCCATATAGTATGAAATTCCATCCCATGAGCATATACGATAGCATTTCTGGGAAAAGCAATGAAGTACAAGATAATCAAAAATGGGGGTCATGTCTGATCTCTGGAAATGTTGTGCTGTTTATTGGAAAGAGCAGCATCTGGTTAATATTCTCCTCTGTGCAGATTGTAGTGGAAGTCATACTTTAATCAGACGTTTTTGCTGGAAGATAGGGGCCATCATCAGACTGCTTGGACAGAAATCTTGGAATGACTCTGTTCACTCCCAGTAGTCATGTGATTCTTAATGTCTGAGACTGGGCACAGTGTCCTGGCTTCTTCCTCATACATTTTAGCACATGGAGAAATGTGCTTTCACATAGTCTGGAATTTATGGCCTTCAGGGGAAATGCCAGTGTAGTTTATGAGCTCTTCCTTCCTCTGCCTTGGTGAGTGAACGATGAGATTGGAGATATCCATGACCTCCCCTCATTTTGTATGAAGCACACACTGTCTGTGAAGAGTGGCAGGCAGCGTAACCCATGGTCAGTGAGACCCGTAACAACACTTCATGGTCTAATCAGAGTTGTCCCGTGAGTTCTTTTATTTTCCTAATTACATTTTCAAAATCTCAGAAGCTTAGAAACATCATGGCAAAGATGAAGCAGAGAAAAAAAGAAAATGAGGAAGCATTTTGAACCTCCCTTAAGCTCCTAATTATGACAAATTCTCTGTTCCTACATTTTTCATCCTGCTCTGCTTAGCTTTGAACGTTGTTTGAGATATCCTCCTCCTTTATCCTCTGAGTAAATCGGCAGAAAGAAGTTAGGTTTATTTTGTATGTTGGAACTACTTACAATTCCTGACCTGTAGCATCCCATTGCTTAGCAGTCAGAGAGTGTTTGGCCACTGGTGTTTAACCACACCATGAGGACCCAAGTCAGAGGCAGACAATGCAGCTGAATGGCTAATGAAGCTTTACTCCACAGCTGGTACTGCTCCATTATTTTCTGAGCAAAGCGGAGACTGGTTCATACATTTTTGAGTAAACCTTTACTTCCGCTCAAACGGATGTATTCAGTGCAGAGACAGCCTTTCAGCTTAAAGCAGCTCAGCTGCTTCTTCCTGCATGTTAAACAATGCAGTTACTGTGAGCAGAACTCCACCACCAGGTACTATAAGCTACAGGCATGTGGGTCCAACAGGCTGTGATGGAAGTCTGTCTCAAGTCCATCTGCACAATAAGGATTCTCAATGTTTGTTATTTTTTTCAAAATGACTTATATCACTTATTTGGATTTTGTAGCTGTTCTCTTCCCGGTTTCACCGTGACTGGAAGTTGGGGTTGTTATGTGCAGGTAGGCCTGGCGCTGTGGTGGAAGTTGGTGAAGGGAGGCAGAACCTCCTGTACGCCGAGTTTACGAATGTCATGCTCATAAGGCTAGCATAGCGTTTGCTGCCCCCTGAAGCGCATTAGCACTTACCACGCTCACCTTTGCTCTATGCAGTTTACAGAGGGAATTACTGAAGCAACAGTAATGAATGAAATTATAGATCCCTCCTGCTACAGTAGGCTTCATAGTGTAGAAGTTTATCAGACCGCAGTGTCTTTAGAAACAGCTTTTTCCCCTCTTCCCTCTTTCTGGGGCTGACTTCATTAATCCAACGATTCCCCTTCTCTTTCCCTGATAAGCAGTGAATGATGTAGTGTAATTAGGTTCCATACCACCTTTGCTAGAGCAGAGGGGTGTGACACCTCCCAGTAATGAGTCTCCTGGCCTCTGAGGCGGCACCATGCAAACACACATGCGCATGTACACACAAACACTCATTTCTGTATGCCATTGTTATCATGTCATTTCTGCTGTGCCTTGTATGGAAATGTACCCAAGGCCCAGGAGGTAATTTGTGCTGTCAGGACAACTCATGGTGCTGCACATTGTATGCCTCTAATTTGCCATCGATGCTGTCATTTTTTGCTTCTTTTTTTCTGCCACTTACTAATTTCACAAGGGCCTTTGTGCTTCAATCTATTGGAAAGCCATTTTGTTACTTGTCACTAGAGTTCATAGCATGGCATACCACAACAAGCAACTTGCCATTACAAGCAAGCTATCTAAATCTTTGAACAAAAAGACTTTCCCTCATGAAGTGCAGTTAGTTGTCTGTAGTAAAATAAAACTTGCTCTGATTAAATCCTGGTTAGAGCATTACATGGGTGAGATCCGTGACCAAATCCCGAGCCTCTGTCAGGGTGCTAATTAACCAGAGTTCGTCTTTTCTCACTGCATTGAAACACTCATTTACTCTTTTCCCTTGAGAGATTTATACTTGTCACCAGCTCCCTGAAGCAAGGATGTGGATTACAGAAGGGGGGGGGTAGATCTTCCTGGTGAAGAATCACAGTGGTCCTTAACTGGCACTGATGGTGGATTACAGAACTGGCACTGATGGGGGGGTAGATCTTCCTGGTGAAGAATCACAGTGGTCCTTAACTGGCACTGATGGTGGATTATGGGGGTGGGGGGTAGATCTTCCTGGTGAAGAATCACAGTGGTCCTTAACTGGCACTGATGGTGGATTACATGGGGGGGGGGGTAGATCTTCCTGGTGAAGAATCACAGTGGTCCTTAACTGGCACTGATGGGTCACTCCATTACAGGCTGTTAAGTGCACCTTTAATCAGCTTAATCTCCTGCCATTATTAACTCATCCACAGGATTAAGGGTCCATGTTAAGCAGGAAGAAAGAGAGATGGCCCTCTGAAGAGAGAAGAATGTGATGGTGCTTTTCTGTTCTGTCTCAGAGTGCTGTACTCTTCATATCTCCCCTGAGATAAGTGAGGTCCAGTGACGTTTGAGTGGTACCTCAGTACTTCCCTTTGAGGTGTCTGTTACGGTTCCACACATGATGAGATAAAATGATATTAATACTGGATGCTGCTAATTGGGAAAGTTTGTCAGGTTATTTGCCACAACACACTGTGCTTACTGTGCTGGACATTGTGTCTTTCCAACATTTATTGCACAGAATGTTGTTGTGTCAGTCCTCATCATATTTGATGTCATGATGCGCTACAACTGTTTTCTATATTATGACATGCAAAGCCTCATCATGTCAGATAACAGAACATGACAAGCCTTATATTGGATATTCAGATATTTTTACCTTAAATGTTATGACAAGAGTAGCCTTATGACAATGGATTTTAGGACATACCTAATACTCCCTGTTTGAGCAGCTTGTCAAAACTGTCATGGGAGGAGTAAGGACTCATTTATAGTGCATCTGAACTCCCAGCCACACAGCAGTTGGCTTAGCTGCTGTTAATAAAAAGCAGCAGGAGGAAGACCCACTTGTCCTTTAACCTAAGGTGCTGAGCAATGCATGTCAAAAGGTTTATTAGATTGTTGACAGATTAACTCTAAACTAAGATAGAAAAGGGATAAAGCTGTTTTTCAGTGGAGTGTGAAGCTTGATGTGTACAGATCACGTCATCCCTGCAGAACTGCTGTCAGACAGCTAGCAGGACTTATACATCATACATTATATTACAAAAAAACATAGCCGGGTGCAGTTCAGGCTAGCTGTATGGCAGAGGACTAGATAGGTGCTCAACAGCCAGGTGCTCAGTGCTTCACACTGGTGCTCAACAGCCAGGTGCTCAGTGCTTCACACTGGTGCTCAACAGCCAGGTGCTCAGTGCTTCACACTGGTGCTCAACAGCCAGGTGCTCAGTGCTTCACACTGGTGCTTAGCAGCCAGGGCAGTCAGACTGTAATAAAGGGCTCCTCACACAGGCGTCTTCACTAGGTCTGACCTGATATCAGCAAAGCTTTTAGTGACACTTTTAATGAGCAAGGAGTTCTTATACATACATCATACATATTCTCAGCTTCTAGTAGGCACAATTTGTACAGCCTGCATACTGTTATTGCATTTGAATCAGTAAAGACATCAGTAAAGGCAAATCATATTTCAATCAGTGTAGGTTCGCTTCACGCTGATCAAGGTTGTTGAGCAAAGAGTCTTCTTTTGCCTGCTCCCTTGGGTCTTGCACTGTTTCTTTACTGTAAATCCCTTCATTCCAGAATCATTAACATTATATCAAAAATGGCCCTTACTCTTCAGATGTAATTGTACGTTATTCAATTAGGAAGGAGCCCTGGTCAGGAGAGTCATTTGATATACATTTCAAGTCATCTCAGGTCAAGCCAAAAGCATAGGGCTCCTCCATTCTATTAATGGTTCGTTTTGTGTCCTCCCGTCAGACCTTCTCTTCCCCTGTGACATCATAAAAGCTTTGATGGCAGTGGTGAGGCACGCTGCTCCTGTAATAACATACCAAAATGATATTCCCTTCATCTCTGCGGCTCCAGGGTTATTTTTCCAGCCAATTAACCACTGAGTTTGCTGTGCCAAGACAGCGCCCCAGACGAACAGAGCGGGGGAGCCAGACAAATTAGTCACGATTCTGGAATACAAGGCAGGGCCATCGCCTGTCACTGTCACCAGCAACCAAAGAGCCCACAGTTTGAGCAGCCTAAAGCAAACTAAACACCTGCTAGTCACCACAGCGAATTCCTGGGGGCACCGACTGGACCAGGCACGGTTATTCATCACATTTTCGTTGCATTTTCTTTCCTTCACTTCCAATGAATAAATACCATGGTGATGACAACACTATGCCACAATGAGGACAGGAGGGTGTCACTGCATGGAAAGTCCTTTCCATCTCACCAGTAATGGTTGATTTTGTTTTCTTCTTTCCTCACTCAGTTTTTTCTTTCAAAATGATTCAACAAAAGATGAGTCATCCATAAGTACGCAATTGCTTAATTACCTCGCTCCTCACTGAAGATATTTCTTTGTCCTCTCTCAAAGCCATTTTGCAGCCCTGTCATTCCAATGCTGTAGACAGTGACTTTTTTATTATTTTGAATATCTACAGCCTGTGTTGTCTCCCATCACTGTAATAAGGTCCCTCTATCTGCCATGCTGGAGTATGCAAATGCTGTGAAATATGTTTGCTGATACTAGTATTCACTCATTCGTGGGTGTGCGGGGTGGTGGAGGGGATGAATCTTTGATTGATGGTTCATCTGTTTTGGCGGTGCTTAGCTTAGACTATTCCTGCGATGACTCGGTCAAACACCACGTAACTCAAATTGATATGAAGGCATGATTTGTCTTTCCCACGCGATCCATTTTGTCAGAGAGGAAGTGGTCACGGGATTGTTTTAGTTTTAATTTGGATGTGTGTCTGGTCTGTGGTCTCTCAGTTCATCTGACACAGGTTCTCAGGACCATATCCCAAAGTAAGGGGGTCCACGTCAAGGAAGAGATCACATTTTGCAAGAACTTGTTTTTTTTTTTGCAGAACCTTGAGTGTGTCCAATCCACAAAAACCCACCTCCTTCCTGCTGCAGTGTTTTTTCTGGACATTTATGTGTACTGAGCAGGCATTATAGATTTTGCACCTGGTGTCCAGGTGGTAGCTTAGCAAATGGTAGTGTAAGCAGTTCTCTGCATGTTATGTTTTCCTCACCGGTTCTGGTTAACTGGGTCCTGCTTTATGATGCCCTCGCCACATCCTCATCCTCTGGTATGTAACAGGACCAGCTGCCCTTTACTGAACATTTACTGCTATTAACACCTTTGACTGGCTGCAACTACAGTGACATAAAAAGTGACCCAAAAAAGCGCCCTGCTGGCCGTTGTAGTGTTCATCAGTCAGCATTCAATGACAACCTCAATTTCAAATGTGAGCCATCGGATTGCCAGTGAAGTTCCATCAAGCCTGAGAATTGTAGTCAAGGGGTTACATGCCCTCCCCCTTCCCCCACACGGTATATGTGTTTCTGGAGGCCCCAGGGGTCTGAGCTGTTGATAGCCAGCTCTGGAAAACATGATCCTTTCACTCTGTTCTTATTGTCCCCATCCTCCATTGTTCCACAGACTAAGCTGCCTGTCTCGCAAAACAGTACAGATGTCTCACACAAAGCCCAACACGTCCCCTCCACCGGCTGAGAAGCAGTGATCCTCTCTGAATGCCAGCGCAGCTATTCTATTATGGCAGCTGTCTGCAGTCCCCTCTGTCCCTGGCATTTCAATATCCCAGACCTGTTGTTTTGTGATTTTATAGAGCACCCATCTTTCCCCTTTGTTTCTGCAAGACTCATTAACGGAGCTGTAGGCATAATATAACAGCATTGTTTATGCCGTAAGTAATTAGGTATGGGCCATTAGATGTGGCTGAAAAATCATAAACTGTATTTGCACACTCTTGTTAAATCTTATTAAAATTTAATAAAAAAGAATATGAAAAGAGTTCACAACCTCATTTTATGCTATTTGATGGAAAGCCTTCTTCATTTTTTCTGCACAATTAGCTAAATAAAATTTATGAAGTTGATCAAGTAAATGAAGTTCTGTGAAGAGCAAGTTCATGGATTTCCACTGGCTCACTCGGGCTGTGGGTTGCTGTTCCTCAAACTGAATGGGTCATGTGGTATAAAAGGCTCCGACAGCCTGTTCAGGAATGTGGCTTTGTTTGTCACTGAAGAGGACCCATTCTGAGCACCCTGCAGTAATCCAGTGCATTATGGGATATGTGGGGGCAGAGCCCAGATGTGGTGCTGGGGATGAAGTACACCCTCCCCTCCTCCTCTTCATTTTGCACAAGAATGTGGTGCAGCTGTCTATCTCTGGCCAGTCCACAGTAATGAGTGCTATTGGAGGTCAATGGCTGTTCAATGGACTACCTTACTTCTGTAAATATTTCCACAGATAGCAGGCTACCTTATGGCTAATTTCCATACACCTTACCCATGTGTGTGCATGTGTGTGTGTGTGTGTGTGTCTGTGCCAAGAGACCTGTGTCACTATCACAGATGTGTCTCATAGTCCAAGATGTCCTTCAATGCACAAACACACACAACTTCACACCAATTGCACATAGTGAGAACTGTATTAAAGTGGCTATGTGGAGATTTGGTTAATTTGGCAGCCAAACTGGTAATATGCAGTAAAAGGTTTGATCTTTTAGTTTCCTTGCCTTTAATATCCGCCTTTGCTGCAAGAATGACATCAGGTTTGTTTCTCTGCCTACTTGAAGACAAAAAGCACAGATGCCCAAGAGACAAATGTTTGTAAGGTGACACATCACTTTTTTAAAAAAAGATAAAGGTACTTGTTATTATGATTAGCTACCTTTTCTAGCTAACTAGCTAGGGTAGCTAGCTAGTTCCTCATAGGTTCTTCTGAGGATGAGGGTGAAAACTCAGTGTAGCTTATATTAGTTAGTCTTAAAGCAAGTACTCTCCCCCTTCAACTCAGAAGCTCACTGACTAGTTTTCGGAGGTAGATACGGCAAAGACACGAGCTAGCTAGCAACAAGTGAACCCAACCAGGTCAACGGTATGGAGCTATTATTATTAAATGATAATAACCAGCTGGAGTAGTTTGACAATGAAGTTGGAAAAATTAGCCAGCTAGAAAAACCAGGCAGCAATATTCAGAACAACATTGCCCACAGCAAGAAGAACACATAATATATCACACTATGTGTTCTGTTACCTGTTCAGTAGAAGTAATGCCACGTCAGGGTTGGGTTTTGAGGCACAATTCTCTCCATCATGTGCATGTCACACCAATGTTCACCCTTTATAGGCCTAAACTCTATCACTGTAAGCTGGTATGGGAGCTGGTTATTTGCTTTTTGCAAATTCCATTTTGTTTTAGTTTTTTAATAGCTGTCTTCCGCTGAGTACTGGGGCTAAGACGGAGCAGTGTTTTCCAGTCACATTTAGCCGCTAGTTTCAACATGTCACCAGAAGGTGTTTTGTGCTAAAGCCGTCATGAATCCCCAAACTTAAAATAGTTCATAGAAACTATTGTAGAGGGATACAAATGGTAGAAATGGTCACATATTTCACTGGACTCACGACACAATATTATTATTGATTTAACAGTGATATATTAATTTTTTTTTAATTCTGCCTTTAGCTGTCCTAAAACTATGCACAGCTGCTTTTTAGTCATTGCACCGCTGTAGTGATAACAGGTATAATGCATTTGTCAGGCTGATCAGTGCTGGAGTGTTTGTAAGCCTTTCCATGACTAGGCCTGCAACAGAACTGCTGTGTGTATCTCACAGGTGTGTTGAAGTGGGGACCATCAGGTTAGAGGGGTCATAATTAGCCTTAACACACTATCTGGCCCACCTACTTCTCATCCAGCCTTGTCAGCATAATAGCCTACATTTATTCAAAATTATGAGCAGATAGTGAATTAATTTACAATGAATGAAGACACCTGCATAACTCATTCATTCACAGCTACCGTGTACCCCTGCATAGTAGATCCATTTACATCTACCCTAGTGACTGCTAAAGAATTCATTCTCCATCCTCATCACATATGCATGATTTGGTCATTTCATGGTTATGTTTTGCACACAGTCACTTTCATCTTCCAAATTCAGCATTTTTATTTGATGATCATGTTTGAAAGGGTTTCTGTCATCCCTCTATTGCTGTCCTGGTAGTATTTTTAAATGGCATTTTATTAGTTTATTTGATGGAATTTGTTATACTACAGTTTTATATGACATAAGATAACATAAATGGTCCAAATGTTGTATCCATCTGTTCAAGAATCAAAGCCTTGTGCAAATTTGCACTAATCCTGAAAGGCTAGTGCAATCTATTAAGGGATTCACAGTTGGAAACCTGGAATCCTCATCCATGTCAACTGTGCTATTAATGTTGACTGCTGTGAATCACATATTGACTGTAAGTAAAATCCCTTCCCAATTCTGCTATTGATTTAAATGATGGATGCTAATGCCAGAGGACATTCTGTACATATAATCCCAACCATTTTCTCTGTTTACAGAATTATAATCTGATTTCAGTACCATTGCATCTCTCACATTTCTCCTATTTATTCTCCAATTAAATTGAGATGAAACCCCATACCTCCCTTGGGGTGTGTCAATCTGAGGATCTGTGTGCATAATGGTTTGTCTGGAATCAAACACTGAATGTGCCAGTGTCATCTGTAACTCAGCATGGATTTCTTCACATCATTGCTCCATAAACTGGTGGAATAAAGCATTCCCAGAGGAAGACACACTGGTCTGTACCGTCTGCTCTGAAAGAGCAGAGGATGTTGCAGCAATGTGAAATAGGCTTGGGCATTGAGAGGTGGGAGGATAGTCAGAAAGTCATGGGGACCTGGGAATGGAGCTCCTTCATCCAGCATCCCATTCTTTCTCCTACAGCTTTTTAAAAAACAAAATCCCTCCCATCTCATTGGCTGGCAAAGGCAGCTGTGGTCAGAGCTTGTACAGAGGAAATGTAGAGGTGGGGTGTGATGGAGAGTTTACGATGGCCTGTGAAGGGAAGGTCTGGAGTTGTTTCTAGATGGGCCCTGGCAGCTGAGTAAGATGTTTGCCTGGGTATTTTAAGATACATGGATGCTTACACCCGATCAGGATTTCTGAATTCATTGCTACCATTGCAGTGCTGTGAAATTGTGTGGAATGGAATTCAACCCTTCATTTCAGTGCTCTTTACTGCCACCTGTAGCCCTTTGCAGCTCAGCTAGTCCCACATTAATAAAGCACCCTCTGGTCTCAGAACATTCATTTATTTTTAAAATGGTGATGGTGTCTCATTAGATCAGCAGTATTGCTCAGGTTGAGAACTGGGAAACAAACTGGATTGACCAGGGGACTAACCATGCTCATTGGATAAAGCATCCATTTCAGGGTGTATAAGAGGGACGTTTTTATGACCATTTCTCCTGCTCATTGGTTGAATTTATGTAAGACAGTCCACACTGATGGACCACTTGATCTTGCATATGTATGAGTGTATGTATTCCCTTGCCTTAGCTGTTGGTGCTTCAGTAATTAGGCCATGCATAAATTGATATGGATAGGGCCAGGGCTTACTGGTTTGATTGGCCTTACAAATGGGCTGGGAGATTTAGAGGCCAACTGTGTCTGTTTAAGGTATGAGGAATAAGACATAGGCACACACCATGCTTGTACAACGAGTAACTCTGACATTATTGTCTGACTTTAAAAAGTGAACCAGTCTCCCCTTGGTTTCATGTGGTACAGTAGGCTAATTGAACCCATATTCCTGTACTGGGGAAAATAGTGTAAATGTTTCCCACGTGTAGTATCGCCCACACTCCAAATCATGACTAAAAATATACAGATAGGAATGCTTCTGGTTGTTTCTTGGTCGTTCTGAATTCTCCATTTTCTCCAACTCCAGTGTCAAGTAACTGTTACTGTTTTTGCCATTTGGGGATAGAGTGACAGCAGGTTAGGCATTCTGTTAATTCTGCATTGTGGCTGGCACCCAAAGCAGCTAGAAATCCTTAGCATATGGACATGGCTTACACCACATAACACAGTATTGTGAAATCCCAGTCACTTTCATTTTCATCTGTTGTTGTCATTTTTTGTACTGAATATTAAACCACCTCAGGGTGGTTAAATGCCCTGCAGCAATGCCTGGACCACATCATGCTACCCTGTCCTCCTTTATTTTTGCACAGCTAAACAACCTGTCCTAGTGTATGTCTTACTGTTTATTTTACAGGCAGAATATGTTAAGATTACCTCAAGTCACCTTCCAATATGAATCCTCAATTATAGCATAATTATGTCCCATAAGTGGCACAAAGCTCCATCAGCACAGTAAAGGGTTGAACCCCGTAGCATGTGGGCCCTGGGGCACGTGCAGAAAGCTGCTGCTTCCTTCTGCGCTGTGGTCCTCCAGCTGAGCTGTGCAACAGTTGCGAAACAGAAGAGCATTTCCCTCGCAGCTCTCACAGCCAGACCACAGGGGAATGCCGTATCATTGACCCAACAGCTAGAGCTTAAGGTCGATATGTAATGCAAAAGCCCTAAGAAATGAACCACTTCTGAGAGACTATAAAATAACCTGTGCTTTCTGACAAGGTCCAGGATCTAGCAAAAAGTCAGCTTGTAGTTAGAGTTGACACATGCACGACAACATAACATGAGTGACATGGGAAATTATCCTCAGCGTAAAGCAGGAATCTTCATCCACAGCACAGAATAAACAGTAGAATAATGACCATAATAACTCAGGCCATTGGCCTACTCCAGGGCAAGGAGACACTTGTCTCATTAGTGCAGAGAGGGAGAGAGAGACAGAGAACGAGACCAAAAAAAGGGTCATTTCCTGTTTGAATTTGCACTGAATGTCACATAACACATGATACAAAGCAGAATTTCCTGTCTCTGAGGATGAGCCGGCCTGTCTGAGGTGAAAGCGGTTTCTTAAAGCAGTACCAGGAAATTAGTTACAATCCTATCTAGAGCACTGTTCATATGGAGTGTTTTTTTGTATTTTTAAAGTGAGCTTAAAATAAAGGCAATTTTTTACTGTAGTTGATAAGAAAAGAAGGTGAGGTACAATCTTTTCTAGATGCATGCTGGGTGTTGAATGCGTTGGTGTGGCAGTGCTGCAGGTCTTGCCACAGTCTTAACTCACACACACACTGGTTAGCTTACCTGGTTGTTTGGAAAACTTGTATATCACCAGAGTCATATTACCCAGAATTCTCTCTGTTACACTGTTTGCCACATGTTTAAACTGTTTAAGGACTTAGGACACAAGTTTAAGTGTCCTAATGTGACTACCGGCTGTGCGTGTGAAAACCTGGCAGTGATACATGGCTTTGTCAACTGTCAATGTTGCTTTGAAAACACACAGGCAGCAGTCATACAGTAGCTAGGCTACCAGTTCAGCACAGGGGATTCTGAGAATTCTGTATGTACCTTCGCGGGCAGTTAAGTTGAAATCTAGTTGCCTCTGGGTAGTTTGAATGAGGAGATGGGCAGTTTTTTTGTGAGAGAGTCTATTGGAGAGCAGGTACTAGATACTGCTGGTGACAGCAAGCTGACAACACACAGGAACATAGGACAGTATGACTCACCTACAATTCAATGTACAAATACTATCCAGCTCACCTCTCTTTTCTCTTTCTCTCTCTCTCTCTCTCTCTCTCTCTCCTTTTCTGCTTTAACAGCTGAAACTGATAGACCAACATGGGGAAGCAGAACAGCAAGCTCCGCCCAGAGGTGATGCAGGACCTGCTGGAGAGCACGGACTTCACTGAGCACGAGATCCAGGAATGGTACAAGGGGTTCCTGCGGGACTGCCCCAGCGGGAACCTGTCCATGGAGGAGTTCAAAAAGATCTATGGAAACTTCTTTCCCTACGGGGACGCTTCCAAGTTCGCCGAGCATGTCTTCCGCACCTTCGACGCCAATGGCGATGGCACAATAGACTTCCGGGAGTTCATCATCGCGCTGAGCGTGACGTCACGTGGGAAGCTGGAGCAGAAGCTTAAATGGGCCTTCAGCATGTATGACCTGGATGGGAATGGCTACATTAGCAAGGCAGAGATGCTAGAGATTGTGCAGGTGATTATCATCTTTATTAAATATTATGCCTTATCATTAGCATTTGTCATAACATGCAAACAGGCAGCTAACAGCCTGTGGTTGTTTGTTAACGTTCCATGTTTTTGAGAAATGGGATGGCAAACCACTCTAAATTGTAGCAGTTTAGGTCTTGGTGTAGGGAAATGACCTGGTTCAGTAGTCAGACAGCATTATCCCCACTCTCAGTTTGAACTCAACTCTCTGTTGACACAAAATTGGAGCTTAGGATATTGGTTTAAAAACAAATATTTTTTAAAAATATAATATTGCTCATATTATGTGATCAAACATAGCTTAAATGCATACTGCAAGTTGTCTCATTTTTTAGCAAATGCTAGACAGATCAGGGGATCAACATAGCTACTGTTACACAACCTGTGTATTTAATTAATCTCACAAATGATAAATAATTAAACACTGTGAAGTACACAGTCACAGTACACCATCCAGGTCTGGCTGTTACACACCGCAATTTCCTCTCACTAACTTAAACAAATTAGTCATAAACAAATAAAAAATAGGAAAGGCTGCAGGCCGATGGCGCTCATTGATCTCAGCTCACTTAAAACCAGCTAAAATTTCACAACATAAATATTCCAGGAAATTTTACACAGACGAGGCAGAGCAGGCCAAAGAACTGCATGTTCTTTGCTCTGTCTCAGTGTCTTTGAGACGCATAGAGATCCCATAAATGATGGCTGGAAGAGGCTCAGTAACACCACAGTTTGGCGAAATCACATCCGCTCTGTCCGATCTCTCCAGGCGAGGATGAGGAGGCACGACTGTCGTTTCCTGTCTTCCCCACCCCACTCCACCCCTCCAGTCCCTAGTGTAAATAAACACTCTGCCCGTGCACTCTGACTCTGAAAGGCTATTTCTGTCTGCTGCGGGAGTTTGCCCCAGTTCCTCCTCCTCCTCCCGAGCCGAACCTTGGCTCTGTGCATGAGTGATTTTGGGCAGCTCTCGCTCTGGGGCTCTGGGGCTCTGGCCAGCTCTGCGCTCTCCCTGCAAGGGCCGCCTGCTTACACCAGGCCCTGCCAGGCTGTGGAGCTAGCACACACTTACACACTCCTACTCACTCACACACTGACACACACATACTCACTCACACACTTACACACACATACTCACTCACACACTTACACACTCCTACTCACTCACACACTTATACACTCATACTCACTCACTCACTCACACGCTTACACACACATACTCACTCACACCCTTACACACACACATACTCACTCACACACTAACACACTCATACTCACTCACACACTCACACGATTACACACTCATACTCATTCACACACTTACACACTCCTACTCACTCACACACTCACACACTCCTACTCACTCACACACTTACACACTCATACTCACTCGCACACACACATGCACACAACCAGCTTTGCAATCCCCAAGAAGTCAATGAGTGAATCAAAATCCAGTTCCGTTGTTTTTACTTGCCTGCCACACTTTAAGTGTAAAAGAAGGCTTAAAATGGATAAAGAATTCTTCTAATTTGTCATGATTCATGCTACAATGAGTTTTTTGAAGCTTCAAAATCCCCCAGTTAGAAGAACATCTTCTCTGCGGGATGGGGATGGGTAAAGATGGGTTTTCAGATGACATCTGCCTACATGCATGAGTGACAGCATACATTCAGTTTATTATTTATTTTATTTAGATTTATTTTAGTGTGTGGCTTTAATTTAAAAAGGGATGAAGGGTCACAGAAAATGTATTTATATGCAAGGTGTCTCATGGTCTTAGAAAGAATCACTAATATAACCATCTAGTGCTCCTAACACTCTTTTGGATGAAGGCCTTCTTCAAGCTCTGTTTTGTGGTTCAGAATTTACTTACTGTACGATTGCACTGCTTTGCTACATTACAGGCAGCCTCCAGTGTCTGACATATGAATTTTGAGGGGTCCGTTAAAGCTCGCCAGGTTAACGAGTCAAAGAGGTAGCAGGAAGCTCCTGCAAACAGGAATGAGAAATTCTGAAACATGTACCCCTCAGGAGAATACTCCTATCGATGTTGGATCACTTATAAATCATCCTTAGAATTTCCCTCTTTTAAATCGAACGTCTCTATTTGTGACAAGCGTTTGCCAGAGTATTTAGCATGTACACCTCTGCTGGAAGCCGGAGATGAGGAAAGTGGTGGACAGAGACAGAGAGAATTGTTGTTGCACTGAAGTGGTTAGTGGTCAGCGACAAGAATGTTTGTGTATAGGTCCCTGTGAGGGACATACAGAGCCTCTGCTGACCATCGATGAGCAAGCCATCAGATTCCATCTCCGTCAAGTGTAATTCCAGCCTCATTATACAGGGGAGCGTGAGCACTCTGACAGGCTCCTAACAGTCACGCTTCATCTGCGCCACCCTCATATGCTCCATACATTTGAGCTTCAGCAGCTGGTTGTCTGCAAAAAGGAGGAAGAGAAAAGATAGGGCAAAAGACAGCAAAGTCCTTGGGGAAAAGTGATTCGTCTGTAACTGTCTTCATACAGATTACTGAAACAAAGTTGTAAAATCATGCATGGTACAACATTGCGAGTTTGATACCTTCATATGATTGCGAGATTCACAGTACAGTTTTAGAATGTACCTGTTGAACCTGTGTAATTATACTCAGTGTCACTCATACATGCTGGTAAAAGGAGATGAAGATGATGGTTGTGATTATGAGTGATAGTAGTGTAATTATTAATAGCAGTAGTGGTAATAGACAGTAGTGAAAATGATGGTGATGGCAATGATGAGGAAGATTATTTAGAAAGGGTGAAGTGATGAAGTGATGGTGAATATGGATGTTGTTAAAATTTGTGGGCCCAGCTTTCAGAGTCAAACCCTCTCAGCAGAGTTTCACAGACCTTCAGCTGATAGCCTGTTAGCTGTTAGAGGCCGGCGTTTTCCTGTGAGCGGCTTGCAGGCAGAGGCGTAATTAGCTGTGGTTAAACCCCACACCTGCCTCTGTGTTCTCCTCTTATCATAACGGTGCTGCGGTGCGTGGAGTTTTCTGACAGCTCACTGTTAGCTAACGTGCTTTCCCACAGCTGGTTTTGCCATGGGTGTAACTGAACAAGCTAGAAGTGAACTGTCTTTTCAACATGTCTTCTTCAAATGATTTAGTTGACAGTGGAAGACCCTCCCCACCAACCATCATCTTCTGTCTCATTCATCTGTTGTATTACCATGTCACAGTTTAGCACAAAGGAAAAACTTAGCTTATTTAAGGGCTTCAACAGATATTGTGGAAAGGGTCATCTTTCAAGTTTGATTGGTTTACTTTTTAACTAATCAGCTGATGACTCCTGGGTACTGTCTTTAGAGCAATTGGTCTTAAGTGGGGCTGTGAAGATCACTGTATAACCATCATGACCCCATACACACACACACACACACACACACACACAATAATGCAGTTCCCCTGGGTCAGTGCTCATTAACCCAACCCAGTTATTGGTCAGCCTAAATTTCAACTTTCATAATCGGGACAGCCTAACTCCTAACACTCTGCCAGTCCTGGCAATGGAAACTGTCGTACAGCCCTTTCTTATGAAAGTACAGTCATTAAGTTTTCAATTCTAAGTGAAATATGCAATTGAGGCAGACAGGCAGCTACCTGTGTGCTTGGGTTACTCCCTCTCCTGAGATATCTCCACAGGTCTGTCACATCCCAATCAGGTTTGGTTTGAAGCCACCCCATCGCACTGACCTCCCACTGATGGCTATCTGAAAGGGATTATATTCCTCAGTACCTCATCTCTATGTTATCTCTACCTCTCTAAGTATCTCTATGTCCATCTTTCTCATTCCATCATGTCATGTCAGCCAGACCACAGCTGTCCTCAGTGGGGTTTGCTCTTACTGTTACAGAGATGTGCGCATGCTAAAGGTTGAAGAGGATACAGTGTGTCTCATCCATATGGGATTCTGGAAATGAACAGAGCACTGAAACTTTGACTTTGAAATGGTGCCCTCTATAGCTACTCAGTGTTTCTCAGTGAGCTTCGCATGAGGAGGTGTGTGCATGATTATGCACTCATAAAGGCTGGTTCTCTACAGTGATGTGGGTGAGAAACTGTTAACAGAAGGCTTAGAGTGATGTGTGAGTGTGTGTGTATGAGTGTGTGTGTGCGCGCTTCTATGCGGTTGTCTCTATGGTTTGTCCACAGCAATGTGGGTGAGAGACCATGTTTACAAAAGACATTGAGTGTTGAGTGAGGAGGCGTGGGAGTTTGTGACAGACTGCCTTTACTGCTGAGGAAGGGACTGGAGGGAGAGAGAGAGAGAGAGGATGTGTGTGTGTGTGTGTGTGTGTGTGTGTGTGTGTGTGTGTGTGTGTGTGTGTGTGTGTGTGTGTGTATGTGTGCCTGTGTGTGCGTGTTTGTGTGTGTGTGTGTGTGCGCATGAAAGCGCGAATACAGTGTTCCCTCTCTGTATCGTGGTTCTGCTTTCACTCCCTCAGTGCATCGCGGTTTTTTTATGTACATTATATGTAATCCCGTCTCGCAGAATTTTTGCTCTATCACGGATTTTTGCGGTATTTAAAAAATTTTAAATTTCCAATATTTTCATTATTTTAGTGAGCCTAAAAAGGGAAAAAAAACAGTAAAAAAAGATAAATTAAAAGACATTTTGTAACACATACATACAGGGTACTGCAAAAAAAACCTGTACGTACGGGTAATGCTATTCTGATCCTCACGCTGATTGGCTCATGGACAGAAGTGTTTCAGCATCTTTCCTTGTCCTTCGTCCAGTAGTCTCCCGTTTCTGTCATTCACTTCGCTCTCTGTCGCGTATCAGTGCGAACAGTACACTTTGTGCTCTTGTATTTTGTGAAAGTTTCGTAAAATTTGTGCCAAATTTCACGCCCTACGATGCCTCCTAAACACCCTGCATCCACTCCAGCTTCTGGTAGTGCAACCAAAAGAACCAGGAGGATGTTAACAATTGTAAAGAAGGTAAAACTCCTTGATATGTTGAAAGAAGGGAGAAGTTATGCGTCTGTCGCCCGCCTCATTCTTAATTTAAAATGATTTACCTTATGTGTATTTCCATTTACAGTAGTTTAGTGCATGTACATTGAATTTTAATTTACATTTAAAATATGTTACGATGTATGTAATGTACAGGTATTTAATGTATTTAAAATGTTTGTGTTGTATTTCCATTTATTTTTTACATAAAAGTGTTTACATATAAGAGTGTGGGAAAAGGTAATACAGTCTAGGGAGGGTTGATAACAGTGTGGGGGAGGTTCATAAGGGGTTAATATATATGTAAATAATATAATAACTATTTAGCCTCTACTTCGCGATTTTTCCCATCTCGCGGGCGGTCTTGGAACGTAACTCCCGCGATAGGAGAGGGATCACTGTAATACATTAAAGGTACTGTTTCCTATATACACTGCTCTGTCCCCTTATATTAAACCTGAATCAGTCTCCTACATCATGAAGGCAAAATAGTCTATGATGGCACTAGAACAGCCTCCTCTTGACATGGGGAAGCTGATGTGTGTATGAAAGAGTGAATGAGTCAATAATCTCTATATTGTTTCATCACTGTAACAACAAGTTAGCTGAGGTCTGACTCAGTTGCCCTTGCCCCCTTTAACAGTGACCTGTGGTACTGGAAGCCCCTGACTGCTGATCTAGAATCAGTGTACCAAGGCCCTACATCAATGAAAGCCACTAGAAGATCAAAAAGTCAAAGTCTGACCTGAGGTTAATGGAATGGGCGTAAAAATTCCTCCACACTTCTGCGTAACATTAAGCAAACCCTGCAGGAGTAACAGCACCCCCCAGTGGCTGGTTTGAGTAGGCAGCCATGGAGGCTGCACTGCAGTGGAGGGGTGGGGATGGGGAGGTGTTGCTTTTGATGGACAGATCCACCAGTCTCTTTCTGAATGGTGAGGAGGAGGATCAGCTTGCGGGTCGGTGGCGGTAATAGCCGGTAATCAGGCCCCGGCTGAGGAGCCGAACCACTCCCCCTGAACTCTGCAGTGCTAATGGGGGAGGGCAGGAGAGAGGGGTCTATTTAAAGCTCCCATATCCAGCAATCACAATCAGAGCTCCACTGTTTAGCTGTCAGCTCTGATTCTCCTC
Organism: Albula goreensis; assembly: GCA_022829145.1. NCBI lineage: Eukaryota > Metazoa > Chordata > Actinopteri > Albuliformes > Albulidae > Albula > Albula goreensis. The sequence continues at coordinate 2,374,747 of CM040750.1, read as the reverse complement.
AGAGTCTGTCTCCAGCCCACCTCCTCATTAGAGATGTGCCGTTATAGCACACACAGGAGAGTGCCTGTGTCACATGATCTGCAAGTCGCCTGTTCGCTTTTGTCATCTGGTTATTTTACTTTTTAAACTGTATCACAGTGATTATATCACTCCAGTCAAAGCCAATGTCCCATCTTTCTTTATTTGCAGCTTTTACCAGATAAAGCTTTTTGCATCGTTGCTATTATTCATCATTATCCACTGAATATATTAGTTGCAACAAGTCACACCAAGTAAAATGGTTTTGTGGCAAGAAAGTGGCACATCATGGGCCTATCTATGGTTTAGTTTTACTGGATGTCTAAAATTATGTACAACATTCATTTCCTTCATTTCAGTGGTACCAAATTAGTTTTTATCTTTTCTAAGCATCCTTGATGTAAGATAGATGAATTAGAAACCCTGCAGTTCTAGGTGAAGGTCAGCTATGGTCAAATCTATTTTAAATCTATCAACAATTTTACTCACACATTCGTCAGGCACTTCTTGAAGCTGCATGATCAAGCAGGAAGTACAAGAAATGATTTGAAAATTAGATAAGATTTTTTTCTGACAATTCTTACCAGTGTAAACCATGATATTTGTTCTTTGAAAAAAGCAATTCTGTAAAAAGTTGGTGGTTTGGATTGATATGGTATGTGGGTGTTGATGACAATCATGCAAGCATGTTTTCATCTTAGAGCTAAATTTTTACATAGAAACTGGGTGGTAGTAATCATAATACTCAGTGAGCGTTCACCCCCCACCCCTATATGAAGTTACTGCACACTGCAGGGTGGAAATGAACTGTTTATGTTCAGAGAACGCCAAAGGAACCCTTCGACCCACATTGCTCCATCTCAAATGTTAACATGTTGGTGAATCTGTTATGTTATGGGCAGTCCTCATGTGGAATTCATGTGGGGCAGACATTGTTTCCTCAAGATGTTCCCATTTTTGGAGACAGTAATGCTCTTATATACATCACCAAACGGATTCATGGTTTCATGAGCTGTGATTGAGACATCTGCCATGGCCTCCCCAATCACCAGAGCTAAACATCGGTGAGCCTTTTTGGAAGCACAGGAACACAGACCTAGATCACTCCATTCATCACCCAAAAACCTGTGGCTTTCCTTGTTGAAAAATGGTCCAATATCCCTGTATAAACAGTACTAAACGTTTTAACAGCATTAAAAGACTTGAAGGCAAAAAACTGCTCTGAAGGCAAAAAGTAACAATTTCATGTAACTGTGCAGTCCATCATCGAATATTCCTTACCCAGATGGATATTCCTCTTACGTGAAGCTGCTTCCGAACAGACAGCTTGTTTTCACGAGTGTCTCTGCACAGCTCACTGCAGTCTGTTCCTATGTGAGTGTATATTACCGGCTTATTGATCGTGCTGTGAAATTCAAGTGACTGCCTTCATTTCCCTCCCTATTCATGGGAACAAAAGGTGCCATCAGGACGGCGCACACAACTCCGCTGTGGACATCCCACCCCCTCTAAAGCCTGTTACACAATCATTTTCTGTGCTCTGTCACATGAAACACCCGGGCCATAGGGTCAGTATGGGAGAGCTGCACTGGGAAACCTTCATAACTTGTTGTTGTAGCTGGTGTGCATTTTTAAAGAGGTCTGGTCAAGTAGAGATGTAGATGTCTTTTAAAAGGAGCAGCAATGATTATGTTGATCGTTTTATTTAATAGGCTGTTGTTAAATTCAGATGTGCATATAAGGGCATTTGTGTCGCTTTGAGGAGGACGGTAACGCATACTGAACAGCTTAATGTGTGCCAGACAGTGGGCTTCCAAATCCCTCAGCTTCAGACTTATGGCATGAAAATCACCACCCTCTGCTTCAGACTTAGGGAATCAAAATCACCACCCTCTGCTTCAGACTTAGGGAATGAAAATCACCACCCTCTGCTTCAGACTAAGAGAATTAAAATCACCACCCTCTGCTTCAGACTTAGGGAATGAAAATCACCACCCTCTGCTTCAGACTTAGGGAATCAAAATCACCACCCTCTGCTTCAGACTTAGAGAATGAAAATCACCACCCTCTGCTTCAGACTTAGGGAATGAAAATCACCACCCTCTGCTTCAGACTTAGAGAATGAAAATCACCACCCTCTGCTTCAGACTTAGGGAATGAAAATCACCACCCTCTGCTTCAGACTTAGGGCATGAAAATCACCACCCTCTGCTTCAGACTTAGGGAATGAAAATCACCACCCTCTGCTTCAGACTTAGGGAATGAAATCACCACCCTCTGCTTCAGACTTAGGGAATGAAAATCACCACCCTCTGCTTCAGACTTAGGGAATGAAAATCACCACCCTCTGCTTCAGACTTAGGGAATGAAAATCACCACCCTCTGCTTCAGACTTAGGGAATGAAAATCACCACCCTCTGCTTCAGACTTAGGGAATGAAAATCACCACCCTCTGCTTCAGAAAATCACCACCCTCTGCTTCAGACTTAGAGAATTAAAATCACCACCCTCTGCTTCAGACTTAGAGAATTAAAATCACCACCCTCTGCTTCAGACTTAGAGAATTAAAATCACCACCCTCTGCTTCAGACTTATGGCATGAAAATCACCACCCTCTGCTTCAGACTTAGGGAATTAAAATCACCACCCTCTGCTTCAGACTTAGAGAATTAAAATCACCACCCTCTGCTTCAGACTTAGAGAATTAAAATCACCACCCTCTGCTTCAGACTTATGGCATGAAAATCACCACCCTCTGCTTCAGACTTAGGGAATGAAAATCACCACCCTCTGCTTCAGACTTAGGGCATGAAAATCACCACCCTCTGCTTCAGACTTGTTTAGCACCAGCTTAAGGCTGCAGTGTAGTTGCTTACTCCAGTACACTTCATTAGCCGCGTACTTATAAAGTACATATATGTATATACTTATAATAATATATACTTATAATTATATATTAAATGAGTGTGTAATAAATCACAATACCAGTAAAATCAGGTCTGTTTTGTAGAACATTTAAATTAATTGAATATGTAATTGTCCTAAAAGTGGAAAATGTTTCATTTATATTAGTGAATGGTAACCTACATACACTTTTATTTTTTGCTGAGGGCCACTCGGTGAACCGCTGTCAGAGCCCAGTTTGGGCAGATGCTTTGGGTTCCTTGAGTCAGATGAATGAAAGAAAGGACATAACTACTCTACAGGGCTGATGTGTGTCCCCTCTTACTCTGTCTCCAGGCCATCTACAAGATGGTGTCCTCCGTCATGAAGATGCCAGAGGATGAGTCCACCCCGGAGAAGAGGACAGAGAAAATCTTCCGGCAGATGGATACCAACCGTGATGGTAAGCGGCCCACGCCTTCATCCTGGCTCAGGCCAAAGGAGGCCTAATGGGAGTCTGCAAACTGCAAAACGCCCAGTTACAAGAGTCAATCACATGCACAAGTTTCACAGTATGACCCACCATTACGTACAGTGAATGTTTCACAGTATGACCCACCGTTACGGACAGTGAATGTTTCACAATATGACCCACCATTACATACAGTGAATGTTTCACAGTATGACCCACCATTACATACAGTGAATGTTTCACAGTATGACCCACCATTACATACAGTGAATGTTTCACAGTATGACCCACCATTACATACAGTAAATGTTTCACAGTATGACCCACCGTTACATACAGTGAATGTTTCACAGTATGACCCACCATTACATACAGTGAATGTTTCACAGTGTGACCCACCATTACATACAGTGAATGTTTCACAATATGACCCACCATTACATACAGTGAATGTTTCACAGTATGACCCACCATTACATACAGTGAATGTTTCACAGTGTGACCCACCATCACATACAGTGAATGTTTCACAGTATGACCCACCATTACATACAGTGAATGTTTCACAATATGACCCACCATTACATACAGTGAATGTTTCACAGTGTGACCCACCATTACATACAGTGAATGTTTCACAGTGTGACCCACCATTACATACAGTGAATGTTTCACAGTATGACCCACAATTACATACAGTGAATGTTTCACAGTATGACCCACAATTACATACAGTGAATGTTTCACTGTATGACCCACCATTACGTACAGTGAATGTTTCACAGTATGACCCACCGTTACGTACAGTGAATGTTTCACAGTGTGACCCACCATTACATACAGTGAATGTTTCACAGTATGACCCACCATTACATACAGTGAATGTTTCACTGTATGACCCACCATTACGTACAGTGAATGTTTCACAGTATGACCCACCGTTACGTACAGTGAATGTTTCACAGTATGACCCACCATTACGTACAGTGAATGTTTCACAGTATGACCCACCGTTACGTACAGTGAATGTTTCACAGTGTGACCCACCATTACATACAGTGAATGTTTCACAGTATGACCCACCATTACATACAGTGAATGTTTCACTGTATGACCCACCATTACGTACAGTGAATGTTTCACTGTATGACCCACCATTACATACAGTGAATGTTTCACAGTATGACCCACAGTTACGTACAGTGAATGTTTCACAGTGTGACCCACCAATACATACAGTGAATGTTTCATAGTGTGACCCACCATTACATACAGTGAATGTTTCACAGTGTGACCCACCATTACGTACAGTGAATGTTTCACAGTGTGACCCACCATTACATACAGTGAATTAAATGCAGCTCCTTGGAGCAAGCCTGGTGTATGTGATTGGCTGTAGATGAAGTTTGTATGTGTTGTCAATGGGGATGACAGAAGAGATAGCTGTACGATGTTCTTTGCTTGTCATTAGTTAAATTAGGGTTTTCTAAAGAGCCCATAAACACGTTCACTCTCTCTCTCTTACACACACATGCAAGATTCAATTATACTGAACAGAAGGGACTGTGGACCTCACAGATTGCCCTATATATCACATAGTGTATATAAACCACTTTACACTCCTCTAATGAAGGACACACTCCATAAAGAGGACTTCCTCTGTAGGAGACAGCCCCACTGTACCATGAGAAACAGATCCAGGCTGGTTGGGGTGGAGGGGAGAGGGGTGGGGGCTTCCTGACCTCAAAGCCATTGAACTGTGCTTCTCCCAGGCTCTCATGATCAGGGTTCGCAAGTCCCATGGGGGAATGAGACCAGCGGGAGCACCCAGAACAGCACTGCCACCTGCTGGCTGTGCTTTGGAACTGTTACTGAATTCCCTTTTGACTTCTACAATAGCTGTAGTTACAGTTTAGCGATCTGCAGCATTGGTCCACCCCTGCAACGGCACTGCGGTGTAGAGATGAAGATTTGTGCTTTCCCATGTAGCTTTTTCTAGAGTAAAATGCTGAGTGGATAAGAAATTAACTAAGGTAATATGTCAGGTTCAATTTCTTACTCAGATTTGGCTTAAGGACCATTTCTGTCCTGAGCAAATGCACTTAACCGCCAGCGAAAACGTCAGCTGTGTAAGTCACCCCGTGCAAGTTCATTTGATGAGTGAGTGAGTAATGTGAAGTGAGGGGAATGAGAAGCTGTTCAGACCCTGACTGAGTCCTTCTGGTCCCTCTGTGTTTTCAGGAAAACTATCCCTGGAGGAGTTCATCAAGGGGGCCAAGAGTGACCCCTCTATCGTGCGCCTACTGCAGTGTGACCCCAGCAGCGCCGGCCAGTTCTAATCACACAGGTTTCCAGACATTGTAATTAGATATTTTATTTATTTGATGTTTTTTACATTTTATTTTGATTTTTTTATGATTATCATTGTTGTTGTGGTTTTCATTTCACCCCTGGATTTTCTACTGTTATAAGTGGTGGAGACAGGTAGCCCAGCTCACTCTTTTTGGTCTATCTGAGAAGCCGTCTTTTACCATTGTTTTTTTCTGGCTGGGGACAGAACTGCTGAGTGGAAATATTATAAGGGCTTACTGTAATTTTTCTTTTTCCCCCCGTCTTTTGACATTTATTTTCAAATTCCATCAAAATTAAGGGTTTCTTTCTCCAGAAAGTGTGATCCTGTTGGGTGATTCTGAAAGCCCAGCGGTCCTCAGAATCGCATGGTAACTCCTTCGTTCCTGAATCTGTCGTGGGACAGAGATGCAGAGGGATGGACTTGCTGTTTGCTGAAAGGCGCACTGCAGTCATTGGGTCTGCAACAGAGAACACCCTCACGCTCCTGATGGCATCACAGACATCATAACCTGCGCTTATTTCTTTGCACATTATCCAATAAACCCATACCGTATGCCTTCTCACAGCCGAAAAGGCAGTGGATTGGAACATACACGGCACACATACACAAAATTGATCAAAGAAACGGAAGAAGAGTACTTAAAATGTTGCACAAAACTCTATGTGCTTTTTCCTCTTAGTGTTCTCTGTAAGATTGACTTCTTGTGGCCAATGGGTCTCTCCTAGTAGACATGCATTCATCTTGATTTGGCTTCCCTGCCTGTTCAGAAGTGAGTGGATAGTTCAGGGTGATTTACCACATGAGGGTTTTACTGTTCCTGAACTGCTTTCATCTGTATGCAGGTTTAGCCCTGCATATTAAAATTAGCTCCCAGACACTCCTTTATATGTTGCAATCAAACAAATTTTCTATTGCTTTAAAATGCCACAGCAGGCTTTGCTTGCTAAATGTGAGTTACATAAGACCAGGCTGGAGAGAGCTCAACACTATGTGTGTAGTTTCTATAGAAACAGGAATAAAATTACAGACTTGACCCTATCTGAACATGGGATTATAAACCCTTGATCAGAGTGAAATCCTCTAATCCGTTGAAATGTACCCCACACCTTTTATCCCAAAGAACATGTAAAACCAAGACGGAGGCAGACAAATTGGATGTTTGTTCAGCTGGAGGGGGCGGCCTGGGGGTCCTCAGTAGTGACATATCTGCCTTGTTAACATCAGTGTCGGACCACGTTTCGGACCAGCTCCCTTGCACTGTCCGCCTCTTTTCTCTTCAAACTGCCCTTACTAGAGTGAAACATTTTTGTTAACATGTTGTAATTTTTCAAACTAATTAATGAAGTAAGTCAATGCACTTAAGTAATGTGCAGTACATTTGTGCAATTGTACAGTGTGTGCACACAGATTGGTTCAACTTTTTCAATATTTTTTTTTTTTTGGAGGGGGTTGAGGGTTGGTGACAGGGAATACAGACCAAAACCAAAAAAAACCCTCCCACTTAAATATCACACCCGATAGTGCTGGTTAAATCCCTGCCAAGCTGTGAAGTAAGTGAATGCACATCCCCCAGCTATGTTGGTATTTTTGGTTATTATTTTGGTATTTTTATTATTTGGTGAGATTGGTTTTACACTTTCATTTCAGTGCTGTCAGTGCTTGTTTGGCTTAACTTCCTCAGCATTGGGGATTGGGTGTATATCAGAATCTCCCCTTCCACTTCCCCCCGCCATCTTTGAGAGTCTGATGGAGACTCAAATTCGGACAGGCAGTGAGGAGGGAGGGAGGCAGTGAGGAGGGAGGGAAGCAGTGAGGAGGGAGGGAGGCAGTGAGGAGGGAGGGAAGCAGTGAGGAGGGAGGGAGGCAGTGAGGAGGGGGAGCGCATGCTCCGTCGGAAGTACTTTAGCCTAGCACAGACTAGCACATGTTAAGAAAGAACCTGATAATGGGAACCATAGTGTTTGGAAAAAAGCCACTTGAAACCCTAGGTTATATTTTTTTTAAAAAATGACTTTGGACTGCGTTTGAGTGGTGGCTTTTTCACAACAATTTGAGATTGCTCTTGTATACAGAGAGTGAAAGACAGATATGTAGACATACAGATAGATATATTCTTATACTTGGAGGAAAAGTTGAGTTGTTTATACCACTGAAAGAGATTCATTTTGTTTTTGTGTTCATTATGTTATTAATTGTTTGACTGTCATTTCAAGTCACCACAAAACTGATAGAGCAGTGTTTGTTTATATCTGTGCTGATTTTGGATTTTATTAAACTGTTTTAAAAAAAAGTGTGAGAGAGGACCATACATATTGCTATGCATAGAATTTTGTACAGTTGCTTTGAGGAATACACTGCTGTTTTATCTCCCATTTCATGAAAATGAAGAAGGCAACGCTCAGCCAATGCTCTGTCCACATGTCTTCCATCGTGGCAGAGCCTCAATCCGGTATTCTCTTCAGCTTACATGTGAATCATTTTGGATCAGTTTATCATTTTTATTTACTAATGCAATATTGAGTGCATATACTACGCTTTTGGAGAAAAAAGTGCAACATTGCAGAATGGAGGAATGAGCTTTTCAGCATTTTTTTCTTTCATTCATTTAACTTTTTCATTTCATCTTTTGTGCTGTTTGGTGAAAATGAAATACGTCCAGATAGAGGAAGTTGGAGCAAATAAAAGGATAAGGACAATTTTTTTTAAAGCACATTGATGCTTCTGATTAGATTTCTCATCCAGAAACACATCATAGAATGCACTAGAGGCAGTAAGATTGCTTGTGCTTTTTTAATTAATTAAATGCACAAAAATGTTAAGCATGAAAGATAATTTTTTCAGGAAAAAAATTTTGTGAGAAGTCGCTAAAACCTTGACATCAGATTTTAGGTGTTTTAAATGGTGCATGTGGAGCAATTACTGTTTTTTTGTAGTTTTAATATGTAAGTGTGTTTGGAGGGGAGTGTTTCATTAACAGGTATGCATGTGTGTTTGTGTGAATATGTGCATATATCAGTGGTATGACCACCAATGCAGTTATGCTACAGATAAAATTTCAGTTCATGGTAAATGTTGTGAAAACGTGTCCAAAGCTTACATGTTTACAATTTACACCAAAATCTGCAGCGATTTAACAACAATTAGTGCTTTAAAAATATATATATATAAAGAATAAACTGCTGTGCCCTCTTCATCGGGATGATCAGCGAGCATGAGCGTGCCGCACCACTGAAATGCTCGTATGCGGGCACACACATGCACATTCTGTGTATCTATAATGAGGGAACATGATAACTGAATGCATCGCTTTTTTTGTCAAGTGAAGATTTAGAGCATGGCGCATGAGGCATCTGTGCTGATTTTAACTCCCTTTGACGACTAAACACAAATTTACTGAGAATCTACTTGAGCCAGTTGAATGCTGCTGTGGACCCTCACCCCACAAAGAGGCAGGCTGGGAGTCCGGAGCTCATCAAACACCTCAGAAATCTCCAGCTCTGGACTTCACTTCCCATCATGCTGCCTGATTGGACGTGGGCTCACCTGTGGTCAGACAGACCACATCAGATTTGTCAGGCAAAGAAAAAAAAAGTTTTCCTTGAATGTAACTGAGACTTTAAGCCCTTGGCCCATCTCGTTCAGTTACTGTGATAGTCGATCAGACAAATTTGAGTGTTTTTTGAATATGTAAAGCGTTTTTTATTAAAAACCTATGAAAACAAAGACCGAGATTGCATCCACTGCAATGAATTTAAGTTGTATGCGTTTTAAAAAATATACAGTATCAGGCCTAGCATTTCTGTATTATACACCTTAGCATCATGTGGTCAAGTGCCAAATATTCAAAACCAGTATTGTATAAATTTATACTGATCAATTGTTATCTGTCGAACAAAATGTTTGTAATTGTTGCATTTTGTAGATTTTGTATGGTAATCTGTATTTTGTGACAGTGTAGTTTATAAACATAGGATTACATTTTGGTTATAAAGCAAAAAAAATAATAAATCCATAAATACCCCAAAAATTGATGGCCCTTGTGTTTTTTCCCCCATGTTAACTAATTGGAAAATACCAACATTGTTAAAAGGCTCTTCTCTGTTAACTCATTCACCAGGTTGTTATTGGACCCAATACCAGTCAGGATGTCCATCCGGACCACAGCAGATTGCCAGATTGGCCCAGTTCACAAACAGCAGGCAGAAGTGGTTGCCTGACGTGCTTATGACTCCCCATAACCCCATCATTTTTGAAAATCTATGAATCCTAAAGCATAACAGGGAATACAATATCAGATAAAGATGTTATAAATGGGAAGCTACTCAGTCCAAAATAAAACAAAATAAACAATGCTTGAGTAAATCAAAGCTCTGATTTGTTTTGGCATTAAGCATGATGTGGCATCAGTCATTTAAGTGCTATCATGCCCTACTCCCAGGGCCCAATAAGCTGATTTCTTTCACTCCATTTGATATGGCCTCTTGATAAAGTTTTCCAGCTGAGAAATACAAGTACATGCCAATGTTTTTCTGTTTGAGCCTCTTTAAAATGTCAATGCAAGATCTCCTTTGAGTGAGAAATAGCTGTTTGATGTGATTTATCCAGTAATTCAGCAGAGTCGGGTAGGTTCATTTAATGAATGGAGCTATTTTTTAAAAGTTATGCTGAATAAAAGCTACAAATTTGTCTGCACATTCCTTTCACAGAAAATATACGGCAAAGGACCAGGGTTTGGGGAAAACCCTGTTGTAGACTCTTTTGTTGCCTGGTGTCTGTCAGATCTCCTCTCCGGCTCTTATAAATTAACTGCTGTCCACTTGGCCAAATAAAACAAGTTCTCTTACACAACAGGCATGCAATAAGATTTTGGGATTAAAAGAGCTGCCAGCCGTGGCCCAGGTGGCCAGTGCACCTTGCTGGATTGCTGCAGGGCTTTTGAGATGGCTGGATGAAAGGCCAGCTGTTGCAGAGCAGTCCTCATGCTTGGAAGACAGTGGGCCTGTGGCTCAGCTCTTATCAGGGGGAAATTCCTTTCATGATTCCCGGAGCACAACACAATGCTGGCTTTGATGTGCTGGAGAGACCCCCGGCTTTATGTCTGCTCTGGCCAGAGCCCAAAGGAATGCACAGGCAAGGCATGACCAGGCTTCAGATAACTGACCAATGAAAAGGGTCACAGAGGTCTTGCTGCCAGGCAGCCAATCAGAGACAAGATTCAAATAACGGGACTACTGAGGAAACTCTCAGAGATAACAATGACAGGAGAAATATATGGCTGAAGGCCATTTGGCCATAGCCTGGAAATCTATTCTACAAGTTTCTTCCTGCACTGTAGAAAATTAAAGTGTACTTACAGATCTATCAGGTCTCAACACCATGTGGAATGTCTTTTGATGGCCACACTTCAGCAAATGATGAGACAAAAGGGGGGGTTGGGGAATTAGGAGTCTAGGGTCATTAAACTTCCCTGACCCATCCTTCTCCCAGGAAATGTAAAATTTTGACCCTATAGATAATGAAGTGACTTGTCAGACAGCTGCTGGTTTTCAGTTTGGGCTGATGGTCAAGGCCTTGTTCTTCTGAGTCATCATCATCATCAAGAACTTGATACCAAGAGAGTGTGATAAAGCTTACTGATTTGGAAGGCAATTACTTAAGCTTTCATGTTACATTGACGACATCAATCCATCAAACAACACACACCAAACAAGAAAGCAAAAACACTCAGCTTTTGGAATTTCTGCAATAAAGGAGTGATATTTTGTCACATAAAAAAATGCAATACAAAATGTATTATTTGTAAAAATTGAAATAAAACTGCTCGATGAGAAGTTCATGAGATGAAAGGATCACTGAAGCAAGGAGTAAAATCACATGATCCAAGAAACTCCTTTATATGGAAAATAAAAGCCTTGATTATGGTATGGATTAAATACACATTTTTCTTGTTAACACTTTGAGGACATTTACAACACAGAAGGATTTGTAGGAGATTAGTATAAAAATCAGTCATTATATCTGTGATGACAATAGTAACAGACTGGGAAAACCGTATGACTTTACTTCAAATTCTTTTATTTACAACTACATATGTATTGTTTGAAAAAAGACATATGTACAAAAACGGTTGTATTCAAAAGACGCTACAATAAAACTTTGTACAAGTGCCCTAACCCAATAAAAGACATTTATTTGGGTGGGTTTGGCAGGTTATACTTTCGACATGAACTTGAAAATGGCTGGAAATATATACGGCTATATATTCACATGTACTTTTTAATCTTCCCTTGTTTAACATCCATTATGAAACTACAGTAAGAGAGGAACTTAAGCCACATTTATTACCTCCAAAGGATGTCTTTCATGGATAAACACAAATGGATCTTCTGTCATAGCAATATTGCCATTGTACATGATCCAAATTAATCAAAACCAATTAACATTGAAGAAACGTGATAATAATACATACATGCAAAGACGTCTAATAAGGTAATTTTTATTCCAAAGCAGTCTATTTCTTTCTGACTTATTAGGACCATATTTAAGTTTGAAAGTATGGACATAATTACACTTTTTTTTCTCTGCTTCCTTGCTTTGAAAAGCTAAGTACATTAGAGGGAATAAATAAGACTGAATAAAACTGAAACTCATTGAATTTTATGGGTGGCAGTGCAACTTTTGTGGGGGGCAATGGCCATGTCTTTGACTCAGTGAGCTGGATGTTTTGGGCAGATTGGAACAGGCCATGGAATGGAACCACAAACTGAGAAGTGCTGCTCCGATAGTCTTGAGTTGCTTTACACTGGACCACTCATCTGTGACTTGTACAAATAATTTATGGTCTACATTTAAAATCATAACAACCTGTATATCATCGACAAAAAGTATTCATTCAGGGGAAATGTTAAATATGTATACATATATGTATCTTAATATTCAGTACCACATTTGGACAGAAAGAAGAGGGCCTGTTTTCATGTCAAAACCATCTGAAGGAAGAGAGATTTTTCTGCTGTGAAAGTGTGCAGTATCAGCAATTCCACAGATTTCACAGTTCAAATTAGACGGACGTTTAAAAGTGAACAAAAAAAGATTACACTGACACTTGAAGAACAGGCTCTGTTGTAAATGTGGTATGTACTGGGGTGGGTAGGGGGTCTGTTCTCGTTTGTTGAAGATGGTGGTGCAAGTAAAAAAAAAAAAACAGACAGAAGAACAGAGATGAGGGAGGCCCTGACTGAAATCAATAACTAAGCTGCCCATATGGAGAGCTCTCCTCTTTCACCTTTTCTCCCAGTGGCCTGCTGAAGTTCCCTGGTCTGCCTGCAGGGGCAGTATTGAGTCACTGCAGAAATGGCCGCTGATTGAAATTTTCTTTAAAACATCCCAATGCACCTCTTCACCCTGTAAAAAATTTGCCTGAGAATTCTGGGGGGTGGCGCTGGAGTTTTGAGGGTCACTTTTTTTCATTTCCAAGCAACCTCCTACACACTAAAGACCTATCAATATAGGTAAGTAACAGAAATATTATATTTACAGAAGAGGTCCTGTCAACTGCAGTACAAGGATGTTGTCATCTGCTCAATTTTGCTTCAGCCATGACTGGAACACGGTCCTGCTACTGTCCATCAGATTTCCGTCAGCGTTACTCTGTACGTGTCAGACAGGTTTTCGATTCCCAGGATGAAGGTGTCCTCGTTTGAGTAGTGCTCGATGATGTTATCATCCATGTTGACAAGGATTCTGAAAAGGTGGTGGACAGCCAGTTACATGACACCACAATTATAACAGGAGTGATGATAGAAACAAATGACAATTTTCTATTCATTACTACATTACATTACCGTACATCACACCTCTTTAGTATTAATACATAACTCAATGTTATTAAATATAAACTTACCCTTTTTTGCTTTTCTTGTAGATTTTAGTCATTTTCTCAGTTGGCACGCCATATTTTTCAGTTATCTGTTGAAAGCATCAGGCAGAATAGAATCACGTTTTTTACCCACCTCAACATACAGTACCATGCATTACGATATATTTTCTCCTTTTGTGACAGAACTTATGAAACATACAGTACCATGCATTATGATATACTTTCTCCTTTTGTGACAGAACTTATGAAACATACAGTACCATGCATTATGATATACTTTCTCCTTTTGTGACAGAACTTATGAAAAATGCATTATGATATACTTTCTCCATGACAGAACTTATGATATATGCATTATGATTACTTTCTCCTTTTGTGACAGAACTTATGAAACATACAGTACCATGCATTATGATATACTTTCTCCTTTTGTGACAGAACTTATGAAAAACATACCATGCATTATGATGTACTTTCTCCTTTTGTGACAGAACTTATGAAACATTACCATGCATTATGATATACTTTCTCCTTTTTGACAGAACTTATGACAGAACATTATGATGTACTTTCTCCTTTTGTGACAGAACTTATGAAACATACAGTACCATGCATTATGATATACTTTCTCCTTTTGTGACAGTGAAACATACAGAACATTATGATATATGACAGAACTTATGAAACATACAGTACCATGCATTATGATATACTTTCTCCTTTTGTGACAGAACTTATGACAGAACATACAGTACCATGCATTATGATATACTTTCTCCTTTTGTGACAGAACTTATGAAACATACAGTACCATGCATTATGATATACTTTCTCCTTTTGTGACAGAACTTATGAAACATACAGTACCATGCATTAGATATACTTTCTCCTTTTGTGACAGAACTTATTTTATTTTCGCTGCTGGCTATTTGATTTTGACACATTTAGATTAACTCATTAGATTATCATGGACAGCCAATTCACAGTGAGGTTGACTTACTGCCTCCATCAGGCCCTTCAGGGTGGGGGACCGGAGCATTAACGCGTCGAACACCTCGTCTGACTCTTTCCTCACATACAGGAGCACTGGGGGAAAAACACACTGACTCTACACACACTTTTATAGAAAGCTCATGTCCTGCATGCTGAATGTTTCAGCAGAACAGTCCCACTGACTCCAGAATTACTGGCTGACAATAAACGGCTATATTTTTATTATCAAACATGGAAAATCTGTACTCTTGTATCATAAAATTGATGTAAATAATTTTATATTGTTTAACTGTAAAATAATTTAGAGTCATCTAGCTCATTGAAATATACCACAATCTGCATATATCACTTCTGTTTTTCCATAGAAAAACTTGAAAAAGGTTGGTTGCTGGGGCTGAGGGTAACGGATGAGACTGAGACGCATACCTCTCTTCTGCGGTTCCTCTTTGATCTGCTTAGAAGGGGGCAGAGCGTATTCATCCTCAGATGCCCTGCGCATCCTCTTCACCACCACACTCCTGCGACGAAGGAAGCAACTTACATTCCCATCATTCAATCAACTTACCAGCATCCATCACAATCCCGTCTCATGAAGCCCATTACATTGAGTGGGAGTTGCACTCGCTGTATGACCAAATTGAAAATGTTTTCCGTCTGCAGCCATTGGTCCAAATAACTGAGTCACTGATACTAAAAACTCAATTTTTGGTTCAATGAAACCCCCACCTCCCCATCACAACTTCCCAGCCACCCAGTAGTCAATCAAAAGCCTCTAGAACATTCCGGTCTTAAAACATCTGTACATTTGTGCCCGCATGATAGAATGTTCCATCATAAAATCAAATCTCAAGTAAAAAAAAAAAAACAAAAAGACAGGTTGTGAATACTTGTTAGCAATGTTGGTTAAGGACAGGGCAGCAAGCAGAAGTACGGGGAATAGTAGCACACTTACCCATCCCTTTCGATATCCTCAGTGTTGAAGGCAAATACCTGTGGAAAGAAGACAGGGAGCTTCTTTGACCAGCTGGTAAAGGAGTGAATCTCCTCACAGAATTCAAACCGAGCCTCAATTTCAGCGGCCTGATCAGGCTTGGCCATGTCTGACGGTATTTAAGCCAGCAACGTGGCAATGAATGTTGCAGCTCAGAGCATCACCTTCACCAATGCTAAAAACCCAAACCTTACAACTTTCTTTCCCAGGGTGGAAGATTTCTAACCAGTACAGTAGCATGTTTTCTAAAGGTCATCTACGAAGCAGCTGCTTTGGTCCTCATTAACCCTGAACTGTACGAAGGCCCTGAGAACCAGACTACAGACATTTGCAGCCTAGACATATAGGAATAAGCACATAACAGTGTTACCTGTGCTGTGCGACAAATCTGAGAGGGCTTTCACTCAGACCCAGGCACAGGGCTGAAAACCCTCAAACTTTGTTACTGTGGGGCTATTTGTGTATGATATGACTCAAGAGCCACAAGGAAAGAGCAGTGCAAACAAACTTTGTTCCCATGGCAACAGCCAATGAGCACATCAGGAGAACAATAAAAAAAGATTACTGCACTCCCAGTTCAGGGAAGTTATATCTTAACACAACACAGCTATCTGACCACACACGTTCAGGCAAAAATAAACCACTTTTCCATTTTGACTAGAATCAGAGTTTGGAAATTTTATTCCAAGGGCCTGTTTGTACACCTTGAGCACACAATTAGTTAATCACCAATTTTAATTTTAATATACAACAAATATATTCCAAGCTAGCCACACTTTTTTGAAAAACAAAAAAAAAAAATCAAACTTGTGGCATACTCAACTGTGGCAAATACAACAGAATTGTGAGTTTTATATAAATGTGTTATGCTGGATGACATTCAAATGAATATTACTTTTAATAGCAAAACTTTGCAAACCATCAGACATGCTGCATACAGCCATCTCAATTTCATTCCTGTTTCCAGCTTACTACCTGTTTAATAATGAGCATGAACATGGAATGATTTCCTATTTGCAGACTATATTAAAAATTGAAATTAATTTGCTACACATTATTTCAATAGTAAACTTTAAGTCTGGTAATGTTGTGAGTTTTATATTTGATGAATCAAGAGGCTAGCAAAAAACGCAATTTACCTATCTGATTTTGCAATTTCTACACCTCAAGTCAAATTAAGTCTGGCCCTGAGGTATGTGATAGTAAATCTTGGTGTCGGTGATTAATTACATCTGAAATGTAAATACTCCCAAGTTGTCAGTTATTTCATCACTCACTCAAGTGAGTAAGCTCTGACTTTAGCTCCTTCCAACAATGACTTCATCAACGTCTGGGCTGAGTCAGGTCTGACGCCTAATCCTGCCAGCTGTCTGTTGAGGTCGCCTCACCTGTCCTGCCCTCTGCAGGTTTCCAAAATGGACATCTGGGATGAACAGGACAGGCTGGGAGTCCAGGTCTGACATGGTCTTAAAGAAAGTAGTGTCCGACTTCCTGGTCAGAGGTAAGGTGGCCAGGTCCTTTCCTGAACAGAGTACAAGCATGTCACGCCATGTAATACCCATAAAAACTAGAAGGATCCATAATATCTGCAGACCCTCTCCCCCCCAACCATTGCCATGCAACACTGGAGACAGACTTTCAACCCAAATGTCACCAGATTCCACACTCCTTTTTACAACTATTTCCTATACTCTTCAGATGCATGATGGGAACCGTGGTATGGTTGCTACACAGCCAGCACTGCTAGGGTCAATCAGCTGGCTTATGGGGGCTAGGGACAGACAGGGGTGTTGTGAGTCAGTGAGTGGTAATCTTGCATCATGCCACAGCACGCTTGGCCTCACAGTTGTGAAGAGATCACTCCGGTCTCTCACCATTGGTTCCCTGTGCGGTGCATGCCTGACCTTTCGTTTTCTTGCGGTTCTGCTTCCTCTCTTCGTCTCGAATCTTCCTTTCAGCCCCCTGTTGGATAATTTAAAACCAGGATTGAACAATATGGTTGATTGATTGGTAGGAGTTATCAATGCAACAACCTTTTAGCATATTTACACATATGTACAGGTCCTCCATATGTCATGCCCTTAGCTGGCCACGGAGGGGCAGTATAGCGCTCACCTTGTCACAGAAGACCTTGATCTGGGAGTAGGCACGGTGGATGGGCTTGTTGCTGCGGTTGTTGTAGCTGTATGTGTCGATCTGGATCATGAGGGGCAGCCCTTTCACACCCTTCTGAGAGGAGAAGTCCGTGCTGAGGCAGTTCACCGTGATGAATATCTGCCAATCAAAGAGCACTACATGAGTGGCCTGGCGAATCAGAGGGATCGGGACCAGCTGCCCAACCAGTCCGCCCATTGGCAGCGCCTCAACCCATTTCCTCTCATAGGCCCAGCTTCTACAAGCTACTGTAAGAGCCACAGTCACCTGAGCAACATGAGCCATAAGAGATCAGCAGTGCACATTAGCTTAGCAGCTCTGCATGTGAACAGACCCTTCAGGACACAAAGCATCATCCAGTCTCATCTCCTCCGCTTTGGTCTCTGGATCAGAGTTCAGACCTCTGGAGGCTGTAGGCACGGCTGAACACTGTTTGTACAGTTGAGACGCAGTGTTTGATGACCCTTTATGAACCCTGGTTTGCAGATGGTTCACAGTGGAGCCAGGATCAGGGCTAACACGATCCTGTCATGGGCTTGGACAACATTCAGGTCCATTAAACAGCATCATCCAAGTTAGAGCCCTGCCCCATATTTACCTTTCCCCTATAAACACTGCTGTGACTCCAGCGTAACTGCTCTGTTTCTACTGGCAGGCTTTGAAGCTCAGTGTTGGGGACTCTTTATGGGGGAAAAGGCATTTTCTACAGAAGGAATGAGACAGCAATGAGTTAGGCTGGCTCCAGCCATGCGGGTAATGACCTGGGCACACCCGACTTACACCAGTGGCTGTAAACGGGACAGGAGACAGGTTTAATTAGGCACTGGTGCACACACCTGAGGGCTCACCTTTCAGGCCAGACATCTGACACCTGCTCCCCTGCTGTCCAGCTATCGAGGGGGTCGTCTTCTCCCCCCAAAACGAACCCGCCCCTGCCCCTGGCCCCTTCCCTCAACCACACCCATGCTCTCCCTCCAGTCCCCCCTGCTCAGTTTTCAAGGGCCCACCCAAAGGGGGGCTAACCGTTGTCATGGGGGGTTTTGGGCCACTTTTAAATTCAGGCCATATGTCTGAATACAGCCCAACTAGGCACACCATTTACTCTCAATCTACACACTATCCTGATCTCATTCTGTGAAAAGTCAGCAGTACACAGCAGACCTGAATCATCTGCATTGTACCTGTTCTGGGATGCTCCAAATTTCCCCAGTTTCCTTATATTAGTCACTGACTGACACAGAGAAGACCGAACTGAGGTTTCGGACACAGAGAAGACCGTACTGAGGTTTCTGACACAGAGAAGACCGTACATGAGGTTTTGTTCTTCACTTCCTTGCAGTCATGTGTCCTCACAAACACTTACAGATCAATACAGGGACCTGTCCTGACACATCAGCAGCTGCAGCGCTAGATCTCCGAGCAGCTGAGATAGGGGGACAGGGTAACATGCTCGGTTTAGGCTAAATATTCTCTCACACACACACACACATATATTTATATACTATTTCATCCTGAACTTATTTCCTGAAGGTATTTTGCTACTTAAATGTAAGACTTGATCTATACATTTTTGAACGCAAGACGAAAATCTGTCCAGTGTTATATCAATAGGCCTCCAGTGAATTGTGAAACGAGAGCCATTGCAAGCAGGTGTCCTACTACAGCTACAAGCAGTGGGACGTGACTAGCAGGGGGAACAATGATTTTGTTATATTGGGGCAGGATGGGATTCTCTCTTCCCCTGGGGGTGGGAGTGCTAGTTCAAAGGGTCTTCTCTTTAGGTTAGGGGCCTATTGCTTAGCGGAGAGCTTTAAAACACAAGCTCTAATGATTCATAATCAATTTGATTTTAATCTTACAATGTATATGTGTTCTGAGTCAATCATTTATTAGAGAGAAAAATCTCACACACATCATTTGGACACATTCTTGGTTTGAAGAACCATATTTCAGGTAGAACTGGAAAAACAGCCAATAAGAGTAACATCTAACAGTGATGATTCCATCTAGCATGAGCTGAAAATATTTTCCCACTGAATTTCAACAATGCCACCAAGCCTGAACATGTAAATCATGGCCTATTGCTGGATAGCTTGCAGCAAAAATAACACTCCATTCTGCAAACGTGTGAGTGAATGGGAGGAGGAGGAGCAGGAAGAGAGGGAGGGAGGGAGGGAGGGAGGGAGTGTAGTTTTGGAGAGGGCAATGGACTAAAGCAAAGCTGAACAAAGTTCCTGGAACACTACAAGGCAACCGGGATCATTCTGAGGAAATAAAACTCCTGATGAGTGTCACACATATTCATAAACCAGCACGGTATCAGGGATTTACTTGATGTTTGGCCAGAAAGCAGCACAGTCCCTGCATTCGACACTTAAGGATGGAAGGTCCAACTCAAATGCAGCACTTTGGAACATAAACAGTTCAATTTAATCCATGGGCAAACACAGCTCAATACTGCACACTGAGGGCTTTTTAAAGGTATTAATGATATCTTCTCTCTCATGCGTTTTATTTATGCAGTAGTGAACGCTTCTGCTCTGATAAGCTGAGGACAATCCCCATGCTGAAGTGAGCCATTTTGGCCACATAATGGTATTGTTGAGGGTGTGTTGAGTTGTATATGATTATGAATATCGGGAATTAAGCAGGCAAATGGTGAGTAAGCAGCAGATTAATTCCGAGCTCAGATGATATGTATGATGTACAAAGTAAACTCCTGTCATTGTCTTTTGTATCCCGCACTGCCCTTGCACAACATGGCTTCACCTCAACTGCACTATTGACAGGTCTGCAATTCGCACTGATGCAACTCTGTGTTTCGCACACCAAGGGCATCAAGTTACAGTCACATCAAAAGCAAGAACACAAAAACAACATTCAGCTTTTAGAAACGCAGTGCACAATCCACTCGCCCACATGGTCCTCGTCAAGACACCGATGCGCTGGGCTCAAACAAGAGACCAGCTCCATCCACAATTACTCCCGCCGCGCGCAAAACAAGCGCACAGCACAAAGCCAAGCGGCTCGTTTCAGCATCACATCCCACACAGTCAGCACTCAGGTTAAACCATGATGGAGGTTGCCTGGCAACCATAGAGCTGCATTTCAATACCAGCCCCCTGACACATCCAAAAGCCTTAGACTTCCTCCTGCCAGTGAGGGTGCAGTTTATCTCATCCATTAACCATTTGTAACATAAAAGAGTGGGGGTGCCTACTAATTACACAATTTTCTGTGGGTTTGGCTGGGCTTGTTGACAGCCAGATTTGTAGAAGTGTACTCTAGGGGAGCGCTCTTTGTACTGATCATTTGTTTTCCCTCCAACGCACAGATACCACCATGCAGATAAAGCTTGTTTGATTTTTGATCTACCATAAAAAAAATACAGTCTTGGAAGTATGCTGTTGGTCACTCTGAAATGTTTGTTGTTTCATAACAGTGAGTGGGAACAAACTGTCATTCGGTACAGCACTGAAGGCACATAATGGAGGGTGATATAACATTTCCATCAGGAGGACGGTCCTCCGAGGACAGCTCTTTTTGAAATGGCAGCCTACCTGATTTAGGCTAGCATAAAGCTCATAGTCAAACCAGGCCAACAAAAGTGATTTACAGATAAGTTAACATTCTCGTCTCATTCAGAACTGACACAAAACATGCACTCCTGCAGTCCCAATGGTTCCTCTCAAACCTGGAAAAGAAGAACAAAATGAGCACCCAGGAAGGGTTATAGCAATTATTCACCTCTAGCCAAGCTCAGGTCACTATTAACCTTCTTCAAATATCATATGCACAAATTCAAATGCAAGATCCTGCTGTCTGATAAAGCTAATGCATTAATAAAGGAAATATGGCTCAAAGGGCAGAACAGCATTTCCCACAGTAGACTCAGCACTCATATCCCAGCTATACTCCATATTTCTGACTGGATCACATTCCCAGCACGTTTTGACAGTATTCATACAGGATCTTCACAGACAGCTCCCATAGTCTACCATTCGCTTTTAACTATGACATGAGGCTGGCAGATCAGGTCCTGATAACAGTTATATAAGCAGCCACCAGCCCAGTGTGCTGCCTCTAACTGCCACGCCATTGGCTGGACCACAGGCTCAGTATTAACTACAGAGCTTAATCCAACAAAGCAAACAAACGCAGGTCAGAAACTGTGTTCTGAGCAGCGGAGGGTAAAAGATCAATAGGAGATGAGCCATCCACAAAAACTATAAATAATTAAACCTACTGTCATATATGATATTCATGATATTACATATGAAGCAAGGTTATATGAAAAAACCAAAGGCTAATATCAATGTGACTGTCCCACAAATACAATGCAGTGTCCATTTGTTTTAGTCCAGCACAGAAGAAGAAGTGAAAAATCAATAACTAGACAACTTGGACACAAAGAACAGCCTCAGTTAACAGCATATGTCAGTAATTTCACATTCTAAAGCATCACAGTCCGAGGCCTGGTATCCACAGTGCGTGAGTGGCCCCTGACGGCTCCCCTCAGGGCTGGGTGGTGAGGCGATGTGATGCGAGGCGAGGCGAGCCTTTCCTGTGTGCGGTGGAAGTGTTCCCGAGAGAGGAGATAATGACGGGGCGGAGAGGCCTTGATTAGAGCAGCGGTAACCCTCTGGCCCTGGCACAGCGCCAGACCCTTTTAGCACCAGACAGCACTCACAGCACAGCACACTCAGCACTGATACATGGGGAGGGGAGGGAGGGGAGGGGGCATCAACAACAGGCTGTGTTGCAAAAGAGATCTAAATAGGTGGATGTTGAAACTTCCCACTTATTACAGTTTTTCTGTGGTAGTACCAACAGTGTGCTCTTTTGACGTGTATCGCAGTAAGTTCTTAATTCTTCCTTACTAAAGCTGTACTATGGAAGCACAACAGAAAGACTGCATGCTTCTCTCTACATGAGTGAGGCAGCCTATTTGCATACCACAGGGAAAAATTCCAAAACAAGAAATACTGCAACTGCAGCTTGCCCTATGTGAAATAAGAATGGGAGAAGTAAAAACAGTGCTCGAGAGCAGCAATATCTGGGAATGGACTAAAACAAGGTGGAATAAAACAAGGTCTTGAAATAGTAGGTGTCTTCCTGAAGCACAACCATGAATTTCTCAACTCCTGTTATATACAGAGCACACCTGATACATGTGTACACATTTCCAACAAACCAGACAGGTAGGCAGCAACACTGTAAAGCCTAGCATGCATACAGTGCGCTGCATCCTTAATGGGGTTTATCTCCTACATTGTGGTGCCTACAAAGAATCATGGGACTTAAATGACACAACAAATATTAGTGGAATTGTTTTGTTTTTTTCCCCTCAAAGCAAAGGCACTTGGGGGGGTGTGGGCATCCTGACCACAAATATTTACCCAGAGAACTGGAATTGGATTTCTTTTGAGAGAGGCTGTGTTTGCAGAGCCTTAATTAAACAGTGGGGCCACACAAGAACCAATCTATCAGCGCCCGCCCAGCCCACGGGCCAAAGAGTCATGAGTACTGCAGGGAGTCTCTGAAGCCACAATAACCCCCCTGCCCCCCAGCTCTGCCCCCTGCCCCCCTCTGCCCCCCCCACTCCAATCTGATGCTTTCTGACTCTTTTGTGTAAGTGCCCACCTTAGACCAGGTGAAATCTGATCCCCATGTCATGGCCCAGAAAACTCCCAGAAGGCAATGGGGCGAAAGAGCACTCGTACGTCAGGATTTGTGTGGTAGGCCTGGTTTTTAATGAGAACTCATAGAGTCATAGAAGGATGGAAAGCTTCCTCCCCAAAAGCAAACAGGGAAGGCAAGACAAATGGCCACAAAGGTCATGTTTCTAAGACCTCTGAAAGGCAAATCACGTGCGTTTGCATATGCAATCTTATATGCTGTGTTAGAGAATCTGAAACATGCACTCCACAATTAGGACTTAATACACACTAATCAATCTCCCAAAATTGTGATTATGAATGAAGTCCCAGCTCAAAGTGCACAAACGACAGCGACCCTAGCCTTACAGCAGTCACGGATGTAAGAAATTCTTTTTTCCCTTGTTTAAAATTCTTTACAATAACATTTTCCCAGTAGGCATTGCATATGTACAAACATCTGTAGCATATTCAAAAATTCAGCATGCTTTTTCCTGAGACAAAATTTTCCAATTTTCCTATAATTAAATTCACAACAAATGTGTTCAGCATGTGCAATCCTAGATCTTACAAGAGTTATCTTCTGTCCCTCAAACATTACAGATGTTTTAAAAACTTTGCCCAACATAACTGATAATGTTTAGATTACTCTGTGGATCTGTAGTTCCATTCAATGTGTAGTACTGCAAAATGTAAGCAAATGCAATTTAAATAACCTCTGGCGCTAGAACTTAACACACCGACTGTTTTAAACGTGTCTGCATGCCAAGTCCTCAGATACCCTCCTTTATAAGCCTTAGAAGATCCATTTCGAGCTGCCACTCGTTCAGAGAGAATCCAGAGAGAAACCAAACTCCCTAGTGACCCTTTGTCAGTAACACTGAGAGATAGAAATGTGGTGGACCACATCAATCAATGTAGGACTCCAGCCGTTAAGATCTTGACTACTTTTACTCAATGAAAGTCCCACCGCCACCCCCTTCCCCATCATAACTTACCTTCGCCTCTTCATTGACATCCCAGGTAAAGGAGATGGCGTTGTAGGCAATTTCCTCAATGTTTCCAATAGTATTAAAGCTCTCTTTATAGTCGGCTGTGGAGCAGAACAGAAGAGACCTTAGGTCAGGTGTGGGACTCTTTGGTCTCCTTTTCATCCACCTGTGAGGGGCTTGAGCAACCTTCAAAAGCACCGCATGCTCAGGACTGATCTCACACATCAAAGTACAAGTTGCTCTGTGTGGAGAACTTAGCGCCACTACATGGGAACAAATATCCCTGGCTCAAAGGAGCTAATTATACTCTCTGAAATTCAGCTCAAGGGATCCCACTTTCAGCTCCTTGTATATACAAAGGATCCTATCAAAAACAAAGCGGTTTCATGAAAAAACTAATGGAAAGTATTTGGTTGAACATTCCAACTGTTCCATTCCAGTGAAGTGCAAGTCTCAAATGCTTGTTTGCAATGCCTGTCAAATTATGTTTTACATGATAATCATGAGGTGAACTGCAAGAAATTTGTGAGAAATAATTTCTCAGAGCAGGCAAATCTGTCCCTGTATTTTTCTATACCCGTCAATGGGAGTCCATTGTTACATTACAATACATTACTAATGAATCTTTCCTAGACTTAGTGATGTGTGTACATTGCATAGTATGTCCCACTAAATATGATCCATTGGGCTCATTTATAAATACCTGATAACTCCAAAAGCCACATAAAAGAATAAAGTGTACATAACTTTGAAAAGTGATTTAGCTTGCTTCAAGTGAATCTTGAACAGCTCCAAATCCTAATGCAGGTAGATTGTATTACCATGGTTTTGCAAATAAATTAAAACTCAGCTGCTACAATAGGCTGGCATTCATTTAGATAAGAATTTCTATGAAACAAACATGCTCAGCTTATCATTTGATAAACCTTATCGTGTTGAGCAAACAAACATGGCCCCTTCAAAGCTCTGAAATGTTTCTGTATTACCCAGGGAAAACTGGCGTTTTCTTATTTCAACAACCGTAAAGGAAAAGAAGTCATTCCATGGCACAGTCAACAATTTGCAGTCTTCCATGATGACCACGCCTCCAAATCAGTCCAATGCTACAAATCATCCATGTAGCTAGACAGATGTTTTGCCAATGTAGATGTTTTAGAGGTGGCTACATGTGCAAGTTAATGGACACATGGAGGGTTCAACTACTACTGGCCATGAGACCAGTAATATGGCTTCTGGTTCAGATCAGACACATACTTCAGTCTCACAAAAGTGGTGTCAATTTAGTCATTATTTCATATGTTTTTTAGATCTTCTTATTTTCTGAAATTTCATTGAACTGAATTTGGAAATACATCAGTTTCTGTATCTACTGAGGCTGTATGTCCTGAAATTTGGGGGCAAAAGCAGAAAGGGTTTGGAAAGTTTCTGTAGGGTTTTTTAGGCCCCTGTAGTGCATGTACATACCCAACTGTATAAGAATAAGAGTATGTTCGGCTGTGGTGTAAACCAAAAGTAAATCTAAAATATGAATTTGGTTGAATGTGTGAAGCATCTGTACATCAGCCTTATTACTACAAAGGCCATTAACTGCACTAGTGAGTTTCCCTGATGATGATTTTGAATTACTCACCTTCCCACAGCATAAGTCTGTACATGTTAAATGATGAGTTGTAAGGAACAACTGCTAATTTTGACTGATAACAATCACAGATGCATGCTACACACAAACAGAAATGTAGTCTGTGAATGAGAAGGGCATGCATTGCGGAGGTGGGTCTTGGTGCAGCTGCGAGCTGGGGCTTGTCTCTGAGTGGGGCGCCCGCTCCCCCGTTATCAGCTCTATTCAAATCATGGATCCAGTGCCACTGCCCCAGGCCGTCAGGCTGAGGCCAGACTCGACTGTTATTCAAATCAACGCCGAGGTGTCGGGTTGCAGCAGCGTCAGATCGAGGAGCTCCGCCAGGCTGCACACAGGACAGCCACCTGCTTTTCCGAGAGGGCGCCCCAAAAACAAATAATTTCACCTGTCAGAGGACACCACCACTCCATCCCCTTTATGTGGGGATCGGTCCCTCAATCCTACATCCACCACCTGTTAGGGATACCCCATAAATATCCCAGCATATCCTTTCATTGTCAAAGGTGTTTTCAAGTCTGGCTAATTTAACTTCACACCGCACACCAAAGCAAATGTGGAGTTTACTGATGAATGACAGAGAAAAGCAGTTACTACACACTGCCGGAGGCCCAAATTGTAGTTGAGTGAGTCTATGGTGGCCCCAAGAGTGCTGTAGTTATGACAGGTGAAGAATCATTACAACTGTTTAAAAAATCATTGAAAGAAACTGAAGCTGTGGACAAGGTGTGGATGAACACCTGCTGGCAGGCCAATGGTCTCATCAAATTATTCTACTGATGGGGGCTTAGATGGAAAAAACCACTTAAAAATGGAGGAAAACACTTTTCCAATCTTAGGACTAACTGGCCAAATCAACTGATTGTTATCACTTTTCTATTGTTAGCCAGGTTAGCTCAACAACATAAGCAGATTTTAAGGAAGAAATACAATACTATTGTGGTTGGGCAAAGAAAAAAATATTTGTAAAGCTCACCATCTAGGTCAGACTTTGCCATAGGGAAGGAAACAAACAATATCTGTATTCATTGAATTACTATAACAAGGACAAGCTGAGTAACTAAGTCAATAATGCTTCAGAAACAGGAAATAGTCAAATTGGATGACCATTATATTTTTGTAAAGAAAATATTTGTCACAGGATTACATCTACTTGCTCTATTCCTGAGTCCCCACTACAACAATATTCTTCCTCACTATGCCGGTACTCTGCAACAGGAGTGTATGCACTCTGATGTACATACAAAAGCCCTTTCCCAAACTGGGGGTGACAAAACACTACAGAAGAGATTTAGTATAGACTGGATAACAGGACTGCCTCTCACTGGCAAATCTGGTTTCCTATGGGCAAATGGAGCATGAGAGGAGATGGATTCAGTGGCCCCAGTCAAGAAAAATTCACCCTAACGATGAGCTGACAAGTTTAGCTGTGCAACACTGAAGTGGGCTCCTGATCAGATGAGCGAATGTGGAATCTGCTGGGGGCTAACGTACGGCCTAATTATGTATTTACTGTGAATGCCTTCACCCGTGGAGCTGCTCAGAGACCCATTCTGTTCTGCTGGGAGGGGGGGGGCATCTGTCCAGGCCTGCCTCAGCACAGTGGCCAATACACTTAGCACAGGCTCATATGAACACTGACACACTGCCCTGCACTCTTGCAAGCAGTCAAAAGACAGCAGGCTAAATCTGTGAGTTTCACATCATTCAAAGTAGAATGTCTGATACTGCAAATTGTTATTCAAAAGAAATTGTTATTCATATATGAAATGAAAAAAAGCTTGTGAACAAAATTAAGTTCAAAAGTTTGGTAAATGCATCCACACAAAGATGGGTTTGATAACATTGTGGATAACTGTTTTTTTCATTACAGCATAAAAAAAGTCAACTACAAAACCACACCTGAGGTGGTAGTGTAAGGAGGGATGATGGAAACTCTTTCTGAATCACATCTCAGATGCCCGCGTGAAGTCCTGAGAAACGGAGGCGGGGAAACATTCCTCATTCTGTCCGAACAAGTCACACATTTTACCGTTCGCATTCTCTCTAACTTACGGCCACGGGTTGGAACAACCTGCATGTTGCCGCTTGTCAAGTGCACGGATCCTTCATTGCAACAAAAAGACCATTCTTTCGGGGGGGGGGAAGTCTCAAGGTCACATGTCTCACTAAATACAACGCAGCTCAAAAAGTTTAAAAACAGTACTTGATTCAACAAACTTCAATCCAGAAATACTTACTGTACATAAACCTACATTTTCTACATTGTTAAAACACCAAATATCCACAGGCTAGAATGTATCTTCTCTGGAAAAAAATAACTTTGAAAACAAATACATTAATATTGCACATTAAATCTGTAGCAAGCACAAAATCTGCCTCAGGAACAAATTGAGTAGATAAAAATTTGATCCCATGACTTAACATAATAACAAGTCCTTCAAGTGAGCCTCTCAGGGTCTGAAATGTTAATAGCATAAACAAAAGTTCCCCTTACTAAGACTACCAAGAGCAAGAGAGAAGGAGAAACCACACAAACTCCTTTGGGGCTAGAGGAAGTTCTGTGCTCTATGTGAGATTCAATTTTATGATTTCTGAGCAGCTGTTTTACAGAGTAATAATAGACAGGCTTAGAAGCTATTTGGATGGTTCTACAGATGCAATCAATAGTTTTTAGGTGGACGGAGATCTGCTCTTACCGATGTCCAGAACCCGCTGCCTGGCCGTGTGCTGCCGGGAGTGCCAATATTTCCAGTACTTGAGCTGCTCGTCGCGGTTCTTGTCCTCGCTGAACACCACCATGATAACGCTCTGCAGGGGGCAACACACAGCTTTGTTAGCACTGCTACAGTGCTGCAACAGGAGGGAGTGTAGAAACTGAAGGGCCAGCTAGTCCTCTTTCTGACACAGCATAACCCACGCCAATGATATGCTACAATGTAATATTATTCAGGCCATTAATAAAAACATAAGATTTTAATCAGGTTATATTGTGAAGTGACAGTAAGAGTTCCTACCCACACAGGGTTTTAACAGCACTCATTTTGTTCTTTTGTTCAATTATATTCACTTAAAAATAGAGGGAACAACTGGCACACACAGATGTTTGTTACTTCTGTAGTTGTAGCCTTTAAATTAATAGAGCCACACCTCCTGTGCATTTGTTACCCATACTGCCCTGCGGACACCTCAGCAAGGCCTGTGTGCTAGTAAATGGGGAAGTGAGGTTTCAAACAACCTTAAATGGGAGGAACAACATTGTAGCAGTAACTCATCGATTTACACCAATGACCACATTGGTTGAGGAGAAAAACATTTTCATTGGATCAAACAAGACAGGTGACAGGTGAATGTAGCCCCACCCTACTGGGGCTCATGAATCCTCCTTCCGGCCACTGTGACCCTGAGCACTCCCTGTGGATGTGGGGTCCCCACTCACCCGCACTTTGCTGATGGGATGCCTGAGGCACTTGTTGGTGCCCATCTCACTCAGGGTGATGCCGTAGAATTGGCCCTTGTTCAGGTACGTCATCGGCCCCTCCCCTGCTTTTGCCGCAGCGATTTGGTAGCTTCGATCGTGTACTGGAAGGTATCCCTGTTCAAAAAGACAACCCAACAATTTTAATTTAGAACTATGAATTTCTCATTTAAAAGAGAGGGGTTTATTTTTTACAAAATACACAGAAACGAGCTGTCACATAACTTTACACTTAGCAACGGATGATAATGATAAACACAAACTCAAAATATTGAGTTTCCCATTAAATCCCATTAAATCTGGGTTTAGAACATTGGGAGTTGTAAACAACAGAAGGAAAAAAATTAGTAAATAAACAAATGCATCAGTAATTAAATACCGAGAGGGCAAAAGGGAGTGAAGACAAAGAATGGACCATTGTTTGAGTTTTCTTGAGCAAAGGTCTAGATTGCTGAGGAATTGGGAGATTTAGAACAGGGAAATCACATTGGTGATTTTTGACATTTTAAAATCAGGGAACTGTAGGGGTGACAGGAGAAACTCACACGCCAGTCTGGTCATAGATAAACTCGTCAGCGGCCACAGAAGACGACGTGCGGTATTTCTGTTACACAAGACATCACAGAGAGACATGAGCCGATAAAGGAACCAACTATGAATGCATCACACAAGTAACACAACTGGGCTGAAATGTACACATAAACAAATAATGCACACCTTCTCATATAACACATGTCCTATGATCCATATAAAGATCTTATTTGAGTTGTGTTGTTCTGAAACTTAAGCTTGAAGACTTCTGTGAAGCACCTGTTGTAAAGGGTGCTATACAAACACAGGAGCTGCTGAGATAACTGACTGCCAGCGAATGACTGACATTCTGCCACCACTGTTACCCCTTAGAGCAGGATCTCTCACCCTCGGCCCTGGGGAACCTCTGTCTTTGCTGGCTTTTGTTCCAACTACAGTCTTCATGAGTCAGATTAACAAATGTTTTAATTTTTTGTGTTGAAATGAAAAAACTCATTTGAGTTATTACATTTTAAATTGATTACTAAAAGCAGAAAGGAGTTGGAGAACGTGTGAACACCTGAAACCAAATAATTTGCAAGATAACAAGGAATTCAGAGACAAAGCAATTAATCAAACATACACTGTTTGTGCTCAACAGCCTTAATTGACAATGTAATTGGATGTAACCAACCCCATATTGGCATACTCAGGGGTTCCCCAGGACAGAAGTGAAGGGTCCCTGCCTTAGAGCCTGGCCCTGCTCCGCCCTGGCTGGCGAGCCCTCCATCTTTGCCCTGGCCTCACCTCATGTTTCTCTTGGTAGGAATCCTCGTAGGTGCTGTCAGGGGTGCTGCGCTGGTCATGGCTAACCGAGGACACATCATAAGGGCTGGGTTCATAAATGACCCGCGACTGCTCCTCCCCCTCTGTCTTGTAGTGCACCCCAGGCCCCATGAAGATGGGGGCATACACCTCTGCCTTCACAACCGTCACAGCCCCGACCTCCCCGGACCCTGGTCCGGCCCCATACTGCTCCCGCTTCACGTCCAGGTGCTCGGCGCTCAGCGACAGGTTCACTGGAACGGTTTTAAGAACCTGGACGCGGTTGTCCACAGTCTCCAAATCGGCCTGGCTGTCATTCCCAACCAAACAGCCCCTATCAGTCGCACATGTGATAAGAGTACCTTTAGATAAGAATAGCCTTTACTCAAACAAGCCTGTCCAGACACTATTTTATCCTCTTACCTTACAGAATTTTTAATGTTTGATATTTGATTTCATACAATATAGTTTTGGTAGGTTGCATTAAAATCATTCTAAGCTTCAAGGTTTTCCTGAGGGTGTGTAATTATGCCTCAGTAATAATGCACAGAATAACTCTCCAACCTCTTTTCATGATCTTCTGGGATTTTAGTGATGGGCAGCAACCTCTTCTCTTTGGGAACCTGAAAATCAAGATCAGTTCAAATCAATCACAATGATTCTCACTTCTGCAATTCAACTCTTAAACCACAACCAATTGGTAGGGTGATCTTGTTATGTACCAAGGATTTTGTCAATGTGATTGCACCACAGCAAACATGTTGGCTATGTAACTGAGGGGTTGGGGAAGGGATTATTAGCCTGGATCATTAGATGGGAATTCTTCATAAGATAATTCAGAACCTCTGCTTATTGTCTAAGTAATTATTTTGAGGAAACTCATTTTATTGTGTTGTGTTTCCATTCTTTCTCCCTTGCCCGCTCCCCTGCACCTTGTAGTAGTCGTAGAGCAGGCCAAGGGCGGCAGCGCTGTCCTCATCTCCGTTGATGCTCATCATGGCCTTGGTGGCGGCGGTCAGCGGGTTCTCCAGGTACGACTTCCAGGCCTCGTCCTCGCTGGTGTACGCCCGCCGGGAGTGGAAGGACGTCTCATTCGGCACCACAACCACCAGACGCTTGCTGCAGCATGAACACAAAAACACACACACACACAAACAAACACAATCTCATCAATGTTGGCTCATCTACTGCTCTGGTCACAGATAGTTGACAAGCTCCCCTCCCATAGGCACAGAGGAAGAGTCATTACTCCGCCCTTCTCCATGACAAATCAATGTGAATCAGCCTCTCTTCTTATTACTTTACACTCACTAAAATGAATTCAAATGAATTATTTATTTTTTTATTCATTTATTTTTTAGATCTACATTAACTCACACAAATAATGGCACAGAATACTGTCAACTGTCAAACATAGCTTTCACCTTCTATGAACCGTTTCCCAGACACTAATTAAACCTAGTCCTAATGTAAAAGAACATTTCAATGACCTCCACTGAAAATAAATGTTAAGTCAAGGACGATGCTTATTCCACGTTCAGAATACCTGCCTTACAGAGTTTTTTGTGTTACTCTGTAAGACGATACACAAAGTTCAAACAGATTTGAATTTACCAGGAAATTATGGGCAGAAGGCCCAAGAGCAGCTAGTCACATATTGTCATTACTGTCATATGGTGCGATTGTGCATTACCAAGCACATACTAATGAGCTTAAACAGCGGTACCTTTCCTGCCAAGCAGGACAAAAAGCGCTTGTGCCTTTTGATGCTGAACATAGCATCAAACCAAATCTGTTCCATTCATCCAATCCCTGGATTTCTTAGCCGGATGCTAAAAAATTGTAATTATTAAAAAATACACAAAGAGAGTTAAAATATTTTTTTATAAAAGTTTAATATATTTGAATCACATAAGTTCAAGTTCTGAAATGCCAAGTTATTCTTTTACACCACAATAGAGTTGAAGCACACTGAATGTGATTTGAATTTAAACTCTTTCAGTATACCCAGTGCACACTTTCAACACTTTTTAAGTGTTACTAAGACTACGAAGCCTTGTGTACACCAGACAACTGTGAATACTAAGTGTGTTTGAGCTGAATGAACACTGGTGACTGACATGCTGTGTGGGTGTGTGTGCATGTATGCCTCCTGAGTGCTGCATCCAGATAAAGACTACCTTGTCATGCGGTGATGAACCACATGGTAAACTAGACTCTGAAGCCTGGCCATGCCAATGGAGACCTTCTGTGTTTAACTGTGAAAAATATTAAAGATATTGCATACCATTTTATTTTGGTATACAGTGTATGTAACACATTTGTGCGGTTATACCACATGTGACTTTAGGTCATAGTGGTAGGCCATTTTCACTTGTAGATTTCAAGCTGCTTTGATGTCCTCTGAAGTCTTGGATGAGTTGAGAGCACCAGCCCATTCAGAACACTGTGAGGTTGCCATGTCAACCGTTCACTGCTGCCCAGGCAGCAAGGCCTATCAATTCACTGCATAAAGAAAGCATTCCAATCCTACAAGAATTGTCATATTACACTGCTGGTTATTACAGTGAAGCAAAAAGCTGTTGTCCTCAACCATGTACTTATCTTGTGCATGTAACACTGTTTTTTCATATAGATGTGTATTTCATAGCAGAAACACTGTGTGTTGTCTTATTAAAAGGGGTCAACTGGAGAACTGCCGCAGGCAAAACAGTGGTACCTACTATGTTCACTCTACACACAGCAATTGTTGCTGGTAACACGAGACATGCACACACACCACCTCAGTGTATTACCTTAAAAATCCATTGTTCCATTCTATAACTAGACAAACAGGTTGAGTCATTTCATGAAAAACAGAAAATGTGCCGTTCCCTAACGGCATATGTGCACTTGTTATTCGTTTCTGAACCATATTTTGTGGGGAGAAAAAAAAATTATCTACACCTAAATCTAACAGTCTTCATTTGAATTTGATCTAACAGCGGACAAGAGACAACACTGCAACACCGCCCAAAATCCACACAAAGGACCATTGCTCTTCGGCTAACTTGCTTTGTTAATAATTCGTCACTATTTCCTTTGAATTGTGTTTTTTATAAATAAATAAATAAATAAATAAAAATCCACCCATTACATCTACATATTATTTAATTGGTTATGTATATTCTTCACATTTTCCTCACCAAGAGATATTTTACTTTCAAAAACAGATCAGTCTAGAATGTACAATGAACTTCAGTGCTTTATAAAGAACTGTGCCTTCGTATCCTTGCATGACATACAGAAAAGGAGAAGTATTTCCAGACCGGTAGCACAATGGCAATAACCCAGGGTTCACGATAACTCACTACAGACTACCCTTAATTTTGAACCTCCGGTCCAGCTTGCTTTCTCATATGAGAGGAGGCTTTAAAAATCCACTACCTTTTCCTAACATTTTATAATATATATAAAATATAACATGGAGATTCCTAAGTAATTTACGTGTATAGACAGACAACCGCAACCTCATAAAAGCCTAAAGGGTCAGTTCTGAAACTCAGCATCTCAGCATTCTAATCTTTCATCGTTCCAATTGTGCCCCTTTGTGTAAATTTGCAAACATCAGAGACCGCCGAGGAGTTGGCAGAAAAAAAAAATTCAATAAGCGACACGAACTTTCCAAGCATACGTTTAGTTATTTATATTTAGAGTATTTATACTATAGCGATTTTTAAAATTAACAGCATACCGGAGTAGCTAACTAATGACTTGTAATATATTAACATTTATGAGGCTCGAGGTATGCAGAAACCAATATAATGAAGGTTTCCTACAAATACCTACATAAATTTTACATTTTAAACACTTTTGTGTGGGTAAAATGTCTAGTTGATAGCAATATTTTGCTAATGGTTATGGTTTGATTAAATGCACATCATTTGAATGCTTTATTTGCACTGTGTAGTCGAATGATTGCGTTGTAAGTACTGATAACCACTTGAATGTTATCATGAAAGTGATTTTATTGCCTATAACCTCAGCGTGTAATTAATGAAACTTCCTCTCAATGAATATTTTACATTAGTGAGCCACCATTTCAGAAACAGTTATTTTCTACTTATGATATACACGTGAGATGAGAAAGAGCAACAACAACTACAGTATATTCAAAATCCACGACAGTATGAGTGTTTGTGTGCGTTTGCCATCTAGTATCTCCGTCAGTCTTCAAAATATTTAATCTCTATAACAGCATAGCCGACGTAAATTCGACAAAGTTATAAATGGTTATATCATTAACTCTGCGAAGACCGTTTCCCGATTGGATAAAGTAGGCCTCCAAAAATTACCTAAGCGTACTATTTGGTATGTTATTGTGGGTAACGTGAATCAGTGAGTGTCAAATTTGGGAAGTATGTTTTTGAGATCGATTTTGAGATGAACACATTGTAAATATATAAGAAAGCGCTCGTATAGCTGGTCAGTCTGCCCAACAACAGTGGCCTGTTTTAATGCACAGCATCACCTTGATCGACGTGTAAAACGAAATGTCTTATTTAACTATTCAACAACTTCTGTTTTCAGCTTGCAACTAAATCAATGCTGTCTGTTTTAATGAGCATATATTTCCATATTTGTCCAAATAAAATTCAATCTATAAATTTGCAACATCCTGAAGGCCGCATCTGACTTAATCCACAGTGCAGAAACAGTTATTTGCATTTGGTCGATCTTTCTGTCAACGAACCGAATGTAGCATAGTTTATGGGCTACCATTTTAGAATTGTTTTCTTAAAACACATATTTGTGCGTTATCCACTTCATAAAGTCAAGACAGGAAAAACAGGTTTAATTCAAAATAAATTCTCTATTTGTCATCAGACTGAAAATTAGAGGAGGATTCCACCGAATAACTGAGTTTCCGCTGAATACGAAAATGGCGATTTTGCCAGCGATGTCATTAACAATGTCCCAATCGTCTTCGTGAATTTACTTCCCAAAGAGTACAAAAGAAAATCTGCACGAAACTGCTAAAACTCTTAAGAAAAATACAGATCTATAACATAAGTTTTGAACCAAAATAGAATTTGTAAAGTAATAAGAAGAAGAAAATTATGTCTAGATTTGTGCAAAAATCAATGTGAAAATACTCCAAATTGCATTCCGATGTTTCCCTTAGTAAGCATCAGAGTTGGTCCGAACCAGTATGATCACTTACTTGTCCGTCTCCTGTGACATATTTTTTGCAGCGAACTCGCCTTCAACCTCTTGTTCTTCCTTGTGAAACTGGACTTTCAAGTATGTGCAGGTAACGTTGTAGTGAACAAGAGAAGAGATGTCAGAACTCGGGCTACAGGTAAGACCACTTTTTCGCTCAGCTTCTTTTGCATCCCTTGTTACAAAGAAGATACAGCAAAAACATTCAGGTGAAGTGAGAAATAATTATAATTTTGTTAATTTTGTGTGGTCTCGCCCGACAGACGTCGAAAATTTATTCCAAACCGAGTTTAACCCCAGCTTGTAGATGGCTGTAGGTAAACTTTGTTGGAATTCTTTCACTGTGGAGAAGCTGAGCTCAAGGAGGGCCGAGCTTACCGTTGATTGGCCCGAACACCTTGAACCGTACATGATAGGTTTTAATAGAACAGGTAAGACCCGCCTTACCTGTCGCGCTAACTGCACCGAAATAACTCACTCCTTGTAGCTTATGTTTTGATAACAGTTAAGTAAAAATGCAGTTGGTTGCACATCTTCGTGTAGAATTATTTAATGTCTACTTAAAACATTTCAATATTTGTCGGTGTATTCATTTTGTATCGTTGCATTTATAATGTATTAAAATTCCACTGTGCTTTACCACGAGATACGGCCATATGCATATTGAGTAAGACACTTAAATATTTTTATTGTGTATTTTTTTTTTTGTAATGGCACTGCTGTTATGATCTTTATTGTGTGATGAAGTTCAATCAGCATAATAGTGGAGGACATTAAATGCTGTGAGAATTGGCTTGCTCTGTTTTTAATTTTGTTTTACTGCAAGTAAATGTAAGTGACATTTTACTGGTTCTACAAATAGTGTGTGGTGAAATCATATGTGATTTTAGGCAAATCTCTGGTGTGAAGTTATAAGTAGACAACTTAATCTAGGTGCAAAACATTGTGAAAATGTAGTGTTTTGCTGTAGTTTTTTTATCGTAATTAAATCATTTTTGATAGATAAAAAAAAAAGTTGTGTGGGACACCTTGCAATGACTTTCCTGCATGTAAAAGATCCAGTTGTCATCTCATTTCTGGCACAACAACCCAACGGAATCCATCACAAACAAGGACAAAACCAGACAGTGCAGTGCTTTTTAACCGAACCATCCATCATTCGACATAAGGCTAGTGAGGAATGAGTGTATTCATGGTTCTGAGTCTTCTCTGGAACAAATCTGTGACAGAACTATGGAGATAGTGTGACTGATATCACATAATAGATGTGCGGCAGCAAACCTTCAGAATTGGGTGTGACAGTGCAGAAAATACTATGTAAATGCTCCTGCGTCTGTTTGATAAATAAGAGCTGTTGCCACACTCAGTTTGTGGGGGTTCCTTTCAATGGCATGTTTAGCCCGAGGCGCTGGACCTAAAAAGCAAGGCCATGGTTGTCTGAAAAGACAATCCCAATTTCTGTAAATGCATTGATTTTGACGCTGATATCATGTTCACTGGTAAAAATGTCAGAGATCTCAAATGTATAGACATGTGTGCAACAAGTGTAGGCATCATCTGACTGCGGGTTTAGGTGTATTAACATAATTATGTTAACATGTTTTTCAAGATGGCTGAAGAGGATTTCTGCTGCATGTGGAGTCAAAGCCTTTTCCTTTTGTTATCATTCAAACACCTGAGCCAACAGGGCAAAACACTGCTCTTAGATTGACTACCATGGGCCTCCAGTTGTTTGTTTTGAAGGCCATTCAGTTCCAGTAAGCAGAACGTAGCATTGAGTAATGTGTTTACATGGTGCTGCTGTCAACCTAATGCACCCCATCATTAGAAACTCCTTCATTGTTGTGGCATCTGCTCTCTGAAACAAATTACAGAATTAGATTCCATTGTTTTGCCTCATTGTTATTCATTAAGTCATTAACTTTTACTAAGGTGTATGTGCATGCTCCCAGAACACTGAGGTATGTCAGTTGAAAACTCAGTGAGCTGGAGTGTATCCAAGTGTTGTAGTAACATAAGTATTACTGGTCCCTTGATTTTGGGTTGCTGCTCCTTAGGGCTCATCACTACTAGTGTAAATATTGGGGCAGAGAGGGAAGTCCCTTTGCACAGACAGCCTGGCTGATATCATCTCCACAGTCTGTCTGTCTCAATAGAGCTGTGCTTTGGTTTGTCAGTATACAACACACTTTAGACCCATCATGGCTTCTTGACACGCACTGAATAGGGCAACTTGAAAAGGTTCTTGAGTCCTGAGTGACTCTGAATGCAGCTCTCAATGCCCCCCAGCCTGTCCCCCCTGAGTATTTCCTTGTCTAGCCCATATGTAAATACAGTTTATCTGCTTTAATTTTCACCAGATCGGTGTTGCTTGATTTCCAAGGTGATATGGATAGCTTTTTCGGCTCCAGCGTTGGTTCTTCAGTGTTCCATGCACGTAAACGGAATACGTGAGGGAAATGCCGATCGCACCAACCTCTATCAGGTATGTTATTTATGCAAGGCAGGTACCCACTGTCATATTACATTCACAGATAGTGCCTACAAAATTAAATGATATAATGTGTGGAGAGACAGTTACAACAAAGGCAAAGAAGGGCCGAAGGCAGCTTTAACAGAACATTTACAAGGTGTATGCCTTCATCCAGGTCCGTGTTAGTATGCAGTTATCTGTAATGAATGTTGTCTTCTCCCTTGCTCTAATTTGTCGGAGTGAGCACCTGGGCTCTTTTCAGAGCTCTGCGGAGAGCGGCTGTTGGATGAATGGGTGGGGCCCTCTTTTCTCAGGGCTTCCAGGGTATTCTCTCCGCCCAGCCGAGATGGATTACGGCTTAACGTGGGCAAACCGCAGCGCTGGGAACCAGCCTGACTCACAATGCTTCTCTCTTCTCTAAATCCAGCCTGGCTTGTTTTGCAGAGGGGGTGGGGCGATGGGGGTGGGGGTTGGGGGGGGGGGGTGATGGGGAGAGGCGGGGGTTGAGGGCAGGTCTGGACAAGAGCGCCGAGCAGGAAGTGGAGGTTCCATCACTGACACATGAGCCTGTTTTGTTTGTCTTCACATTGTCACCGCTGTGCCACCAGTCATAGGAACACCAGCAAAGCCTTCCCGCCCAGAGCCGGTCACTCCTTTCACATCCTCTGAAGTGCTCTTATTTTTTACTAGAACTGTTCCACCCCCACCGAAAGCCAAGCATGGACACAAAAGTGGAAATATTTACACAGGTATTTTTCCTGATCCGCCTGCGGCTTCAACAGCCGAGTAAACCCACTGAGCCCTCATTAATCTGGCTCATTAGAGTGAAATGAAAATGCAATAGTGGCCAAGCCCTTGTATGATGAAACAAAGACTAATGCCAGCATGTAATGCCGTTTCACAGCAATAGAAATTTCCCATCGTCCAGGAGTATCTGTTATGGGAATGGGTGAAATGGGCAGTGAATGCCAGGAATTTCGTGGGAAATGGGACTTGTCAGGACCTGGCTGGCAGTTCCCTGAGTTCCTGCTTGGCAGGTAGGAGTGGGAGCAGGTTGGAATGTGAGTAAAAGAGGCCCATGCTAGGTGTGTCTGCTCTACCTGCTGGACAGGTGTGGTCTGGGGTGAAGGGTCGGTGGTGGAGAGAGGTATGCACACGCTGTGCTTTCCATCAGCTCTTAAAGGCACAGCAGCACCAACCTGCGGGTGGGTGGGGGACCATGCTCACTGTGATTGTGTCGCCCTCAGAAACCAGTCGTCATCGTCACCAAACAGGTTCGGTGAGAACGGGACCTACAGCGATGCCCCTAGAGACTGTTTTCCAGGGCGGTGTACTGGAAGAAGATTACCGTTGCATCAACGCATAACTGATTTAGTTCACAGTCAGGTATTTGCATTTTTTGTGCAGTACCTGAAGCAAACACCAATAACCGTTAAGTGTATGTACAACTTTAGTGCAGTTTTATTTTTTGCTGAACTTGTTTGACAGCTATAGAGCGGCCTGGATAGGGTTAGGATAGGAAGCATGCATAAGCAGGTGCAGTGGGGCATGCAGTGTTAACCACAAGGCTGTGAGAAACACAGGGCCTTCCTCCATACCCAGTCTTTGTTCTCTACTGCAGTCTACAAAACATGCTATTGGAAATTCAGAACCATCATATTCAATGGTTAGAGAAGTATATAGTTCTGCTATTAGGTGTGTAAGCATCAGTTGGTGGCTGGTACTGTAGGGAAGGAGGACGCAGGTTCCAATCCATCATCGCTGGTAGGGCTGGGCGATATAACCATATTGGTAATATTGAACATTATTTGAGTGCAGTTATAAGTACCTCTGATATTTGGAATTTTGGTTCTTTTCTGAATATTTTTCTTGCATCATGTTTAATGTGATAGCACACCTCCAAATTGCAGGGGTCCCATGAAATGCATCCAGTGGTAAGAAACAAACATCACTTACGTTGGCGTTCATAACCCTAGTGGTGATGTGTTATTGTCTATCACATGGAATCCTTGTTGCTGATACATGACCTTGTGGCTGTCATATCAACATCCAATAGATATGAGGAAAAAGAGGAGGACAAGAAAACTATCTGGGGCCTCTGACCACAGATTTTAACCCAGATTCCTACAATAAACACCCAGTACAACACCGGGAGTGAGTCATGTAGAAAGTGTAAGCTATGTAATATACGCTGCTAATGGTTGCTTTGCAAATATTCGTTATTGGCGAATCAGCCATTTTTGGTGGTGCGAACACAACAAACCTGAGAAACTGGCTCTCATGCCCTGGATGAGTGATGAGAAATGATGTGCTGTTTACTTTCACAGTGTGGAAACACCGAGCAGACTCTGCCCTTAGCACACTGTAGGCCAGTGTTTCTCTGAGATGAATATTTCACCACTGCAATGATTCAAGGCCTGTGAGATTATGAATACATGTTTTTATTTTGCGATATCTGGCAGATGTTATCAGACTGAAGTATCAATTTGTATGTGTTATTTTGCCACCAAGTATTTCATTTCTTATTAAAAATGTAACCGGTTTAAAAAGAGAAAGATAGAAAAGGTAAGATTTCATGGGTTCTGAGAAAAGCCAGTTTTAGAGTTCTATTTTTAAAAACAGAGGAAATACAGGCTATTATTAGTTATCTGATCCAGGTTGGTGAGCTCACCACATGATGGTCCTTATAAGTCAATATTCCCAGGCCACAATCAGAGGTATCCTGTTACCCATTGTGTCAATAGCCTTTCAGCAGGATGTGCTGAGGTAGAATGGGAGAATCTCAGGCTGTCTTTGACAAATCCTGCCTTTTTCAGGGACAATGGGAAATGGTATAGAATTCTCCCCAACTCCTATAGTATGGTTGACACCTGTGAGGTTTCCTTTCAGAAGCCCTAAGGCCAGGCGGCCCTTCCTGAGGAGGTCCACACCACCCTGTTCTCATTATGAAGGGGACAAGAAGGGAACTTCCCAAAAGGCTGAACAGAGAGTGGGGTCTTTTATTTATCCCTGAGTGCTGCTGCTGCTGCTGCTGCCGCCGCTACTGCTGGTACTTGCAAGACCATCTGCATTTCCAAAGAAAAGGCAGACAGGCTTTTGAGTAAAACAGTGATCTAAGCAAACATTCAGAATGCAGGTCTTTGAGTCTTCAATGTTGATCTTCTTTTCAATGAAGACACACTTTATAGTCATGACACAATGGAACAATGTAACAGATTTGGCTCGCCAAAGGTGATTTTCCTCCCAAGCGATTTGGCACAAGCCCAGAATATGATTACTGTAGTCTGCCTGTTTGTCGGTGTAATTTCCAAGCACCACAATCCAGTTTGTTTTTGTATGGTTTTATTTTTAATTTTCTATTCATTTTTTTGTCAAAAATGTTGTGATTCAGATGTAATTCTTATGAATATGCCCTCTGTGAAAAATGAATCCCAGTATATCCTGTACTAATGCAGGGGTCCTTTTCTGGAGTTCTCCTGGGAGACGAGTCCCCTTAACAAAGTGCCGCAGGAACCCTCTTTCTATTCAAAGAGAAATGCAATCCGTTCTGTCACCAGAGACACTTTCTCACAATGCTAACATTGCATTGATATGAAAGAGGAAGCTTCAGCTCAAATGGAGCGCAAAACGCATTTCAGCAACACAGGTCCAAAAAGATGGATGAAACCCATATATACCTTTACTTTTCCCCAGTTTGTCTCTGGCCTTTTAAAGTGACTTTCTGGCATTAATTAACTATTCGTATTTTGAGCAATGCTGTTTAGATCAAATATATTGTGCCTTTAAACTATGTCTGTTTTTGTCCAAATCAGGTCAGCCTGAATATTATATTATATTTGTAACTATTGGGACGCTGTGTTGCCCAGGGGCCCGTCAGATCTTTCATGTTGTGCTCTTTCTTGGTTCCCTATCACAATTTGTACTGCAAATACCTTGTCCACATGTTTGTTTTGCAATAACAGTTTGCAAGGTCATACAAAAAGTTTAACTGAAATTAAGAACATATGAACATTTATCAACTAAATTACTGTATGAAGTGAAATTTTTCAGCTTGAATGTTTTGTGCAGGGTGATCAGAGGTGAGTTGGGCCAGGTGGGTTGGGTGGCACTGCTGGATTAGTGGATGATTTATCAGCAGAGGGTTGCAGGTTCAATTGCAGATGAAGCTTTACTAACTTTCATCTATGGTATGCAGCACAAAACTGTAGCTTTGTTAACTTTAACAGCAACCAGTTGTTAAATGGGCAATGTAATCAACATGTCAGAATACCCATGAAATTAAATAATACTACATCAAGGTGTAGGGGGACAAAGTTGCTGTTTTGTGTGAACTCCCTGTACAAGACAAAAACAAACCACTGTGGCAGTTAAATAAATCCCTCACTAAACAAGAGTAGAGCTGCCAGATTTGGCAGAATTTTCACAGTTTGTACTGACTCAGAGGATTTAGATTCCACCTGGTGTTTTGGCTTTTAAAAAGTGCTATTTTAATAAAAAGGATACATATTATCAGCTAAAATACCAAGGTGGACCTTGTCCCTGAGCCGAACGAGTCATATTTGTGCTTCATTAGTGGCTTGTTTGTTATAAGAAGCAAGTTGGCAGAGTGTTTATATTTAGGCTTTTTCCAAAATGGTCATTGCTAAGGATGCTGGAGAGTTTGGATGTGTAATAGAGGCTTTCATGTTTCCCAGTAGCAGCTGTGTAATTTCACTCACCAGATGTTCCCACTTTATGCATTTAGGACCATCAATCAGTCAAGAAAACCCTCAAATATAGCCTCTTTCTAAAATAACAGAGCGAACAATTCAGCACCTAAGAACTGGTCCCCTCATTAGCAAGTCTTGGATTAAACATGTAGTTATGGGTAAGTGGTTGATATTGTGAGCAGCTGATACAATGTTGAAATAAATTGAAGAAACTGCGGAAAGGGAATTCTATTTTTGGAGTAAACCCAAGAAATAAAGAAGGTGACGGAAGCAGTCCTGGTGTAAGGAAGCAGAATAACCCAACTCATCAGGAGCAGTAGTGAGGGATTCTGTTCCAGAGTCAGTTTCAGTGTGAATCTGGAGTTCAGAATTATCCTGTCTCTTGCTATCAAACCTACATTTGTTAATGCAAACTTTGTTTTGCATGTTGCTGTCCACCCCATTGCTGATCTGTGGTTTCTACACTGAATTAGGTCTTATCAGGTAACATTACACACACTTGATCATGCTACATCAACACATTAAAAGCAGATTATGGCAGAGTGCTGACTGCTGTCTCAGTTTCATAGTTCCACTTTATGTGACATATATCAGAGCTTTCCATTTCTGTCTAAAAAGAGAAATATACATATATCTGGTTTTTCATTTGCCAGTGGTCCTTGATTCAACGTATCTAATCTTTGGCCATGCTGGCAGACATTGTCTCTAAGAATGAATGAACCTGTTGCAAGTAGTGGTTACTATGACAACCAGCTAAACAGCACCATTGGTTAGTCAGTGTCCATGCTTGCCATTGCTGTATGGCACATGTTTCCAAATACATCAAATCTGATCACGGTCATATTTGGAATGTTTTGTAAAATTGGATTTGATGAAACTAAGGTTCGGTTTTTTTAGTCCTCCACGTACACACAATATAATGATGATCTTATTGGCTGTTATGACTGTGGCTCTTTCAGTCAGCCAATCAGAGCATAGGGATCCTAACAAGGTTTGAATACCAAGGATTGATATTCATTGTAAAATTGAATATCCTTGAATTAACAGTGTGTGTACAGATACTTGAATCCATTCTCTCTGACAGCTATTAATTCCTTTCAATTCTCTTAGACCTTGGTAGACAGCTTTATTCACTGCCTAGAGTGTCTCTTGGTGATACTTTTCTTTCCTTCATTTTTAATTCAAAAAATGATGCTTTGTCCTGCAGTTCATGTTCTGTGTGAGTTTTTCATTGTTTCCTTTTCATCCACGATTAAGCATAACATTACAGTGAGCCAAAGTAATAGTGTTTCTTTTTTGGTTCAGAAGATTTATTTAGTATTTCAATATTTTATTTGATCTGTTTACAGTTATAATTGGCCTTGAATAGTTTTGCCTTGCATCCCTCTTACCACTGATTTTTAATAGTTTAAATGATTACATTGATCTTTCTGAAATATGCTAACAGATGAAACAATGTATTTTTTAACAGCAATTAAAGTACATAATATTTAATGAATTATGATAAATTCATAAGTTATTCTGCTTTTTGGGCATGTAGAGGAACATTATTCTTCACTTTACATTATTCACAATTTGAAATGTATATTAATGTGTTGCTTTCATAAAAATGATTGTAATATCAGTGTCAGGTAAAACATTTTTAATAAAATTTGATTGCCTTCACTTGTATGGAATTCATTTATGTCCTCTGCTCCCTTTCTTTGTTTATGTACTGGGTGGTAAAATGTCCTTGATAATACAAATATGGGTATTAAGCAGATTCAAATTG
Organism: Albula goreensis; assembly: GCA_022829145.1. Lineage (NCBI taxonomy): Eukaryota > Metazoa > Chordata > Actinopteri > Albuliformes > Albulidae > Albula > Albula goreensis. The sequence goes on along the minus strand of CM040750.1, from coordinate 2,329,751 downwards.
CAAATCCAGATGTATGGCAAATGTAGCCATAGCAACCAGCACGAGTGTACGCTTGTAGTTCAGATAAGCCTGAAACACAGCAATGAAGCATATCAGTCAATGCAACAAGAACATCAGTAGTAAAAGAGCATATATATCTGTATATAATTATGCCTTACCAGTTTCAATCTCTGGTGCAAAATTGCAAAACCAAAAAGTATCACACTTTCCACTGAATAAAAAGTACAAAATAATATCTAGTAATAGTGGTGACTGTTAGACAAAGAGATATGACTTGGCACTATTACTGAAGAAAATTATTTTGAAAAACTAACAGACTGGCTTGCAAATTCTAACAGTTATCATAACAATTGGCAAAAACAAAATTAAAAAAATGTATTGCTGACTCAAATGAAAGTTTAACACACTGGTCCTCACTCCAGGTCTTGGAAAAGCACAGTGTATGCTGGTTTTTGTTCTCACCTTAAATTTCACAACAAGCTCAGACCCAAGAAATCAGGTGAGATGAGTGGGCTGTGTAATAAACTGTTTTAATTGGTCCTTAAGTGCCGAGTAACAACAAAACCAGCAAAGCTTGCCACTTTCCAGGACCAGGAGTGAGGACCACTGGTTTAAAATAAACCTCTCCAAGTATAACTTGCACGATGAAGGGAGCAGCATTACATATTCCTGTATGCTAAAAACATCACACGGTTTAAATGCTTCGTTCAACGCCTCAGAAGTTGCCTGCTTGTTGGTGATCTGTTGACCCCTTTGAAAGATCCTCATTTCTTCTCTTGCATTGCAGGTTTACCAATGTATCCCTCTATCCAGTACTTTCCTTTATTCATAGCTGGCAACCTTTCTGAAATGTACAAACATGCATTAGTTCCTTTCTCCATTTCAAATTGTTTTTGTCTACTGCTATGCATGTGTATGTAAGATGGGTGTCTGCATTTTTCTTGAGAAACCCTGATGCCGCTGGTTTTGTTGTTAGTAGCTACAAATGACAATCGTCTATTTAAAAGGCTATTTAATCAGTAAAGTAATTCTTCAGATTGGTGTATTTGTATGTCACTTTCAGAGTCAGATAATTTTCAGAACTGAAAACCATTTTCAAAGTGTTTATATTTTTGTGGGTCTGCAGCATTTTCAAAATGAGTACAATGGTTACCCCAGCCACCCCCCACCCTTCCAACATTTTGTCGCTAGGGGAGGTTTTCCCCCTGATTCCTTAGTGCAGCATGCCCTTCTGCACAATGAATCCCTGTGATAGCACTATTAGTGCAGCATGCCCTTCTGAAGAATGAATCCCTGTGATAGCACCATTAGTGCAACATTCCCTTCAGAAGAATGAATCCCTGTGATAGCACCATTAGTGCAGCATGCCCTTCTGAACAATGAATCCCTGTGATAGCACTATTAGTGCAACATGCCCTTCTGAAGAATGAATCCCTGTGATAGCACCATGAGTGCAACATGCCCTTCTGCACAATGAATCCCTGTGATAGCACTATTAGTGCAACATGCCCTTCTGAACAATGAATCCCTGTGATAGCACCATTAGTGCAGCATGCCCTTCTGAAGAATGAATCCCTGTGATAGCACCAATGAATGCCCCCTGTGATAGCACCATTAGTGCAACATGCCCTTCTGAACAATGAATCCCTGTGATAGCACCATTAGTGCAGCATGCCCTTCTGAAGAATGAATCCCTGTGATAGCACCATTAGTGCAGCATGCCCTTCTGAACAATGAATCCCTGTGATAGCACCATTAGTGCAACATGCCCTTCTGAACAATGAATCCCTGTGATAGCACCATTAGTGCAGCATGCCCTTCTGAACAATGAATCCCTGTGATAGCACCATTAGTGCAGCATGCCCTTCTGAACAATGAATCCCTATGATAGCACCATTAGTGCAACATGCCCTTCTGAAGAATGAATCCCTGTGATAGCACCATTACTGCAGCATGCCCTTCTGAAGAATGAATCCCTGTGATAGCACCATTCGTGCAGCATGCCCTTCTGAACAATGAATCCCTGTGATGCACCTTCTGAATGCCCTTCTGCACAATGAATCCGTGTGATAGCACCATTAGTGCAGCATGCCCTTCTGAACAATGAATCCCTGTGATATCACCATTAGTGCAGCATGCCCTTCTGAACAATGAATCCCTGTGATAGCACCATTAGTGTAACATGCCCTTCTGAAGAATGAATCCCTGTGATAGCACCATTAGTGCAACATGCCCTTCTGAAGAATGAATCCCTATGATAGCACCATTAGTGCAATATGCCCTTCTGAACAATGAATCCCTGTGATAGCACCATTACTGCAACATGCCCTTCTGAAGAATGAATCCCTGTGATAGCACCATTAGTGCAGCATGCCCTTCTGAAGAATGAATCCCTGTGATGGCCCCAGAATAGGTGGCACTGCGAGCTACAAAGCTTACTGCACCTGAGCACTCCAAACTTACTCACTCACCTTTCAAGCTGCAACAAAAACAACAGCCCTGGACAGACCCATATGTCTCCTGTGTTTACCCGTCACTGAGAGTTTACTGATGCCTTGGCCAGGGTGTCACCGCTAACCGCACAGGGGAGAGCTCTGTTGCGCTAGGCAACAACACCATCTGAACCACACCTAGCAGTCCCCTTGACATGCTTCATTAAAACCTGATGTCACAAACAAACCGCAGAGTGTGAGCGATGGGGGCCAGTGACGCAGTCTGATATTCCACACCTGTCCGGTCCATGGGTATGTTGATCCTTATATGGTGAACAATGTTTCTTGCATTGTTTAGGCTTAAAATCCTTTTTAAGTTGCAGCTTGTACTATGTTGATGTCAGGTAGGCAAACTGGTGTGGCATGCAGATGTCATTGTTATCAGTTTCCAAACTAATGCAGTTGTAAGTTCAAGCAGATGTTAATATGATACATAGAACTGAATTCTAGTTTTTTGTTGGTGACTTTATTACACTTTGGAACTGGTAATGGTGCAGTGCCTGTGCAATGTGTCGTGTCATTATGCCCACATCCACAAATCCAATTCAGTTGGTGAATTTAATGCACATCAGTACATTGACTGTTCTCCACACTGAGGGCCATATAGCGTACTACAGTACAGTTAGTACCAAACGGTGAAGAAATGTGTCACTCAGTGGGGAACTTGAGGCGTCACCTGGGATTGCTGATGCAGTTGTAAATGACTTATGTCCATGCAGAGTTGGTAGCTTGGACCCAGCTAGTTTGGAGACTTTGTTGGTAGACTTTGTGACTTTTTAGTTACAAATCTGGATAGATGTCAAGTTCATTGGAAGTCTCAAAAAATAATATTTTCCCACATGGTCTGAAAGACTATTTGGAACAGCTGCAGCCAACCAAATCAAATATCAGTGAACAATAAGCAGCACACAGTCCCTCCCTGCACCAAAGGGAGCAAGAGAAACCACAGTGTAATGACCTCATTGATACGCAAATTAGCATATGACTAGCTATAACTTTTTGAGCAGCTGCTAGCTACTTTCCTTGGAAACAGTTAGCAAATCTGATTCTATGTTCTTGGCCACAGTCCAGCCAGGAACAACAAATTGCATAGCCTTAATTCAGTCTACCAACGTTTTGCCTTTAAGACTCATCCTACAGGCAAATTCCCCAGCTGAGACACTTGGTGGCCCATCATGTTTACTGCCTAAATAAAATATCAGTGATTCAGCAGGTAAATATAATTTTAATGAATCCAAAGTGTGATTCCCACCTGTTTGAAGTAATTAAATCTACACAAAAACTGAGTAGCAATGTAGCATAAGGGTTAGGGAGCTGGGTTTCCATCTCTGTGGTGGTGGGTTTGTTTCTCAGGTAGGACACTGCTGTTTTGCCTTGGAGGAAGGTACTTGGTAGCATGGTTTTGCTGAAAGCCTTTATCAAATAAGATTCAGATATGAATTTTATTGTAGACGCTTTAAAGGAGAAACTGCCTCCGCTGAACGAGTCAAGACCCACGAGCTGGCCTCTTCGAGGTCCCTGTGTTTTGAGAGGAGTGACATAGAAAGTCCCGTTCATCTTTACCCCTTGCAGACTGGTTATTTTCCTTTTGCACTGATTTTTGTTTTAGTGAATGTTTTATTAATATCTTGACCAAAGTCCCTCTTGTAGAATGTTTTGGTTAAGCTGTGAATTTTAAACTTGTCCTTTGTACTCTGGCTTGTCCTCCGATATGACTGTATTTACTGAACCCAAATTGCTTCAGTAAATATCCCGTGCATAAATGGATATAGTGTACAAATGTAAACTGTCTAATTCGTTCTGGATAAGGGCATCCGCTACATGCCTAAATCTAAATGTCATTACAATACACAGCTGTGATTCACTTGTGTGGCTTGGTAATGATATGGGGAAATAATACTGCAATCTTGACTTGTAAAATAATTGAAATACAAACCTCAGGAGCAACCATGGACCAATGCCAAGTGTTCTGTGAGACAAATACAGCAGGATACCCCTCTATCATACATTAAAGCAGTCAGGTATTAGCTTCTCAGTGTCTTTTTGCTTTCCAGCTGTGAAAATATTTCTTCACTGCGCTGCCATAAATACACACCATAAATATATCTGCCCCTGGAGAAAGGAGCGACCCACATTCGTGCGGAGAGATGGAGGGCCACACTTCACAGCTGACAGGGAATCAGATTCACAAGTGGTCTGTAAGGAACGCTGGGAATAAATGGGATCCTTCCTCTGGAGAACACTACACGCCAGTGTGTATAATTTGTGACTACTTGGAACTACAGTCATTGGTCAAGTGGTGCTCTGCTAAGTGAACTAAGTCAATGCGTCAGGATATGCTTGTGATGTAGAGCAGGGGCTAATTTGGTTATTGTTTACATTCAGGGAGGTGATGTGTGCCCTTTTAACTTACACACAGGATCCCTCTGTGCTGTGTAGTCTTTTAACTTACACACAGGATCCCTCTGTGCTGTGTACCCTTTTACACACAGGATCCCTCTGTGCTGTGTAGTCATAACTTACACACAGTATCCCTCAGTGCTGTGTACCCTTTTACACACAGGATCCCTCTGTGCTGTGTACCCTTTTACACACAGGATCCCTCTGTGCTGTGTACCCTTTTACACACAGGATCCCTCTGTGCTGTGTACCCTTTTACACACAGGATCTCTCTGTGCTGTGTACCCTTTTACACACAGGATCTCTCTGTGCTGTGTACCCTTTTACACACAGGATCCTTCTGTGCTGTGTACCCTTTTACACACATGATCCCTCTGTGCTGTGTACCCTTTTACACACATGATCCCTCTGTGCTGTGTACCCTTTTACACACAGGATCCCTCTGTGCTGTACCCTTTTACACACAGGATCCCTCTGTGGATGTACCCTTTTACACACAGGATCCCTCTGTGCTGTGTACCCTTTTACACACAGGATCCCTCTGTGCTGTGTACCCTTTTACACACAGGATCCTCTGTGCTGTGATCCTTCTGTGCTGTGTACCCTTTTACACACACACACAGGATCCCTTCTGTGCTGTGTACCCTTTTACACACAGGATCTCTCTGTGCTGTGTACCCTTTTACACACAGGATCCTTCTGTGCTGTGTACCCTTTTACACACAGGATCCCTCTGTGCTGTGTACCCTTTTACACACAGGATCTCTCTGTGCCCAAACAGAAGGAAAATAATGATCTTGTCATTTTATCGCACCAGAAAATACGATGACAGCATTCAGTTAGATTTTCATGATGTCTGTTCCATTCAGCCATCACTACTGTGCAATAATGTTTCAGACATAGACCCCAGAATTACAGTATCATAGTCAGCTATTGGTTACTGCATTCAAAATAATAGAAGAGTCACGTTCAAATAATTTCAATGCATTGGTACTTTTGTTTTGGAGTTTATTGTTGTTACTGTCAGGGAACAATAATTACCCAGGATTCCTAAAAACATGCCAAACTGCCTTTTGTTATTGAAAAAGACTCTGAAAAATAGCATAACGGATATTCTGATAAAGGAAATGAGTATGTTGGGAGGTGAGCCTGACAGCCGGGTGAGTGTGGATCGCCTGATTAATTGGTAACATGGGTGCTGCGTGGCTGGGGAATTGGGGGATTGCTTGTTTTGCTGGGGAACTCGCTGCACCCCTGAAATCATTCAGCTCATCAGGCACAGGAATCAGGTAGAAAGGAGCAGGACTGATTCTGCTTACCTGATCCCTGCATCTCAGCTGTCTGTGGTGGGTGGAGCTGTGAACCTGGGCTGGGGGGGTTGTGGGGGTCAGCATTGATGGCTCCTGATTTTGCCATTATAAGTGACAGCAGTGGTCTATGACCCAGTGAGGTGTGTCCGGTCTATTATGGAGAACATTGATACAATCATCAATTTTAGAAATAAAATGAAACATAGAAATTCAATGAAATAATGCTAATGCAAGCTTATGTAAAGCCACCAGCTATTGTAAAACACCATAAGTAGCACTCCCAGGTTGCCTATCAAAGAGAAGGAGCTGTTTTTGACTGCTTCAGTTTGGAATAATCAGGGCAGACTGTGATCAGGAGTGCTATCTGCCTGTACCATCAGAGCTAGGGAGGGTTGATGAAAGCATCAACTATTAATGTGATATGGTTTTGAAATGGCTACACTGGCAGAGACCTTATCCTACATGTATGTGATATGTACATCACTGACATAGCTATTTGGTTTCACTTGCCTTTCATTACTAAGCTTGCATTACAGATGCAATGTTGATTACTCAGCTATTTGTTTCATTGTAGGAGAAAAGCCTTTTTTCTCTTCTACTCATTCACATATGACTCAAAAGAGGAAGTATCAAAAGTATCATCTGTAATACAAATTACAAATGTAAGAACCAACAGTGTCAAAAATGAAAGCTCTGCCTGGTTTGGAAAATGTATCACTTGTCATTCCTGGAGAGGAATGTTTGACACACCAGATACAGTATCAAAGAGCAGCACCTTGCTCCTCTCATTGACTACTGCAGTGATTTTCAACCACTGTGCCGCGTGAGAGATCGTCAGGTGTGCCGTGAGAAATTATCAAATTTCACTTAATTAGTCTTTAAATTCTTTTTTTATTATTAACATTTATTAATTATTATCTGCAACTAATATGCCATGTCGAGTGTCTGTGCTGTTATATAGTGACTGGCAGGGTAATGTAATATTCTTCCGGGTGGCAGCAGGTAGCTAATTGCCTCGTTCCTTAGAGACAAGAGAATTAGTGCCGCATGCGACTGGTCGTGGTGATAGTGATGGAGAAGTTTTTAAAAAGGAAAAATGCAAACTCCGAACTGGGCCCTGGACAAGATTCTGACCCAGGTGAAGGTCCTAGTATGAGTGGTGCTAAAAAGAAAGCAAAGACGGTGAGCTCGAACCAATACAGCGAAAGCTATCTTTCGTTCGGATTTACTTTCACCGGGGATGAGACGACACCGGGTGAGCTTTCGAACAGGAATAGTTAAGGTCTCGTTATTATAACCATAAACATACAGGGACGTCTGTTAGACTGACCATCTAAAAAGGGAATCGAATACTCAGGAAAACTACTTAACAATGCGTGCTTATTGGCAAGCTTTTCAAAGTTTAGAACTCTTGAAGAAGGTAACCGTCCACTTTCCTTTATATTAATAATGACGTGTTTAAGAAAGTGTCTGATAAATCTATAAATGATATGTACGACTGTCATTGTGACGTAACTGTAATATTCACCGCACAATCCACAACCTCTATGATGTCACGTTTGCACAAACACAAGTGTATAAATTAAGAGCGAGCAGAATATTGAGATTGTTGGGAGAAGAAAGCAACTTCTGGAAGAACGAAGAAGAGATGGCGGCGAAAGAAGAAGCCGCCAGACTGATCCTGCCCATTGTCGACGAACTGTGGGACCGGAGCATTGTGACGGGAAAACCGATCCGCACCTTGGTCTTCGAATGCCTACTGGAATGCCACCTTCAGCTGACACATGGATGGAGGAAAGAGATGATCGACCGTGTGAAGGCACTCAGTCAGCTATCTGGCATTCGTGTCGAAGACCTGCTCCAATGTGTGCTTTCAAACGAGGAGTTGCCCGAGTTTGCGCTTTGTGATTACGTGAACAGCTCCATGGCAACCGTGGAAAAATCTGCCTTGGAGGTTTCCGATTTGGCCATGGAAGAGATCGAAGAGGAGGAGGAGGAGGAGAAAGAGAAAGAGAAAGCAACGGCTGTTGCCATGGAGGAAGCCACGGAAAAACCAAAGGAGGCTGAGAGTACATCTTTTTGGAAAAAACTATTTGGCAGAAAAAAGAACAAGAGTTCTACTGTTGACCAGGCGGTCGGAACAGCCGAGGAGGGGAGCGTGGAGGCCAAGGAGAAAAAGGTCCATGCCCCCAAGGTGTGGAAGAAGATCAAAAATTTCCTGACACCATCCAGGGGATTCGGTTATGCTCGACTCTGAAGAGGAATTTGAGAGGGTGAGTTTGTGGCAGTTAGTTAGCTCGCTAAGCGATCTATGAATGTCATCAATTTCTTAATTTTATACGTAAAGCGTACTGGTTTGCGAACACATCTCTAAAACATTCAGAGCTAGTGGCAACGTAGCTGCTCAGAAATACCGCATCCTGCAGCGCAATTGACAGTAAAGCCAATACACTGTAAATGCATAGGCTCTCTGAAATCCGCTGTGGAAACATGGCAGATCTCATGGGGCTACGCATTTAGAGTATATAAGGCTGTATTGTCAATGGTGCCGCGGTATGCGATATTCCTTTTTTTAGGATTGCGAGGGAAAGTTCATGAGCCCGAGTGGCTACTGTATATGCCATGCTCATACTTAAACCAGATTTATTAGCAATGCGTTGCTAATAGCGCTGGGTGTTTTCTGGATGTGTTGCTAAACTAGCACGTTTTACAAGTGAAATTAAGAAATTGGTCACATTTAGACTGATTCACGAGCTTACTGCCACAAACTCACTTCCTATACTGTACTTCATAACAGTTCCTGGCAGTTTTCAGAGAATGACCATTAAATTAAACCAAAACTAATCACCGAGTTTATTATCCATTGTGAGGCCCCATGAGCGTTACGTCGTGCGTAGCAGCTTTAATTGGTCAGAATTCGAGCCCGATGTGTTAAAATACAAGTTTGACCATTCAGAACAGAAGTAGAGAGAGCTCCACTTATCATTCAGTATGTGTGATGAATCAAATAACGGCATCTGTAACGCCAATGTAGATAAAAGGTATTACGACTAGTCAAAATGCATTTGCAGGTATCTTAAATTAAACTATTGAGGTATTGGGTCCAATAAGGCTTTGGGAGTCATATGGTAAGGTCTGCACTATTGAGATCTTGGGTCCAATAAGGCTTTGGGAGACATATGGTAAGATCTGCACTATTGAGGTCTGGGGTCCAATAAGGCTTTGGGAGTCATATGGTAAGGTCTGCACTATTTAGGTCTTGGGTCCAATAAGGCTTTGGGAGTCATATGGTAAGGTCTGCACTATTGAGATCTTGGGTCCAATAAGGCTTTGGGAGTCATATGGTAAGATCTGCACTATTGAGATCTGGGGTCCAATAAGGCTTTGGGAGTCATATGGTAAGGTCTGCACTATTGAGGTCTTGGGTCCAATATGGTTTTGGGAGTCATATGGTAAGATCTGCACTATTGAGGTCTGGGGTCCAATAAGGCTTTGGGAGTCATATGGTAAGGTCTGCACTATTGAGGTCTTGGGTCCAATATGGTTTTGGGAGTCATATGGTAAGATCTGCACTATTGAGATCTGGGGTCCAATAAGGCTTTGGGAGAAATATGGTAAGATCAGCACTATTGAGGTCTTGGGTCCAATAAGGTTTTGGGAGTCATATGGTAAGATCAGCACTATTGAGGTCTTGGGTCCAATAAGGCTTTGGGAGTCATATGGGAAGATCTGCACTTTTGAGGTCTTGGGTCCAATAAGGCTTTGGGAGTCATATGGGAAGATCTGCACTATTGAGGTCTGGGGTCCAATAAGGCTTTGGGAATCATATGGTAAGATCTGCACTATTGAGGTCTTGGGTCCAATACGGTTTTAGGTCCTGATCACATATCACAGAGGAACCTGCACATAAATTAAATCAACCCATCTGTGACATTCTCAACACGTCACATCAGGAAGGTAGATTTCCCTCCCAGTGGAAAGAGGCCACAGTTGTGCCAATCCCAAAGTCTCAGCCACCATCAGCAGACCAGTGAAAGCTAATATCTTTAACCACTCAGCTGTCCAAGATTTCAGAGGGCTTTGCATGGAACATTTCATCAAACATAGACCCAGAACAGTTTAGAAGTATATCGGGCAGATATCAACCCATGCTCCTGTTAGTCTTCTTAACTATTTACGTAAATAGGCTGACATTCCATTAACCCTACCTACCCACACTGCTACAGATTTCTCTCAGGTGTTTGACAAAAATGACCACACTATAGCAATCAAACACCCTACTGATAAAGGCTTCAGGCCAGCATTGGTGACATGGCTCTGTAGATTTGTGGTTTGTTGTAAGGAGAGGGTTTGCAACCAATATAGTTTTTCAGATTGGCAAGAGAGAGAGGACAAGCAAAACCATAACACTGATAACGTTCATTGGAAAGCTGTATTTTTATTGTAGTTGTTTAATACCCATGGATTTCAGCCTTGTATGACTGCAAGATTGGCATCAATAAAATTTGAAACTTGAAATTATTTATGTCTGTCTTTTCTTTCAGGCATGAATTGTTTGAATCTGAGTGTTCCAATAACTGCCCTTTAAATGACATGTTAATACTTGGCTACACAATAGCAGGGACTGATAAAAAGGTCTGATCTAGAGTGATACAGCTTATCAAGCCATTGCACATAACATCTCATGATGGTAGCATTTGATCCCCAACACAAGTGCTTTTATCTCTGGCGGTTGATGGCTCATTAATTTATCCAGCTAACATGTTTAGTTTCCCACTGATGTGTTCTGTTTCAGTCTGAGGTCATCTTTGTGGGCGTCGGCCTGGACAAGACTCTGCAGATTCAATGATTTTCTCAAGATATGCCATTTCAGGGCATGTCATGCGGTGTTAAGGTGATGTACCAATCGAAAAATCTGTGTTGAATTTTGTGTCCTGCGACACTCTTAAATATGACCAAAGATTTATTCAGAGATTAACAACACATGGCAATTAATTGTTCATGGAAATTCCTGAAGTTCCTCTATCTTTGTTACCGCCAATAACCAGGTGAACATTCTGGAAAAAAGTAACACACAAACCATTTTACACTTTCTATGTGAATACTTAAAGGTGGATTTAAAAGGAGCTTTCATAGTCAAGTGATACATAGCAATTAATGCCTATCGTGTATTTATATTCTCAGTCCAGATTTCAGCCGCCCCAGTGCCAGGTGCAACAGAGGGAAGTGCTGCAATAACAGCCCAGAGGCAGAAAAGCAGACTAGCCAAACAGGATTATGAAAAATAGGTTCCCTTGAAATTCAGTCTTTTATATCTTTTATTTCATGTTATGTATTATGGAGGTTCTACAGACACATAAAGTGCGGTGTCTTTTGTCAAACTGTTGACTTTGTGATGCTAGTTTAGGAGAAGCTCCCTTCCAGAGAGTGCAAGCACTGCTTCTATCCCCACAGAAGCCACCAGTTCAGTTCATCAGTTCACATCTTTCAAATGCAATGTAGTTTTGTAGCAATAATTAACTGTGAAAAAGGCTTTGGGTACCTGCATCTGGTCCTTAGTTTTTGTGTATGTTTGTGACATTAAGCCAACCACTAAATCTTTGCCAGCCAACAATTAGTTTTTGAACAAAAACCCCAGTCAGCGTCATTCTTCTTAAAATCATTTCTTACAGATTTTGTGTTTTGTCTGTATATACAGTCAAGCCCAAAATTATTCATACCCCTGGCAAATTTTGACTTAAAGTTACTTTTATTCAACCAGCAAGTTTTTTTCTTGATTGGAAATGACACAGGCTTCTCCCAGAAGATAATAAGACCATGTACAAGAGGCATCATTGTGGAAAAAATTATTTCTCAGCTTTTATTTACATTTGAACAAAAAGTGGCATGTCCAAAATTATTCATACCCTTCTCAATAATCAATAGAAAAGCCTTTATTGGCTGTTACAGCAATCAAACGCTTCCTATAATTGCTGACCAGCTTTTTGCATGTCTCCACTGGTATTTTTGCCCATTCATCTTTAGCGATGAGCTCCAACTCTTTCAGGTTGGAGGGTCTCCTTGCCATCACCCTGATCTTTAGCTCCCTCAACAGGTTCTCAATTGGATTCAAGTCAGGACTCTGGCTGGGCCACTGCAAAACATTAATGTTTTTGCCTGCTAACCATTTCTTCACCACTTTTGCTGTGTGTTTTGGGTCGTTGTCATGCTGAAATGTCCACTGGTGCCCAAGGCCAAGTTTCTCTGCAGACTGCCTGATGTTGTTGTTGAGAATCTTGATGTATTGCTCTTTTTTCATGGTGCCGTTTACTGTGATTATGTTCCCTGGTCCATTGGCTGAAAAACACCCCCAAAGTATTAGGTTCCCACCACCATATTTGACAGTGGGGATGGTGTTCTTAGGTTTGAAAGCTTCTCCTTTTTTACGCCAAATGAAGGATACATCATTGTGGCCAAACAATTCAATTTTTGTTTCATCTGACCATAAAACAGAAGACCAGAAGTCTTCTTCTTTGTCCAGATGAGCATTTGCAAAGGCCAAGCGGGCTTTTGTGTGCCTTATCTGGAGAAGTGGCATCCTCCTTGGTCTGCGTCCATGGAACCCAGCAGTGTGCAGTGTTCGTTGGACTGTCTGCCTTGAGATGTTGCAACCAGCACAGCCCAGATTCACCAGGATGGCCTTGATGGTGATCCTTGGATTCTTTTCACCTCTCTCACTATCCTCCTGGCCAGCACAGATGTCACTTTTGGCTTCCGACCACGTCCTCTGAGATTTTCCACAGTGTGGAACGTCTTGTATTTTTAATAATACTTTGCACTGTAGCTACGGGAACTTGAAAACATTTAGATATGGCCTCATAGCCCTTTCCTGACTTGTGAGCAGCCACAATGCGCAGCCACAGGTCCTCAGTGAGCTCCTTTGTCTTAGCCATGACTGTTCACAAACCAACTGCAGAGAGCTGCCATTTTTCACCTGCTGAGTTGATTAAAACAGCTGTTCCCAATGAATCAGGGTAATTGGGATGCTTTAGAACACCTCGGACTATTTGGAATGGTACAGAACTTTAGATTTTCCCATAGACTGTGACAGTTTTGCAAAGGGTATGAATAATTTTGGACATGCCACTTTTTGTTCAAATGTAAATAAAAGCTGAGAAATATTTTTTTCCACAATGATGCCTCTTGTACATCGTCTTATTATCTTCTGGGAGAAGCCTGTGTCATTTCCAATCAAGAAAAAAACTTGCTGGTTGAATAAAAGTAACTTTAAGTCAAAATTTGCCAGGGGTATGAATAATTTCGGGCTTGACTGTATATCCACATACATACATTGTGTATCTAGTATTGAGGAGACTAAACTCTGCTTTAGTCTTATTGGATGAGCCCTTGGTACGATCTGCAAACCACCCTGCAGAATAGTGATAGTAATTAGTATCAACTGATTCAGCATCCGCTCTAAATTCTCTTCAAAACAGGTGAATCAGTCACTAACACTCATTACACACTGTGTAAACCTTATGCATTGTGGTTATTGCACTGGACCATGAGGGTGGTGTGTGCTAAGCTATGCAATGTAAATTACCTGTTTTATTTTTGCCATGCAATTTTATTGCAGAGTGCATGAAATTGTACATTAACAGAGGCTGCCTGGCTAATTAATTTGCAAAGCTCACGTGCAGGTTTCCGTATTGGGTACATTGGGTGCAGTGCCATCTGGTGGTAAGTAAATGAACCTATGTGGAATGTGTGCACAAGGTTTTTATGAAAATAATGCAAGCTTCAGTACAAACTAAATGTGCCGCCACTCTTTGTAATTCTAATAAAGGAGACTAATTTTTATGCAATTATGTGGCTCTCAAGTTTGTTTCTCCAGCCCCACTGTGTATGCTTGTCTCCATTCAAAGAACAGTCGCACCCCCTGAGTCACAATAAGCCATTGCTTGCTCTTAAGTGATGGTGAGGATGAAAGTGCTGATTTACCCTATTATGCTGCATTCTGTCAGAGCCAGGCCCATATTTCACACTCCAGTGCAGGTAAACTGTCAGCCAGATAAAGAAATGTTTTCATTCTCTTATTGTGCCATAAGGCACATTGTTTCTTTAAAGGAGGATACACTTTGTTGGTTGAATTATACATCGACACGTAGATCAGTGAAGTCCTAATTAGTGAAAGTGTAGGTACCTAGTCACTGAAACCAAACCATTTGATAGACAATGAGGAAATCATGAAGAAAGCAAATGGCACTGAGACAAACATGTATTGTGTTAATATCAAATCAAAGAAAAAGATGATAGTTGGTCTTATACTCATGTTCAGTAATCTTAATTTATCAAGTGATTGACAGAAACAAAAACCAACAAACACGGGGGGGGCCAGGACCCAACCTGAGTACAGCAGTGTTACGTTTTACTTCAGGTGTATGATGTGTAGCATGAACATCCTTTTATTTTGCATTAAGACCATAACCAACCTGTCCTCTTCAGCAACGCACCAGCATTCCCCGTCTGAGAGCTCAGCCTCCCACCTAAATATTTCTCCACCATTTCATTCTCCTTTTCATACATGTACAAAGCCAGCATGGGTAAAACACAAACTACACGATTCAATTGTGTCAAGACTTAGGACAGAGAAACAATAGCTATTAAGGTTATTGGAGGGGTTGTCCAGTTCTTCACCTGAAAGTCGACTGTCTGTGTGTTCCACTCTCTCTAGATGAGTACTCTCTGCATTTGTGTGAGTGGTTTTGCCTTACACAGTGACGAGCTTAGACACTTCAGCCTCTTCCACAGAAAAAGGGACCTTTGCGACTGGCCATTCTGGGTCTGGAGGTGAGTCTCAGATCCACTGCCGTGGGAAAGTGCGAGAGCACTGCACCTGTCAGCAGAGCAGTCAGTGGGAGTTCTCTCTGCTCGTCTGGTGACTCAAACTCGAGACACCTCCAACTGGCGACAGACGCCGGTCTGAGTCACTCTCAACCCATCTAGGAGGAGGAGAGGGTTCAGCTCAGGGGAGTCTGACCACAGTCGCACTCTTGCACTTCCAGAAGACTTATGGAGGGGAAAATTGCCTGCAGGCTCCAGCATGATCACAGAGCCTTTGCAATGACCTGCCAGAAAACAGGCTGTGGAGGTGGAGAGCACAGCCTGTCTTACACTCAGTCTGTCTTTGCTTTATGTGGATGCTGTGTGTTCTGTGTCAACATTCTGTTCTAGTTTTGATATCTGAAGAATAACATAGGCAGGACAAGCTCAGCACTATTAAAAGGAATAAAGACTTTTTTCCTTTATATTCAGAGGCTATGTTCTCTTTTCCAGAGAAGGTTTTGTGGGTGGAAACAAGAATTTTCTTGTGCCAACAAGTCAACTGGTTAGGTTACCTTGACTATTACAGTGTGTAAAAAAAACTGTAAAAAATATATATGCATGATTGCTCTGAATTATGAATTATGAATGGAAGATCATGATCAATGTGATATATACTCAGTGTTTTACTGTTTGTTTCATTTCATGCCTGTTGTATTACTGCCATCTATTGGCCACCCTCAGCTGCACTCTGAAAGTGAAAACCAAGCCCCTTTCTGTAGACAGACAGGGAGACAGTCACCGCGTAGACACCTACCAAATTAGCATCACATATACTGTGCCTGCATGGGTGAAACTTAACATATTACAAAAAATTATGTGATAAAATTCAAACATAAAATAGTAAAGCATACAGTCTCAATACAAACTATTGATCTGGTCAATTATTTGTCTACAAGCCAGTCATACTGAACTGAAGGCCCTGTGTGAAATAAAAATTAGTACAGTAACCGGATTACATTTTGTCCTACCTATTTTTTGCCTTTATTTGTGTATGTACTATGTAATCATTTCAATTTGGAAAGCAGTATCCAATTAGACATTCATTTTAATTCTGAAGGCAGTGGCTGAGAGTAGGAAAGGACAGGCAGTTTTATGAATATATTTCATACAGCAGCAATTTTCATGATCTTCACTGTCTAAGTATACTCAAATCCATCAGTTTACCTACATTCCTACTTACACAACAGAACTGGAAAAAAAACTGAACAAAGAATCAAAAAGATCACAAGAATTTAAACATTTTCTGTTCCTAAGTGTCAGAGATAACAATGATTTATAGGTAGATGTATTTAGCCGAAGGATGGAAATAAATTTTCCCTGATGTATTTGTTTATGATACGCCAGTAATGAGCTTGCCTGATATGTCAAATTTAACAGCTGTGTCATTTCAGTGAAGAGTGAAGACAAGAAAATCTCAACTAAATGTGTGAGGAGTACTTAGGATTTCCAGCTCAAATGAGATTTTTGACAGTACATTGTCTCAGTTAGAGACACTGTATCCCAGGCCATTTTGCCCTGGGTTCCCAGGCATATGCAGGGGCACTTGCATGCGTGCCAAAAACATTAGCAAACTTGTATCCACATCAGCAGTGAGCCACTCCTCACCAGAGCACGTTTAATCTATTCTCAGATTGTTACAGATGGCACAACACAGGTGGCATTCTCAGATGGTGATTCACAACACAACAAGCATTGCTAAATCTGTGTGGGGCCCAGGTGTGTGTTTATTTAAAGACTTTGAAACTGTGAAATTAAGCTGTGGCTAGCAGGGATGTGATTATCTCTCCCAGGAAAGGGTAAGTATACACAGAAATTGTCCAAAGATTGTGGCCGAGGGAAAAAATCAAACCCTTTTCACTTTTATCACCTGCCAAGCTCTCGTTCCAGAAAAAGCATTTCATCAGCTTATGAGTACACCGTATATGAAAATCAAAGCTGACACTCTTGCAAGTGAGAGAGACTGAATCAGTACTTCCTATAACATCAGCTGGAATGGCTAAAAAAATTGGCTATCATTGTAACGGCTAAAAATGTGAAAAATGCATGTCTAAAACAACATGGGATCAAACAGATTTTGAAAGAGGTCACATAGCTGAGACCTGAATTTCAGGTGACAATCACAGAAACAGTTGTGCCAGTTAAGAAGCTGCATAGAGCAGAGACGAGAGCCACATCTGGCAATGATTGCTGGTGTGGGTAACTACAGGGAATTTCAGACAGTGCTAGCTTGTGATAAGTGTTTGCGCTGCCATTGGTCTCAGATCTGTACACCTCCCTGTGTCAAAGTCAGCAATGAGTATCACACTCCAGCGGGTCACATTCATGTGACAGACATTTTGTCCAGTATCGTACACTTGCCCTCCTGTTGGCTGTCCAGTTTAGGAGAACAGCTGACAAGGGTTGACATATTCATGCTGGTGTGCAGAGGTCAGGAGGGAAATCTGTGTCATTGCTGTGTGGTTGAATCACGTTTCAGGGCTGTTGCTCTGGGGATGGACTTACATTGAGCAGGTGTTGTGGATCCTGATTCTGATCCTGATTTTGGCAGAAAAAAAGGATTTTGTTTATTTTATTCATTTTAAAATAATCTATTTCATTCATTTCAAGGCAATCAAATAACAGATATCCTGTCCATGACTGTGAATACATACCTGTTCCTCCAGTCCATGACCGAGCACACATACCTGTTCCCCCTGTCCATGACTGAGTGCACATACCTGTTTCCCCTGTCCATGACTGAGCGCACATACCTGTTTCCCCTGTCCATGACTGAGCGCACATACCTGTTCCTTCTGTCCATGACTGAGTGCACATACCTGTTTCCCCTATCCATGACTGAGCGCACATACCTGTTCACCTGCCCATGACTGAGCGCACATACCTGTTCCCCCGCCCATAACTGAGCGCACATACCTGTTCCCCCTGTCCATGACTGAGCGCACATACCTGTTCCCCCTGTCCATGACTGAGCGCACATACCTGTTCCCCCTGTCCATGACTGAGTGCACATACCTGTTCCCCTGTCCATGACTGAGCGCACATATCTGTTCCCCCTGTCCATGACTGAGCGCACATACCTGTTCCCCTGTCCATGACTGAGTGCACATACCTGTTTCCCCTGTCCATGACTGAGCGCACATACCTGTTCCTCCTGTCCATGACTGAGCGCACATACCTGTTCCTCCTGTCCATGACTGAGCTCACATACCTGTTCCTCCAGTCCATGACCGAGCACACATACCTGTTCCCCCGCCCATGACTGAGCGCACATACCTGTTCACCCGCCCATGACTGAGCGCACATACCTGTTTCCCCTGTCCATGACTGAGCGCACATACCTGTTCACCCGCCCATGACTGAGCGCACATACCTGTTCCCCCTGTCCATGACTGAGAGCACATACCTGTTCACCCGCCCATGACTGAGCGCACATACCTGTTCCCCCTGTCCATGACTGAGTGCATATACCTGTTCATCCGTCCATGACTGAGCGCACATACATGTTCCCCCTGCCCATGACTGAGCGCACATACCTGTTCCCCGCCCATGACTGAGCACACATACCTGTTCCCCCTGTCCTTGACTGAATGCACATACATGTTCCTCCTGTCCATGACTGAGCGCACATACCTGTTCCCCCGTCCATGACTGAGCGCACATACCTGTTCCCCCTGTCCATGACTGAATGCACATACCCCCCTGTCCATGACTGAGCGCACATACCTGTTCCTCCAGTCCATGACTGAGCGCACATACCTGTTCCCCCGTCCATGACTGAGTGCACATACCTGTTCCCCTGCCCATGACTGAGCGCACATACCTGTTCCTCCAGTCCATGACTGAGCGCACATACCTGTTCCTTCTGTCCATGACTGAGTGCACATACCTGTTCCCCCTGTCCATGACTGAGTGCACATACCTGTTCCCCTGCCCATGACTGAATGCACATACCTGTTCCCCCTGTCCATGACTGAGTGCACATACCTGTTCCCCCTGTTCATGACTGAATGCACATACCTGTTCCTCCTGTCCATGACTCGATGCACATACCTGTTCCCCCTGTCCATGACTGAGTGCACATACCTGTTCCCCCTGTCCATGACTGAATGCACATACCTGTTCCCCCTGTCCATGACTGAGAGCACATACCTGTTCCTCCAGTCCATGACTTAGCGCACATACCTGTTCCCCCTGTCCATGACTGAGCACACAAAGCTGTTCCCCCTGTCCATGACTGAACACACATACCTGTTCCCCCTGTCCATGACTGGGAGCACATACCTGTTCCTCCAGTCCATGACTTAGCGCACATACCTGTTCCCCCTGTCCATGACTGAATGCACATACCTGTTCCTCCAGTCCATGACTGAGCGCACATACCTGTTCCCCCTGTCCATGACTGAGTGCACATACCTGTTCCCCTGTCCATGACTTGCACATACCTGTTCCCCTGTCCATGACTGAATGCACATACCTGTTCCTCCAGTCCATGACTGAGTGCACATACCTGTTCCCCCTGTCCATGACTGAGTGCACATACCTGTTCCCCCTGTCCATGACTGAATGCACATACCTGTTCCTCCAGTCCATGACTGAGCGCACATACCTGTTCCCCCTGTCCATGACTGAATGCACATACCTGTTCCTCCAGTCCATGACTGAGTGCACATACCTGTTCCCCCTGTCCATGACTGAGTGCACATACCTGTTCCCCCGCCCATGACTGAATGCACATACCTGTTCCCCCTGTCCATGACTGAGTGCACATACCTGTTCCCCCTGTCCATGACTGAGTGCACATACCTGTTCCCCCTGTCCATGACTGAGCGCACATACCTGTTCCTCCTGTCCATGACTGTGAATACATACCTGTTCCCCCCGTCCATGGTAGGGAAGCAGCCCATGATGTCTACCATGATTCACACCATAGGGGCACTGGCCTGTTTTTGCTACAGGGAGTATGGGGCTGGCAGGGCTGTCCTTTCAGGGCCATTCAGGCATTAGAGCAGCTGTAGCTCTGCACATCACATTTACCATGGTCCCAGTAGGGCTGCGACTGTTGCCACTGCAGGGACTTTGTCATGCCATGTAGCCCCAGCCCGGGCTTACCTGCAGGACCACCTCTGCTGAAGAGTCTTAGACATGACAAGCTGTCAAGTTAAGGAAGCAGTCTCTTCTTCACTGCCATTATTCTGTCAGGGCTGGTAGCCACCCCCTGGGTCAGGCATATGCCAGGAAACTGGTCTGCTGGCACAGAGATGACACTTCTTATGGGTTTAGAATGAGATCAGCCAAATTGACCTGTTTCACATGTAGGAAGAAGCCATAAAGAGCAGCAAGCAGCCGCTTATCTAGGTAAACTACACAGTTTGAGCAAAGAACAGGACTTATTTGTTTGTTTCTGAGGAATTGCAGAGATCGGCCTCCAGGTGGCTCACACAGAGTACATACGCTTGGGAAGCAGATGAGAATGCTGTGGCTGGGGGTTTGAGTCTCAGCGGCACCATTACCAGCTATGGCCGGACATCAGCACTTCAGATATAGTATATAGTTTTCCCATATGTTTGAATATAAAATATGTGTTACTTTGTACAGCAATTTTTGTACATCTTCAAAAATGCCAACCATTTCTGAGCTCAATATTGGAGTGGGAGGAGGGTTAAGAGTAATTATATATTCGGCTCTTATTTATTCAAACAGCATTATTGTCCTTGGGTACACACCTACAATCCCAAGTGAAGATTAATGTCTTCTTGAAAGACAAGGCAATTACCTCTCAACTTACACACAAAGTTCCAGGCTTACATGCCTACAGCACCTCATGCCCAAGTCCCATGGGGCACCAGTACATCAGATTTAAAAAAGGCCAAACTCCAGAGCAGCTTGAGGGGAGAAAAGAGTTCATTTTCTAGAATGCCTCAACCCAAGGAACTATTAGCTCCCAGGTACTGAGGACAATAGCTTGCCCTTATCTAAATAATGGATACTTAGAATTGCATAACAATAGAATGAGACTTAGAGCAGTTTAATGGACTGAGCTGTTTCCTCCAGGGGCAGTGGGTGTATGCTCATTTATGAATATCTTTGACATGACTTGGCTCCTAATTCTTATTTAGCCAAGTGCCGATTGTAGCCGGTAGGATTCACTTAAAAAGCTCTCTGTCACACCAGCATGTTGCATGACAGGCTCAGTACAATTATATATTTATTTCTGCATAACAAAAAGGGTAAAATTGTCATTTAACACAATCCGATGGTAAAACATAATAATTCAATACATTGTTTCAAAGCATTTATTCTTTTCAAGTTATATGGAGAAGGTTAACCTCTGAGTCTGGTCAAAAAAAAATTTATGTCACAAAAAAATTTAAAAAGGTGGTAATTTGGCGCATGAAGAGGTTTGATCTCCTGTAATATAACCAATGAAATAATATGTCAATATATGTCAATGATTAAATGGAAAAATCATCTACATGTTTTTAAGAGGAGCACTGCATGGGTCCAATGGTACCTAAAAATTGGAGAGAGGAGGAAATACCTCACAGTCACCATGTGTGGATTCTTTTTTATTCTTCTTACCATGTTTAAATAAAGACTTTAAACTTTTCCATTAAGAGGGCTTTTGACACCCACTTGTTTGCCATGTTTACTTTTTTATATTTTTGGTTTGCAAACCAAACCTGTTTTTCAGAGATAAATGTTTCCCAAAAACCACTGACCCATCAATGTCTGTTCTCAGAAACATGTTAGTTTGTGTGGCCTTCCCTTATTTTGACCCCAACGCCTTCCCTAAATCCACTCCCCTTTAAGTGAACACAAACACAGCACACACAACAGGCTATGCTGCAGGCCATGATATTATTCACGGTCTCCTTTTCTTTCTCCGTGCTGCAGACAATTTGGCACTGTCTCAGGAAAAGCTAGGTAGTTATTTTTACATTTTAGTGCTACAATAGGACATATGGTAATTTATTACGTTGGATATGTACAATAACCTGGTTATTTAATATTTTAGTACAGGGCTTTGGTAATATTCAGTTTAGTGATTTTATTTTGCTGAGTTATTTCAATATTTATTCTTAAAATGTTAATGTGTTACATGATATTGTGTTTAGATAGTTGTATTTCTATCTGTTTTGCTTTAAAAACATACATCTTGAGACAATAAACTTTTTTAAAACTACATTCAAGCTAAGGAGACATTTCACACAAGTTATATTCAAAGGTAAATTCACTGCAACAGTGGGACATTACGCCACCCTGTGTACTGTTTTATAATGTAGCCCATAATCATTCCGTCTGCCAATGCGAGAAACAACTAATGGCGCGAAGCCTAGTCGACATATGAATTTATGAAATTACACTGGTGGAATATCGTCTGTAATTAGGTTTTGATTTTATTCAAATGGCATCTCATCATTGTCCAAGTGATGTTAGAAAACCATGAGTAATGAAGGGATAGCAAGTTAGAATGTAGGCTACTATCACGCCATTATCAGATTATGTAGCCAGCCGATGAAGCTCTTCTGTGTATTAATCGGATAAACCAAGTTACCCCCATCACCTTCTTAAAAAAATACCTGGCTCCCTTCAAAGAGAAAGAACCGCAATTCCCCTCATGGAAAACAGTGAAGTGTTCTGGATAAATAAATATTCAGTGAGTGATAACATTAGGCTGTTTGTTAAACCAGAATAAGAGTGCCAAGTAAGAAGCCACACGAGACGCTAAAATCATCACGTTTATTTACATTTTGCTTGTACATCTGCAGATGTTCTCACTCTCACAGAGACGAACTTGCTCGTTATTCTCTGACATTGAAGTTCCAGATAAATAATCATTGTGCAAACATTTCAACTACCGGGTGTGCTGAAAAACATGTAGCAAATGGTCATGTGTTTTATGTTGGCAATGGCGTGACTGGCCAGTGACAGATATGCCTCCCTTTCATTCAGAGCCAAAGTTGAGTTCATCGGTGTCCTGAAGTAGAACGTTATATGCAAACTGTGTTCTGTTCCGTTACGAGCTCATTCAGAGGACCATTTGAATTTTATGTGTTCACAGATAACCTTATGACACATAAGTGTCATTACAAATGACCAAGTGTGATAAGTGCACTTAGAAGGGTACATAGGCCACCACCAGTGCACCGCAGACTTCTGTGCCAATTTTTAAACAGATTATCGTTATATTTGCACAACAGTTCGATTTGAGAAATTCCTCGTTGTTTTAGTGCGAACCTCGTCCGAAGTTGAAGGAAAACAGCTTGCCTCGCCGATCGTTGCTGTTGCTGTTATATAACACGGGAAGAGCTCGGTGTCTCTCCCTCTCTGTTCAGGAAGCGAGGCAGGGACGCTGTGCACATTTCCTCTTGTAGAATCATTTGCTCGGTCAAACGTCTTGCTGGGCCGTGCGCAGCAGCTAGCTTTCAAACAAGCACTGACAGACGGCGGACCCGTGTTTGTGTGTGAAGGGGAACCCAGAAGTAAGCTTACGAGTCTTAAAGTCTGAAAAAGGACACTCAGCGCCAAACCTAACCTTTGTTGCTTTACTTCGACCCGACAGGTAAGTATAAGGTAATCATCACTTGTATCTCATCGATTTAGTTTTTAAAAAGGGCTATTTGCGCTTGGTTCGGTCGCTGCAACAAATAGCCTTTAATAGTTCCAGTGTTACCAAGACGCGATTCAGGGAGGTGATTTGTTGTCAACACAAGTGCTACATTTGAGTTTTTCCCAAATGTAACCATCAGTGAACTAAATATAAATATCACATTTTGTTCCTTTTAGCTACAATTCGTGTGCGATGTGTTCTTTTTAAGGAATTTTAAAATACAAGAGTCCCACAAAGCACGAACCATAATAGGACGACGTCTAGGGTAGCATATGCTGTTTTACGCTGACTACAGCGATGAAGTTAATTGTAACACGTTAGCTAATAGTTGGTTACCGATCGTTTATCTAAATATTACTTTTAGAGTTGTACTTCCGCAATTGTATTTGATCGAGATTCGAATCACATTGTAACATTTGCTTGCCAGCTGCTGTAGCTAACGCTACGTGACTTTCCTTGGCTCAGCATGGTAGATCGCCACATGCTTTTGGTGGCCTCGTATCGGAAGCTTCTGAGATTCAGTTTCGACTCAGAATAACCATTTAAATATAGATTGGTAGCTAACTTGCAACTGAAATGATGTGTAGTTAGGTAGCCATATCTAAGTAAGATGTTTCCCAGTCTACTATTTGGACACAACATGTCGACCTGGGTAGCTGACTGTTTACTACTCAATGGACTAATTCTCTGTACATAGGCTTTAGAAGGCAGCTAGCTAGCTTGCTAGCTATATTGGGGTAGAACCGTATTTGCCAGTCTAGTGGCTAAGGTATGCATGTGCTAAGCATGGCCGCTGTTAGCTGACCTTTTCTGGAAAGTGCTTCTCCGTCATCATTGTACGACCGTTGGCATGGGAGATTTGTGGGTCCGGAGTATGATGTAGTAAGAGGCCGGTTTAACAAAATATATAGAAGATTGGAAGAATGAGAGTTAATAGATCTTGATATGAAAACATACATTGTTTAATCGAATCATTTTTATTACCTCATCCTGAGGTTGTTTTTAACCCTAAGTACTGGACTCACAATGTTGAGGGAAAAATAGGACTAAATGAAAATAAATGTAAGGAAACCAGGAACCTTTTTACCTTTAGCGCACACTCTCTCTCTCTCTCTCTCTCTCTCT
Source organism: Albula goreensis (assembly GCA_022829145.1). Classification (NCBI taxonomy): domain Eukaryota; kingdom Metazoa; phylum Chordata; class Actinopteri; order Albuliformes; family Albulidae; genus Albula; species Albula goreensis. The sequence continues at coordinate 2,304,948 of CM040750.1, read as the reverse complement.
CTCTCTCTCTCTCTCTCTCTCACACACACACACACACACACACTGTTTGATTAATACAGGATCTACCAAAAACTGGAGTGTAATTGTGTTCATTGTTGTCCTTTTTCTGCATAATTCATTTAGGCTTTGCTCAGAAATTACATCCCAGCCCACCTGCAAGCAACAGGAAACATGGGTCTGATCCATTACTTCATTCACATTCTCAACAGTGACCTAATTTAGGCTTCCATCTGCTGCCTTTTTCACATTCTTGGTCTCCTTGTGGGAAATTTCAAAACTAATTGCTTACTCTGAAAGCCCGAAATGACTACGATTAACCTCATTTTCAGATTGTCTTTGCCAAGCCATGGTGAATGTAAAATGTCTTTTCTGAAATGCGTAAGAATGTAACGCATTGGAGTGCAGTTGTTTAATCTTAAAATTTGTTCCCCAGTATCATATTGTAGATGATGGACATCTGCCATAGCCAATGACAACACTAACTGTAAGGTTGATGTCATCAGGGCAGCCATTTACTCGAGTTTACTGGTAAGGAGGGCAGGGGCCGGTATAACTACTCAATGAAGATTGTTACATCCAAAGAGAAGAACTCTGTGACCTTATTTGTCGGCCAGACTGTGAACCTATTGTCTGCCTGCTGTCTTTGATCCTGAATGTTGAGGCGGAATTCATGGAGGACAAAAGGACCTGGGAAGGCACAGCCCGTTTGATCGCTGCCTGTATGTTCTGTTCCACAGGGCAAGAAGTTATGTCTGCATGAACTGGTCAGAGCAAGGTGCAGTCCTTCCTTAGCAGAAGCCAGTCAGTCCATCAGCTTAGAGAGAAGCCATGGAAGGGAACACAAATGTGCTTTTGTTCAGAACTTTATTTGACTTTGAATTGAGAGGCGAAGTGTGGCATGTCTGTAATTCTGGAAAACCAACTTGGGAAGTAACTCTCCTATTGTCATTTTCCCACATATACTTTTCTAATACAGTTTTTGTAAAAATAAATGTGAAAAATACCTGTTTCCTGTTAAACCACACGTCCCTTCAAAAGAGAAAATAGGGAATTGACTTCACTGTCACAGCTGCCATTAGACTCTACCCTGCAAAGCATTCTGGCTGTATGGAAATGTAGTTCCTTATTGTATGCCTTGCAAAAAAAGGGCAGTGAAATCATATTAGATCAAAGAAATTTACTAAAGTAGAATGGGTTGATAGAAAAGACCTAAATATTTAGCAAGATGGTAGTCTTTAGTTGTGCCACAAATACACTGCGTATGTTAACAGATTTTGTCATCAACTTTGTTCAAATTAAGAGGAGGTCCCATTTCCTGCATTCAATCACGTTACTCACTTTGCCACTTTATTAAGATCGTCCCAGGGAGGGGTTTGGGAGAGGGACTGCACCTTGGTGTGTGTAGGTTGGCTGTTTGTCTGGTTCTGTATAGAACCATGAAAGTCTACATGTAAGCAACGCCCTGCTTTTTTGGCAGTCGATTTTCTTCCATTTTAGCAGGTTTGCTGCGACTTGTCTCGGCTAGGCAGCTTTCTGAGATGTACAGCGCCAGATCCTGAGACTTTTGACGGACCTGTGCCACTCTCTCTCTCTCTATCTCCAGCTCCAGCTGCAGCCATGGCCCGTGGACACCAGAAGATTCAGTCCCAGCAGAAGAACGCCAAGAAGCAGGCAGAGGCCAAGAAGAGCAAAGGGCATGACCAGAAAGCCGCCGCCAAAGCCGCCCTTGTGTACACCTGTGCAGTCTGTCGAGTAAGTGAATGTGCTTGAGCCATCAGGATAATCTGGTCACCCAAAAAAAAAAGGCGAGAAAAACATGTATGCTAACAAACATAATCACAGTAACTGCTGTTTCAATTAGCCATTCTTGTACATTGAGTTTCTATGCACTTTGACAACTCTATGATTTGCATAAAAATGTCTCTTTCCCTTCTTCATTGGTATAGACACATTGAGTGCCTTTTCCAGCTGCTCTTTACCCTGTTTTGTGATGTGGAGTCAGGTAGTGAAGCAGCAGATATGGTTGTTTTTGCTCATTGTGGGCAGATGGTAATCTAGGGCAGTGGCCCTCACTTTCACCTTAGATTCCACAGCATGGTCAGACCCAAGAAAACGGGTGTTTTGTATAATCACCTGGTTTAAGCAGTAGTTCTCCAGGACTATTAGTGAGGACCACTGATCAAGGGCACCCCTTCATAAACAGCCCTTATTGAGCTTATCGGTGGAAAACCCAATGCTTCATGGGGAAAAAACGAACCCAATGTATTCACAGGACGTATCACTAATCTTTATTTTTCATTCTTTTTTTGGGAAATCCAGTCTATTGTCTGAGAAGTTAAACTAGCGCTCTCATATTCTTAACATAAAACATGGGAAATCTGTGTGTGTTCCTTTAAGAGTAGTTGGCTTTTTTTGTTATCACATTGTTTTATGTAAATAAGGTGAGTCAAGTCTTATTACATTGAGCAAAAGGCTGAAAAAAGAGCACAGCCCATTTAGTTTTAATATCTGTATTATTGTTTGGAGTGGATATCATGAGTTCCGATTGTTCATAGCCTGCCTTTAAAAAGAGGCACTTGGTAGTTCCTCTCAAAAAAGTTTGTCCATCTGGTGATCCTTTAAGGTATGTAAGGCTACTGTCAGTATGCAGAACTGTTTTGCTGATGGGTAATGCAGACCCATTTAGCCTCATCTTAACTAAAAAAAAAATTTAGATTTTTCATAAATATATGCGCTGAATGTGTTCAATCTGTGTACCTGTTCCTTTAGCACAAAGATCTGAAATAAGATGATAGGGCAGTCTGATTTAATGTTACTTCCTCTCTCTGGTACTCTGATGCAGCAGTGAAAAGAAGACAAATCACTACCTTTGAATGGCAGCGTTGGCCACTGAGGAAAACTCTGTTTACTAAACAGTTCAGAGTTTTAGAATTTGTTGTTCACTTTTATCCTTGAAACTGGACGAGAGCTGCAAGGTTTTCCCTGTTAAACTTCAACTACAGGGATGAGGAAGCAGGGTTAGCAGCGGAAAGTGTTTGTTGCCATAACAATCAGCCCTGTGACTTCTCTTATCAGACGCAAATGCCTGACCCGAAGACTTTCAAGCAGCACTTCGAGAGCAAACACCCCAAGTCGCCCATGCCCCCAGAGCTGGTGGACGTGGAGGCGTGAGCGGGCGTGCAGGGCGCTGGTCAGACCCCCCCACTGTATCAGGACGAGACTGTTGCCTATCAGCTCTCATGCAGATTCTGCTCACAGGCAACAATGCAAAGTCAACACAGACACCAACCTGCCATATGCATTATTTGGATTTTCATTTCTTACACTTTTAATATAATCACTGTTCAATGCAAAAAATCTAGGGAATTGAGGGAAAACCTCTAAAATATATGTATATGTATATGAACATCCCCTTTTAATTACATTAAAAATTTTCAAATCAGGTCCTGTGGATTCAAATAAAATGAAGATGGCTGATATAAGCAAAACTCTAAAATAGTTTTTTTTTATTAAAAATGTTGGGTAATTCAGATAAATGATCAGGTTTATTTCAAAGGAACAAAAACTAAAGTAGTGCTACACTGTTTAAATTGCCTATAATTATGTCTGCTGTTTTGAGATGTTTTGTAAAATGTCTGAAATGTGAAGATTTTTGTGTAAAAAAAAAAAAAAAAAATCACTCTGGAAGTTTTGATACGACAGTTTGATCTGTTGGTTATAGTGCAAAGTTCAAAGGTTGCTTTATTCATTTTTATTCAAGATGTCCAGCAACCTTGTGTTCTTTTGTGATCTTGTTCTTTTCATGTTGAATCACCACTTTCTTGCTCATTGAATATTTTCTTGGAAAATTTCTTGTTTTAAAGATCAATGATACCACCACCTTCAGATTTTCTTCTCTCGTTTCCCTTTCTAGAAAGAAATGATTTCTCTTTGTTTCACAGCCAGACCCCAAAACACCACTCTCGCAGTATACACGGCATAGGTTTTTATCACTTACAGAGAAGCATAAAGAGAAGGCTGCTGTTTTCTGGTCTGTTGATGTATGTGCATCATCATTGTGTGTAGGTGGCCCTGTGGTGTGCCAGTTTGGACTGAGCTGTAGTTTTTTTTGCTGCTAGGTAGCTTTCAGTGTGTCATTGAGCCAGTTAGAAGTGATGATAACCGAGGTAAAATTGCAAAACGTTCTTTCCTCAGCGTGTCTGTAACCCTCCGCTGTGATAAACCACTGGTGTACGGCTGCACTGACTTCTTATAGTAGCCAAGTCTGTTTATCAGCAAAGTTTTTACTCTTCTAATTTAATTGTGCCCCCTATGATGTAATATAACATTTTAATAAAGTATTACTTTGGTTAATAACCTGTGTTTTGGTTTGTGTTTGTGCATAAAATACTTTTTTTTAAATAAGAGTGTAATTAAGCACTGCATTTAATAACTCTTATTGTTGACAGTGTATTGCAGTATATTGAAATCAGTGTAAAATTGAACCTTCAAATTTTTAATTTTATAGGATAAAAATTGGACCACAATCCATGTGTAAAGGATCTAAAATGTATTTCTATGGCCAGATACAATATTAGTATTCCAGTGACCACGAGCCCTACAGTGCAGGTTCCTGTTGTCAGTGTCCATTCCATCATTGATCTGTATTAATTCTACTCAAGTGCCACGCTGACTGGTTTCCAAGTAAAAGTGTGTCAAATACTCAGTGAACTGCAGGGCATGCAGCCAGCATCGCTGGTCTGGTGTGTGAATATCGCGCGAGGTTGGGGTCCATGGTCACCAGGAGGATGATAATGATGTGTTTTTTTACACCGGAAGATGGGAGTGCCCTCATTAGTCTGTCACCAGATGGCTGGGCTGGCTCTCTCAGCTGAGGTCAGTCCCCTAGTGTGATTCCGGCTGGGCCGCGTTGATGCCCGCTGGGGAGAGCAGGAGATCATTATGACAAACCCTTCCATGCACATGCGCACACACACACACACACACACACACACACACACACACACGCACATGCACTAGTTGGGTAATAAACTGTTTCTTGGCATTTGCTGTTGCAACACATCACCAAAGGCTACTAGATCAGAGGGATTTAGAAGACTGCTATGCTAGAATTATTGCCACAGAACTAGTATGCTTAAGAGTCATTTTCAGAATTGCACTGCACTTTCACATAGTGTTAGACTGTACTTCCCTGGGCTCGAAAAGGCCTCAGCATTCACAGTTACAGTCTGTGTTTCATGATGTGCTTCTCTATTGAAAGTATGATTTAATCCAGTAGACCAAGTCTGGATTTAATTAAACATTTTTTGTATTTAAAAAAATGGCCAGAAAAAGCAGAATACAGAATCACTTTTGGCAGTCGCATTTTTAATTGAAACATATTCAAGCAGATTGATTACTACAATGACTGATATAACCTCATTTGTTTATGTCCTCATTTATGTTACTGATTAATTTCATGTAGCAAGCATGTTTTTTAATGGAACTATTCCTATTCAAATGTGTTAGGGACTGCTATAAACATGCTATGTACCAATTTTCACATTGATCCTCCTTGCAGTTCATGAGACCATTTTTTAATCATGTTTTGTATATAAAAATTGTCATTTTTTTGGCCATTTTCATATACAAAACATGATTAAAAAATCGTCTCATGAACTGCAAGGAGGATCAATGTGAAAATTGGTAGTAATATTAATTCACTTCTGATAGCCATGATATTTATTTCATCATGTTCAAACATGGTACACATCTATGTCATGGCACTGAGCTGTTGCCCACCAAGTCTGAGAGTAATGAGGATAATGATTATTAACATTATATATGGTACATTATTTGCATATTTTAAAGTCATTTTTTGACTTAGGGACTTTTCCATTTCAGAGTTGTAAGGGAGTGTTTTAATGTCGATCAGACTAAAGGATCACAATTCAAAATAATAAAAAATCTTTTATCAAAATTTTTAGACTTACTGGCTTTTTTGCTCATCATGTGGAGACAGATCTCGCAGTGTTTGTTTCATGTCTTCAGTGCGATCAGTTACTTATGGCCTCTCAAATTTCAGATGTTTGACTGCTTGCTACAGCGCCCCCCTAAGGAATTTTTGCATAAAAATGTATCTGAGGGTGTGGGTTTGGGTTTTCTACCTACCAGCAAAATCTCATAAAAAGCATGAAGGCTGAATAATAAAAACAAGAATATATTAATCATTAAGAAAAGAATTAATAATCATTGGGTTTTGCCTAATTTGAGGGCTTGCACCATTAAAAAGTCAGGGGGAACAGGAAAAAACGTATATTTGGCTTGCCTAACACAGATGGTTGAATATTTCAATATTTTTACAAGGGAACTTCGCAGTACTGCTGTTATTATTTATTAATTCTGCAGATGTCCTGTTCCAAGCTAACCTCCAGGCCTCTCGTATGAAGATTCAATGCATTCTCAGCGTTGGCTGGCAGAGGAGATCACTGAAGAACCAGATCAAAACATGGCCTCCACTCTGTCCTTGCAGCAATCCAAAAGCATGGAGCAGTACAGGGTTTCTGAGGGCCTGGCAGGTCTGTCTCAACAGATGGACACAGAAAGAAATGCTGGGTGCAAAGAAGCCACTCTCTGACTGCTAGATTCCCTCTTTGACTGCTAGCTTCCTGCTTCACAAGTGGGCCAATAGTCAAGCACCTGGAAGCTGGTGTGAAGAGGTTTGACAGGATATTTCCAGGACGGAAGAAGAGAGGCGGGGGTTGGCAAGCGGCAACCAGGTGGATGACTAAGCTTTTTTTTTCTTTACTTAAGTTATCAGAAATGTATAGAAAAACGATAAAACAACACTAACAAAAAGAAAGCAGAGGATTGCCCTGTAAATTCAGACATCAATAAAGTGTTCTATCCAGTATTTTAAGATGTTTTTTAAGAATAAGTTGTATAAAAGTGATAAAAATGTCTCTTGTATAAATCAATTTGACGTTTATCAACACCAAATAGGGGCAGCTCTGAACATGTGGTCATATCTGCATTCAATAATTCGGAAAGAACATTAGTCAATTCAGCAATGAGACTAAAATAAGGATTTTGAAAGGTTTAGGTGCAGATAGGTGGGACCACTGAGAAAAAACTTTACAAGCAAATTAATGCAGTATTATGGGAACTGAATAAAAACGGGCCTGTTTTAGTCTGAATCACCTATTAGTTCTCAGCAGAATGATGCTGTTGGCTGAACAGGAAATTGAACAAGTAATGACATGAGAAAAACAGGATAGGAGATGGCAGCACCACAGGATATGAAGAAGGTACAACACTTGCCTGACAAATAGTAAAATGTTTGTTACATATAAGCATATTTTACTGCACCTAATTACAGGCTTAATATATGTGATATATTTATATGTACAGTTTTTCATCTTGGACTTCTAGTAGCACCTTGACCCATGGTCAGACAAGTAAAACTTTAAATGCTGCATATATGATATATTGCAGATTTTACGTTATATTAAATGTTAGCTCTCCTTTCATGGCACAAAAAATTCCCCCTGTGCAGGTAAGTCTCAGTGCAGCAGCCAAAGTGTATTCAATCTTTTCTCTGAAATTCAGTTCACTAGTTTCACTTTAAGATGGGGTACCTTGTCTATGTGGTACTGGAAATTTAAAACACTTACAGCTATACTAAGATCCTTTTATGCCAATTTTTAAATTGTTGTATTCAGGAAAAATGTGTCCTGTACCCTCTCTATCTCTGAGGTAAGATCTTCATTTGTATGTGGCACAGCTGTACGTGTAAACAAGGTAAAGTCTATAGCACTTATATCTGCTTATTGAACTCTCACCACAAAGAAAATTGGCGGGAAACAGTTGTTTTTGCCCTGCACAAACAGACGCTACAGACAGGAAGTGAAACGCAGGCCTAGGTGGCTGATCTCATGGGCGCACCCAGACTGTCACCTCTGTGAGTCATAGCGCTACAACCCCATCTGCCAGAGTCACAGTCAAGACAGGATACAGAGGTTCAGAGCACTAGCTAAGAATAGTTAAGAGTTGTTGAGTTTACTGCCCTCAGGAAACAGAACTCTGTCAACAACCACTATCATTAACAATGTTAAGATATAAACAGCTATGTTTCTCAGGCATCTGGTGGATAAATAGGATTTCTTCCTCTTGTAGAGATGTGGTTTTCCTGACTTCTGTTGTCATCCTAAAGGCATTGCAGTATCTATCAAAATATAATATACTCTAAATGGGAAGTGTGTTCCAACAAGGGTCTGATACAAAAACATGATCGGTTTTACTCTACAGTAATAGCCTTCATTCCTTGAAAAATAACTTTTGAGTCATTAAAATCTTGTATATATGGGATAAATACTGTCAAATAATATGTTTGAGGGTGTTGTCTGAGTGGAGTTGCTTGTTCATGTCCACTCAGTTTCAGGGATTTGTGTTTTAAAAACACCATGCCAAGGAACTTGGATATAGAAACATATATGTGTTTCTATATCCATTGTATTAATCCTTTCTAAGACATTTAAGAAACAAAAATACATTTGTGTTTAGAGTTCCAGAATGTTTACAGTATTTTATAAATGAGGCCTCTGTAATAGTAAATAAAGTATCTATAGCAACAAGTCTGTGATTACTCTCTTCAAAAGAGACCTTCATCGCTGTTAAAACCATCTTCACAAACATGTAGCAAGTGAACATTGTTTGCATCCAAGCTTTTTGAGTGCACTTCTGACCATTTCCTACTATTACACACTAGCATAATAATTATGTGCTCTTTTGTCAGCCCTAAGTCAGATCCTGTGTCATCTGTGGAGTTTGCTGTGTATGTAGATGCCAAGCTTATCATGCTGTTCATGTTTAAGCTATTTCATGTATTTTTTATCACAAACCCTCAGTTTACAGTCTGAATGAACTAAAATAGCTAACTTTTTCTACAAACTTTATATGAAAGCTTTCAGAGATATGTTTCCAATGAAAGCAGTAAAGAGTGGGGACTTCTTGGCCTCTGTGTGAACTGGTGTGTAGATTCCCATCTCTCTGTGAGTGGGCATTCTTGCCTGGAAGAGCAAGGTGGAACCCAGATGAATTACAGAGCATCAGGCTGGACTGGACAGACAGGTTTGACAGAAAGGCCGATGCACGTGCACATGCGATTGCATCCTCACATCGTCCCACAGCTGCCTGCCTTTCTAACAGCAGTCAAGACTGAACCATTCTGTCAAAGAAAGCGTCAAGCCTGCATTATGCATTTTTATGGCTGATTGTAGCCGGGCTCAGTTTTCTTACATGGCTCTTTAACGATAATTTTGGTACTGAAAATATAGGAATATTTGTCTCTTTGTGCATTTTCACATGCATGTATGTCAATGTGTGAAATATAAATTGGTTGAGTATCCATTATCCAAAATGCCTGGGACTGGAATTGTTTTGGGTTTTGTTTTTTTTTTCGGATTTTGGAGTACATATTTGCATATACAGGAATGCGCCACATAACATCCGTCATGTCGGCGCTCAAAAAGTTTTGGATTTTGGAGCATTATGGATTAGGGATGCTCAATCTGTATACTGCTGCGAAGGGGTGTGCCTGAAACAAAATGCTATCATGCATTGCACAGATACAAACTGCAAAATAAAATCAAAATTGAACACAAGGATTTTGGATTTTGACTTCACTTATCGTAATATGAAATTCGGTTATCTGAACCATGCTTGTCCCGTGGTGTTCAGATTACTGAGGTTCTACTGTATTTACATATCTAACATTGCAGATTTTCAAAACAGAAAACAAGTTGTGGGAAGCCCTAAGGAGTAAATGGAACTGCATGTTCTCTAGGAGAATGACTCTAAGTAGGTGAAAGTTTGAGAATGTTCTGAACATAAAGGCACAAGGCCTAGAAAAATTGTCCTCGTCCTGATCTTGGCGGCAGTCGTTATGCCAGACCTATCAGAGAATACCACAAAAGCAAACACATTTCTCAAGGCAGAAAAAGTCCCAAGTGTATAATTAAAATCTTACACTCCCTTCAAAAACTATTACCGATACTGTCAACTGTTGTTTTTGTTCCTGTAGAAAAATGTTTTCTATTTGGTCAGAAGGAGATTATGTCAGATAACAATCAAGTGCAGACAGACAAATAGTCATCTCTTATAAATTTCACTTATTTTTAGCGCACATTTGCTGAAGTGTCTGATACTGAACAATTATTAACTTACCGCCATCAATAAATAGTGTGTCAATAATAACTTCCAAGAATTTAGGATAAAATGTGGGTAAAGTATGATTTTTTTGAGCTGTGTGCGCAAATTCTTGTCAGTATTTGAAGGTGTCATTCTGTGAAATTCTCACAGAGACTCACTGATCAGTGTGGCTTATTTAGTAGACACAATCAATATGGTGAGCCATCCAGGTTATATAAAAAACTGTGGGTTTTCTAGAATTTTGCAAAACCTGACATTCTCCAGCGCTGACAGTGTCTAAGCATGTGTATTTGAATTCAGGGGCGTTGCGTTCCATCATCAGTATTGCTTCTGTTGCCTGGTGTTGCCTCATTTCCTGTTTCCTTGTGCAGGTGTGAGGGCGTTTCCCTTGTGTTTCTTGAGATATGTACATGATTCTAAAACCAGACTGGTTATTAACCCAGATATGTCTCTATAAAAATAACATTAAGTACAAAGTGCTGATTTTTATTTAATCATTGGGAATTCTCTGTCTTTGGGGTGATTAAAATCAAAATTTTCCTGGAATTCTTCGTCTACATTTTCTACCTATACATAATGTTACCTCGAGATAAAAAAATTATGGATATATCCCTTCATTCATATTGTTTGGCAGGACATGTGTTCAGTCAGAACTTTGAAAAAAACAAATTGACAACACTCAGTGCCACAGGGAGAACTCCTGTCCAGCATTATTTAGCCCCTCACTGCACTGATTTTCAATATATTGTTTTTCCAGGAACGATCTGCATTAGAGACAAACTCACAAGTTGGATTTTGCTCCGCCCTGCTAGCGTCCAGTGACCTCATCCCCTCCCCATGTGACCGCCCCACTTCCCACACAGCATGGTGCAGCTGCTGCCCATGCGAGCTGTGCTGCTGCACCAGGCTCCTGACAACTTGCTCCAAGCCCCACCCATGCCAGTTCCTGCTCCACCTGTACCGCGAAGGGGCTGATGCAAAGCAGAGCCCTGTGGCAGGGGAGGGGACCACAGCTGCCTGCCAGTTTCTGTGAATCACCTGGAAATCTGACTTTCTATTTCATGCCATTGCACAGCCTCAACAACATTCCTGACCACTTGTCTGCCAGCACTAGTAACTCTGTACATTTCCACAATGGGGAGGTGGAGTATTTAAGAAAGAGTTCTCAGGCCTGTGATGATCATAGATGATCCTGTAGTGACGAGCTTTCTGTGGCTAATAGTTCCCACATTCCCTCAGGGTTCCTATTGGGTGTGGCTGCTGGAGACAGACTTATGAAAAAAAAAAAAAAAAATGCCCCACCTGCCATGTGCTTTTGGGGTTCCAAAAATTCTCAGCTTCCAGAACCTTCTAATATTTACATATATATTATGTCAGACTAATGTACCATAAAGGAGTTTTCTGAGCAGCTGCCAATATGAAAGATTCTGCCTGAAATAGGTTACTGGCTTAAAATCATGGTCTGAAGGGAAAACATGTGACAATGTAAAAAATAGACTCTCTTTCTCCCCATGGAAACGAGCTGAACGTGTGCAGAAATAGCACTTCTGCTGGGCAGGCTCCTTGTGTCCTGTGTTCCACTTTGATTGCGATGCCTTCGATATCACCGCCTGAAACATCCCATTATGCTTGAAGCTGTTGATTTTTTACATGCATATGAACATGCAAAAAATGTTGTGATGACTTGACCAAAATCAGGATGAAAATTTCACATAAAATGTAAAAACATTAAGACCTACATGATAAATAATTTAACATAGACCTAAAAGAAAAATGATTAAAGATTAACATTTACATTTTGCCATTTAGGCATATGGCAGATGCTGTTATCCAGAATGAAATCCATTTTCTCATTCATTTATACAGTATCAGTTTATACATTTTTAAAATGGGACTTGTTTTTTTATTTAAGCTTTTGCTTTATGTGCAATAAAGCATGTTTGTGCAAATGACAAAAAATGGCAACTACTGTTCTTGTTTTGATCATTGAGTCACGTCTTGCCAAGAGAACAAGCATATGTACAGTGTGGAAATTATTTGACAATAACATGAATTAAGCATTAGCTACACAGCACACCGAAGCTTTGTGTGCATGCACTCCTACAAGCATTACCGCCTGCATCCGGATCCAAAGCGCTCAACAATTCCAAACTAATTAAATCAGTAAATCATAAGCAGCAGAAAGCAAGTGCTTGGATACCGTTAAGTCCATGTGGAATTTATCTCATCACCGATGATAAGGAACAAGCTTGGGGGTGCAAGTACAGTCTTAAGCTGTAAGTAGGTTCGATGTGAGTTCATAATGCTCACCACTTTGTGCACTGAGAATATGAATTTGATTGCACATCCTCTTTAGCTCTGAAACCATCACCCCCACAGCTAGCGGCACAGTACATTTTACTAGGTCAGATCTCCATGGTGGACATTCATTGGCCTAGCCTTCAGATCCTCCTCCTCTATTACACAACGCCTTTACCATTCTTTTCCCATCACTCTTGGTAAAGTATAACCTTAGAGAGAGAGACTCACTGTTAGTCATAAGGTAACTACAGTTATGAAGCATACTTATTATGTATTTACTATGCATAAGAAACAGAAATACTTTACATAAGTGAAGACTGAAAAATGTATGAGAACAGTTTAAATGTTCTTGCCATACATAATAAAGGCCAAAACATGTTCATTGATACATTGTAGAAATATGCTTGACTGAATTCCTTATGAAATGATGTCAACTGTAAGAATACTTACTAAGCTGACCTCATGTTCCTGGGCCCTCTTAGCCCTGTTTAATGGACTATCTAAACCTTTTTCTAGAACCTTCATCGCATCATGTCATTTAGGTTTTTTTTTATTCTAGCATTAGTTAAGCTGTGGTAGCTGCAGTGTTTCAGGCCTTTCTAATGACATGGGGAACATTTTAGTTTTTAAATAAAACTAGTCATATTTTTTCTTAGCATTGATGTTGACTTGCTCAACTAAGCATTATCTGGCAAAAAATAGCTGATCATTTCCAAAAACCTGTTCTGCTCCTGGTTCCAGACTAATGGATGAAGATGTGAGAACAACAGATGAACTAGGAGGGGAAGGAGTCTGTTTATAGCCTGAGGTAGTCCCATGTGGCAGACCACTGCTCTCTGGCTCGATCAGGCATCTTTATGACCTGCACTTCTTCAGAATAACGTGACTGCTTTCTTTTTGTCTCTTTCTTTAAAGGCCTCCGCCTCTCACCCAAACTGGTCTGTCATCAGCCTCTCACTATCTTTATTTCAAACCTTGCTAACCAACTGCTATAACCAACTGTTGTCATGGCAAATTATATGACTTTGACAGAGTTTGTGAAAGTGACAGAGTATGTCATCAATGAGTGATTGAGCCATAAAATGCATTGTAGTACGACAGCAGGCATGGCTGCTGGATGAGTGGAAAAAAAGAATGGAACATGAAGAACTGAGGCAGGAAACTAGCCAAAGGCTATTTTGTTTTCCCTTTTTGGGGTTGAAGGAAAACTAAATACTACAACCATTAAAAAGGATTCAAATAGACTTGTTTCCCCCAATACCAGGCCGGGCAGGTTGTGCTTTTATAAATGGCCTACAGGAGGGTTATGTCTTGTACCTGGGCTGACTTGAAAACCTACACAGGTGAGCCTGCCTGTGAATGATGCTAATGCTGTTTAAGATGCTGTCAGCTCCCCAGGTTGTGTGAGGGAACAGGAAGACTCAGCAGCCAAATGTGAGAACCCCTCCCTCTTACCTATCCCTATATGCCACATATATAAAGAATATACTGGGTCCCCCCCCTCAGGTACACAAAGATCACATCACATTCTATCACATTTTTTTCATCCAACAGCATCATTTTATGTGTCAGACCTCCACTCGTTGCATGCTGCTAAAGAAAATAATTGGATGTCCCGCCTCCCTCTAAGCATCGGAGCAGGCTGGCCTGTAACTGGCAGACCATTGCTCTCGATTTTGCATAAGTGCACTAAACCCTTTTTGTTGTCCTGACGTGGATTCTCGCTGAGCATCTTCAATTAGTTTGCTGATTGTGTATATTAAATCACCTACACATAGCTGTGTACAGTGGTGGTACTATGAAGTCGAGGGTCCAACATCATTTTGTTTTCTCCTGTTTTGGTTTGCAAGGGAGTTGTTGTCTCCACGTTGGGTCCTGAAGTTATGTTTTACTTGATTATTACAATAAATGTGTGAGCAGTAAAACCTTCAAACTGATCTTGCCCTTTCGGATTCCTGTTGTGACCTGACCATAGACCGCGCAGTAGTAATAGCAGCACATTTTGCTATATACTTTATGTGAGAATGGCATTTCACTTGGCTGCCACTCAATAGCAGAGCCAGACTATCAGGCTGAAATGAGGGATCAAGGAAGGAGAAACCCCATCAATTGGCCAAAGGCAAATGAGGTGACAGAGTGGCAGAGGCTGGACAAGGACCTCAGCACAATCCTCAAACTCTCAGTAAAGGGCAGAATGGAAGCCATTCTCAACTTACTCTCCAAAATCTTGTATGAGGAGTGCAGAGCAAGGTTCGGCAAAGTGGTCAACAAACAAGCAGTTGTGCCAAGAGGAAAGGGAAGATGGGAAAAAGGTATTGAGCAGCTGGTGCAAAGGCAGCGACAGCTGTGGAGATGTTGGAGGAAAGCAGCTCCTGAGGAGAAGGTGGGTCTGAAGGTGCTGTAGGAGGTGAGGAAGAGGCCAGTAGGCCAGCGAAAGGGCGGAATAAATCCACAAGCATGGGAAAAGGAAGGAGAAAGAAGAGCTAGCTTCTTCAAAAATCCTTTCAAGCATGGTCGACAGCTATTGGAAGACAAGAGGAGTGGGAAGCTGGAAGCTACTATGGTGGAGCTGGAACAGCACATCAAGAGCCTTTACAGTAATCCAGCAAGGAAATTTCCTCTGGGATCACTGAGACCTGCCCCACATCCTGCTCCTCCAACCTTGCAGTGTGACACCTCCCCTCCAAACCTCAGTGAAATACGAGAGGTCATCAGAAAGGCAAGGTCAGCCTCAGCACCAGGCCCAAAAGGGAATACCATACAAGTTCTATGAAAACTGCCCTCATGTGCTTAGGTTTTTGTGGAATCTCATGCAGACTGTTTGGAAAAACCAGCACATCCCACTAGAGTGGCAAAGGGCTATCGTGGTGTTCATCCCCAAAGAGCAGAACTCCAGCACAATTAGCCAGTTCAGGATCATTGCACTGCTGAACACTGAGGGAAAGATCTTCTTCTTCATTGTGACCAAGAGGATTACCTGCTATCTCATGGGGAATGACTATATTAACACCAACTCTCATAAGGCAGGAGTTCTAGGCTTCCCAGGACATGTGGGGCACTCAGCTATGATATGGGAACAGAGCCGGTGAGCCAAGTGAGAGAAAAGCAACCTACACGTCGTGTAGCTGGATCTTGCAAATGCTTATGGATCTGTACCACACCAGCTCATCCTTTTTGTCATTGAATTCTTCCACATTCCCACTCACATCAGCAGCCTAGTATCCAGCTACTTTAAGAATCTCAGATTTGTTTTGCTCTCCAAGATTTCACAACAGGATAGCAACAACTAGAAGCAGAAATCGCGATGGGGTTCTCCATCTTCCCCATCCTGTTTGTGGCAGCTTTTGAGATCATCCTCATTGGACCAAGGCAAGTGGTAGGAGGAATAAAGGTGCACTCAGGCCAGATGCTTCCTCCATTGAGAAGCTACATGGATAATATTACATGCATCTTGCAGACAGCACCATGCACACCCTGGCTGCTGAAGAGGTTTGTCAAGCTGGTGACTTCAGCAAGAATGAAAATCAAGCCCTCCAAATCCTGAAGCCTCTCCTGAAAGGGGTCGGGAGCAACATCACCACCTTCGTCACAGGTGGAAAAGAAACCCTGGGGAGGCAATAAACAGCAGAGCTCTCAGACAGGCAGATGGGGAAAGCAGTACAGAAACAGCTTGTAGACCAAAGCCAACTCCCTGGAAAGTAGAAAGTGTGATGTTATCAGTTCTCATTGTACCAACAGGTGATGCGGCCTCTGAAGATGTGTGAAATCCCCTCATCAGCAGCCAGTAGGATGGATGAGATATCCAACTCCTATATACAGAGCTGCCCTGATGCCTTTCTGAAACAGGCCTCTTCGGGAGGAATGCAGCTGCCACTCAATTCAGTCAGCCTGGGGTACAGACAAGAGAAAGCCCAACTGGTCTTGGAGCTGAAGGAGTCCATAGATCCACTGGTGCAGAGCATGGATGCCCCAGTTATTACTGGCTAGAAATGGAGAGCTGAAACCGAACTAGCAGGCTGCAGCATCAGGAGACTGTTGTCCAAACAGGCTGAGCAGGGCTTAGCTGAGGAGAGGCACCACAGTTCTGATTCAAGGCAAGAAGGAGAGAGAGGAAGTCCATGATCTTGGTGGAGGACAAGAAGACAGAGGAGGAGCAATACAAGCTCAAAGCGGTGTCACAGGGCCACCAGGAAAGCTGGAAAACTTGGGAGGGCGCCGTCAGCAGGTCAATCTGGTCTGGCCTATGGAAAATCCGGTGAGACTCCACCTCCTCATCAGGGCAACGTATGACACCTTGTCCTGTCCCTGGAACCTCCACCAGTAATTTGGCACTGAGGACAGCTGCCCCCTCTGTGACACCTCTAATGCAAGCCTGCAACACATCCTAGCAAGTTAGATGGCTGCGCTGGCCTAAGGTCATCACAGATGCTGGAAGGATGCAGGCAAGAAGCAAACAACTGCCTCCCTCAAGTAGGGAAGCATGTCATCCAGTTTGTCTTCCACCCAAGTGCCCCACTAAGGCTCCTCTCTCCTGGCATGGAGTGGAACATGAGGGTTAACCTTGACAAGCAGCTTGAGTTTCCTACAGAGATTGCCACCACGTCCCTCCGTCCAGACATTGTGGTGTGATCTGCGGCTACCAAAACTGTCCTGCTAATTGAGTTCACTGTCCCATGGGAGGAGTAGAGGCTGCCCAAGAGCAGAAAAAGCTCAGTTACTCAGACCTGACAGCTGAGTGCAAGGAGGCCGGATGGAAAGCCATCATCTACCCTGTGGAGGATGGATGCCAGAGCTTTGCCAGAGCACAAGCAGCATGCCTGCTCCGTGATATGGAATTAACAGGGCAAGGCTCAAGAAGGCCACTAGAGAGCTGGCAAAAGAGGCAGAAAAGAACATCCTACCTCTACCTGAATGTATTTTACTTGGCTATGTACCATTCTTCCTGACTATGTCATTATGACTTAGATGTAATTATTAGATTTACTTTAGCATCATTGTTAGATGCACTTATAGATTTGTTGATGACTGTATCTAATCCTTGTATGTTGCTTTGGCTAAAAGCGTCTGCCAAATGAATAAATGTGAATGTAAAAGGGCAGCCTCTGGTTGTGGCTGCAGAGAAAAGACAGGAAGTGGGGGGCTAGCTAGATGGAGGCTGCTGGAGGTGCTGGGGACATATCCCCGCCACTGCTCCCCTACCATGAGATGTGCCGGGGCCAAGGGAGAAAAACACTGATGAATGGTGGTCCCTAGCTGATGACCCTGCAGCTGGCCTGAAGGCACTGTTGGAGATGTGGCAAGCAGTCATTCCAAGCAGGATATTCAACATACCTGTGCATTTCATTAAGTACAACGGACCCTGGGGAAGGTAAGCTGAGATATGTGAAGTGAAATAGTATTCTTAAAAAGCAATATTATCATTTAGGTGTTTGATTACAGAGGTACGTCAGCATCACAGGTTATATAGGAATGAGGGATATTCTTTTAAGTCCTTGTTGTTATTCATGATTAAAAAAACAAAAACTGGCAAGCGTGCACACACATACACACATATATATGCCCCTTTTGTCTTCTAATATTCAGATGGTCAGACACAATGAATTTTCCAGATATTCCATATGATATTTTAGCTATTATTTCTCTGTTTTGTAGATGGGAATACCTAAAGTTCAGATGTTCTGGCGAAAAGCAAAAACAGTCACACATGTGCACTTTCACAGCCTAAATATGTGCAGAGCATGGATATTATTCGGAACTCCGTTCACGCATATGTTTTCACAGCCCCTTCTCAGATGAGACATGCACATCTCATACACAAGATACACATCCTTGTGTTTGGCTAAACTGAGCAGACTACCCTGTTGCTACTCCCTGCTCTTTGTTCGTCTGTATCTCTTAGCCTGTAAGCTTACATTTCCTTACCTACTCAAACAATGAGGTGGGTTAGGAAAGGTAGAAAGAATGTTGTAGTCATCAATCTCTCTGAAAGAAAAGCGAATAGACTAGAATAGCGTAGTGTGATAAAGAACAAATATGGTAGGGCGGGGAGGAGAGGAGAATATGGGCGGTGATGATAGAGAAAGTGGAGGGAAAAGCGCGCACTTGAGCCCAGAGTCTCTGGTCGGTTTTCGAGCAATCACAGAGCACGTCAATCAACTGTTGCCTTGGTAGCGTTTGACGTCACCACTCCCTGCCCTGTGCCTGCTCCTGAGACTGGTGTGATTGGAGGGAAACCCCGTGGATTAGACAGTCTGCCTGTGAGAATCAGCTGTGTAGCCAGTGGAAGAACACCATTATCACACACACTCAGGTAAGTGGGAGCTGATTTTACAAATAATATTGGTATATATACATGAAATATGTAGCACTTGTTATTGTTTGTATAGAAACGAGTCCGATTTTAGCTTTTAAAAAATCATATGGTAAGATGTATGCTTCAGCTTGCATGTGCTAGCTCGCTAACAGGCGTCCGGCAGAACAATGAAGTGCTGCGCTGGATTCGGAGCTTTGTGTAGACAGATAATGTGCCTTGATAAGAACGGTTATATACTACCAAAGCATAGTTCTTTCCCTTCCCACGATTGAACGCTAATTATCAATGTTACACTTACCAAGCATGATGTTAGCCAGTTAACTGGTTAGCTGCGGATCACGAACGGTTTCAAATTGTATTGGAAGCTCGTTAGCACAAGCTGGCTGCCTAACTGATGGTTTACTTTACAACCAAGCCCATCAGTCGGTGTTAATATTTAGCCAGCTCAGAGAATAGCTAACTGGCAGTTACTGTATTTTGAGGTTTAAATCCTCTTGAGAAACTTGCTTATTTGTCATTATATAGTCAGGATAACTACGATGTCTTTATATGTTAGTAAACCATATATTGGTTGGAGGTTGGCCATTAGACGTGAACGTTACTGTCCCTTTCTCGAATCATGAAGTTGTCTCACCAATTTTGTAAAATGAAGCCAGTGCTGGCTAATGTTAGCTACATCGGTTGTTCAATTGAATCGGTTTCATAGTGGTTTTGCTTGGTGTATCCCTGTCAGACTGACTATTAAAGTCTGCGTCTACCTATTTGTATGTTATATAGACGAAGAGAGAAGAGATGCTGCCGATGAGCAGACAAGGGCGAAGGAGTTCACGTCTACATTTCAGAATGGGCTGGGTCGGGTCAGCCATATTACATTGCTGTTAGCTAGTTGGCTAGCGAACTCGTGCACGATAGCAGTCACATAAACTGGTCGTAAGATGTCGAACTCTTCGGCTTCCTTTATTAAAACCGAGAACACTCCCGATCTGTACGTTTTTGTGTTCGACTTCAATCTGTATCTGCTGAAGAAACCTTAACTGCAAGAGTACTCATCCATTACTGGTGTACATCTTAACGCAATTGCGCCTTTGATTGAATAAAGAGGGTCACGAGGGGTAGCTAGTTAGCTCGCTAACCATAAGCTACTTGTTGTAAGCTAACGTTAGCTGGTGGCACATACTCTTTACTGAATAGATATGTCCTAGTAAAAATACATTTTCTAGTACACAGTTGATGGCTAAAGAAGGGCGCGTTTTCTTTAGATTTTGATTTAGAAAGCCCACACATTCTGGTCCTTAATGTTGCGAGTACATTGTGTAGTAATTTCCGGATCTGCCCAGTACCTTCAACTGATAGGACGATTTTCTGACTGGCCGTGCTGCTAGCTAGATTAATAGCTGGTAAATGTTTGAAGCTAGCGGCGAGCAATAGCTACCCATGCATGCTATCATTGCCGTTGCCCAGCATGTGTAGACGATTTAAGGAACCTTGCTACTCCGACAGGTACGAGTATTGGGTGTGGTGAGGAACGAGAACATATCCGCATTTTTCCCCACACGGCAACTCCACCTCAGGCCAACTTTGCTTAGCTAGATAATGGAAGTATTCAGACAGTGCATACCAGCCAGTTTATTACACAGCCAGCTAGATTGTAAACGTTGGTTCTGTTTGAACGCATTTATGTAGAGGATTTGTCGTTTGCTCAGCCACTGAGCTCATCTACCACCCAGTTGTTATGGTAGGTAGCTAAATTAAACCGTTTTCGGTGTCGAAAAGAAGAGGATCACTACCGAATGACCTAAATTGCGCCTGGTTGAATTGTTTCAGCTCCGAATGATTCCTTGGGTTTGGTAGTCTTGTCAGACATTGAAATAGTCATTTCGGTTGGAGCCGTATCTGGTTTCTGTGGTAGCGTGGCTGAGCAGCTATTGTAGGCTAATTCGTCATCCCCTCTTCTTTATGGATTTTCAAATGGCTACACGTCGGAGCGTTTCCGTTTGGAGGAAGGCAGGGCTCAAGACACGAATGCACCAAGATGAACATTTTTCCAGCTTGTTGGATTAGCGATGCATCGAAGTAAGAAAAGTGAAGAGCCTTATTGAATCAAACCTGTATTGCGGTTACACTGTATACCGGCTTTAATTAATAGAAGGGAGAAAGTGACGTTGATACATTCAGAAAATGAAACACGCAAGTCGAGTCTCACGTTTTCGAGAGAAACTTCACTGGGAGCGGAAAACTGGTGAGTGATTGAGCATAGCAAATCAGTGCTGTCAGAGAGAGTGACATTAAACCCGTGGGCCATGCTACATTGTGCTGGCAGATGAAGGGGATATTGATTTACTGGAAAGGACGTACAGTTTTCGGTCATTTTGCAGTCCATGGGGCTTAAATAATGATGCTCTATTTAAAGCGTTTTAGCCAACGTGAAGTAGTAGCAACATGAATATTTCATCAGTTTCCGGATACATCAAAAATCCAAACGCTAGAACATTGCTTTCCTACGCGAGCGGTTTCGTATCAGTAAAAATGTAGCTGGTAGCATCAAGTAACCCTTTAAAGAAGTTTCGTTAAGATATGAAAGGGTATGGCAACTGTACGACTTGAGTTAGATAGATTTATTGTTTTATGGTATCTACGGGCTGTTTGGGTTGTTTATTAAATATTTTGAGATGAAGGATGTTCAATCCGGTTGTTAAGAACCTTTGTTTGAAGGGAATAGTTTGGGGGAGGTGTGAAGGCAGAATGTTTGACTCACTGTGGGTTCTGTGTCAAAAAGTCAAGTCACTTTGCAGTTCTAGCCTAGTTGGACAATGTTTCATCAAGTATGGAGTTAATACCACAAGAAAAATACAAATAGTTAATTGTGGGGAATTATTGGAAAATATATTAAATTACACTGACTTCCATTAATACATTGTGACCCAGTACAGTTTATTATCTTTTAACAGAAGTACCTGGAAGGAATTAGATGTAATGCAGGGTTGAGATATTTAATTACACTGTTTTGCATTAATACACAGTGACTAAACTGTTTATATTGTAATTTGCAACTACCTGGAATGCATTATATTTAATGTAGGGTTGAGAGATTTGCTTGATTGGTTTGTGACCCAATCCACACCCTTTCTCTGGTGTCATTTGCATCCCAAATTAGCTTTTTTTCCCTGTGGTAACATGGTGTTGGAATCAGGTCTCAGGACAGAAAAAATGACACAGGGCAAAAAATTGCTGCACCAGTATTTTTGGCTGTTGTTCCATGCTGGACTGATGAGCATTTGCACTTGTAGTGCAGTATTGGTATAGTTTCTTGCAATTGATAGGCATGAATGGACAGGGAATTACAAATCGTAATGAGCCCTTGCTAAACAGACATACACAGGTCTTATGAGCCTCAAGGAGGATGTCTCGACTGTGGCTTTTGGCGTCACTTATAGATCAATAAAGGCAACAGAAAGGGGAAATGAAGTTCTCAACTGTTAGGTTAGCCTCTGTAATTGCAATTGAAGTGGTTGAGGATCTTGTGCCAGTGGTACCTTGTTTGTGACTGCAGAAATTTGGTGCGGACCTCTTAAATGGATGAATTTCCCTAGGCAGGTTGCAGTTACCTCACTTAAGGGTGTTTGTTATGACTTTGTCTGAGGTCTTTTTTTCAGTGAGTGTTCCCTCTATCCCCTCAGGCCTGTCTTGAGCCATTTTTAAATGTGGTTTCTGTTTTTAGCTGCTGTAGACAAGCAATTTTTTTTAATTGGGCCTGTTTCGTAATCTCTTCACAAGTCACATTTTTAAACCAGTGGTATCTTTTTCAACCAGTGTTAATTTTGAACCCTTAGGCTGTTTAGGATTTACTCAAATGTAATGGTTGATGTTGATTGTCTTGTTTTTGGGAGTGTATTATTTATTTATTTTTTTTAAACAGTGTTGGGTGATAAACTCTCTCTGGGAAAATGTAGACCAGTCAGTTGATGGTTAAGTGATGGACATGTGTGTTGACCAGGATGGGCATGGAGTCCAGTGTTCCTATACTGATCAGTTCATTCTCTCTCCAGTACTGAGCAATCATGGACAAGGCCTTGCTAGTGCAGAAGGCCAAGCTGGCCGAGCAGGCTGAGCGCTATGATGACATGGCGGCCTCGATGAAGGCGGTGACAGAGGATGGCGCCGAGCTCTCCAACGAGGAGCGCAACCTGCTGTCGGTGGCCTACAAAAACGTGGTGGGGGCCCGGCGCTCCTCCTGGAGGGTGGTCTCCAGCATCGAGCAGAAAACCGAGGGCAGTGACAAGAAGCAGCAGATGGCCAAGGAGTACCGGGAAAAGATTGAGAAGGAGCTGAATGACATCTGCAACGACGTGCTGGTGAGGCCCTGTCGCTACAGCAAGCTTAAGCCTGCTAGCGACAATTCTTTGAAACCTTTATTCATCTTTTACTTGCCTGCTAGTATATGTGTGGTTTAAAGCTACGATTAATATAATTTTAAAGCAAAGGACAATGCATTTCCTGGCTGGCTGGTCGGCCAGCCATCTGTTTGCCTAACATCAGCCAAATTTACTTCCTGATACACAAGAAATATGCATGAATATATCAGTAGAGAATATTGACACATGACTCTTATTAGTTGGACGCATAAAGCTCCTTCAGCAGCTTCACAAGCAGGATATTTATGTCACATCTGTAATTATGCAAATCATACATGTAGGACACAGGGAATTGTGATATGTGGCGGTCTAAAAATGGATGTGCCCTTGTCTATTTTCAATGACATGTCCATTTCCTGATTCGGCTCATTGTATTACACCATTTCAAAAGTACAGGATGCAGTACTTATGTGAACCTGCTGTTTACATGGCTGTTCTTCCTAAACAATGTCAGAAGTGTTCCACCTCAGCGTTTCTTCTAGGGCCACAATGTAAATATCTATCTATGATACAGGGCATGCATTTTTTTAAGCGCTCCTACACTTGCTTTAACAATTATTAGTACATTGTATTGTAATTTTTTTCTCTGTAAAACGTATAGCTTTGAATAAGACCTAGTTTCCCATGTCTTTGTCTCATATGGAACCAAATGGATAGGGTCATCAAATAAAGCGATACATTTGGTTTTCAAAAGTTTTTGGTTCATGCACTCTCTGGGGTGACTCAAGTGTGCTGTGACATTAAGTGACTGCATTCAGTCATTCAACCCCCCCAAAATGTGCCCCTAACAGAATTCCCCTTGTTTCCTATTCTCCACACCAAATGTCAGATCTTTCATGTTATAAATGCTTTGATATTGTCTGTGCTGAGAAAAAAATGTTCAAACTTGCCATGAATATGTGCCCTCTGCATCAAACTATGAAGACATCAGTGATTTTGTAATTTTTCTGGCCCAGCACAGCTGGTGAAGTATTTTGACAGTAATCCAGATAAGTTTCCTTGCTTGCTCTAATTACTTGACATGAGCAGGGGCCCTCCTCCATCCAAGCTCATTAGTGCATTCCTGATCTCATTTGTCCCAGAGCAGGGAGAGATGTCCTCATAAAGGCAGAGATATCCCAGGTGAGGGCCACCCCTGTGCCCCAAGGAAAAGGTCCCAAGCAGGTATTTGGGCACCCTGGCAGGAGAGCAAGGCTGTGAGATTGGGGGTATTGCAGATGGAGCGCCGGTGCTTCCAGGGGTATAAAGCCACAGAGGGGCCCACAGTGCCCCTGGCTGTGAGGCAGAACCTCAGTACAAAAAAGGAAATGTTTCAGTCCTGGCATTCCATTCATGTTTCTGTCGTAAACTCAGGGTGGACGCATTTTGAACTAACAGTTGTTTCCAACAAGCTTGCAAGCACGTGTTAAGGTTTATGGCTGGAATTTGATTTCTTTCAAATCCTGACTCTGCCTAATGTGAGAAACTGACTGATAGTTCAGAATGGGTCTTCATTTTTCCCCCTGGTTTGGGCTCCATGGCATTTTATTCCTGGTGCTCAACCTGAAAAGCTACAGAGCTTATCTAAGGAGACATTAACAGATGTGGCTAGGCTTGCAAAGGGAGGTGGAGTTTCCATGGAAACTGAATTTTGGCCAACCACAGTAGTACATGTTAGCATATAACATAATAATCCACATTTTTGGCACATTTTTGTTTCAAATTGCTAATGGAGGGTGACTACTAATATTGATCTTAAATGTAATCATTTATTTCTTTAATCATAATGCATAGATTGCTTTATACCAAGTTTTATAAACAAAGCTGTCCTTTGCCTTGACCACTCACTTGAATGATTAGTCCCCTACAGTTAGCAGTGTAGTATTATGCATGCACAGACAATGTTTTCCCCCACATGAGTATTACAAAACATGCGCATACAAACTGCTGCAATCACCTGCTGTCCTATTCAATAAAGAGATTCATGGGATGATGGTGTACATTGCAGTGTTTCCCCTTGGTGCACAGTCTTGGTGGGCGGTTGGGGAGGGGGCTGTCATACCTGACACGGTGAACAGTAAAACTCTTCAGGTCTGTTATCCCCATTTCCAAGATTTATATATATATATCTATATATATATATATATATATATATATATATATATATATATATATATAGATAGATAGATAGATAGATAGATAGGTAGATAGTAATGAATAAGATTTTTTTTAAATCTTGACCTTTTATAAAGGTGACCTTCACATTTACATAGCCTAATTACAAACACACTTCTCCTTTGTGATCTAACATGAAAGGCACCCTCATTGTGTTCTCAGAAATGCATGTTAGCTGTGAAGGTAGCTACGTTTACCAATTTCCATCATGTGCAGCCAGAGTTAATATTTCACATCCTGAAGCCACGGTGGATCAAGGCACGAAGTGCGGTGTTTGCAGAGGACCAGAGGCAGCTGCGATTCCTGCACATCTAAAGATGCTGACCCTATTTATGTATGGCTGTAAGGAAAAGATATTCTGGGCTGTTTTGGCCCCTCTCTATCACCTGTCTGACATTTCAGCTTAAAAAGATCACCCTCTGTGGCTTTTGCTTGCGGGTGGCGCGCAGTCGTGTGTGCTGGACATCTTCCTCTTGTGCAGCGCATCACCATGCTTTTGTGATGTAACCTCTCAAAGAGACTGCACCTACTCTGCTGGAATAACTGAGTTTTTGAAAAATCCATATTTTCATATAAACAACAACTTTTAGACCAGTAGTCCTGAAAATCACCCAAAAATGTATTGTAGTGAGCATTTCCTTAAAGTCCTACTGAATTTAGCTGTGTTGATGTTGTGCCTTTTAAAAAAAAAAAAAAAAACTGGATTTAGTGTGCAGTAATTAATTTATAATGTGGTCAGAGTAAGAGGTTGATGTATTCCATGAATAAATGTTTCTCGTTCACTAGCTGACATACAGAACTCATTTTGATATAGAACAGTGCCTATAGACACTTGGCGCTTTCAGGATATTTTGAAACTCAGGATTTTTTGATCAAAGTATTCTGTTGAGTGGATTTGTTAAATCCTACTAAATGTAAAGCATAAATCCCTACTTTAATAGCTAGTACTGCAAATATAATTTCAATTTATTCTCAGTTTTTATTTAATTCCCGGCTAGCTTTTTCGCAGCAGTAAAGTGAGTTCCGGGTATACAATAAAATTGATCGTTACAAAGGTAAGAGGTAAGTTTAAAAAAAAAAAAGTATGAATGGGTCAGGTCAAAGCACTATTCCCACAGATTTCCCCAGAAATAATTACCCTTTTTTTGTATGTAATGGGTGTGGCAGTATATGACTCGGTAATGGTAATTATTTGTAGAAGCATGACTTCCAGCAGAACAGTCATAATTGTTGGAGATGAGTGTGAAATGCCCATGGGTTGTGTGATTGGAGCTTGGCTGCAGGAGGCTGAAGGGCTGCTTAGAGCAGACCTTTAGAGTGGCCCGCATAGAACCGGGGCAGCAGGGCCCACTGGCACCACCCTGCCAGGATCCATCACTGTCACTCCTCCTCTTCCAGCAGTACTGCCTTTACGGTCTGTACTGTCCTTTACTAAAACCTTGGCAGTACCTGACATCTGCGGTGCCAGTGAAACCGATTTGAGTTCTGGTAGTACAATTATAATAGTTGTACAATTATGAGTTGGCAAAGTCTGTTGAATTGTGTACACTGTACACCAGAACCAGTAATGCGACTGTTGCAATAAAAGGTGCAATGTCATTGTAAGTTATAATTCATTTGCATTAAAAAAGAAAAAAGCACAAAAAAGTGAAAATCTGCAGTTCAAGAAGCCCTGTCAGCTCATGCCAGATAGTTTTTGAAAATGTTTGTGACTGTTAAAACACCACTGGTATGTGTATGTGTAGTGAATCACTCTTTGGCAGTAGTTAATGTGGGACATCGAATATGAAAAATTTAACCATGATTTTTATAGTGTTCTGTTGGTTAACATCTAGAGTGTGTCTGTCCACTTACTGAATGCACCGGTCATCTAATACATTGACCTGTCTTTTTGTTTTTTTGTTTTTTTTTTAAAGGAAGCATTTCTTTACAAACCAGCAGTTAAATATGCAGCTTTTATCAGACCCAATGGGCCTGATTTGGCTGCAGGTGGGATTGGTTTATATTATAGTGCAGCAGTTGTGGATGTGCTTTATCTGTGGGGTTGAGTCATTGGGTTATAATCCCATAATGACAGCAGCTGAGCTGTCGTTCTGGGCCACTGGCCTCCTGTCCCTGGAGCTCAGCTGGGGAGAGGAAGAGGTCACATTCACTCCCCAAGGTGCCAGAGACCCAACCAGGAAAGGGGGTGGAGTTACTCCCTACACATCATGCTCTGTGTACTAATCCCCTCCCACCCCCCACTGTGAATGTGCATGAATGTTCTGGCTCCACCCCCGCCCCTCTCTGCCCTGCCATGCTGTTCTGTGTTACAGCTTGCCACAGTGTGCCTGTACCCACACTATCACTGGTCAGTGCTGTAGGTCAGCACTCAGGTCCAGGTACATGTCTGAAAAAGCCTTAGTGTGCTTACAGGCCTCTGCCCTGGTGTTACATCCACAGCATCATGATGCTGGAGCTGTTGCAGGGTTTCTCCGCTCAAGGGAAGACCATCGTCTTTTTTTCAAGAACGTCCAGTGAACACTCCGTAGTTTGTTTTGTCACATGGTAATACATGTCTCTCAAATTTACCAGGACCAAGTAATGCCCTGGCTGTTGTGAAAAATGTCCCTTCTGCAGGAATCAGTGAGTTTTCTGTCAGATGGAAATTACTTTGTCATTTAACATGCGATAGCACAGTGTTTGGTGTAGTAGGGAATGAAACTCAATTGTATCAATTTATATACACTAAAATTGGTTACCTGGACTAGAAGAATGCCAAGCACTTTACTTGCTTCATAAAGTATATGTTATGGAAAAGTATATTTGCATATTTTTGAATGTGAGTAAGAATTCCTGCTTCTCAAAACAGTTGAGGTTACAATTGTAAAAATACTGTTTGTGATGCAGTAGTCTAGAGGAGATTCTGTACAAATGACAGGGAGCAGGTAGCTTCCACTGCATGCTTTAAATGCAACTTCAACCACAGGGCAACTGTGCGATCCAGTGTCAGCTACAGAACATGATTGTGTAACATGGGTCACATTGTACAGAGATGTGACTGCAGAATCAATTCAAAGCAGCCAAGCAAGTCCAGGAAGCTTCCTCTGAACAAAAAATGCATATATTTTTGTGCTTCTATGATGTGTTGATGTAACTACCACATGGCTGCTACTCCCACAGTAAATGAGTCATCATAATGAAAGATGTGGCTATAATCACTATAGTCTTAATGCAGTGACATGTGTAGTTCTCAAGATGGCTGCCATGGTTAGAGGTTTCTGTGACTGTATTGCAACTTATTTGAATCGTGACAGCTGTGTCTTTGGTCATTTCTTAAGGGCTGTACCATCGCCATTGTCACAGATAGCCTTTTTCACAAGGTGATGCACTTGTGGGCTTTTGAAATCCAGACTGAAAGTCTCTGAACTGAATCAGATATTCAGGTTCAGCTTTAAGAAGCTGAAGCCACTGTGCTGAACGCAGTAGCAGCAAAGTTGGCACGTGGTATTTGCGGGCTTTGAGACCTGGAAGACGCATTGCTCTCTGCAGGTGATGAGTGCAATGTGGAGCGCGCTCAGTGACCCACTTCAAGTGGCGGTTGTTGCTTGGGACGTTCAGCTGAAGCTCATTCTGGGGTATGGTAAACGCGCATGCACACGCGCGCACACAGACGTGCAGAGACACACTCTCTCAAACAAAAGTCTCCTGCAATGCACAAAAGACTTCTGTAATGCAGGTACTGCTGAAAAGTTGACACCCGTACAAATCCCTGCTGCTGCCACACCCCTCCCCCAGTCGTCATTTCCCTGCAGCACTTGAGTCTTACAATGTTAGTATGTGTAAAATTGAATGTATGCTGCTTTAACATGCCAAGATCATTGAACAAAGTGTGCATGTAATGATCTCAGGAATTTGTCTGTGCAAAGACATGTAAATTCTCTCAATCTGTGCAGCATGTCGCGTCTTCAGTATCCGTGCTTAATTTGCTTTAATTTTACTTTCATGATTATGAGAAGCTGAGTTTTATATGCTGCTGTGATCTGCTTTGCATTATAGATATTACTCTCTGCCTGTAATTACAAAAAATAAATCGTAATATGTAACGATTGTGAGTTTATTTAACGAGAAGGAAGACCTCTAGGGAAAAAGTCAGTTTTTGTCAGGTTCTAGCAAGTTGTTTGATTATCAGCATTGTGTTTGGATCTTTATGTTTGCAGACATTTACAGTAGCCTGACTGAAATGGTAGCAAGATCTTTGAAGTTTTACAGGTCCCATTGGTCATATTTGTCATGTTTGGGGCTGCTTCCATGCCTGTTTGAAGTTTACTTTGGGTCAGAAAATGACAAAATGTGTCGACTCAGAGTACCTTGTAGCATTGTTTGCACAAGTAATTGCAAAAATGGTTTTGTCTGTCAGTATTACACTGTATTCTTTTCCTAACCTTTCGCCTTCTTTTTGCTTGTGTTTTTCAGGGACTTCTGGACAAGTTTCTTATCCCCAAAGCCTCCCTAGCTGAAAGCAAGGTGTTCTACTTGAAAATGAAAGGAGATTACTATCGCTACTTAGCCGAGGTGGCTGTGGGAGACGAGAAAACTGGTAAGCAAGTGCGCTTGCGCCCACGAGCGCACACACACCCCCTGCACGCCCCCCAGAGTAGTCTCTGATGCTGGCTGTGCGTAGCCTACATTGCAGCGGAGCACGGGGGAAGGGGGTGGGGTGGCAGGAAGCAGGAGTCCTAATCCATCTGTATGTTCAAAGCGTCTGGCCGGAACCTGCTGATAGTGCAGGTCGGGTGAGGCGGGAGCGTCTCCTACCTTTCTCATGCTCCTCTCGCCTCCTCTGCCCTTGCCATTCTGCTCATGGCGCTGAAATTTTTCTCTTAGTGCATTACGATTGCATTTTTTTTTTACTTTGCCTCACAGTGTTTTACATTCCTTTTATCAAACATTCCAGGATTGATTTGCATATAAGGTTTTTTTTGAGAGACCAGTAGAACAGGATTCTAAAGCCTCCTCCCCATCCCTATCCTTTTGGGTTTAATTATGTGCACTGATAAGCAAATTACTGCTGTTTTAGAGGCTGTTTTAAACAGTATAGTGTATTGGGATGAAAGGATAATGAGGGAAATGTAGTATTTAAATATTTTTCTCAAGTAGCAGCCTTGTCTATTAGATGTAATAATGGTGTATTTTTGTTAATTATAATACGGCTACAGTAATTTAACCGGAATGAATACAATGGAAGAAAAAACCCTCTCACGCAGAGTGAACATTTGAGGAAGATAATAAACTCTCAGGCTGTTAGAGGCTGTGTTCATACCACACACATTCCAAATCGACAACTGGAATTTCTGTTGGAGGTGAGGAGAAATCTAACGGGCGTTGAGCCGAGAGCTAGCCGAGGTGCAGTTTTTTTTTTTTTGGGTGTGAGCAGAGAGCAGCTGGATGGGAGAGACGACAGATCGAGGGAGTGGACCATGGGCTCTGAGCGCGCCTAAATGCACTGAACACACAAGCCCTGACACGGCAGAGCCGGCGAGTCTGGAGCAGCGCAGCAGGGCGTGTGCTTGTGCGCAGAGCATGTCAATCAGGGGAGCGCACCTGGGGGTGGGGGTGGGGTTGAGCTTCCTGCATCCCTCTGCTTCAGGGGTGTTCTCAGGGCCCTGCTCTGCAAGGCCAGGGAGGGGCAGCGGAGCAGGTTCAGACCTGCTCGTGTGCAGAGAGAGAAGGAGAAAACCATGCCAGATGCCCCCTGCTGGTCTGAGTTGGGTCTGCATTGTAAATGTGTGTCCCCTTTTTTTTTGTTCCTCTCACACAGCCCCTGAACCCCCCCCTCTACCCCAAAAACAAACTTTTATGGGAATTGAAACATGGCAGTGACCTTTAGTGTATGTGTGGAAATGAAGGCCAGTCTTACAGTATTTACAGGGTGTAGTGAACGCCTGTGATCCAGCGCCACACCCAGGGAGTGGTGCAGGAATCCTTGCTGGCCGCACCCAGAGGCCAGCAGCACTGACTCTGCCATGTCTGTACTCATCCCCCTGAGGTCAGATGACTGGGTGTGACTAACTTTACCTCCCTGACCAACGCCTGGCTGCTTCCGCCATGACACAGCGTTGCCCCCTCTGACTGCAGAAAGCAGCGCAGTACCAAGAGGTCCATTTCAGACTGAGACATGCTCAAGGTTAAAGAAAACCTGGTTATGTGGAATATTTGCTTCTCTTCAAAGGAACACCGATTAAATGCTTCCAGTGTCAGTCTACACTCTGAAAGCTGTAAAAATGGGTGTGTCCAGTATCTGCAACATTATGGGGCTTGCGACTTATGAACAAGCGGCTCTCGGTGCCCGTCTTTTTTGGAGCACTCTCAGATGCTGTGCTTGAGTTTCACGGGTATTTCAACACAGGAGTAGTGTTTGGACTAGGTGTGGCAGCCAGTTCGACAGCAGCTGCCCCTAACAGAAAGTGCAGCTTTCACAGAATGAGCGCCAGATGATCAGCAGTTGTACTGGGCTGTATATTTCATAGCGGTCTACCTTCAATGTCATATCTGTCATCAGCACACTTTTTTAAAACATGCTGACATGTACAGTTCTGCACATGTTACTGTGTACAGAACAGTGTACTGTTCTGCAACTGTTTCATGTTTTAAATGCAGACCAAAGCAAGAGCAGATTTTAAGTTGTGTTGAATTTGTTCAATGCGGGCCTTCAGTTTGTGTCTATTTCCTTTTACTCCCTTCACATATTCTTTGACTGGGAAGAAAGGGGTTAAGTCCAGTTGCATTGCTGACGTCCTGAGAAAAGTGTGAGACCAGATTTGCATGATCATTGACTTGCCTGTAGCAGGTTGAGTCCCGACTCCACAGCTGTGTGCTGTTAAGCGTTTTCATTTAAATACAGTGTTTTTTTCCAGGAATTTAACCTGAAATTAAGTATATTTATCCCTTTGTGTAACAACAGTGCTCATTCCTTAAGGAAAAAGAGGGGAAAAAAACACGAGCTGTTGCTGTTTTACCTTTCGACACGTGGACAGAGCAGGAGATGAGGACTGAGATACAGCCTTGGCTCTGTTAATCACAGACTGGCTCCTCTAAAGAACAAAAGGAAAAGAAATTCATCTCTTTTGTAGCACTGTTCTAAGCCCAGTTTTGCTCTTCATTGTCAGTGTTTAATTTATTTGAACTGAGAATGGCTGGGATTCAATCAAATTTGTCCTTAACTTTGGCTGACAGTTCAGTTCAGTTCACTTTTATTCATTTGTAAGTGACAGTTCCAGACAAATGTTGATTGACTCCCAGCCTGTGTTTTTGTCTGTTTTTGTACACACCTGTGAACCTAAATTTTTCCTCCTACTTTAATTTTCTTTGCAATCATTTTACTTTTCTCCCTTGCTATTTTAAAGCTTAAGTGACAACACAGATTACACAACTGGAAACATAAACCATAAACCTGATCTTGACCATGTAACGGTTGTACTACCAATGAAGCTTTTTTGTGGGCCGATTAATAGTATAGTTCAGTGTTCTGTGCTCTCAAAATAAGCTTCACTTATTGAACTGTGAGGTGTAATGAAGCCTTCCCCACAGGTCTGACTTATGCTTTAAGGAGGGTGTGTTCTGACCCCCCTCCTCTAGTTATGTAATGTACATCTGCTCCCTCATCTTTCAAGGTGGCTGTGTTGCAGTTATCTAGGGTCTGACCTTTCCACTGTTGACTGGCATACATTGTTTTGCAGCAACTTTGTTAATACGATTTTTTTTTTTTAATAGTTTGTGTTGTTTGCACTGAAGGGACTGTAAAGGCATTCATTTGATTATTAAGCAGTCATTTTCCTTCAGCAATGACATGAAGAACAATGGTTAATTTTTTTTTTTTTAAGTTGGAGGAAGCCGGCAGACAGACAGGAGAGAGAGAGGGGTGGGGGGGACAGGCTCAGGCTGTGGGAATGGGGGAATGGAGCGCATTCCCTTTGTGAGAAACAGAAGGGCCATTGTGCTCCCTCATTGGAGGAAACGGAGGAGATGGCCGCTCACCTCATCACACAGGCCCTAAAGAAATTACAATAAATGGACCCCCCCACCCCCACCCCACCCCAGATGGACATATTTTTAATTTGTGCATGGTTTCTAGAAGACTGTATGTCTCTCTTACTGTGACCTGTGACAGGAATCAATTTTGTGGTTTGGCAGTCACAAACTTATTTTCAGTCAGGGCAGAAGAGATTCAGACTAAATGACACCCACAAAGGCCAAAATGGTTAGAAGGAGAGAGTCAACTCTACCAATTCATTTGCATTCCCATTTACTGCAGTGATACTAACCTCGCCTGGTATGGTAACGTCTGTATCTCCTCTAAGGAGCATGATATTTTGTGAATATGATATGGTCATGAGGAGCCTGAGACTTTATCTTTAGACAGAAATGCCACAAAACTGTGCCAGTCTGTGAGAAATGTTTACAAATGACTAATGCCTGTAACTGCGAAGCGCTGAACAGTTGCGTGTGTGCACTCCTTGAACTCTCCTTCACCCTTTCCCCTCAGAAATCATCAAAAACTCAGAGAAAGCGTATGACGATGCCTTCAACATCAGCAAGGAGGAGATGCAGCCCACGCACCCCATCCGCCTCGGCCTGGCCCTCAACTTCTCCGTCTTTTACTACGAGATCCTCAACTCACCCGAGAGGGCCTGCAAACTGGCCAAAACGGTATGGGCCGTCTGCAGAGGCCAGGGGGCATATCACCTCTCAATACTCCGCCTGTGTTCTGCATGGTTCTCACCCTCTCTATCTTTTTGTCCACCCTCAACTCCTCAGGCTTTCGATGAGGCAATCGCAGAGCTTGATACACTGAACGAAGATTCCTACAAAGACAGCACCTTGATCATGCAGCTACTGAGAGACAATTTGACAGTGAGTATGACATAAATTAATGTGTGGGGTGGCCATTGTACACGTTTTTGAGGGAACATACGTGAGGTGAATAGCCTCCAGCTCTGAGCAGCTATGAATAGCCAGGATTTGAAATATGGAAGGAGTTCCAAGAGTAACCCCCATAATCCCCAACCCCCCATTTAATGGCCAAAAAGTGATGTCACTCACTTCTCTCCTGCAGCTGTGGACCTCAGACAACCAGGGTGATGGCGAGGACACCGAAGAGGGTCGAGAAAACTGAGGCCAGCTCTCTCCCGTCTGCCTGTCATCCGAGCTCACCAACACTGAGACCACCTCATCATTCCTGTTTTTCTCTCTCTCTCTCTCTCTCTCTCCTCTCTCTTGTTCTCTCACCACTGTCACTTGTCCTTCCTTTTCCTAGTTATTTTTGGAGTTTCTGTGTGGGGGGGGTTGGGGGCAGGGAATGATGGTACATGGGTAAGGGCATGTCAGTCAACCTTGTCATTTTCATGTGGGGAGCAAAGGGGTCCTTGTGGAGAGGTGAGGACAAGGGGACAGGCAGGTTCTCAACACATGCGAAGTGGCAAGTCTAGTTTAGTCCATTTTATATATAAGTATATATATATGTGTGTTGTTGTGGATGTATGTAAGTATATACATACATACACACTCACATTATGTATATTCAGCATATGTATACCATGTTAAACAGTTTGGCATTGTTTGACCTCTCTGGTCCACCATACGGCCAACATGAAAATTTCCCACAGACACACACACACCACTGCAGGTTTAAGTCTGCAGCCAGCTAATTGGCGAATGTGCTTATTAACCAAACAACAGTCAAATGGCAGAGATGAGCAAAAAAGGTAACATTCCATTTTCTGTCACCTGCTCAACTTCTGCATTTCTCATCTTGGGTTACCCTAAAAAGTCATTTTTATTTTCCTGTGTAACACAAATTACAAGGTATAGATAACCTAAGAACAAAGCAAGCATTTAAAGAGGCTTGACGCTGTAATACTGAGCAGAGCAGTGACTTTCCCATGTACTTATCTAATAACTGCTTTTTCCAACTAGGGTTTTTATTTTCTTTTTTTTTATTTTAATTTCATTTTTATTTTGTTTCTTTTGATACTTGCCTAAAATGCATGTGGCTAAGACGTAGTTAATGGGGAGGTAAAGAAGATTGCTATTGGGCTGGCTAGCTTTGTTTCATGTCTTTGGATTTTCATACAGAACACCCAAGCATAACTGTTATTTGGAGGGGAAAATGTAATTTCATGTAAGTGGAAATAAAAAAAATAATTTAAAGTGTGAATTCTCCCTTTTTGGCACATTGACAGAATACCTAAATCTCATAAATTCTTATTGTTTTGTAATCCTGAATTTACTTATAAAGTAGAGGGCTGAGCCTTGTTTTTACTTGTCAACACAGAAAATGATTGGCTGTTTCAGTGCGTTGACAAATGCATATTTGAGCATGTTTTGAGTAAACAATGATGCATCAAGTCTCACAAGTTTACATAAGTACATGTTCTGAGTCCTGGGAAGTAGAAGTGTTGCAACCAGTCAGATTTTGGGGACTAAAAGGGGGATTTATGTAACTGTCTGAAACAGGCTTTTTTAGGTTTTTACAAGGTGCTGATAATGAGATGATGGAAATCACATCTGTGTAAAGGCTCATTCCTGAGCTTTAACAATACCCTGCTAATGACCCCACCTGGGACCACCCTGGTGTAATGTCAGTCAGGCTTTACCCTCTTACTGTCTGGGTGCCCAGTTGTGCTTGTAAGCCTTACTCACTTCCCAATCATCTACAGTGGACTCAAAGTGCAGATTAGAATTGGTGTTTTCCCAAAAGGTGAGCAGTGAGCACCTCCATGTGGCTTACACAATAAGACATTAGTTTGGGAATCAGGCGTGACCCCTGCAACAGTCCCATCTGCACTATGGCTGAAGGTTTGCATTGGCCAGTCTTGCTGGGGGAAGATGGCGGTTAAGGTCGTTGAGTGTGCTGTTCTCATTGCTCCATAGTGGCCACTCCTGGTCAGCCAGAAGCATGCGGATACACATAACTATATCCTGACTTCATCATACTCTGGAAACAGAGGATGAGACTTCAGAATCTAAAAGAAAACAAATGTGCAGTCAGTCATGGCTGCGTTTCACTCTGCAGTCCACCATCTGGGCTGCCCAGCTGCCTGCACTGAAGTGCCTGAAGTCCAGGTACACTGCAGGTGCCTGAGTGGAACACAGGAGTCCAAATCAATCCATGTTTGACACTTCTGCTTATTCAGTCGGATATTTATTATAGTGAGGCTAATCAGGTTAGTAATATTGCTGAAGAGGAACAGTGTCCAATTCAGAAATCAGGACTGCCATCTGTTCATAGGCCTTGTTCCTAATCCAGGTGGATTTACTTTACAGTAGAACCTCAGTAATCTGAACCTGTCTGCACTGGGGGGTGCTTTAAGGTTGCTGAAAGTGATATGAAACCTTCTATGAAAACCATTACAAAACTTGCTTTGTCTTTAAATAGTCTCATGTTTTTGTGTTTTGCTTTTCCTTATCACGAATTTACTACCCCCCCCAATTCGACACTTCTACCAGTGCTGCCCCAAGCTCAAGAGTGAGGGGTCATATTTCAAACCCCGCCTAGATGCATCACAAAAAGGGTCTTTGTATTTCTGGCCTGTCTCTGC
Source organism: Albula goreensis (assembly GCA_022829145.1). Taxonomy (NCBI): domain Eukaryota; kingdom Metazoa; phylum Chordata; class Actinopteri; order Albuliformes; family Albulidae; genus Albula; species Albula goreensis. The sequence goes on along the minus strand of CM040750.1, from coordinate 2,268,001 downwards.
TGTGAAATATGCAGGGCAAAAAAGAATTACCAAGTAGACTAATTAAGTTTTCCACAACTGTGTGACTAATTATCATCTGCTTAAACTGTACTGAAACAAAAATGAATGCCCTTAACCTTGTCCTCCTCCAGAGGTCCTTAAAATAGGGGCGGATGCCTGAGGGAACTCTAAGATGACTGCATTTCTCCTCTGTTCATCACAAAGCTGAGTTATCCACAACCACTGACCGCAGTATGTGGTGTGAATAGGCAGATTTGAGGAGATTTAGAGGTAATACTGGTCTGTTTTAACGGTAGAGAGAGCAAGGAAAGAGGTCAATATTGTGCCAACCTTCTGTCCTTGTTAACGGATTTTCCAAAAACTTTGGTCAAGCCTAAGGGCCTTTCTGGAATCAATGTTAAATATTTGCCGTGTACAGGATATAGTGTGCGTATACTCGTTCTCGAAAACGTTTCCAGGATATGGTATGTATGTTTTGCGTCAAAAAGACCGTTTTCTGATCGTCTAATGAAAAAGCGGTCCTCACTCAAAAAAACACTTCTGAGAATTCTGGGAAACGTTCCACACGGCGCTGGGGTGTGACAGCTACTGCCCGTAGCCGAAGCTCGAGTGTTGAATAGATCTATGTTGCCATGGAGACATCGCGACTAACTACAGTGGAATGTCTGAATGACGAAAGGGACTGGGAAAGCGCAGCTTCTGTTCTAGGTCATATTTGGACAGGATGTACGGCGTGAAATATGAGGAAGCGAATGGCGCGAGCGCTGTTTCCACTGGCAGTAAAGCTATGCCACCAACCACAGCGCCTGAAAATAGCCATTTCGTTTCTGTAAATTGACGACCCCAGACTTTTCCTGACAATAAAACATTTGGTGTACACTACCGTTTTTATCACAGTTGCAAGATATGAGCGATGCATCTAGGATGACACCTTTGCATTTTCTCTCGTTTCTAATTGCAATAACAAAGGAATACATAGTTTTTCACTTTTTTCCGGGTGGAACGGGTTGGCCTGGAGGTCAGATCGCAATGTTTCAGTTGAACTAATTCGCATTCCCCCAAAATACTTTTAGGGGTTTCCCATTCTTGTATATAGGGTAGTTAAAGGTTCAGTGATAAGTCAACAGAGTACATGTAGTCCTACTCTAATGAGAGTGGGCTCAAAGGAACTCTGTTATATTTAAACTAATACTGAGCGGTGTATGCGATGCCAGCACAATATCATGATTCCAAGCAGAGAAACAGCCTCACAGTTTGTACCTTACACTGCAGTGTAAAAGTGTGAGGTGCCTCAGTAGCCGTGTGCCATGAGCGAACATGGCTGTAAGTGTCGAGTCATGTGTGAGGCGGTGTCGGTCAACAGGCCTGCTTCATTACAAGCCTTTAACCTTAAAAAATGTCTGACACGCATGGAAGCAGACATGGCATAGCTGAGCGGGGAGAGATAAACGACAACGGTCTACAGTCGAAAGCTGATAAGCTAATAGCCTGCCGTTTGGAGAGAAGGTGGTTTCAACGCTTGGAATTAGAAGGTTTATGTGTAATATAGACTGCCGGAATAATTTCGGAGGAAAGTGCTTATTTTGACACAATTTAAATATGCATATAACCCTTGTGCACTCATGAATTGTATTGTGACCCATTCCCTGCCAAGGATTTTTAATTTGTAGTTTATGCGTACCATGATCATTCTATTCGACATCGGGACTGTCGTGTTGGTTGTGTAATTTACGTAGATAATACAAACACTGCCATCTGTTGGTAATACAAAAACGCGACATTGAACGTTGAAATGGTACAAACACTGACTAAGGTATTGTCAATTACTGTACTTTCCTTATTGCCATTTAAGTAACCAAGCTGGATCTGGGGCCCACAAGTGACGGAGACTGACATTATAAGATTTCTTTCAGCGTGGAAAAAATATTTATTTCTCGCGCCAAAACGATTGCTGTTTCGACCCACACAACAAATTGTGCTGGAGTCCGGCCATATACATCAAATGGGGTTAGGCCTATCTCAGCTGAGGTGATGACATCACACAGGCAAAGTCATTTCCTTCTAAATGTGATTCAAATGCACCAATGACCTTTCATGAACAAATACATAATTATAAAAAGAACACAATACAGTAGACAGAAGGACAAACTGATTAATTACAGGGAAATAAGAGATATAGTTGGGTGCTTAATTCTAGTGAATCTGAAGATCATCCAGCATGGAAAAAAAAAAAAAAAAACATGGTGTGACAGCATGTTTCTAAAAAGTATAAAAGGGCTTTTTGCTATGTGACTGAGAAGTGATGTGTGCCACCACTTCCTCCAGAGTCTGTGGGAGTGGATCGCTCTGTGGAGTTAACAGCAGAGTTGGATAATTCAGGGAAAATAAAAAATGCTCTTGAATGTTTTCAGTATTATTTTAATAATATTGTATTGAGAATCATGCTGATCCCTAATCCTGCCAGCTGAATATGAGGCAGCTGTGGCCAAGACATTGCAACAAAAGATATTTTAGAATAGCATATATTTATATAGAGATCTTTTTTTACCTTTAAGTGCATAATTTTCAGGAGATGTTTAAGTGTATTTTAAAGGTATGTTTGGTATTTTTCATGTGTGTTTTTGGAGCATATTTTTCAAGCCTGTTTTTCCCAAACACAATCATCATCAACTGGTGGACTCCTGGCTTCCACCTTTCAGCTCACTGATTACCACAACAACCATTACAACACAACCTGGAACTGTTACATGTTCCAGTATATAATGTCAATGACTTTGATGTTTAATTACATTTTAACCTTTAATCCACCACAGCAGGACTGAACTACTTTATGAGAAGCATCCATCCATTTTCTGAACCGCTTGTCCATCAGGGTTGTGGTGCAGGGCAAGCAAAGCAGCCCGGGCATCCCTTTGCCCTGCCACTTCCTCCACCTCACATGGTTATTTGCAATGTGGAGAAGCAGTGGCTCTCCTCTAAGGTCCTCCTGGAGCTTGAGTACCTCCTTCATGGGCTCCTCACCCTCTCCATCATGGAGAGCAAGCCCAGCCTTCTTCCAGAGAAAACTCATTTCAGTCAGTTGTAACTGTGATCTCATTCTTTCAGTGACTACCCAAAGCTTGTGACCCTGGGTGAGAGTTTTTAAATTGAGATCTTTGCCTTTATCATCACACTCCAGTGCAACACCTCCATTAATGCTGCCACTGCTCATAGCCGGCGGTCAAGCTCACAGTCCTTTTTATGCTGAATCATGACTAAGACCCCAGAATGTGAACTCCAAACTGCCAATGGATCTCCTAAAGAATCCTTCAGTGAACACAGTCATAAGCCTTCTCCAGACCCCCAAACCACATGTTCAGACTGGGTCAGCGAATTCCCTCCAGTTATCTGAAAGTGTAAAAAAGTTGGTTTACTGTTCCAGGGTCAGGACCAAATCCACATTGTCGATTCTGAATCTGAGGTGCAACAATCAGTCTTTCCTCAGAGGGGAGAGCTATCCTGACAGTTGGAACACACCCTACCGTCCTCTTTGTAAAGAATAGGGATTATCACCATGGCCTTCCAGTCCAAAGGCACTGTACCTGATATCTGTGTGCTGCTGAAGAGTTGTATCAGCCACGATTGCCCAAAAACATCCACACCCTCCAGTATTTAACCAGTCAAGGTCAGACTTTCACTGCCCTCACCAAGAATAGCATCCTTTCCTTTTGCACTTGCCAAGTGACTTTCTAAAACGATTTGCTTCTGTACCCACATGAGCCTCAGCCTTCTGGCCTGCCAGTGCCTGTCCACTTAAATAGGGGTCCCTTGTTGCCAACCGGGCCCAGAAGGCCTCCCTATGCATAATGGTTGCCTTCACTACCATTGTCCACCAACAGGTTCTTTGGTTGCCACTATGATAGGCACTGTCAAGTTTTGACCTTAATCTTTTTGAAAGTGAAAGCTTCATGGGAAGCATAACCTTTAAAATTATATACATGCTTAAACATAAATATATGTACTAGTTTCAGTCCTGAAAATGGATGAGTTTCTACCTTATTAGTTGAGCTGAGCCACGTCAATGCTGTATCCACCGTGTTATGAGGAACAGCTCATGCTGGATTCCAGGAAATCATGTGTAGCCCCTCCCTTTATAATATGTTATGTGGTGATCCATACTTCCAGCAGGGGGTGCTATTTCACATGGATATGACATAGTCCTGAATTGTTGTGCTGTGCAAACCTCAATCCCTCCAGCATATTTCCCATTTAAAATAGAATAGCTTCTGCTTTCACCCCAGAAAAAAGTCAGCACACTTTGAGTAGTCTTTGTCCCACAAAATCCCATGCATTCATTTTGTTATTTTATTGGATTTGATCCCTTGTTGAGACTTCAGAGATGTCCACCTCTGCCTTTTTTTTTTCAAACTGTGTACTAAACTACCTGAATCGAATCAGGACGACTCTTCAGCCAAGTGGGAGAACTAAAATCAGCTGGTTTAAGGCATGGTAGAAATTAATATGTGGTTGTCCTTCTTTCTGAAGCTGAGGCATCAAAATGCGAAGTCAACATGAAAACCTCCACAATTAAGCAGCTAAATCCCAGCTAAAGCAGCTCAGGATTATGATTAAAGGGAAATTCCTGAAGACCTCCAGAGAAAAAGAATATTGCTACCTATCAGTGTGGAAAGGCTACAAAGTCATTTACAGGGCTCTGGGGCATCACTATACCAGTCAGAGCCAAAATGTTAAAATGGAGGACATCAGAAGCCATTGTGAGTCACCCAGGTTACGTTTCAGCTATGATGAGTCCACTAACAAAAATAAACAGAGCCAAAATGGGATTAATATCAGAGCATCAGGGTATAAAACACTCACGAGGCAGAAGATAAATGTTTATCAACTAATTTCACTCAAAGAACCTCATACCAAAATGAAAGTATGGTGGTGTTTGTGTTATGGTTTGAGGATGCTTTTCTGCAAGAGGACCTTGCCATCATCAACAGAATCATGAATTCTGCTCTCTATCAGATAATTCTTCAGGAGAATGACAGGCAATCAATCCATGAGCTGAAGACCATTTCACATTTTGCAATGGCTAGCCTTAAACCCCACTGAGATGTTGTGGCAGGACTTGAAATGAGCAGCTCATACCAAAAAACCCACAAACACTGAACTGAAGTACCTCTGCATGGTGCAGAGAGCAGAAATTCCCCCACAGCACTATGAGAGAGTAATCAATAAAGACAGGATGAGTTCAGTTGTTGTCATTGCTGCTAAAGGTGATATAACCAGTTTTTAGGTTTTAAGAGGTAATTACATTCTCACACATGAGCATTTGGGGATGCCTAGGTTTCTGAAATGGTATCAGTATCAAGTTTCAGTACGTTGTGTGACTTGTTCACCCAGTTTCTCATCTAAGTAATTCTAGGGTGTGACTGAAGATCTGATCATATTCAATGTAAGAATAATACATTGAACAACATAAAATCATCAAATACTTTCTTATGGTACTGTAATTACACTTACCATATAGTTCCCATATATCATATTGAATACACTGTTACAAATCATACTATCTTATTGTTCCAGAAATTATGTTTAACTCATTTTAATACACTCAAGTCAGGCCCCATTACATGCCTCTGTAGTGTTTGAATTAGTATTTACAGCCTCAAAAATGAACAATACACTCTCTCTTGGGGTTTTAACACTCATGTGCTCCCCCTACACCGACGGGCATTCACAGAGTGTCTGATAATACAAGTCCTAAAAGCGCTATACAAATAAAATCGAATTGAACTGAATTCCCTCCAAGCCCACCACTGCACTACAGACGAAAATATTTTGGCTTTCTCAACTGTGCCCAAAGCTTAAGGCAAGCCACCTCTGATGTGGTACAGAGACTAAATGTAACCACAGTTAGTGTCAACCAGGAAAGGGGTGTTCTGTGTCTCAAGTGACCCCCATTGGTCAACTGGACACCCACAGTCGGACAAAGTCCTATGGCAGAAGAAAAACAGTCTTGGAATGCAGTAAATGTGGAATGTCAAGAGAAAGTACCTAGTAGCAAAAATGAACCTGGCTACTTGATGATACTGAGCTTTTCACTGCTGCAACGAAATCAAATATGAGGAATTACCTTTCGCCTGGCTAGAAGTAAGGCCTCACAATACTTTGCCGGAGGCAAACTTTTGTCGCCACATAGCTCCCATAATCCATCTGGTAGAGATTACAGGGGAGTTGGGGATGTGAATGACAATTCATTGCGTGAGGAAGTTAAGGATTAAGATATTCCTTTGTTGTGAGGTTATGCATATTTAAATATATGCAAATTCATCAATCAACATTCAGTTTTTATTTCTCAGTCTCTTATAATTTCTCAGCAGGACAGGTAATATGCAGTAAAACAGGAAAGGCTGAGCCATTCCTTTGTTGTGAAATTATGCATACTGTATGTAAATGTATGCAACCTGATATCTAGACTTTCAGTTTTATTTCTCTGTCTCTCTTCATTCACTGCAGATATAGTAATAAAGTTCCAATTAACAAAATAAAATGGAATGTTATACTGACCTACCAACTCAAGGTAAATACCACAATCTACAGGTTTTGTTTGCAGTCTATTTTTCTTAATGACTTGTTACTTCATAAACTAGGACATGCGATACATACAGAAAATTAGAGAGTAGTAGTAGATTTGCAAAAACGCCTAACTATTTGGTTAGATGTCGGTCGAAGTGTGTAACTAAAGAGAGCACAATGAATGAAATATTTTTACACTCTTAATGTTATGTCTCTTTCTGTTATTTCAGGTAATCTTTCAATTTTATTTGCTAACCGTGGCGTCTTTCTCTTATTCTGGATTTTTAACCAACGTGATGGAAATGGTTCGTCCTACTGACGTAACCGTGCGAGGGTATATATAATGGCGTCAAATTACCATTCGTTCCCCTAAACCCCGGCTGTTCGTGGCGTGCGTGAGCGCGTGTGCTCCTGAGCTTGCCTCGGCACACATCTTATTATAAAAATTTAAAAAAACAAAAAAAATTTAAAAACCATAAAAACAAGAAAAAATCTTTTTGTAACTAAAATCGGTGAAGCAGGAATACGCTGACTGGACGATACTACAAGCAAAAACAACGAGAAGCAAATCAAATCTACCTGGCTAGTTAGCGGGCTAACGTGACTAAGGGGAAGGCCTACCCAGTTTAGAATTATTGCGCGATTATTTTAGCTAATAAGCTAACTAGCAGTCCTGTCAGACAGGCCGCTCTTCGATAACGTCGCATATTTTAAATTTTTATTTCGGAAACCGAAAGTGGTTAGTCAAACTTAACTGTCAACCGGCAGGGCAGTTGTGGGAATTCAGTTATTTCGCAAATTTACCAAGCTAACGACCAAACGTTTTCAACCTGTGAAGACTAGCTTAGCCAGATAGTTGGCCTACGCATTGTGTAACTAGCTAGCTAGCAGAGTAACGTTAGCGACTCAAAGTCGGAACAGTTCGTTCCTTTATTCAATTTGTTTAACTCAAACGAGATATTAGCATTTTAAATTACGACACTAGTCCTCATTCTACATCTGTAGTGTAACACGAACGCGAAAATGAATCCCAGCGCTCCTAGTTACCCGATGGCCTCGCTGTATGTTGGCGATCTCCACCAGGATGTTACAGAAGCCATGCTCTACGAGAAATTTAGCCCGGCTGGGCCCATCTTGTCTATCAGGGTGTGCAGAGATATGATTACTCGGCGTTCCCTCGGATACGCTTATGTCAACTTTCAACAGCCAGCCGATGGTAAGTTTAAACAAGCTAAAAATTAGAGCTCACGTTTTGCCGGTTTTCTACCTCGGTATGGTGGCTAGGTAACATGAAGGCTACATCACGGCGCAGACATATTGAACTCGCACATGTTGCCCTGTGTCAGCATGCACTGGGCTAAAATGAAGGCCTAACTCAGGCTAGATGAATCAGCGCAGCCTGTTAACATTAATACTGGCTAGTTAGCTGTCGTAACCTTGTAAGGTGCACTTGAGTTTAACTGTATGCTTTAATGTTTGCTGTTATTTAAATCTAACTCGGTGAAAGTATTTTCCGTTTACTGTAGCTGTTCCTAAAGGAATGTGTCCCATAGCTACCGATGTTCGGTTCGTACGGTTAGCCTTCTGTCTGATTAATGTAATCATTGCAAATGAATTCCAGTGTATACGCGTGTATTTTCTGAACGAAATCAAAAACGTTAATGGTAAAGTCTTGGTTTTGTTAGCTAGCTAGCCAGCCAGCTAGTGAGGTTGGCCAAAGTCAGCTGACTACCAGACGCTTAGGCCTAAACGATAACCTGGTATCATATCTAGCGATAGTGATAACGTTACGACAGCGCAGGTAGTTCTGAATCAACTATTTTATGCGATAATCCACCTTGAATGTGTCCCAGATTCAGATGTGTATGAGATTTGCTGTGAAACACATTCGACCACTTTTGCCAAGTCGATCAGATATTCGCATTACCTAAATCGGAACCTGAGATGATTGGAAATTGTTCATATTAACCTCTTTTTTAAACATGCGGCAGTTCTGTTTGGAGGCCATGCAGTGGGCGGCGCTAGTCTTTGAAGAGCTGACGCATTTTTGTAGGGGGCGCGTGACACCATGATTGAACGCAAGAACGCTGGATGTTTATTCGTTTACTGAAATTAACTATTTTAGACTTCTAGATGTTTCCTAATCCCACCTCATCGTAATTTACTGTAGATGTCTGCCACTTAATTATTTTACCCTCTCTTTCCAGCCGAACGTGCCCTGGACACCATGAATTTTGACGTAATCAAGGGCAGGCCTGTCCGCATCATGTGGTCTCAACGTGACCCTTCCCTGAGGAAGAGCGGAGTGGGCAACATTTTTATCAAGAACCTGGACAAATCCATTGACAACAAGGCCCTCTATGACACCTTCTCAGCCTTTGGCAATATCCTGTCCTGTAAGGTAAATTTGGGAGGCTTCCCTTTGTTCGGGTGTGCAAACTGTTTGCTGTGTGAAGCCATGTTTAGTTTTTTTTTTTTTTGCATGCAACATCGGAGTTCCTTGTTTTGCTGCTTTGAGCTTGATTTTTAAAGTGGATGACAGAAGATGGAATCTGGTTAAAGGTTTCACTAGGTACTGCAGAATTTCCCCTGGGTTCACTGTCTTGGCAGGGTGTGGGTCAGCCATGAGGGGTAGATGTTACTATTTTGATACATCAGAATGTATATTCTGATTAACAGGCCTATTTGTCATATGTCCATGTTAACATTGTCTAATTTCTAACTTCTCTTCATGATTCAGTTTGCCTACAACTGCAACATCTGTTTTCAACGATGCTCACTTGTTTGCAATATGTGCCTGATCGAGCCAAGCTTATTTTGAAAAAGTTGGTTTTGCAGTCCTGCATAGTGCAGCCTTAATGTGACATAGCACACCACATTTCCTTGTCACTCAAGGAGGGTGGCACGTAGTGTAGTGGGTGGTGCCTGCCATTATAGTAAGGGGGGTAACACTAATCAATCTACTGAGTTATGTTATTTGGGCTTTGCCCCCATCCTCAGTCCCCCTGTAGATATAACTATTAAGATAACTATAGAATTGGTACTCAGGTGGGAAACTGTCCAGGGAAGTTGCATCAGATGTCTCTTGAAACCTTAAAGCAAATCCTATTCTCGGGCAACTTTTTTAAATGCATGATGTGACGTTACTTACACCCACAAATGTCCTCTCTCCAAGGTGGTTTGTGATGAGAATGGCTCAAAAGGTTACGGCTTTGTGCACTTTGAGACCCAGGAAGCAGCCGAGAGAGCCATTGAGAAAATGAACGGCATGTTGCTTAATGACAGAAAAGTGTAAGTGTGTTCTGTCTACTTGCTGTATTCAAGCAGGAACTAATACATGTTGATTTGTCTCCATTAATGTGAATATGGTGTACTCGGTAAATGAAGAAAATGGTGTGGAATGGCATGTCTCATGGTTTGGTAGTTTTGAGGCTTACTAATATAGATCACTAAGTGTTAGTCTGCGTTTCGATCATGCAGTCTTGTCAAATTCAGTGCACCCTTCACAGTGGAGCGCACTGGCCAAAATGGCTGCGACAGTGAAACAGTAGTTCATGGGCCCCACATTGTCTCATGGATGCTGGGGATAAATTTGTGCTACAGACAATGTCATTGCATTTTTCTTTGAAGAAAACTCTGCAGAGCTGTCCATTTAATGTGTTCAGTAAATACTGTGTAATTTGTGCTCTAATTGTGTTTCTTTCCCTGTGGTTCATGTGTGATCCTTATTTTCTTTTTCAGTCATGCTCCATTCAATGAGGTTAAGATAATTGAAATTAGGTGTCGGACAGCATGTGCTCATATGTGAAATTCATAATGTCATGATCCAAATTTCTGCTGCGCACATACAGTTGAACTGTAAGCAGTGAAGCATGCTTTGTCTTCAACAGGTTTGTTGGGCGCTTCAAGTCTCGAAAAGAGCGAGAGGCTGAACTCGGCGCCAGAGCTAAGGAGTTCACCAATGTCTACATCAAAAACTTTGGGGAGGACATGGATGATGTGAAGCTGAAGGAAATCTTTGGCAAATATGGTATGTGCAGCACTACCTTCACTATCGAAATTATGTAGAAGATGTATTTTAAGAACTAAATTGTTTAAACTATTCTGATCCAAGTATGAATTAAGAGGCACCGATCTCAAAGTCTTGCACAAGACAAGAATCAGTAAGCATAAAACTAATTTCTAGGCATCTTAAAAACAGGCTATAAAAAGGGCTAGTTGTAAGAATTAGGCTATCAGAAGTCATTATGGATTTTCATCAAATGGAGGTGGAGGGAGATCCACACACCTTAATACAATCTTCTGTGCATTTGTTTTTCATAATGTGTTTCCTGATTAATTTGAACAGTACAGACTTGAAGGTTCAGTACATGCACTTAAATATTGGTGTAGTGAGATTCTTTCAATAAAAATTAAGCAAACTTGAGCCTTCAACAAAGTCACAATTTTTATAACTGTTCTCATTGGTTTTCACCATTATTTTGCAGTTGAGCCCAAACAAAATGATCCCGTTTTGTGTGCCTAGGATTTTACTCTTGTTTCATCAGTCTGTTTTAAAAAAGAAAGGAAAAAAACAGCAGTTCAGAATAATGGCATTGTGACAGCCCCACATCATTCTGAATTTGATGTAGGGCTGAGCATTTTATGAGCAATTTAAACAACCCCCCCACAGGACCAGCCCTGAGTATCCGGGTTATGACTGACGACTCCGGCAAATCTAAGGGTTTCGGCTTTGTCAGCTTTGAAAGGCACGAGGACGCACAGAAGGTGAGCAGCTTCCCAGCTCTGTTCTCCCTCCCGACCCTTACCCCTCTGTTTTATGGGGACCTTCCCACCCAAACACCCTTAATGTTTCCCTGTTCTCTGCTTGCACAGTTGGTGATATTGCAATGTGTTCTTGGTTTTGTTCCAGGCTGTGGATGACATGAATGGGAAGGATATGAACGGTAAGCAGGTGTACGTGGGCCGCGCCCAGAAGAAGGTGGAAAGGCAGACTGAGCTGAAGCGCAAATTTGAGCAGATGAAGCAGGACAGAATGACCCGCTATCAGGTACAGGAGAGCTCCATGGCATGCCATATCTAAAAATGTTTTGGGGTAGAGCCAAGATTGAGTTCACCTGTAATGTGTTAAGTTCAGTTGATAAATGGTCTGTGTGGTAAAACCCTTTTTTCTCATACATACCCACCAATATAAGAATTGTCCAAACTCAACCCAACTAAGAATTCGTGTTTGATGTCGCCACTAGGGAGTCAATCTGTACGTCAAGAACCTTGACGATGGTCTCGACGATGAGCGGCTGAGAAAGGAATTCTCACCCTTCGGAACAATCACCAGCGCAAAGGTAGTAGCATGATCCACCTCAAAATCCATATAACATAGGCTGCAATTGCTGTATTTATATGGGCAACAGAATATTCAAATGTAAAAAGCAAGATAAAAAACCTTGAAGGAAACAGAGTCAGATGGTATGTGGAGCAAGCCACAGGGAGTGACTGACCCTGGAAATTCATTGGAAATTGGCAGTGTCATGGCTATGGAGTTCGACACTACCATGGAGCCAGGTTTTTGTGTCTGTGACCCTTGATTCCCATGCGCCCAAGCCTCAAGCATGTTGAAATGGGTTTCTCCTGCAGGTGATGATGGAGGGCGGCCGCAGCAAGGGTTTTGGCTTCGTCTGCTTCTCCTCCCCAGAGGAGGCCACTAAGGCAGTGACTGAGATGAACGGGCGCATCGTGGCCACCAAGCCCCTGTATGTGGCTCTGGCCCAGCGCAAGGAGGAGCGGCAGGCCCACCTGACCAATCAGTACATGCAGAGGATGGCCAGCGTGCGTGCCGTGCCCAACCCCGTCATCAACCCCTACCAGCCAGCTCCACCCTCCGGCTACTTCATGGCTGCGATTCCGCAGGTATGGTCTCCTGTTACCTTGGGGACATGGAGAAGATTGTCAGACTGACTTGCATATGACTGTGTGTGCAGTTGTCAACCAGGTGGTTTTGTGGTTTTTCCTCAGACCCAGAACCGAGCTGCGTACTACCCGACCAGCCAGCTGGCCCAGCTGAGACCCAGCCCCCGCTGGGCTACCCAGGGCGTGAGGCCTCAGCGTAAGTGTCTCCTGTTAACTCTGCCGGTACCTGCTCATGTAGCTAGGGTTCATTTTCCCTTAACCTATCCATCTTCATTGGAAGCAGCCATTTTAATGCTTTATGGACACCTCCCTGTCTATCAGTCAGATCACATTGTGCTGTTATTGCAAGAGTACAGAGGGAGTAGCAAAGTGTGAAAGTTATTTTCTTTGATTAAGTATAGTTACGTGTAGGCATGCCTGCACAATGTATTTACATATGTATGTATGTATATAAAGATGTGTGTGTGTTTGTGTGTACATGCAATTAGGAATATGCTTGTGCCCCATGACATGCAACCCAGTGTAGAGTCAGCCTGCATCAGTCAGAATAAGGTGAGCTGTAACCCATGTCTAACCCATTTGTGCTGCAGATTTCCAGAACATGCCCAACGCCATGCGGCCCTCGGCCCCCAGGCCCCAGACTTTCGGCGCCATCAGGCCCACCTCCTCCCAGGTCCCACGCATGATGACCTCTCAGCGAGTCGGTAAGCCTCCCAGCCTCCCCTCTGACACACATTTTGGTGGTGTGTGTTTGCCTGTGCGTAGCATTAACGGACATGTCTTGTCCGTACCTCCCTCAGCCACTCAGACCATGGGGCCCCGCCCCTCCAGCACAGCAGCTGCGGCTGCTGCCCCCGTGCGCGGAATGCCCCAGTACAAGTACGCTGCCGGAGTCCGAAACCCCCAGCAGCACCTCAGCAACCAGCCCCAGGTCGCCATGCAGCAGGTGAGCTCCACAGCTGTGGTGTGAATGGAGGCAAGGTTGAGATGTGTGAATGGATGGATGAGTGTCATGCTGAAAGCATGTGGTTTGGGCCCAGCTGATGAAGTCCCTCTCTGGTTGTCCACAGCCTGCTGTCCATGTGCAGGGCCAGGAGCCCCTCACTGCCTCCATGCTGGCAGCCGCACCACCTCAGGAGCAGAAGCAGATGCTGGGTGAGTTTGCCTAAGGAGCACCATGTATAGACTGCACTTTCAGAACACACTAACCTACACCATTGCGCTTTTATTATGAAGTATAGTACTAGGACAGCAGAGTAGGAAGCGTGATGGAGCGAGGAGGTGGGTTCAGTTCCCAGGTAGAACACAGCTGTACTCATGAGTAAGGCGCTGAACCTGATTTGCCTCAGTAAATATCCCACAGTATGTGTTGAAATGTAAACTATATGACACTCTGGATGAGCAGGGCTGCTAAATGTCTAATGCATTATGTCATGGTTTTGTCCTGCAGGCGAGCGTCTCTTCCCACTCATCCAGAACATGCACCCCAGCCTGGCCGGGAAGATCACCGGCATGCTGCTGGAGATCGACAACTCCGAGCTCCTGCACATGCTGGAGTCCCCCGAGTCACTGCGCTCCAAGGTCTGCCTCCCCGTTCCCTTTCTCTGTCACTAACTCCTGTGTGGGTGAGCGCTTCAGCTCCTAAAATGGAGGGCATATGATATGATCTGGTGCAGGATTATTGGTCAGTCTTATGTACACTTATCAATGCCCCTATGCAGAAATCATAATATAGATGCAATGTAAGGACAGTGTTACAGCAAGGAATTAATGTATTGACGTCAAGCTGAAACGTAGTGAGGGAGCATGCATTGTGATCAGTATACAAATGAAATTGAATCATAACACATTTTCTGATCTCGCAGCAGTCAAAAGGCATCACATTGATCAGTGACTTGCACTAGCTTTGTAAGCTACCTATCCCCTCAGCCAAAAACAGTTTTGTGGTGTTGCTGTTCTGTCAGTCCCTTATAGGGAAGACTGTGTTATCTAGTTGAGTGCTGAGTTTTGTTTTTTTTTTTCTTGTTTTCCTCCAGGTGGATGAAGCCGTCGCTGTGCTCCAGGCTCACCAGGCTAAAGAGGCTGCTCAGAAGTCGGTGACAAATGCCCCTGGCGTTGCCGCTGTTTAAGCCCAGGTTAGCCCCCCTCACCGCACTTCTGTATTTAGTCCATTTAGTCCAGTCCATTAGAAACATACATTTTAAAGTCTTAAGCAATTAAAATGGAATGATTTCAAAGTCTGCTCTTAGGCAGCAAAATTTTACATTGTAGAGATCCATTAGAACTCTGTACAAAGTACCCTGTAACAACTTTCAGCAATTTTTTTTAAAAATGTGACTTGTACAGGCTTTGTCGGAATGTCTGTTGGTGTCATTATTCAGTGAAAAAATGTAAAGCTGACAACATTTTTTTTTTCTTCTTGCAGGAATGATGACAAAACTTGCTTCACCAAAAAAAATTAAACATTGAAAAATCTTAAAACACACAAAACATTGTAAAAGTAAAATAAAATCTCTAAAAAACGAAAAGAAAGATTGATAACGCCAGGTCTAGGTAAGCTAAGCCAAGGCCTAGTTAATTAAAAAAAATTGAAAAAAAAATGGAAAAAATGAAAACCACAAAAAAGTTAGGGGTTTGAAAAAATGATTCCACTAAATGAAGAAAAATGAACGCATTCCTTTTTATTCCTTTTATTGTATGAAGTCTGTGGAAAATCAGCAGTGAGAAGACAAGTGAGAATCAATATCTGAGCATTGTCTAAGCCGCTTGCTTTAATAAAACTCTTAAAACAAGCCATGCCTCTTTGAACGTTTTTCCCCAAATATCCTGTCATCTGTGTTTACTTAAACCTTTTAGTCGAGCTGACATATCTTCAAAAGCATGAATTCAATATCTCTTGGGGGGTGTTAGCTTATGCCTTTGTCATATCGTCCGTAAAGAAAAGGGGTACATTTAAACATCATGGATTATTGCCTAAAAATATGTAGTAGTCCCGATGGGAGCAGAAGTCTTGCCATAATTAAGCAGGCATTGACCCGGATGCACAGTGCCTTTAGTTCATATTCAGGTACTTGAGAGAGATGGCAAACATTGCATATGTTCAACAGAGCTACTGACTTACACTCAAACTTGGGGAGAAAGGGCAGAGTTCTGTGACTTTCAGGGCAGTAAGGTACTTTTGGGAATAAACTGGCTTCACTCAACCACAGCTGGCTAAACTGTGGCGCAAGTGTCCCTCAGCTGGTTTAATTTCTTCAGCATTCATTGCTTGTTTTGTATAAATGAACACTGATCATTTAACATTTTAAAAGAACTTGTAGATGTAACGATTTGCAATGCGGTTGAACAAATCTAAGTCTACATTAAGTATGCAGCCCTTCAACTTTAGATGGTTGAGTCACTTGTATAAAATTTGACAAATGGACAAATTCTTGTAGGACTTTTTGCTAGGGAGATTGAAGTACATTTTAGCCTCGGGCGTGTCAGACAAGGAAACTGCACTCCAGGAACGCTGGGTAAGTTGTGGACAGGTAGTTGCTTCTAAAATACCACAAAAAAAGGTATTAAGCTCCGGTTCACATTTCTGTGCTACTCTAGGTCTGCTGTAAGCATAACCTCATAATTCCTGGTTTCTTCAGGGTATGGCTGTTCACCAGTATAAAGTCTGGCAAATGGTTTTCAAGTGTTACCTGCTTTTCTATTCCTCTGGGAAACAAATCTTTTGAGGCCATGATGTAGTGATCTAAGCCTCCAGTGAACTTCTAAAGTAGCTGTTGATTTTGCTGTATTTTTGGAGGTCTTGAAGTGAAAATTGAGGGTGTGATCCAAGTGAAAAAATGGGAAAATTTCAATACAAACTGCTTTTGTAAGCATTTGTATTAATAGAGGGACATTTTTTGTTCTGTGGAAAATATAGCTCAGTACTTTCAGGAGATGCTTGATTAGACTGAGTTTGTCTTGGCTTTTTAGTCTAAGTTTATATTTGGACATTTAGCATTGCAATAAAATGGAAGGGTGAAGCACTGGTTAAACTTAAAAACTATTTGTACAAAGCATAAACACTTCCTGAAAGCACTAACCTAACCTTAAGTACTTGGATACTGAAAAACATTGGCTTCTTTGCAACTATGCAACATAGTTACTGCTAATTAAATATCACTGTCAGTTGTTGCTCTGAAAATGTAACTAGTTTTCAGGAGTGTGCAAGTGCCTTCAAATGCTTAAGACCGGCATCTCACCTTCAACTCACTGCCCAGCACAATCTCTAACAGATTATGCACTAGCACTTTTGATGGAAATGACATTCAGGAATCTGTTCCATGCAGTGCTATTTAGACTGAATTTTCCAGCATTCCAGTATTCTTTACTACCATTTTATAAATTAAATATACATAATTTTAGATTGTTCAACATATAGGACTATAGTACCAAATTCAAATGTATTTGTACCCAGAAGACCAAACACTGCCTGCTAAGCTTTACTTTTCAAAGTTACCTTTCAGAAATATGGCTTTAAACATATGGCTTCAGTGAGATTGGAGCTGCTCTAATCAGTTTATGGTAAGTCTTAAAATACTTCATTTCCTAAAGTGTTTTAAACCGTCACCCAAAGTTAGGGAACAAATTATAAGACCTACAAAACCAAGCCACAAAAAGTTTCTGTGTAGTTACGCTGGCACGATAGAACCAGTTCCAGTTAAGAATAGATGTCTACTGCTATCCTTGTAGAGAGCGTCAGCTCACAGCCATTTACACAGACACAATGGAAGACATATCTCATAACCCCCCAGAATCTTTGATAAGTTTGACACAGTTTTCGCATGACATTAAACTTATTCAAAAAGCAACAATTTAAATAGAACAGCAAAAATACAGGTGGTGGCTGAACAAGTTGTAAAACTAATATGAAGTGACAGGGGATTGGGTGACCACGTGACCATCTGCACAGCTTGCATGCACAGCTGAATCTACCAGCATCTGCAAATCTTCAGGAGGGATGATCCTCGAGAAAGTCCATTATCTCACACCTTGCTGATGGGGATATAAAGCACTGGCTGTCATTCTCAGGCCATGGCTACGGGGATAGCACTGTTGTCATGTTCATCGTACTAGTAGGCAACCATTCATGCTCTATGGGCCTGTTAACACTGGTAATAAGGAACGCTCGTGGTAGCAGGGAGAAACGCGCACGCTGGCCATAAAATGCAATGAATTTTGTGGTGGGAGCTGACAGGGATGAACAATTTCCCAGTCATAACCACCTCTGACTTCTGAATCCTACTGACTAAACATTAAATTACACTGTAACAATACAGTGTCAGATCTGAGTGGCTTTTTACTACAGTTTCTTCCTGTATGGGGATAATTATGACTTACCCAGATGTATCAATACGTAATATGTTAACGTGTTAATATTCTGTGTTAGCAGAAAAACATGTGGGAAGTGCGAAATATGGGCTCTCGATAATGTAGTGTAATAGCCGCTAGATGGCACTACAGGAAAACCAAATTGCAAACATTGTATCACCTACTTGCAGGAAACATGGCGGAATAATTTCCAGGCGATTTCATCATCTGTTCACCCTGTACTTATACATGTTGCTCGACAAATGGTTTATGCAATGACAGTAGAGAGTGCACTTCTGTATTCTATTGTCCTAATATTACAGAGTCTTCCGTACACGCCTTTGCGGAATTATTTAGCAGAACACAATTAAAATGTATGACAATAATTAAGAAAAGCTACATACAGAAGTATACAAAAACAGATGATCCATGAATTAGGTGACGACGGATAGTGACCTTGTAATCAAGATTTCTAATGAATACCAAGATGGGTCCGAATATGGAAAGACATTTTTAAGAAAACTTGGGTAACTTCAGGTATTTTAGTTTTTTCAAGGAAATGGATAGATGCAAAAACTACAAACACAGATCCTGACACCAAAATATTAATTTGACCGGTTACATTTTTTGACCAATGATGTACATCTTATTCCCAAATAATCTTTTGTTATTCCTATTTACTTAAGACTGTTGATTAAACACTTAGTTGATAAAACAACAAATAAAAATTGTTTTAAACCAAAAAAATGTCGTCATACTAAGATGGCCATCGGAACATTATATGGTAAATATGTAAATGAAAAACCAATTCATAATCAGACGTTGGTTAACTTAATGTTCAATTTTATGTATATATATATTTTAAATTTTATGTATATAATATCGTTTATTATATTTTCCAAGCCAACGTATATTTCAATGGAAACAATGTTTTGTAGAAGGAAAATCCATTTTTTGATGTCTGAACTTATAAAACAAAAATATTTGTATACCATATTCCTCACCTCACTGTATTCATGAAAAAAAAAACACTTTGTATGACTAAAAAGTTAGAGTTTTTTACATTGTGTTAATGTTTAACATATGTGAATATACATATTTTTTAAATGTGATTATATAATTATTTTATATTTTGCTTTTTTCTGTGATTGTCGTGTTCACTGGGTTCTGTTGTACTTTTTAAAATAAACTTTCCACTCAGCACTGCTGATATCTGTGGAATGCTCATTATGCCATGAAATCTGAAAAATGATCTGCAGGGTAAACAATAAATGGAATGAGCTTTCAGACGCATGGAGCTATGGCACATGTTCTTTTGTGTCCTGTTCCTAATAAGGTTTCAAAAAGCAAAGCAAGTACCTTTGAGAAGCTCATAGAGTTAAAGCACCAGCTTGTGGCATCATGACTTAGCCATTCCGTTCAGCTGGCTCAGCCTCGCTGGGGAAACACAGGGTCAAGGCGAGCTGAAGCTCAGAAGTCTCATAACTGTTTGGAGGCCTCACCTGAGCCATAAGCTGACCTTTATGTTCTTCCTAAAACACAGGCATTACGTGTCTGATGCTGCACCTGCACTGTGAAAATACCACTACTTGTTGCCACATGAATTAGAGGTCACATGGGTGGGGCTGAATACATAGTTCAATTCAGGTGGGAAAACATTTTGAATGAAAACAATGGCACTGCAGAGTCAAACTGGTAGTCCCAGGAATCACATCATCATGTACTCTCCTCCTACAGAACAGCTGAAGCTGAGCAGGTATGAGTTTGGGCAATGCTTGGATGGGAGACCTCATGAGAGTTTACTTCTGGAAATGGTGATGCTGGCAAGCAAGGAGTGGTCTTCTCTCTGGACTGGCCAATTAAAGCTTGAGCTACAGCTCTGTGGGAGGTATGACCTTTCATATGGGAACTGAAGCCGGGAACCTGATGCACCTGTGGTCATTAAATATGCTGTGGCATTTACAGAAAAATCCCCTGCACACCAAATTCAGTTAATCTGCCATCCCAGTGACTGAAATAGATGAAATGACCATGACTATCCAGTCACAGCTCAACAACTGCAAGCCCAGTATTTCTCAATGACATGAGTTAAAAAGTTCAACCCTATCCAAAGAACAATAAAAAGAGAAGCTAACAAAATATTTGTATGTGTATTACATAATAGGATTAAGAGGAACTGTAAGTGGCATGATTTATATAATAATGTCAGGTCACTCTTCAGAGAGGGACACAGGTTAATATGTTCACTCACAAATAACTGCTCCTATGTGATTGCACAATTGTACTGACATGGTGGTGCTGGGAATCGGATTGATTTTTAGATATGGATGATTGAATGACTGAGTGGGCCTAATCCCAGAACAGGGTTTGATATCTTGGGAGTGCATATCCTGTAGCAGAGATCCTGTTATGTATTATATGGGGCTTAGCCCACATTTGAACTGACTGTGTTTCCTTCTCCTGACTGAGGTGGTGTGTGTGTGTGTGTGTGTGTGTGTGTGTGTGTGTGTGTGTGTGTGTGTGTGTGTGTGTGTGTGTGTGTGTGTGTGTGTGTGTGTGTGTGTGTGTGTGTGTGTAACATATGATATCAATGGCTGGAAGGGTGTTGCTACAGTACCAGAGGAAAGATGTGGGCAGCACAGTTGGGGATGTATTCCTAGTGTCTCATAGTAGCAGTAAGGAGCACTGTTACAGGATCAGGTTTTCTCTGTTACTCATAACGGATAATTATCAGGATATTGAATGGGAAATCTGATCCTAGATCAGCACTCCTATTCTAAAACCTTTTATGAATATTGGTCCTGCTCATCCCTTATATGGCTTGTATAATATTCAGAGTGAGCTGAAATCAAAACAAAAGTCTGATCATAGTTCAGTTCTTGTCGAAAACTCATTTTTCTGCAAGGTGAATACAAGCTGAAATCAACTTAGAAATAAAATATTTAAACTTACTGAGGATGAGCTGTTAGGTGATACTAACAACAATGTAAACTGTAGAGATGGTTAATGATTTGTGCAGAAAAAAATAAGTTACTTATACAGTCCCACATCAGTCCGAAATGAAATGTTTGCTTTTGTGGAACAGTTTAGTCTTTTTTCTGAGAAGAATGCAGTGCTGCCATGAGAGAATCCCTCACTGTGACAATGGTAAACAGCTGACCCAAAGAACACAGCACTTTTTTCTGAGCAGGTGTCAGGCCAGTCGTAGCAGTAACACTAGTTAAAGGTCATGGGTTTAAAGGACATGTAATCTCATTATGAATTAAAAATGAGCACCAAAACTTATAATTAAACAACACTGACCTTCTGTGCAAAGCACACTGGTAACATTAGACAGCTCTTTCTGAAGATGGGGAAAACCACCATAACGCAGTACCTGGTAATCCCCAACGTGATTCCTAGGTATTTTTTTTGTATTGTCCTATCATTCTAAACACATTTTTACATCAGCTCAGTGGAGTCTAAAGAACTGATAAAATTCTTTGTCAAAAATTTACAGAGAAGTGGCATTCCAGACTGTTGGAAAGTATTTTGTTATGTTCACTGTACATGCTGTTCATGAACACTAGCTTCCCCTGTAGCCCTGTACTGCTGAGCATGTTGTTCTGCTCATGGAGGTGTATGCATGCAGTGGCATTATCAGTCCTTTTAATGCGTAAAGTAGGCCACGGTTTCTGGCAGCATGGGTGTAGGGCAGCCATGGTTTCTTGCAGGATGGGTGTAGGGCAGCCATGGTTTCTGGCAGCATGGGTATAGGGCAGTCATGGTTTCTGGCAGCATGGGTGTAGGGCAGCCATGGTTTCTTGCAGGATGGGTGTAGGGCAGCCATAGTTTCTGGCAGCATTGGTGTAGGGTAGCCATGGTTTCTTGCAGGATGGGTGTAGGGCAGCCATAGTTTCTGGCAGCATTGGTGTAGGGTAGCCATGGTTTCTGGTGGCATGGGTGTAGGGCAGCCATGGTTTCTGCCAGCATGGGTATAGGGCAGCCATGGTTTCTGGCAGCATGGGTATAGGGCAGCCATGGTTTCTGCCAACATTGGTGTAGGGCAGCCATGGTTTCTGGCAGCATGGGTGTAGGGCAGTCATGGTTTCTGCCAGCATGGGTATAGGGCAGCCATGGTTTCTGGCAGCATGGGTATAGGGCAGCCATGGTTTCTCGTGGCATGGGTGTAGGGCAGCCATGTTTTCTGGCAGCATGGGTATAGGGCAGCCATGGTTTCTGGCAGCATGGGTATAGGGCAGCCATGGTTTCTCGTGGCATGGGTGTAGGGCAGCCATGTTTTCTGGCAGCATGGGTATAGGGCAGTCATGGTTTCTGGCAGCATGGGTGTAGGGCAGTCATGGTTTCTGGCAGCATGGGTGTAGGGCAGTCATGGTTTCTGGTGGCATGGGTATAGGGCAGCCATGGTTTCTGGCAGCATGGGTGTAGGGCAGCCATGGTTTCTGGCAGCATGGGTATAGGGCAGTCATGGTTTCTGGCAGCATGGGTGTAGGGCAGCCATGGTTTCTGGCAGCATGGGTGTAGGGCAGTCATGGTTTCTGGCAGCATGGGTGTAGGGCAGCCATGGTTTCTCGTGGCATGGGTGTAGGGCAGCCATGGTTTCTGGCAGCATGGGTGTAGGGCAGTCATGGTTTCTGGCAGCATGGGTGTAGGGCAGCCATGGTTTCTCGTGGCATGGGTGTAGGGCAGCCATGGTTTCTGGTGGCATGGGTATAGGGCAGCCATGGTTTCTGGTGGCATGGGTGTAGGGCAGCCATGGTTTCTGGTGGCATGGGTATAGGGCAGCCATGGTTTCTGGTGGCATGGGTATAGGGCAGCCATGGTTTCTGGTGGCATGGGTAAAGGGCAGCCATGGTTTCTCGTGGCATGGGTGTAGGGCAGCCATGTTTTCTGGCAGCATGGGTATAGGGCAGGAATGGTTTCTGGCGGCATGGGTGTAGCCAGCATGATGTAGATAAAGCTTCATGACACATAAAGCAGCCCCACTTCGTTCCCCTCTGAAGTAACAATTGTCCCAGCCTGGCCTTTGAACCCCTGGTTTAAAAAAGTGGCTGATGGCAGTAGCATAGCTTATGAATTAACCGAAGTAACTGCAGCAATGAGGCTGGCTCAGGTACACAATCGGCCTTTGAAAAATAAAACCGGGTTAACCTCAATCATAATGAAAGCATGCCGTTGCCATTAACAACCCTGAAATCCTTTCCCGACTGACTGATATTTTTTTTCAATATTAGAAATGAACAGGAGCAGGTGATCCCTGTTCACATCCCATCTGGTAATGACGGTAATAACGGTGACTGCCATGACTGTAATAACGGTGACATTGCCATTTCCCATTTGTTTAGCCTCACTTTGAGCTCTCATCAATACATGATAGTTCTATGCATGCAGACAGGGAAGGAGTATGTTGATTTTAAAAATGACACAATAAATTGGAGGCTAAGAGAGAGGTTTTATTTCCTCTCTCTGCACCTGTCGCATCCACATCCAGCTGGGATGTTGCCTTTGTGTGACGCAGGAAACAGAAACACCCACCCCACGGTTACAAGATTGCTACAATCAGCAGCACACACCTTCTATTGACTTGGCCTAAATTCAAAAAGATCTTCATTTGCATTTAGACAACCTTTGCAGAATGCACCTGGGATTGCAGGATGAGGAAATAAACCCAAGGGAGGGTTGATAAATGTTGCTTGTAGCAGCAGTTGATGTTATTTCTGTATTGTATTGAAGTTCCAGCTAAGCACTTTGCCTTGGGGTTAATTATCAAAGCATAATTATCAAAAACATCTGCAAGACATTACATTCACTTCCTGCTCAAATAATATCATTTAAAATGTTAATAATGGCAGATTAAACTACCCCAGCGCGTTTCTCCCAGATCACAAGGCCTGCTCTTTGTCCACAGCGCTACATTGATATTGTCGTTTGATTGATTGTTGAAGAGCTTAGTGGTATGGCTTTGAATAGCTACATGTTAAGTCTGGAATTGCCTGTTGCTGCATCATATTGTATTTATTCTTTCACAACACAGACTGCTCTGATCTGCTCGGTGGTCAGTCTTGCCAGACCCAGTCTTGCTGAATGCCCCTGTCCCTAAAACTCACACCCCACATCCTTGGGCCACTCATTCATGATGCATATCTTGATGCAGCAGACTTACCTAATAGGAGTTACAAATCTTCATTCTTGAGACAAATGATTCTGAAACGTTGCACGGATGAAAAATCGATATATTAATTTTTTAAAAAGTTGCAAATTAAGATGCATTGATTCATTATGATGACAAAAAGGTAGCTGACCTATGTTTTATGCCTAGTTACACATGGACAGATTATTTTGACGGAATGCTTGTTGATGCTGATCAAAAAACGCAGGGTTTTTCTCATTTTAAATCTAAAACATGGACTCACTTTGGATTTAACAGAAAAAAACCGGGCAACTGGTTATGAGCAGGGCAATCTGCAAACTTTGCAAAATAAAATATCATGGAAATATCTCCACGGCCATTGCCACCATAAGTAGGCTTGGCCTAAGCGGGCCTCGCCAACAAACCCTGGAAGCAGCACTACACAAATTACCCCACACTTCTGAGGCTGCGAGGTGAATAATGAATTCAATTGCCTACTTCATTTGCAAGGACCTTTGCTCAAATAGTGTGGTTGAAAATGTTGGTTTCCATAACATGCCTTACACTCTTAAGGCCAGATTTTACATACCATCACGGCATTATTACCTCTTACAAACCAGTGCCTGAGGTCTACAGCAAGGCCAGGTCATGGACAAAGCAGTCACTGAGCAATGCAGAAAGGTTTGCACTGACTTGTGATGCATCAAGAGCTACGCAGTCGTATGTGACATAGCCGGGCGGTACCTGTGTATACCAGGGACAGGTGACTCTGCCGAACGTGTTCTCCACTGCAGGAGATACTGGCCAAAGAAGCTGTCCCAGCCCTGATCGTGTTGATTAGTATGTTTCTTCAGAAGTAATTCCACCAAAATAGCTTAATATGGAGTTTGTTTACAAGCAAATGTAGCACATTGTCACTTAAAGTTTAGTTTACAGTTAAATTTGGAAATGTTAAAGTCAATGCTGACAGTGCTTCTCCATACTTTGTGTGGGTAAAAGATTGAGGGGTAATGTAACAGGTCTGTGATACTGCATGCTCATCGCATGTGTGAGAGTGCATGTGTCCTTCTGTGCCACTCGTCCCACTTTCTTTCTTGGTCCCATAATTGCTAAAAAGCTTGACATATCACTGCAGTTTACATTTTATATTGTCTTAATTAATTTCAGATAATATATGTGGTATCAGTGTTTCCAATAGCATGCATTTTGGCACTTTGAATCTCAATAAAAACATTTAGATGTAGATTTGACATTTAATAAAATGCTTTTTATTTAGTTGCACTGCTCTTTCTGTTTCTTAAAAATTTTACACCAACAGATGTCATGTCCTCATGGGTAAAATCTGTTTTCCTTTAGTGCTGTATCCCTGCTTCCAGTGCCACAAGGCTTCATGCCTGTAACTGAGGACTTTTGGTATGTATGTCTTTGGGGACATGGGTACGTGTTGGAAGGAATGTGTGCGGAATAAGAGCCAGGGAGTCTGAGAGTTTGTCTCAGCTCTTGATAGGCATAGCTCTCCATTCCACAGCTGTGGTCTTTGGCCTACTTTTGGCTAATGCTCACAAATGACTAAGCTGGTAAAATTGCTTACCACAAGAGCAGGCCCACACTTTATAACTAAGTTAGTTTAAGTCAGTGCAATGTCATTAGCAAGCTGTTATCTTGAGTCCACAGGTAAAGGACACAACTGGCTTTATGCTATAGGAAAGTACAAAGGGGTTTCTTTGATTTCTGCTCCATCAATACTCCATGTTCACCAGACATCTTCATAGTTACCAGAGGGCCAACCATCCTGTAGTGTAGTTTGGGAAATAGCCAGTGGCTTGCATACAGGTTTATCAGACAAGTGCAGGCCTTTTAGCTATGGTTCCACCAGCATTGCTGTGGGTGGCATTGTGGAGTTTTGAGAGCCACTGATGATTTTGATGATGAGATATTTAGTGCTGTCACTTGTTGGATCACGCTTTGTTTTTGTCACTGTGTTTTGCTCTCTCTCTCCCTTGGATTCCTGGACCACCAAGTCATCTTCCGGGAAAGTTCTGCTCCACTGAAGTCGTTCTATTCCATTCTCCCACAATCTGTCCCTGATTTATCTGGCTCCATATCATATTAAAAGGGACTTCTGGATTGCATTTCAAAAACCATCAAAGTACAAAAAGTCATGTCGTTGTAAAACAGCACCAGTTCTTTTTCATACTTTTTTTACTATTGAAAAGACGGCTGTCTCAGCATTTCCTTACTGGCATTGTGTGTGTTGCCTTTCCTCTTTAGGCATCCAAGTCTGACTGTGGTGGCCGTTGGGGCGGCCAGTCTCCTTCCCCTCGCCCCCCCTCACGGTCCTGTCCCAGACTCTCTCCCAGGTTTTCAGGCCCAGCTGGGCCCTGGCACCGTGACGGATCCAGCCCTGGTCCTGGCCCTCTGCCCCAGCCCTCCGCCCCGGCCTGCTTCGCTGGTGCAGCCTGTTCCAGAGCGTCTCGTCTCAGCCCCAACACAAACACTTGAGCACTTCAGACATCCTTGTTTAAGATTGACTGAGCCTTTTTACATACTTTGAGCATTAAGCAAGGTTCAAGCCTGGAGCTGCGAGGCACCAGGGAAGCTTGAAGTAGTTTGGTTTTAATTTTGGGGATTTTTTTTCTCCTCTGTAATGGTCAGTGGAACGTTGGATGCCATCGACCAATAGTTCATCCCTTAGCAGCTTGGCTATTTGACATGCTTTCTGAAGTGTCCTCAGATGTGGTTCATATTTCACAGATTTTTAAGGGCACAGAATAGTTTTGTTCATGCTCTTCTCTTCATCATAACGGAGTCCTACCATCTGTACTGTAGTTTCCCTGGGAGAACTGATAGGTGGATTTTTTGGTTTATATTTGATGTCTGTGAAAGCACTCTTGAAGTGCTGAAAACATAAATCTCAAATAGAATGAGTAAGCAAAGCTGTTTTTTTTTTCAATTTCAGACATTTTCTCCCTTATGGTTCCTATCTTTGAGCCAATCTCAAATTAACAGGTTTCTTAAAACTGTCGTTGTACACTTTTCAATGTCAATAGACTCATGATAATGTTAACAAGTTTCTATCATACCATCACTGATCTGTGAAAGAGAAAACCGCAATATCCCAGACAAAGTGCTTGTTTTCCACAAAAATAAACTGTCTGCATTTTCCCCCTTAAAGGATTACTGGCAGTGGAGTATGATGAGGAGACTGTGTAAAACTGCCTTTGGTTTGGGGCCTTTCCCATGAATCTGAGCTGCAGCTGACTCCAGTGTGCTTCACAGCGCACACTGATTTCTTGGTAGTGTCAACTGACTCGCTCATTGTTCTAATTTACACATTAGCTGTTGAACTGCTGTAATATGATTTTATAATATCAAATAACTCCTTGCATTTAGAATATTTCAGCCTGTCTGGTCCTCAAAACCACATAGACCACTTTATTGAAATAATATTTGTGGCAATATATGTCTCCAGGGTTCTCAAGGTGGAAGAGGCCCAAACGTTCAGGTGCTGTTTAAGGTTCTTTCATCTTGTACAGCCCACATCACAACAAAATCAACAGCCTGGAAAATCTGAACACGGCCTCTGCTTTGGCAGTTAGGGTACCTACATTTAGGGTTGCCAGTGTGTGGAAAATATCCCCCATATGAAGGAATTTCCCCAAAATTTTGGGAAGATATAGTAAGTGCAGAGTGTCTCAGAGAAAAAAAAATTAGTTTTCAGTTTTATCTTCAGTGGAAGATGGGAGATTTTTAAAAAAAATTCTGGGGAGGGGAAGATCATAAGTATCTGGTAACACTTCCTATAATGCAAAGCCACAGTCATCCACCACAAACCCACATCTGCACTCAAAATCCACATTTTCATCTTCCTGATCCATTCCCATCTGTCATCACTGTCACTGGGAAAAAGGCAAAGTGGTCCATTCATGAGTGCTATTTCCTCATTCCTCTGTGAAAAAGCAACAGAGACGTAGTGGGGCTGTTGAAAGAGGCTAAGCAGTACTCTGCAGTGGGGCTTGCTTAAGGCATGCTGTACAGCGTCAGCTTATTAGGTGCCAAGAATAATCACTGTCCTTCTGCAGTCACCCTGAATCCAGAAGCAAGGGTTTATAAAATATTGTGAATGGGAAATTACTGAGCTAAAACCTATGTAAATCATATTGTTTGACTGTGGTCTAAACACTCTTGTGTGTGTTCCAAAAAGCAGCTAGTGTTGTTTAGCACTGCAGACGTTTAGTGTGTTGATCCTTTTTCTTTCGTTCAGAGCTAACAGTAGCTTATCCCCAGCTTCCCCTCCGTCACATGACTTCTCAGTTCTCCAATAATCTCATTTTCACTTCTGCTTCTCGTGACTGCTTGCATTTCTAGATAATATAGGGAAATATAGGTATTCTCTTACGATGGACATAAATGCCATGGTTGGCCCAGGATGCTCTTCGGTAAAATGTCCTCCAATTGTGACTTTTCTCTACCTGCAGATTAGGAATCTCATGATGGGACCATTAATTAGAAATATTTGATATATTGCAGTAGACAGGTTAGACATTATCCAATAAACAATCTCAGTGAAAACAAACCATGTCTATCACGATATGACGTATTAGCACAGTTGGTTTTCTTTTTGGTTTTTGTCATTCCAATTAAAGTGATGGTAATGACATCTTTCCACATTCCATCATGAGAAGTCTATGGAATTAGGGCCAAGAACCAGTTAAAGGATTTTTGCCTCTTTAAGGGAAAATGCTAATTTTGTTTTAAAATGAAAAGAACACATTCCAAAGGATGCTTCATTGTCTCCAATAAAAAATAGAAATGTAAAGTCGGGTGATTTGAGTGACACTTCATAAAGCCAACATAATGCCACCACGAGTATGACATAACACCTGACATGCCAGGTACAAGTGTAAAGAGTAAAGTGTTACATACGCCCATGAAGAGGCTGAGTGCTTTTGACTGAGTCCCAGCCTCTGAATAATATATTGGAACACAAGTGTGTGTGTTTTTAATTGAATAAGGAATGAGTGTGTTTATTCATTTCATGGATGTGAGGAAAGGATATGATGTAAATATTGTTTTCTGGAGTAGGGGCCTCTTGCTTGCTTTTCCTTTGACCCTTTTCTTCCAGTCCCGTAATTGGCTGATGTGAACAGGGTAAATTGTAATGTTTGCCAATAAGTCTGAGGTAAAAGTCAGAGAATCTTTTTATCTCTTGCCTTTAGAAGCAAGACTGAAACATGGACAACGCTCAAAAGCATTTTGTCAGCATCTGTTCACCACAATCACCTTAATTTTAATGTTTAATTTCATTTTCTAAATCAGCATAGTTATAAACGTATTTTTGCAATATTTGGTTTAGTATAGATTCAATTCTTAAATTTAACTGTGTCAAAACAATATTTATTGTTTCTTAAACTGAATAGCAGTTACCTCTCTGGAGAACCACTGAATCAGGAAAAAAATACATATTTTTTCAACAGGTGGAAAAGGTTTTGTTGTCATTAAGATTGTTGCTATGGATGAATAATACTGTGAACCCTACATACACAATCTGCCAGGACTTCTGCTGCCAAGCAGGCTGTGTTTGGCGATGTAGATATGAAGAGCATGCTTGTCTATTGCATTACGCAGTTATGGAAAAGCAACAGGTCTTTTTGACAGACACAGGAGTTGGCTTGATATGTCTCCAACCCTGGGCAAAATCTCCTTTTACAGCTTGTACACATTCTTGCAC
The DNA here is from genome assembly GCA_022829145.1 of Albula goreensis. NCBI lineage: Eukaryota > Metazoa > Chordata > Actinopteri > Albuliformes > Albulidae > Albula > Albula goreensis. Next base: position 2,238,323 of record CM040750.1, on the reverse strand, counting down.
TTGGTCTTGGCCCCGGATAAGTAGAAGTAAACCTCTTGTGAGTTGTGGATGGACTCATTTTGAAGGAGAGAACACAGCTGGGTTTTTACAGTTAGTAGAGTGCTAGAGTTTTCTCACCATGCTTCAGCTGAAGCACAGCACAGTCACTCACTTCTGACCCTGTTTGTGCCCCCGGCTTGAACACACAGGCAGTGACAGAAGAGAGTTTGTTTCAGCCCCTTTCCTCTGCCTCTGCTGTGACAGCGATCCTGGCCGTGGATGTCCCCTTACACAAACCCAGGGAAGGCATTTGATTTGCCATACCCAGTATATGCTAATCAGAAAATCTAGTCAGTGTCTATAGGACATTGTGCTTCTTATATTATGTGTGCTGGTTTGCATTTTTGCCATTTGCTCAACAAGGTAATTGAATGAATACATGAATCTACATGCTTTTATAAGTTTGTTTATAAGGATCCAGGTGTGCCAAATTGCTACTTGCATCCTGTTTATTTTCTCTGGATAGTGACCATGTCAGTACACAAGTGTCCACACACACTTTAGGGCATTTGCTTAAGTCTGTAAATTAATCAGTCATGCAGATCTGGCCTCTTTGCAAAGGAACAGCCACAGGTTACCTCACATGGAATGCCTGAGAACCGATCTTCCTGATTAGCAGGTGAGGGAAACATGCTATGCATAAATGAAAGGCCAATTCATACCACACGTTAGTTAACCTACCAATCACAGTCAGGACACTGCAGCTTTAACTGGAACGAAAAGAGCACATACAGGGGCTCCGCAGGTCTGAATTGGGACAGTCCTGATAGCTGAGTCTGTATCATTATATATGTGACTCTTCTTTGTCTAATGTTATTCCCAAGCATTAATCTATTTACCCTCCGCAGATAAATTAATCCAAAATTTGATATGCATGTCAAAATAAAAAATGTAATTTTCATAACAGCAGCACATCTGCAATAGAACTCCAAAGCCTGAATGTGGGGGAAGATTATTTATACATTTCAATTAAAGTTTTTTAATCAAAATGCCATTGGTCTGGGTCCTCAGAACCAAAATGATTTTCCACAAGTTATTTGCAGTAGGTCCTGCTGCCTCAGTGGAAAACATCTCCTGCTGTCTTTTATATAAAAGGCTTTATTTAATGTCCTTATTCTAACCGGGCAGGGAACAGTGATAAATAACAAAAAATGACAGGAGCTGCTTGTATCACCAGAATAAAAAGGACCAAGACTTAAAAAAAACCTTGTTTGGCTGTTGATATGCAGAGATGTGAGGAGCACCGCTGCTGTAACTCTCAGCAAACTGCAGGGTTCCAGCACTTTTACATCAGGCTATTATTTCATGCTGCAGGGTTCCAGCACTTTTACATCAGGCCATTATTTCATTCTGCAGGGTTCTAGCCTTTTTACATCAGGTCATTATTTCATCCTGCAGGGTTCTAGAACTTTTACATCAGGCCATTATTTCATTCTGCAGGGTTCTAGCCTTTTTACATCAGGTCATTATTTCATCCTGCAGGGTTCTAGAACTTTTACATCAGGCCATTATTTCATTCTGCAGGGTTCTAGCCTTTTTACATCAGGCCATTATTTCATTCTGCAGGGTTCTAGCCTTTTTACATCAGGTCATTATTTCATCCTGCAGGGTTCTAGAACTTTTACATCAGGCCATTATTTCATTCTGCAGGGTTCTAGAACTTTTACATCAGGTCATTATTTCATCCTGGAGGGTTCTAGAACTTTTACATCAGGCCATTATTTCATTCTGCAGGGTTCTAGCCTTTTTACATCAGGTCATTATTTCATCCTGCAGGGTTCTAGAACTTTTACATCAGGCCATTATTTCATCCTGCACGGTTCTAGCATTTTTACATCAGGCTGTTATTTGATTCTGCATGCAGCCACATAGCCAATGTATTTCTGCTGACAGATGACAGCTCCCCCTTATGTGTGCTGATGCAACATACAACTTTCAGCAAATGAATGTAACGTTCAGGGACTAGATTAGCAGCGAAACGGGCTGGGAGTTGGTCAGGTAAGCAGCCACTGTGTAGCTGTATGCTACATTTCAACTTCAGGGATTTAGCCATTTTCTTCATTTCAAATGCATTATGTCAGCTTTACCAAGGTGTGAGGACTGGTCCTTTAATTATTTTCTGTAATTTGAAGGCTTTAAGTAATTTAGCCAGGTCAAAGGCCTTAAAAGATACAATATGAAACATTGCACAAAACAGTTAAGCACTCAAGAAACCTGTATCAGGTGTCATGCTATCCTGATCTTTTATTAAATTCATGCCTTACTCTTGATTGCTGGGCATAGCGGTGTTAAACTCACATTTCCTCACACATTTTTCTAGGATTTTGTTGTTGTCTGTGTATGGAGGTATCAAAACACAGCTTGAAGTTGAAGTTTAAAGTTGGAGGGGGCGAATATTTTTTAGGTACTCAGAAATTATTTGACATTGAAATTGTGAAATGAATACATACAGACTTTTAAAGACGAAGAAAAATACAACAATGACATTACCACATTTTCTGAATTCCTCTCCTCCTGTGATTTTTTGGTCCTTAAGGCTGTCTATACTTGTTATGGCTCTCTTAAAATTCAAAACCATGAAGATGTTGTTCAAAAATGCAGCACTGTCTTTTGCTGTTTACTTAACCCTTTTAGATTTTATATAGAATAAAATTCACAAGTTAACCACCACACCAAATAGTGTAATTCTACAGATCTATGACCTTGTGGCATCTTGGTAATAATTATAGTTCTGTAAACTACTGCATTTGCATGAAAGAGATAAGTATTTTCTGCACCTCTAAATGACCTGTCTGTTATTTCAATCACCTGCGCATTTTGGAAATTCCCTTTGTTTCCTCGGAAGGGTGGAGTGTAAAGATTATTTCTTGATAAATTCTTTATCAATCTTCTGTGGCTTATGATGCAGGTGGCCATCAGCCATCAACCTTAACTCCTGTTAACAAGGTGATTGAGGGCAGCTGAATGAGAAAACTCACATGGGATGATGTAACATTGTTCAGCCAATGGGATTACCTTCATTTACATATTAAGTAATCACCAACCAGAATTTAATTAAATTGGCTGAAAGGGAAATGACAGCCATCCCTATGCTGGTTTTAGCTGCTGTTCATGACATCTTTGTCAAACTGTATCATGTTCTGTGGCTTCAGCCATAAAAATTGTTTGCATGGTTTGCAAAATTTTACAGCACTTGAAAGATAGCTGCCAGCTAGACGTCTATAATGTGGTTATACTGACATGTTTGCTCTTTGTGGTTTTCATGCTACCAACAAACGGCTAAGGTAGACATGCAGGTGGAAGGCATACTAATTGAATAGATTAGAGAATAAAAATGATAACTGTATAACTGGCCTTCAATATTATGTGATTATTTTCCTGCTTTTACCAGTATAAAGCTCCAGTTCTGATGAGTCAAACCAGCCACTGCCGGTGGGGGATGCGGAGGGGGGGTTCAGGTATTGAGTTATCTGCTGAACAGGGGAGAGTATCTGGGTAATGCTGACTTTCACTTCGCATTGGAAGACACAGCTCTTTGGTGATCATTAAAATGATCATGTAAGCAACAGCAAGCTTGACTGTAGTTGTTGGTGAAACAATTTGGTTTTAGAATATACAATTATTTAAGTATGTGTTGGTTTTTTCTTTTTTTTTTTTTTGGGGGGTAGCTTCATATTGCATTAACAGATAAAGACTGATAGTTTCTGGAATTTGAGTGAGCATACTTCGAACATAAATACACAGATTAAAATACTTTGCCATTTTATATTGTATATCTATTTTTAGTCCTTTTTTAGTCACCTGATATAAAAGAGGTGTGCAGACAGAATGAACAGGCAAGACCAGACAATGGAGTGCTGAGTCTTTTCTCTCGGCATGATGTTCCCTGAATTTCGTCTCGTTGCTAAGGAACTGTGCATAAGGTTGTACAAGGTGACTGACCAGCAATTTAACTTTCAGCAACACTGAGCATGCCTAGATGTAAGGGGAAAAGACCCCTACAGACTAATTCACATCACCAAGATGTGAGAGAGCAGTACGAAAACTAAATCAATCCAAATCAATGTAAATCAGATTGGAACACATTTTACAAGTATGGTTGGATTGTGTTGCCATGGGAATAAGAATACAATTACATTGCATTATTCTGCTTTTGTGTCTTCTTTGCCATTGTTCCCACTGCTCTAAAAATTGGTGGCAGTCTCTTCTTTTCTGATCTTGTTTGCTTGCCTGATGCATTTGTTAATATTTTCCACTGGCTCTGCCAAAAATGCAAACCATGTCCCTAATGGAACACAAGAGTTAAGATTTGAGTCATACCTATGATAAACATGTGCATTTTTCCTACCCAAAACTGAAATACATTATTTAACTGTGTTATGATAATTCAATGGTTTGGAAGAGATTTTAATCACAAAATATTCTGACATGCAACTATTTTTCCCCAAGTCTCATCTGGTTATGGATTTACAGGCCCAGTTACACACACGTAGACATTGTCAGTCATGTGAAAATGTGTAGGTGTTATCACAATGTGGAAAAACAACATACTCTAAATGAAAGGACTTGGCAAGGACATGGTGAAAAAGATACCATCCATGCTCCAGGCCAGTTACATAAAAGGGGACTAAATACGGGTACAATAGCCAGAACAATCAAACTGTAATGAGGAGCTCCATTCCAGGATTTCTAACCCAAACAGCCAGTGCTTCAGCCTTCCTTATTTTGGATTCGTCCTTCAGATAGTCCTATTCCTCATCCTTGCAGTACAGCTCTTTGCTTCAGCAAGGACATGCTTTGGTAAGGTTGTGGTGAAAATGGTGTTTCAAGAACGAAAATATTGACAGTGTTTTCACAACATGGTTCCATAACAGTATAACACACTCTTTCAGTCCAAGTGAATTGTTCCATTCCGGAAACATTCTGACGATGATGTCACGGGAACACAACCTAAAGTGGTTTTCCAGATGTAGTCACAAGATGAGGCAGCGTTCTGGCAGGGCATTATTCAACATTAGATCTCATCGTCATTAATCTCACATGCAAGAAACGGGAATCCCCACAAACAATAGTGTCCCCAGCTCTTGTTCCATGTTAACTGCTTTTATTCGTTTCCTCAGAGAAAACAGAACACCAAACGTATAGTGAAAGAGTAAAATATTTTGATATGTTAGAGTTATGATCTCACAGCAGTGAGAGCTGTTTGCTTGGCCAGCTCTTGTGAGACCTCCCACATGGTGCATTCTACATAGACAGCCTCCACATGGTTTCTGTTCTGCCTCTTTGCTTTTGTCTGCAGTATCTCAGTCCAGTCATTCAGGGGAAAAGCTCCAACTGGTTACTGAAACAGACATCACTTTCAAAAAATCTCCACCTCAGTTTTTTTTTTCCAGTCAGGTTTCTCATCAAAGTCTTGAAATATAGGAAAAGCATTCAGTAAAAAAGAAAATCTACACTACCTGCTGCTTGTAATTCCACAGGAATTTAGTTCAGTTTTAGTTTGACCTTCACATTGCCGCATTAATTTGTTTGGAAACTGTGTCATGTGAACATGTAATCTCTCTCATAAGGCCAAATTTTGAATGTTGCCCACTTCTCTGGTCAGTGACATGCAACTGGAAACCAGCTCATGCAGTCTTAGATGAGTGGCTGGATTCAGCTCAAAAATCTCAACTTAATCACGGCTAATTTACTCCCCAAAAACAGTCCTGCTTTTGTGCAGATGGTCATGTCTACATTTTCCAGCCTTTGCACAGAGATTTTCGATTGGAGTTCAACAGGTTTCAGCTGTGACCCTTCAGACAGAGCGGAAGAACTGAGGGTTGATCCACAGTTCAGAGAAGTCTGAGTTTGACCCACAGCTTCCCTACATGATGAAGAGGAATCAGACGGAATCGGCACACCTGGTTACACACAGCGTCTCAGAAAGGCGAGTGATCTCCCTTCCCAGAGGACCACAGTGTCCCTCTGCCCAATGTTGTAGGGGTGGAGGGTGGAGTGCAGTTAACCCTGAGCTTTCTGTTCTGGGTGTGAAAGTGCCTCTCGCCTCTCAGATTCAGAGAAAGTTCCACTCAGGGCCTAACCCAGACACCCCAGAGGGGTAATGAGCAGTGGCATTAGAGTCACTCTTGTCAACATGCATATCTCAACTTTAGAGACTATTTCAAAGGTGACCAAAGGCCAAAGGTGGATCACACCAGTGGCTGTTACAGGCACACAAACCAGCAAAGACAGGGCGCTTTTGACATTGTTGAAATTGTGATACGAATGGTGCCCTTTATAGTAAATTTTTTTCCACTGCCTCTAAAAGAGCCTGTGCTCACCATTGCTTCTGCCTCCAGATGACTACTCAACAAGTCACACCTGGTCAACCTGTTCCACTTTCTGCTTTATTGGTTTTTCCTCTTGAGAGACAGTAGCAGCCTGATTTCTGCAACTTGGCAACAGTAGAATTTTACATCCCCCAGTGCTTTCCAAAAAACCATCTCCTAATCTGATAGCGTTTGGAAGCATGTCAGTAATGTAAACTTTGGCTTGTGGAGGTTCACAGCTCTAGGGAGGGAAGTAGCCCTTTCTCCGATTTCAGGCAGAGTGAGCTCAATGAAGAGATGAGGAGTTCTGCTTGTTTGATCTTCTTCCCTTCATGCTGTCATTTCCATGGCAGGCAGAATTTATGTTTCCATTTATCTGTGAATGCTGATCTAGTGTTGCTGGTTCTCCTTGTGCATACTACCAACAATCACTCACTTCAGCTGTCACAACCTGGTCACAAGCTCAGAGAACATCCTAATATATACGAGAAGACCCACATGCTTCAGCAAATTTCTTCATAACTCTATCCATTTCACATTTTCTAATGTTCATACTTTATTCTCCCTCCTTTAATTAAAAACTAAAAGTTGTAGCTATAAACATAAAGCTTTATATCAGTCAGTCGGTTCTGACCAAGTTCCAGCCCAAAGTGGTACCAGATGGTAATATCTGGACTCAAGTGCTTGATAATCTACATATACTGCTGGATTTTTACCTTTAGTTCTCTGTCCTTCTCTCAACCAAATGCAAGAGGTATTCATTGCTGACAGTTCTTTTAGGAAGGCATGTTTATTTGTTAGCTATACAACTGTATTTACATAACTTTTGCCAAGTATTACAGAGACTTGTATATTTATCTACCATTCATAAGTTTGTTGACACCATATAAAAATATGGAATCAGTTCATGGCTTAGGACCTGATAGACAGCAAAAAAACCCTTACCAAGAAAGGCCTTCACGCCTTTGATCCAGGCTTTTCATTCTGTGATAAATGTCTGCAGCTGCTTTCTTACTGTACACAAAAGGCTGACAGACATACATATGTATATGCATTGAACTGCAATGCCCTTGGGATAAGGACAATTACAAAACAATGGGACCTCCCCTCTAAGCCTTTTTGGTGTCACAACACATCCCCATTTACTCACTTTAAATCTTTTGTAACCCCACCCCACCCTCTATCAACATGGCAAGGATTCAACACTGAATACCTTGTAATTAAGCACTCATACAGACTTGCAGAATGAATTACAATCAACAAAAATATTCAGACCACTCAATGAAACAATTAATTCTGTTTTAGATGGGGCATACAATGTATTTGTTGTTCTTCACGTGTAACCTTAAATTCTCACACTCAAGGTTAAACTGCTTTGTTGTTTAATTTTTGTGAATTTATTCATTCTTTTAGGCCTAGGTCATATATGTAGGCTATTGCTTTATTTGTGTAGGCTATTAATATTTAGCCTATTCATTCTGTTCACCAGATGGCTGATGATGTTTTTTTTGGGGTACGTCAAAGAATCAGTTAAATTGCAAACCTTCTACTCAGTAAAAAAAATTTGCCTAAGTAGTTGTGCTATTGTAATGTGCCATAATAGGACAGGTCATTTTAGCTTTAACTGATATAAATTTGAATTTCAACCATTTGAAATTTGGAATTAATTCTGCTGTCAAAAGATTAGTTTTAACAAGTGAATTTTCAAGTATTTATTGGAAATGTTCCAATTATACCTAAAACCTAAATATCACAAATTAGTTGATAATGAATACAAATAAAAGCTACAAATGGCTTGTTAATGTTGTTAAGGATTGAACAAGTGAATTGAATATATCAATGCAGCATGGATGCTGAATGGATGGTTACCGAAACAGACACACCCACTGAGGTCACTGACATTGCAATTTCCAGATTCCACCAGCAGGGGTACTCATGGGGGGAGGGGGCGTTTAAACAAATAAAACACTTTTCAACACAGCAACATTGGCATTTAAAAGTGCCACCCTTAAGGCGCACTGTATAAAAGAGCTAACACATGAAGGATTCTTTACTATTTTATTTACTGAGTTCTCTTGGTTGCATGAACGGTTTGCTGAGGATGACATGTTCATACACATGTATATACTGTATGCTTAACCTTTGTTCTTGTGTATTTGAGTCTAGTTTTGCTGACACTCTGACATGAAACCTGGAGTGATAGCTCCAGTGATACTGTAAAGAGCACGCATGTAAACCTCTGTACCTGAGACACTGTGGAACTCTTGATGAATAATTTACCCTCCTTGTAATTAACCTCGCAGGTAACAACTTTTCTCACACTCTCTTATTTAGGTCAGGGACGGCTGACCTACAGAGTAAACCTTTATCATTAAATCAACTCTGATTGAGTGCATTCATTCTATCTTGGACTCATTTAAACAGTTAAATGAACACTGGGCATTTTACTATGCAATTGTTTTTTATCAGTAATGATGTAAAACACACCAATTAAAATGGATGGTTCTCAATTCATGAGATTATACACAATCAACCTTAAATATTACTTATATTTCATGCCTGGCTGCACAAGAGGCTCTGATGAAATTAAATATTACCCTCTTTCACCAAACAAATAAGTTTTATTTACTGCTGGATCTAGGCTTTGACCCATCACAAAACTGCACACACTTAACATTCACACCAAAGCACATCAGTTTATACATTTTCAAACTTTTTGGAGTTACCTCTCATCCAGCTTGCAAGCATATATGTATGTATTATATACTATACATATATGTATTTATTTATGTAGTTTTAATTGTGTTATTTGTTAAATGTATGTAGTAGCTGTTTGATCACAGAGGTAAATGCGCTCTGTCTCTGAGTAGCTCAACAAAGCTCAATATAAAAATCCATTTAACTCAGTGCTTGTGTCCAGACCCTGAGAGTTAACAGAGGGTCTGTTTTTTTCCTTCTGACAGTCAGATTAGTGCAAACGGTGTAGACAACCAGCTCACTGAAGGAAGTAATCCTCATGTGACCTGGAATTTCTACAATAGGCCAGCTGTTAAGGTGGAATACAATAGGCCAGCTGTTAAGGTGGAAGAGATCAATCCCTGTTTTGCAGCAACCTGATGAATGGATGTAAAGATAGAGAGTATCTGAGTTTGAAAATTCTGACTGGCATTTCATTGAGGCCCATAATGGGTAACAGAGTGATATTTAATCTCAAGCATATCCTACAGTGTAACGTTAAATAATAAACACTGAAAAGCAAATCCCCCATGCCCTGTCTTTTCATTGTTTTGGCCTGAACTGAGTTCACTGGTAATTGCCAGGATGTATTTCCTGTGACCTTCTCCTTTTATGTCAGTGTTTTTCTGTGGACCTGTACACAATCACTGTATCTCAATAAACATACAAGAAAATGTGGAAATAATAACCCTCAATCTGCCATACACACACACACACACACACACACACACACACACACACACACACACACACACACACACACACACACACACACACACACACACACACAATTACACAGGCTCTGCCTCCCAGGTCTATCATAGTGTGTATAGCTATACAACTGTTTAGTGGGCACCTTCCCTCACCCAAGGGGAGAACGTAAACTTGCTATACGTTAAAGCAAAAGAAAGGCAAAAGAACATTTATGCTTTACGTGGAGAATGTGTGTTTTAAATGTGTTCAGGACAAGTGGTCCTAGTTGTTTAACCAAGTTTAACCAAGGACAAATTCACACATTTTTACAAGTTTATAGAAACTAGGTTCTCTAGCACATTATCCCACATCATGGTGCCATTACCTTTGCAGAAATTCAGAAAAAAAAAACTGTCTGGAATCTCACTACTCTGAAAAGGTGCGTTGCGGTCTGTTCATTTTTTTCCTACAGATTCCATTTTTGGACCTGTTGATACCATTAACTCTGAGCAATGCTGCATCACAAACAATTGACAAGTAACCTTAACCACCATGAATTTTATGCATGGACTGATTTTTCTTGCATAATTAGTAGTATAGGTTAGGTGATTGGCTTCACATGAGTTAAACCTCAAAAGGTACATGTGATGCAAGACTAAGATGCAGCAAACGTCTAAAACAGAAACTCCAACTCTAAATATTTTCAGTTCGGACAACCATTCCAAGTCAAATAACAAATTGCTGCTTCAGTGGATGGGACACTTAAACTGCTAGGGTCCTAGCCTGAAGACTTAACTTGAGATATTATTGTTGGCTCACAATAGTGTTCTACCCTAAGGCCTTGTAGCTCTTAAAGCACTGTCAGATTCTTTAAAAAATATGAGTTAACCTTATGGAATAGAGACAAAGAGGCCAACAATGTAAAATGACATTTTAGTTTTTGAGGAAGGGAACTGGATTAGGTAACTGGTTGTAATGCCAGTTTATGATTTGTGAAGGGCTATTGGATTTATTTTAGTGAATGATGTATCTACAATAATTTAAAGAATCTCAGCACAAAGGGATAGCATGACATTTTACCATTTGGTACTATGTTTAACTGAATCATAGAATATGGCACCCACTGCAAGTCACTAAGCCTTTGAAAACCTATTGTATTTCCAATTATCTCTCATTATGTGTCAAGACTTGTTCCATGTCATAAAACAACAGGCCTAATAAAAAAAGTAAATCACAAATGCAGTTAATTAATTTAAACACAAGAAGAAAAACTTGATCACCTCGTAATTAAGCGAATAAATGACAACTATTAAATGGTGGCAGCGGTATGCCTTTAATTTACTCAAAAAATTCTTCAGTACTAGTACCATATACTGTTAGGTCAATCTTGAGTTTGTTATCAGTGCATTAAAGTTAATCAGCTTAATTCGCTCGCGAAAGCAACTTGATCAATACTCAACACTTCTATACCAGTTAATATACGCATAAAAATACTTCGGCTATGAAGCAACAATGATTGACTACGAGTACTGTTTAGATTTTTCACAAGATAGGAATAACATTATCCAAAGACCACTTCAGCGATGTGTCCGTGCGAAATTGTCCCCGTTGTGGGCCATACATTATCTCGCGAGAGAAATCCTTCTCGAATGTTTTTCTTTAAGCAGTGTCAGTGATCTCGCGATATGATTTGAATTCGTCGGAAGAGAGCGTTGGGAGGGGGCAGACAGCCCAAGCGAGCTGCGGATCAGAGCAGAGGCAGCAGCGGATTTAAAGACGGGTGGGACTGAAGTGGCTCAACTAGAAACTGAAAAAAGAAGCTGCCACCTATAATCAGAGAGGTTTTCTTCATACGTTTCTGGATTTGGTATACCTTTGCCGTCTATGGATTTTTCAGATCGGCTGCTTTAGAGGACTACGGTACGTGTTGAAGGCGCTGTTTCTTTATTTTAGCCAGCAAGCTAGTTAGCTGGCTAGGATGACCATCAGTCAGTGGAGTGTCTTGCCCCTCTTGAGTGTCTCCTCGACTACTCCCTCCTCCTCGGAACTAGTCAGACTGTTATGCGGTGCTGTGCTCAACACTGTTAGCTTCAGTTTGCTGGCAACTATGGCAAGGAGGCTTTCATTTTAGTAGCTGCCAGATATATGTAACATGGGTAAGCTACCACTAACAAGTGTTGGCTTTCGAGATCGGCAACTACTGGGCCTGTAGCTCGCTCGTTAACTATGAGCTAACTAACGTTAGCTGGCCAGACAGACGGGTCAACGCTTTGTTTACGGCAAGGTTTCAGAAAAGATATTGAGCCCTATATTTGAGCTATCTTATTAGTTACCTGACTACAGTGATTAATGTAACGATGCTTTTAGGTGTTGCTGTCTAACGCTTGTTGGCAAATGCACATAATTGGCTAGAAACCTATGCACATAACACTAGATAATAACAACGCTGCCTAGCTTATTAGCTAACCATAACAGTTTGTTGGTTGTATGTCGCTTGTATCCTGGATGTAAGTAAACATGTTGCCAACACGGCTAATTAGAATAATAAACGTTAAATACCACCATTAAAGGAGCGCTAAGTAGCTAGCGAGCCGTATTCCTGAACGTTAGGATCGCAAACTGTCGGTATCTAACCGTTTCTCCTGTACAGCCAGTCCGTTTATGCTAGCTAGCGTTAGCCACAGCTACGGTATGCTTCATTAACCGTTTTCTCCCCGTCGCTAACGTTATTGGCTCTGTGCACCCCAAAGCTTGTGTACATACCTAGCAAATATCAGTGTTTTCACAAAGGAACAATTAATTAACCGTAGTGTCTTGCCAATTTGATGGATTTATTAGCTTGATAGCATGTGAATTTCAAATGTTGAGTAGCTGTAGTTGGCGAAGTAGCTCTCGGCTTTGGTTTTTTTTTTTTGCTACCTCGCGAATGGTGGTGTCTCGACTCATGAAAAAAACCCACGATTAACGTTTACATTCACATTTATATTGACCTTTACGGTTTCCTAAAAGTTTACAAGAAAGTGATTTGTCCAGAAATGTATGATCAACATGGCAGACAGTAGTTGTGAATGTGACGTTAGCTTGTTAACTAATGTTAAGTGGTCGACATTTTTATTTTCGAAAAACAGTCCGCCTAGCTGGGGCGCTAGCTTGTTGTCTGAGAGTAAGTTATAATCGGACGCTGCTGTCGGAAAATGTTTGACTGGCGAATTGGATGGGGTGTGCGAGTAGCATTACTGTGTTGATTAAACACACGACAGTGAAACCGATGACTTGACTTCTCAAGAATAACTAGTTGCTGTCCTAGAGCTATGCAACCATCACTACTAATGTAAGCGATCTTTTTAACCCTGACAATATCGATTCGACATAATAGCATGTCAATTTTATGTGGAGACTGTGGTAACTGGCTAAATAACGTATAGCAGCCGTCAGTACAGTATTTCAGTCACTTACTAGCCATGTTTGGGCAGGGACACGCTTGAAACAATTCACTTGTGATAGCGTGCAGCTGCCCCAGCTTTAAACATTCTTTCGTTGAAGGATGATTACATACTGTTAAATACTTTGGGTGGTTTGGTGAGTTTTTGTCAAGGTGGCATGTGGAAATCTCTACAAAATAGTTTTTGTCAGTCCCTCACGAGTTTTTTTTAACTTGTTCATGATAAGGACTGTGTAACCTTTATCCTCATCTTAATTTAGGTACAATTAATAACCGGCGTATTAGTTTAAACGTGAGAGGATTAGTGGTGTTTGTAAAACACACAGGGAGAAAGGGTTTGTTTTGAACCTTGTCCGCGTTTTGACAAAAATGTAATTGTCCTGATACCATAGGTAAGGTTTTTCGATGTTTTACGGCGGTTCATATTTAAGCAGTGGCACCACCTTCTTCACGAGAATGCCAAAGTGAAATCAGTCATCTGTAATACCAAATATTAAGTCCGTCAGTGAACGAATAATCAGTTATTGCCTGTAATGAATTAAGTGTCTCGCTTTGACAGCTGAATGTATGTTGGCACATTTTGTTTGTGCTTTGAGTTTGAAGGCCTGTACACATAAACCAGACAGCAAGCTAGAGAGTCTTCCAAAGGATGCTGACTGGACAGCTCGAAGCCTGGGACGGTGTTTGCAAATCAATTTCTAGACCACCTCTGTTTTACTTTGTGTTTAACAAGAATTCGGGGTGTTCATGACGAGAGTGAAGTTGAGTAAACTGCTCAGGGTGAGTATTTGAATACAATGAGTATTTGAATATTTCAACCCCATGTAAACCACAGTAAAAAATCAGCAATTATATTTTATGACACACTGTGTAACTAAATTGTTGTTTATTTAATGACTGCACATAACAGAAGTTTTCCCAAGCCCAGTCTTGTATCCAGGGTAACAGAACTAATTATTTTGCTTGTAATTAAAAAGGTTGCCATTTCAATGTTCAGTCATTGGTGAGGGAATTTTAGCATAGATTTTTTGTAGTGTATGTTTCACTCCTAATATGCAGGGAGGTGGGAGTTTCCACAAAGTCAAGGTAGTCCAGGAAATAATAACCTGACCTCTCTTGTTTTTCTGTAATTTGTCTTGGTGATGGTGGTCATGGATTTAGCATTCCGCTTGTGTGTGCGCCTTCGTGTTTGCACGCTTGTGTGTTTATGTGTTAAAAAACTGTAAACTTGTGTGTAGTTGTCCCACTTTCTGCTGTATGATTTTGTGTGGACAATGAAAATATTTTTCCCAAGTTTGGATACAAGTAATTTGCAGTGCTGCACTTGTTGCATTTTGTTGATGATGTAGACCCTGATATCCATTCCTTTTCTTAAATTCATTTCGTGTTTGTTTCCTGTTCTGTAGTTAGAGAACACTTGAGATTGCAGTCCCATTCAAGTGTTGTGCAACCTTCCTTTTTTGTTCTGTAATTATTGGAATTTGTCACAACGAGCCTAGGCAAAGATCCGTTTTCATGTTAATGTCATCTTTTTTAACCATAATGTAGTAATTCTTCTGCTTTACAAACAGGAAATAATTGAGAAAAGTTGATTGATGCAATCGATGAAAATCAGTAGAGGTCACTGTATTGTTTTGTCTGAGCTCTTGTCCGCAAGAAATGTGAAAATTTGTGAAAGTATTTGAACGTATCCAAAAATGTGCCCTGAGTATTTGCTGATGTGCTCTGACCACCGTGGTTTGGTGTCCACTTTGGCCATAACTTAATTACAATCTGTCATAGCTTGGAGCCCTTGCACAACTGGCCCACATCAAACCAAAGCTCTTAATTGTTTGCTGTAGCCCTGGAAACATAAGCAGGGTTATGATAATAGTATTCAGGGATGATTAGAGTGCTTCTCCTCAATTATCTTGCTTTCGTTTCTTCAGTGTGAATGCAGCCTGCCACAGTACGTGTTGAGGGTCCTTCAGTCGTCTTTCTAGAAGGCATTGTTTGAAAGCAGCCCCCTTCCTGCCAGTGTCCTTTATTATACGAAGTTATTCATACATTTCCGGTTAGGAATTGATTGAGAAGTATCGCTTTCAAGTTATTTTGGCCTTTGCTGGGTTTGCAATACTTGGGCAGTTGTTGCAGAATGACTTTACACATAGTACACATGCCTTAGCCTGATTACTTGAAAGTTCTTGTCCTGAAATCAAGCTCTATTTACAGTTGATACTCTCAAACAGGAAATTACCATGGTCTGCCATGACCTTAAAAGAACATGAGGAAAGATCATCAGCAGTGAACCTGTGGACACTTACTTAATGTGTAGTTACATTTTAACTTGCTAATATCTGTGTCTTATTTTCCTTTTCTGTGTTGCACCTCAGTCTTTACTGTTGTATTTCCAGGATGACTGCCTAACTGCTAAAATCTGGAGCCAAATGTTGCAAGATTGTCTTATCTAAAAGTTGGTTTTGTTGAGGGAAATCTAAGGCCTGGTTGTTTGGACATGTTGTTTACTTTCTGCATGTTCCCACAAGTTTTAAGACCTGCTATGTAAAATGCATGAAATTATTTCTTTTTTGACAACTTAAAAAGTGGCTTTTGCTCTGAAACATGGCTTGGACATTGACAATGTATGCAAATATGGCAACAAAGATCTGGTCATTGACAATTTATAAGTTAAAACATTTCTGATACATTATGGTGTCAAATGTGCTACTGTAGCATTTGTTGTCAGTGAAAATGTTTCCTGTAGGATCAGTTCATTTAACCTTGCCTTATGTAACTTCTGAAGGTTCTTTTGGCAGAATCCAGCATAACTGGATTGGAGGTACCATATACCAAGGATGATATCAGGACTTTCTAAGTTGGCCCATCATGTCCTGAAATCCAGTACTGGATTTCCAATACAGTGCCTGCATTACTGAAGTCTGTTGCACTACATGTATTGTGCTTAAAAACCAACCACATCAACCAAAATGTTCAACAACCCTTTTGTTTACATTTGTTTTCACTTTCAAATCTTCAAATTCCTTCATTGCTATATAAGTTGATATGACTGATTTCACATTGTGGCGCTATTAAGAAAACAATGTCATTCAGTGCCACTGTATAACGTTAAGAACCCTGGATTTATTTCCCTTCGTTTTGTAATACAGTACTCACTTTAAATTGAGCAGTCTTAATTTAGCCGTACACTTGTTAACAAGGATCTCATTAAGCAAGGATATCTATTTCATGGTGCACTGTACAAGTTTCTTTGATCCTTGCTTGCAAAATGACAATAATCCTCCAATTATTTTGGCCCTCTCAAACAAGCACAAAATTTATTGGGCTCAATGAGATGCATTAGGTCTGGAAGGAAATCGAACTCCCCATACTGACATCCACGCTTCTTCATGAATACTCAACCTTTGATCTTATGAGCTAAAGTAGATCTCAAGTGGATAGAGCAAACCCTCTCTACACTTGTTCAATTAGGTGACCTACCAAGGCATGTATGGACTTGCCCTCTCCTCTTCAGAATTTGTATGGAATGGTATTATGTTTCTGTGTTCCACAGGCCTTTGTTCTGAGCATGGGTATCTTCAAAAAGCAGTTCTAAATTATGTTTAGCTCCTACAGTCTGGTTTACAGTAATTTGTTTGGAGTTCATGTATGCTTTTTTCAAATCATAGTAATAATTTTAAACTAGTAGTACTGAAGTAAGCACAGAATTTGCGCTTGTTCTGAAATGGACGCTGCTAAAATTCTGTAATACCAGCAGTGGGCCGAATGGCAGCTCAGCAGGGAACAGGCTCTGTGGTGTTGCTGGTGGTGTTTACATTCGAGATTGGGACAGCTTGTATGGCTGGGAATGGAGGCCACTTGGTATCATTTTCAGCGAGATCATCAGTGGTGTTGTTTGCAAGCTGAGGGGGGAAAATATTTCTCAACAATATTAGTGCATGTATGTGTGCATACTGTACCACTGCAGTTACTTTGTTTTTTTTTTTTTATGCTCTGTGTGCTGCCGGCAGCTGTAATCTGCATAGGAGGGAAAGCCCAGAGGAGGCTATTACTCTATTGAGTCTCAGTAGACTGGTACTTTGGGATTAAAATAATCTGCATATAAGAATGGAGAAACAAGGCTAAGTTACACAAGGTTTTTGTGATGTTTGCCAGATGGAGTATTTGCTTTTCTCAAGTTCTGCCAACAATTTAAAAGAAAACCAGGAATTAGGTGAAGCTGTAGAGTGAATGACAAATGCTTATTTTAGTTTGTATGAGGATCACATAGTGCACTATTTGACTTTCTTAGATTTAACTTTGGCTAACTAAGTTTTGCTTAAACCCGTCACAATACTTTGAGGACAGATTAAGGAAGGCTCTTTATGTGGTGCTGAGAGAAGCCACAGGTTTAGCTACCATTAAGTAGCTCTAAATCTGGGTGCTGGCTGGGCAAGGGAGTCCAGATGAGGCATCGGAAATGCCTAGGTCAGCTGTGCTCAATGAGGCCCAAATCCCTGCAGCCTCAAATCCCTCATTACAGCACAGCCAATCGAATCACTCATTACAGCACAGCCAATCAAATCCCTCATTATGCACTGGCTGATGATTCTTCATACAGCTCGGTGGCTCTGCAGGAATCCCGAGCCTGCCAGAGGAACTGGGCGAGCTTTGAATGAACCGGGGACACCTACTCCCCGGAGGCGCAGCCTACAGCGAGGCAGGATGGCACGTTCTGTTTCTCTGCCCCCTCTCTTTTCTTTTCCGACCGCTTCCCCTTGGCCGGAGCTGAAAACCTCGGCCATGCCTGGGAAATAATGGGCCCCTTCTCATGGCTGTGTGTGGTGTGTGAGTCTCGGCCCGTGCGGGAGGCGGATTCCCCGAGCAACGCTTAGCCCCTGCGGTCAGGTGGGTCTGACCACAGAGCAAACGCATTAAAGCAGCGCCTCGGGACACGCCAGGAGGACCGCTGTTCAAACACATTTCAGATGAGAAGTCTGGAGGAATGAACAGTTTATACAAGCAATCAGGATTTGTTTGGGTAATGTTCCTTAGAGCAAGCGAGGATACATGGCTGTGATGTGGTGGTGGTTGTGGGGGCAGCAGGGCTGAGTCTGATGGGAGTTGTGATCTGTTTCCACCCTGTAGAAAATTAGGCTTTTTTATTTATCTTTACAAATATTCTCTTGAAGGAATTGGCACTGTTCTGTTTTGAATTAGTAAATATTGGAGGACATCATCATGGGGAAAATGGATATATTCAGCAGTTTCACCAACATTTTCTTTCATGCTGGGCAGGATTGGAAGAAATCTGTCATGTACTTGTCTAGTAATTTTTATGTAAAATTTTGTAAAGTGGTTTAGCTTTGATGGTTAGCGATTGAGGATGTGTGTTCATTATTTCAGTTCTCTGTTCAAGTTAAGAGAAGATAACAAAGCTACAGTAGTGTAGCGGGTATCATATCAGTGTGTGCTGAAAGAACTTGTCAGTGCATAGGTCAGCTATAGAGCTGCTGTGCTCATTTGAATTTCCTGTCTCTGTGGCTTATGCCTACTCATAACCTTAAAGTGACAGTTTTTTGATAATAATATCCAGGCCTAAAAGGCCTTACACATTGGAATTCACATTATATGATAAACACATTTTATATTATGTGACCTGTTAATACAGTGTTTTGTCTTTTTTTTAAACATGAGCTCATATTTTTCATCTGTCTCTCATGTTTAAAAAAAGACACTGTATTAATAGGTCACATAATATAAAATGTGTTTATCATATAATGTGAATTCCAATGTTTAAGGTCTTTTAAGTGAAAGTGTGAACTTTGAAGAGTTGATCCAGAATAACTGTTTTTGCCAAGAATAGAAGCATCATAATGACATTTTAATGTAGAAGATCAATGTGATAGAAATACAAGGAGAACTTAAAATGTATTTTTTAAGAAAATTGTTTTTGTGATTGTGCAGCAGAACTGGCCCATAATTAGGTAGCAAGCTACCCAATTTAGCTGATATGGACAAATTTACAAATTCCTTTTTGACTTATCCACTTGTTTAGATTCTATTCAAAAGGCCTTTCTGCCATTTCACCTGAAACTTTCTCTGCCATCCTGATTATGTCTACTAACAATTTAGTAGACATATCTAAAATTATTGTATAGTATTCTCTTTATACTCCACTTCAAAGTGGAAGGAGATCATGGGCCCTTAACATATCATTGGTGAAGAGGATTTTAGAAGCTTTGTCATGGTTTTTAAGTCAGGTTTTTGCCTGAGAATTCAAACATATTTTTCCACCATTGCTGATGTTGGACCCAGCCAGATTTTGCATTCTCATCACTTGGTGGAGACAAGAAGTAGATGGTGTTCTATCAGTCTTTTAAATAACTCAATTACATGCTCGACTTATCATGGAGGTGTTGCCTGCTTGACTCTGGGCCACACTCATCTGAGTCATTGTAATGCTCAGTGCTGCATTAGGGGCGAAGGTTTTCACTCCAAAGCACTTTATTTAGTTAACCTGAGGTGAATTATATAAGGAAAAGTCTACTTTACTATGTGAATTGAAGTAAATCTTGGTCAAATAAGGATTACTGCCCTTCAGCTTCTGGAAAATTTTAGCCGCTTTCCGTAGCTACCAAAACAAATACTCATTACTGGTATTTACAGTTTCCGATGACTTTCAGAGTAGTCCTCTGGAGAGGAGATATGAATGGTAGGGTGTGTCTTACTTGAAGGGGTTTTGACAATGAGGACCAGGAAGGGAAGCAGGCATGGACCTTCCCAAAGGGGGGTTAGGGCATGAGAGAGGGGGAGGAATGCGTCACTATGCCTGTGCACACAGGCACATTCTTACCAAGGAGGAGTGCAGTTTTCATGTTAACTCGGTTCCCTAAACGAAAAGAGACTGTCACTCTCCACCTCCAGGTGACCCAGTGTGTGTTTTTTCGGACCCTTATGTGAACCCCACCACCCTTCCCCTCCGGTGGAAACACAGCTGCAGGGTGGGATTCCAGGCCTTAACATGGTGCTGTTGAGCAAACAAGGCCCAACCCCCATCCCCCCTCCCATCGGCTCCTCAAGGGAATCTGGCTTGTTCCTCATTGGTGATGGTGGGGGGAAGGGGACTGGCTGGAGTTTGTAGCAGAGGGAACTCTGTTTGTTTTTATTTGCGTGATTTACAGCAGTTTGGGGCAGCTTTCTTTTCTGTAGTTCTGTGCTCAAGGCAAACACAGCTCTGTTAAGGTCAGATTTCAGCTGAATGGGTCTTACTTCACAAGTGAACTCTAAGGTTTGCATCCGGGAGGAGGAAAACATTAGAAACTACTTTAACTTATTCACAATATTCCCTTTATATTTATTTTTTAGAGTGTGTCCAGTTCCTTTTTTTGTTAGCCATGTGTTCAAAGATACCAGAATTTAAACGTGTTCGCTACATTGGTCAGATGTTCTTGATGTTTTGTCGAGTTGTCAAGTGAAAAATCAACAGGTTTTGTAAACTCCTAAGGTAAAATGAGTGGGAAATCCCATTTAGGAGTCCTCTCATGTGACCTATTCACCTCCACAGCACAACCCACAATGTTTGGTAATGCATGTGATGAGTGTTACATCCCGTTGATAACAATCCTTGATGTCAACAGTGTCTGTGATACCGATTTGATGAGGACCCAGTCTTGTGTTGTGGTTATTATTATGGCTTGAACTGTCTCTCAGCAAATGCAGGGGTGGAATTACCTGTTGTGTAACTTAATACTTAAAATTCTTAGAATCTCTAAGTGTTGAAGTAACTGGTTGACTTTGCTCCACGAGTGCTCGACTATTTACTGAGTGACAGTCCCTGAATTACGATGGAGTTATGTTCCGATAAACCCATCGTAAGTGGAAAATATCGTAAGTCGAAAATGCCTTTAATACACCTAACCTACCCAACATAATAGCCTCGCCTAGCCTACCTTAAACGTGCTGAGAACCCTTACGTTAGTCTACAGTTGGGCAAAATAATTTATAAATAGCCTGTTTTATTAAAGTGTTGAATATCTCATTTAATTTATTATTTTTTATTATTGAGTGGTGTACCGAAAGTGACGCTATCACACCATCGAAAAGTCGAAAAATTGTCTTTTTTTTTTTTTTTTTTTATAAAAAAAAAAAAGGCAGGACCAGGGTAAATCGGGAACCGTCTGTATAGACTATTGGGTGCTACTTACTGGAGTGAGAGGTCTCTGACATGCTGCTGGAGTGATTCAGGTTTGTAGTTTTCACCATACTTTATTTTCCAGAGTAAAAATATATTTTACTTTCCAAAGATTATTAAGCAGAAAGTTCTGTACACAGTTAAAGTACTTGGGGTCATTGTGGCCTGGCTGAAATTGACACAATTATATTCTTTAGGCTTCCTTTTTATTGCTTTTTACTAGCTGTTTTTATAGTAAGGAGATGATTGTTCCCAAATCCAGACGAGGCCAATAAACGAAATGGCTCAGCAGTTTGTTCCTCCATAGATGGGCTAATGACAAACCTGTTTGTGTTTGAGTAAGGCCAGATTTATTTAAGGGCTCTGCTGTCTGGGAGATCAGAGCTATCCTCAACCCTTCCTCTGATTGAGATGCTTGTTTTTTTGTGTTGTTGATGAAGAGCAAGCTGTCGCTATGTTTGTCTTTTCCCCTAATGAGCTCTTTTTCCTCTTGACATATTCAGCATTGCACAGAATTTCCTTTCGAAGGCCTAAGTAAGGATAGGCTAGGTAAACATACATGCTTAGAGCAGGGAACGTTTTACCACGTTCATGAGTGCAACAGGTTAAACTGTTTGTATTTATACATTTAGTGTGAGTCACACCTGTGAGAATGTGTCTTTAAGATGCAGACCTCACAAATTGGTGCTACCAGCCTTCCACAGTGTTAACCCAGGATTTGCGTCATGGCACAAGCAAATGTAGAGTGCAAGTCTGTCTGTTCCATAAACTCTAGTCTGAGGCCAGGATGTCTGGCCAATTCTCCAAGTGCCAGTACTGGATGAGTTTGTTGTCTGTGGACAAAGTGTCTGATGGAGACTCGACACAGTTCACGTTCCTCGCTAAAACCACCTTGAATGTGGCACCAGTTCAGCACAGAAGTACTCCACCTGGGTGAGATCAGACAGAGGAGGACACGCCTCAGTAGCAAAGTCCTCAGAAGAGGCACAATAATGACAGGTTTTTAAACTGCCGTTACATCAGCCTGGCAATACTCTGTTTGTGAGCAAGGCCTTGTAGGGCTAGCTTCTGCTCTGAGGTGGAAAGAAGGGAGCAGTAGCTTATGCTACTTCTTCCTGGTATATTGTGAGTTTCCCGGTCTATTTAGGTTTACAATAACAAGTCATGTAAAAGTGTGAAACAAGTCATATTGCTCGACCTGCATGACACCTTACTGACCGGTGGCTAAGTAGTGACTTGAGTCATTATTGGCTGGACAGTCATCATTTTTTTTTTTTATAAATAAAAATATATTTGCATCTGAAATAGTCTTGTGGCCAGTGTGTGGATCATTTCCACCTTTTATTTCGAGTCCTTTCAGCTCCAGGAGGTCCACAGGCTCCAGGTCCCTCCCTGGGCTTGAGTTCTAAATGTCTCCTGTAGAAAAATGAACCAGAGCTGGCAAGGCTAAAGCAGTCTGTTAAACACAGTTTTTGCAGCAAATCAGGAACAAGGAAGAAGTTAAAAGGGAAGCTGTTCTGACAGTATTTTATCAGAGGTATTTTATCTGTAATTGAACTGCTGTTCTATCAGCTATTCTTCCACATATCACATTTCACCTTGGCATTCAAATTGAGCTGCAATCGAAAAAGGCAATAAATATTAAGCATTTTTTCCTGTGCGTTCCTGATTCGGGAATAGCTTGGCGCTTTTCTTTTACAGAAACCTGAGGTCAGTTGTAGTTTTGCAGAAAGAAAGTTCTTCTATCTTGCTTTTTGGCTCGAGAGCTTGAGGTGCGTTTCTAGTCAAAACACGTCCATCAGTAAAGTCAAGCCTCTGAAATGTGGAAGGACCAGTTTTTTCCTTTAGCACATACTGCAGTCGACACAACCTCAAAGAAGGCGCCTCTTACAAAGCCGTGCTCTCAAGGTACTCAAGGTGCTGTCCTTGGAGGTTTGACATTTTTTAGCTTCCCTCAGCTGATCTGAGCTTGTCTCTCGATAGTTATAGTGTGTGTTATGTGAACAGCTTTTATGCTCTGCTCGGTCATAGGCATGAATTTACTGCAGACGCTCAACAAATCCACTAATCTTGGTATTGTATGAATATGCTGGTCCAGTCATCAATGCTAGCCACCACCCTGATCATGTGAGCTAAAGATCCGTGGGTGTTGTGCAGCACCGGCCCAGAATAAAGGGCTGTGAATGAGCCAGACAGAACAGCTCAATGTCTGTGTCAAGCAGTTAATGGAGTTGGCTTTGGGGTCCTGTTGATGTGTTTCTCTTAACACCTCATACTGTGTCAGAGGACTAAGAATATGGTAGATATTTACTTTATATTTTGCAGAGGTTTGGTTGGGAATCATACTTGTAATTACTATAATTACATGCCATTTTCAATTTTCTCTAAAACATAGTCATAATTAGTTTGGCCTTATTACAGTTGAACATAAATAGCCTTATTCTAGTTGAATCTGTTAAATAGGTTCCTGTTTGTATTGGTGATCACTCAAAATAAAGCCAAGTTTATGCAGATGCGTTATACAGATACAAATGTGTGTAAAAGCTTATTTGTGCTGTCCCGATATAACAAGCAGAACATTTTTTTAAATCTCATAGCACCGGCCCTGACACGCTCTGTAGCCTGTGTGTAATATTGCCTTTTGCCAGTAAGTGGAATGGTCAACGCTGATGCTCTGTAAGAGGGTGTTCATGGAGATGTGGCATTGTAAAATACTACACTAGCCATTGGAATTGCATGTATGATCTGATGCTTGTACCTGGGGTCTGCTAAGCCATCGACCTCAGTATAAAATGAGGGCACCCAGTTGTGGTCAGTGCTAATTGCTCGCAGACTTTCCCCAAAATGTGTTGGGTAAAAGTGATGTGGCAGCTGGCTCCCGAAGTGTGAGCTTGTGAGAACGGGAGATGTGCTAAAAGTCAATAGTGATGCCCCTGTTTCCTATGTGACGGTTGTGCTGTGTTCACGCTAAAAGGATGGCTTGTTCACCCACGCAAGGGCAGCAGGGGAAGTGGTTCATTAGATTGATCAAAGCACAATACTGAAAGGTCTACCACCCCATCTTTCCCAACACACAACGCACACACACACACACACACACACAAGGTCCCGGTCGCCTTTCAAACACTGACTGCATCCACTCCCTGGAAGTAGTTTAATTTGCTTCAAACTGCACAAAGTGGGAGGTGGGATGTAAGTGATTTCTCCAATGTCCTATTTAAAATCAAAGGAAATACACCAAATCCTTGGGAGTTGGATATGCCCATTAAAACCTGCCTTGGTCAAGATTAGTATCACTTTGTCATTGTCATTAAAATAGTATTAGTGTGGTGTAGAGCATTAGCATATGTGACATCAAAGTGACATTGTCCATTTTGTAGACACAACCAAGTGAAGCAGTGGTCTGTCAAATTGGAGTAGTGCTGTAGCCTGTCATAGTTAAAGTGAGTGATTGTAAGCTGGGCTGGGAGATTATGGAGTTCATATATGATGGGTGTAATTTGAATGAATGATCCTCAAGTCCATATCAAGAACTTCCTCATATTTTTGTCAATGTTTTATTTGTTTTTACTGCTGACAACATTTAGTATATAATTTTGAAGGCTGGTTTAAACAATGTCATACAAATGTTGACTGAAGTCCTAGAAGGTCCATGAACTTTGTAATGTCTCTAACTTTGGTTGTTTTTGCATAAAGTAGAAATGTACTTCATTGATATTCCTGTAATGTTTGACATTGTCTCCTCAATAATGGTGGTTGTTTTAATTCGTCATGCTGCCCATGTCCAAGGAGTAAGTGAACATGGAGGAATGTTCTGGAAAATAATTCTTGAAGCCTATTTATGGCTCTTTTTGTAGAAATAACATTAAGCAAAATGTAAAGTGTGAACACTATTCAATAACAACATTCAAACTATTTTTAAAATGCTTAGCTGTTGTTGGTTCACTCTACCAGTTATTGAATTCAGTTTCATTTCAGATAGGATGTGTGTGTAAAGTCTTTCACAAGTCAACAGAATGATGAAGCGCAGTGTCATCATGACAGCACAGTGAAAAGCAAACAACATGACAACGTGTAAAGCAGAAGTCTAAATATCAACTGGTTAGGTGGCTGGTAGGCTGAGTTTGAAAATAAAAACAAAACTACCACTAACATCATTTGACAAATGGTCTGGGAATATAATATTAGCTGCTGTGAATGTTGTCAGCCAGCACTTACAACAAATCCTTATACAACATGGGTATGTGTCAGACGCTGCGAGGCTCTACAAATGGATAACTTAGCCTGAGTAGTTTACAAAGACGGTTTTATCAGATGTGCAACCTAGCTTGCTTACACACTATCTAGCAAGCTAAGAATAGTCTGTCTGGTCATAGTCATGTTCCCAACAACTGCATGAAACTGCTTCTCAGCAAATAGCTGATCCATTGTAAGTTTAGTTGGCTGATTTGGTGGTCAGTGCTAGCACTTTTAGCCACAGGGGTTGATAATGGTTAGTGATTGGTAATTCAAGATAAACATTACCATAACAACGGAGCCATCGATCAAGTCAGGGTGCAACATATTTTATCTCAGAGCTAGATGAAGTGTTAACCAGCCTTTGAGCACTTAGTAAGTGCTTTGAAATTAAGTCTGCTTTCAGTAAACAAATGCATGTTTGACATCAAGGTTTTATTTTGTATGTGGTTATGATCTTAAATAGAATAATGTGTAAGCTGTGTTGCAATATACTGCATGTTGTCATTCCACCTAAAAATATCATGATATCATTTTAATGTCATTTAGTTCAACCCTACTGAAATGACTTGAAAGTGGAGTTCATGCACATTTTAGAGGATTTTGTACTCTAAAATGTACTCAGGGTGTTGTCAGCAGGTTTTGTTGATGTTGGCAATAACTCAGCCTTAATTTTACTTCAGTGTGGAGGGGAATCTTTGGGTGGCTCAAAGAGTAGAAGCACTTGTTTATGGTGCAGCTATGAGTCCCAGCGCTGGGTATTGAAGTCCCAGCCAGGCTGTTACCAGCTATGGCAAGAGGCCTACCTGGGCAAGGCAGCACATAGCTCAGCCTTTGCAGGAAAGAATGGAATGGGTAGCACAGCTGATAAAACAACAGTTAAGTTCAATTTGGTTGGGGGGTATTGCAGCTTCGCCAGCCCCCAAGCCCACTCAAACCAACCTCAGTCACTTTGCACTCCAGTCGTTTTCCAAGTTAACATTACAAGCGTCAGGGCACGGCTTTTAACACACCGAAGAGCCTTTTGCTGAAAGAGCCTGTGAACTGTGACTAACTACCATGAGGTATTGCTAATGTACTGTAGAGTGACCCAGTTTGTGTGTGGGGTTAACCCAGTTAGACAACCCACTTCTTTCTGCAACATTGGGTACCTGCACCTAGACCTCTGTTCATTTTCTGTTCAAAATGCTTTATCAAATATCTTTTTTTCCACCCCTTACTCAGATTTTACTTGTTTTCTTGTTGCTTGACACTGACCCAGGATCAGTGTCTTTGTTGTGGAAGCTCAGAAATAATCTTTATACCAGAGAAGTATTCTGAATATTATAGCTTCTCTTTGCATATGGCAGCATCTAATCTTGCCATGCAGAGGTCTCCACCCAGTGACAGGCAGCCTAGTTCTGGCGTTCCTGTCTTTGCTGTGACTGACCCTGTGCTCCTGATAGGTATTAATGCCAGTCTAGAGTAAAAATTAAACTCATTGTGCTTGGTTTTATTGGCCACTCATTTTTAAGATTTCTCCATCCAACTTTATACTTTCATTTGGCTTCATACACTCATGTGGTTTGCAGAGAAGTCTGAATCTGCAGAAGAAAGTAAAGTAGCAGTCTTCAGCGTGGTAGATTATTCTACAAAATAACATTTTATGTCTAGAATTTTTAAACATTGTCCAGACTTGTTATCCCATCTTAACATCACTTACTTTACAATTATCACACTGTAGCTGTATGAGAATGAATTAAGCTCTCTGAGGCAAATTTAAGTGTAATTCGGGTTTGGAAAATTATTGTAACCATTTATTGGGGGGACGAAAACAGACCCTCCTAGCACCTAATCTCTTATTTTGATAGTATTCTGACTTAATGTGAAGGGCTCCAAAAGCACTGAGCTTTTCAGTAGCAGGGTTGGGGCAACAGGGTGGAGCCCTGTATGTCACTGTCACAGTGCAGGGTGGAGCTCTGTGTGTCCCTGTCACAGTGAGACGTGAGGCTGGCCTGCTCGTAAGCAGGAGCACAGTGGAGAGGGTGCAGGCCTGGCGGGGAGTCTCAGGGACAGCCCTCCGTGCACACACAGATTTATGTGAGCGTTGGGCTCTGGGAAAGTGGCCCTCACTCCTGTGGGCCCTGAGAACAGCTGGCCAGAGGCAGTAGTGGAAGCAGCCTTGGGCTAGTTCTGCGGGAATGGAGGTTCATTGCGCGCACACATGCGCGCACGCACACACACACACACAGAAACACTCACACACAGACGCAAACACACACACAACTGAGCTGGAATGCCTGGGTGCTGACATCATTTCCTCTCCTCTGCAGCTGAGTGAGCAAATGAGGGAGGGGTCTGTCAGATGCTGGAAGGCTTCAGTCGGCCAGGGAATGTAGCTGGCATCAGATTTTTCTTGCGGGCTGTTTGAGCTCGGTGTCCTGCCGTTTGGCTTGTTTCTCATTGGGCGTCCTGGGACAGTATGTGTTTTCTAGCATGTTTGGCATTGCTGTGAGGGTGGGAAGGTTCTGTAAGGGCTGTTTGGGGCTGTGTTCAGGAACAGGCCTCTCCAGTTTGGGCTGTGGTCTCCCCATGGGCTGTGCCTCAGCCCCACTCTGCTTTGGTGCTGTTTGCACAGCAATGCTCACTGTGCCTTCAGCTCAAGGGCATTAAACATTAAGCTACGTGTAATTTATTATTTTCTTTTTTTTGTTGTTGCGTTAATGACAAAGAGATACGTGTCCTGAAAATAATGAGACCAGATGTGTGTTGGAGCTTTTCATCCTGATTTGATTTTGGGTGTGTGCTTGAATTTATGGGAAGGGAGGATCCTCTTTGCAAATGAGCATGAACCTAAATCATCAAACCAGTTAATTTGTCAAGTTTGAATTCCATTTAAGGGTAAGTCAACAATTTCATCATGACCATCTCAGATTCTGTAGGTTTCCAATAAATTTATTTGATTGTGCTTGCAAGGAGGGAAAGACCCGTAGCCTTGATTGAGAGCCTTCATGTAGCACAGTCTGTAGTGAAGTGGTTCAGCTCCTGGTTGAGGCTTTCTCTGCCCTGATCCACCTCTCTGTAACCCTCTTTGCTTTCCCACCATCTAAATAAAGCAAAAAGAATGTACAAAACAGGGATTGACAGTAATGCTCCCCTTATTTCTCAATGGCAAGAAAGAAAAAATGGTCAGGCAATTAGTCTGCATGATGGGTTTCTGATCAGGAAGGTAAAATGTTGTATTGTTTAAAAGATAATCTACTCAGTAAATGTATATTGACTTAAAAATGTTACATCCATCACTGATACCATGGCAACCATTAGAGTGCTCCTCCCATCTCTTTGAATTATAAGGTTCCGCTTGGAACGTTCAGTGCTGCTGTATGACAGTCCTTTTTCTTTAGTCCTTACCGCCATCAAATACAATATTCAGATCATAAAATGATAGTGGTCGTATTGTGTTGCCAATAAAATATCAATAGATTCACAGTAGTGACGTGGAATGAGAGTTATTGGTGTTATAGTGCTGTGCTTGAAGGGAGGCTTCAGACAGGATTTCCCATGTCAGCCTTATGGCATCCTTTAGTGTCCCGTGGATATGACAATGAGCTGCACCATGGCCATGTGAAAGCGCTGTGCTGTAGGGTCTGATGTACCGCCGATCAGTCCCATCTGCCCTTACAATGGCTGGGGAATGTGCAGAGGAGGCAGAATTACTGGATGCTGGCTCAGACACCAGGAGTCCTCTGGAGCACCTGCAGCTCCAGGCCTGTCAGGGTATGCCTGTGTCCAGACCAGCACAGTCGAGTTATCTGGCTTTCTCCAGCCATTCGGTACCCACCATCTGCTCTCTGTGATTGTAACCGCTCACATTGCACTGTCTGTGCTGAGTGCATGTACATCTTAGTGAGTTAGAGAGAGAGAGAGAATGAGGCCATTAAACACTGGCCCTGAGTTGGTTATGCCAGGCTGAGCTCCCTGCCCTTGCTGTGGTACAGAGGACTGCTCAGTGTCGGATTGCTCTTACTGAAGTTGCGTATGGTTGTGGGCTTAAATAAAGCCCTCTGACATGGTGCTAAATTTAGCTGAACCAGCACCAGTCTGCTAATTATCATCAAATAACTGCATCAACTTATAGCCAGTCACTGACCTCACTCTGTCTGATCCAGTCAGTCTG
Source organism: Albula goreensis (assembly GCA_022829145.1). Classification (NCBI taxonomy): domain Eukaryota; kingdom Metazoa; phylum Chordata; class Actinopteri; order Albuliformes; family Albulidae; genus Albula; species Albula goreensis. Next base: position 2,208,540 of record CM040750.1, on the reverse strand, counting down.
TATGGGCTGTGCTGTGCCTTGACAAAGAATATTGACGAAGAATATTTGTGTTTTAAGGTTGCATCTGCAAGATAGATAAATACAAACACATGCATTGGAAGCTTATTTAATGTCCTATACATGCGTGTTGCTTTTTCCTTAAGCTATTCTTCTGACCAGGTCTCACCCAATTTGTGAATTTGTGCCTGTTTGACTGCTCAGCACAGATGGGGAATTTCATTTATTTAACAGTCTAATGATTTGATGTCCCATAGATAGTGACTCTGCAGGGGTAATGACGAGGCATTCTATATGACTGTGCATGTAATTACAGCTGGCTTAGTCAGGAACATTGTGATCTGATCATTGCAGTTACACAGACCTGTCATCCCCCACCCCAGCTGAATATGAAATGTCACTGTACGAGATGTCACAATGCAGACAGGCAGTTGACAGGGTCAGAGGTCAGCATGGACTATTACCACATCGCTTCACTGGTGGAAACCAGAATCTGTTAGATACAGCTGTGGGTAGCTGGACGTTTTGGCCTGGCTTTATCTCCTGTCCCATTATTAAACTGGAAACTTTTAAAGAATTAATCTGTGGTTCCCTCTGAATCTTTGTTTGCTATAGCTGAAATGAAATGTTTTTGCATTTGGCGTGGTTCACAAGCGTAAAATATCACTTTTTGTATGGCGATACATACTTCACATTCTCTCATTGAAAAGTGTCTGTTCTGGCACTGATGTGAGACATTTTTCCAAGAAAGCCTCATCACATGGATGCCAGTGTGAGTGCTGTGCACTGTAGGTGTGCTGTCTGGTGGGCTGTTCGAGGCTGTGGAGGTGAAGGCCTGTGGAGGGCCACAGTTTGCTCAGCTGTTACCCCCTGCTGGTGCTTCCAGTGCCCAGAGATGCCTGTTCCCTGGGCCTCACTGAGAAGCCCCTCCCTTTCCTCTCTTGGGGTACATTCAATACATTTCAGAGGGTGCAATGTGAGATGAACTCCCTTTTTTCGGCTGGTTAGTGACATGGCAAACTTCTCCTGTTGAGTGTACCAATGGGTGGTACCCACTTGTAGTGATTGAAGTGAGTCAGTGCTCTTTACCCAACGTCTTAAAATAGTTGCAATCCAACTGTATATCATATGCGAAAAGCTTTATGTAAACACCAGCCACTTTTGTTGTTATTAACAAAAATAACTACTGCTGTTTCAACTCCTCCTTGACAGCGGTTGAAACCCCCCACAGACACTTTGATCTGAATGACTGGTCCTCAGTCTGTTCTGGGGAGTCACTGTTCTGCTTGCCCCTTATTGGTCAGAATCTGCCTTATTTCCCATAAACCCCATCTATGGTTGTAAAGGGAGGGGATATTTTGAGTAATTTTCCCAAATGTCCACAGTAGTTTACCATGCACAGAAATTACCAGAATTTTGGGAATTTTCAACATCATACTTGCACAAAACAAGAAAAAGCACAGCAAAGAAAAGTTTAAGCAAAAATGAAAAATAAGTAAATGTGGGAATGATGAGTTTAAGTTGAAATGAGAAAAGAGAAAAGCTTTTTGGAGAAAAGCTAATAATTAAAGCATTTGCTGTCCAGCTTTTTCTGAGAAAGATCCATTAACATTCCATTGACTGGAAACCCCCCAGTGTTTGGGTTTTTTTTTAATGCAAACCTGACTTGACTTTGTTCCGTCCCCGTGCTAAATGGGCATCCGTACATCTTATGTCACTGTGGCCCAGCAGAGGATTGCACCGCAAGTTTAGAATATTTAATTGGCTCAACGGGAGATTTGTTTTAAGAGGTGTGTATGTGGCAGGAGTGAGCCCAGGTCAGGCACATAAGAATGCCTTGGTCTGGAGTGAACACACCTTTCTTTCACGGTTCACACAAATGGATTCGGGAGCCATGAGTTTTATTAGAAATAAGAAAATGATTGCAATTCTGGCAGAACCACACTCACTAATACTTGCTATGTTCATACAGGCACCCAGTACATAAATATGCACACTACACAAATAAATCCACATGCACTCTCACACTCATACCTGCACTTGCAACCTTATTCTTGTAAAAAACCCATGTGGTGTTAGTGCACTTCTGTAGAAAGTTTGCTTGGTGCTGGGTTTGTTATGACTGGTCACAGTTCTGCATGGCTTCAGTGGAAGTCCTGGGTAGTTCGCTGCAGGGTCCTTCGTGTGAAACTGAAGTGTTGAATATTTTTGTGTTTTTGCAGCTCTGCTCTCTCATCCGAGCGATGCTCTCACATCATCTTTCTTTTTAATGTGGTCACCAAATCTTCACCCCCAGGGCTGCTGGGGTGAATCTGCCTGAAGTGAATTCTGTAATGCACCAGCTGACGCAATATTCTTTCACAAACTTGTGGTACCAACTGGGTGAACAGTTGCAGTGTGTGACTAATTTTCCGCCCTGTATGAGCTTGCTTCCTTTTGGTATGTTGTATCTATATCTGTCTATCTATCTATCTGTCTGTATCTATCTATCTGTGTGTGTGTGTGTGTGTGTGTGTGAGTCTCTGTGTGCATGTGTGTGTGTGTGTATGAGCTTGGATGCATGATTGCTAGTTTCAAGGTACAATAAGGTTGTGCACATATTAGCAAAGGGTAACTGAAAGGAAATAAATGTTCAAAAACTAGTTATAGATAACGTCATGTTGTACCTGCTGTGTTTTATTTTTGTATTAATGTATCATAAGTCAACTCATTTTGTACAGTTAGTCCGAATGCAGCCATATCAAGTTGAATTCTGACAAAGTGTTCCTTCTCAAAGTGTCGTGTTTTTATTACGTGTGCAAAACTCATTGGTGTAACAAATTCAGACTTCAAACAATTTCAATTGCAAACATACATTCTACCTGTGAGCTTTTTTATGAAAGCCAGAAAGCAGCCATTTTGTTCTTTTTATTTCTTCAATCCCAACAATTTGTCAGTGGCCTCTGTTTGTTTTCTTATCCATCAAAATGGCAGATAATTTTTTTTTATGTGTTTTTTTGTGTATTTTGGATGTTTTATTGTGTGTGTGTTTTGGTGCTCTTGGTGGTTGTGTGTGCTTATTTTGCCCGTTTTGTGTGTTTAAACACAGCCTCAGATAAAGAGAAGTAGATTGCAAACAGCTGTGGGAGGTGCAAGTCCAGCTGTAGAAAGCAGACTTCCCTTCTCTCTATTCACACAGCACTGTGTTAAAACTTTGTCCCTTTGTGAAGGAGAGAAACAATGCTTGTTTCCATGAGCTAGCCATTACTTCAGTTACTACGAGGTGCCAATAATGGTCCCTCTGAACTCTCAGCGAGTCTCCTGCAAAAATACAGAGACATGCCTGTTAGCTGGAGAAGTTTCTCTTCTAATACAATTATAAACACAAAAACACTATATGTTTCAGTCCATGTTGAAATGGGCTCTTTGAATGTAACTGCAGTGTAGTTGAGGTTGGGACCTGAACATTAGTAGTAAAGTACTGTGTGTGCTTCACTTCTTGAGCTCATATATCCGCCCCCAGCTAGTGGACTAAATGTGTGAGCAGAGCTTACATTTTCATGGTCCTTTTCCTGTTTCACTCCCGAAAGTCCTGCAGTTCTGAATTTCTTCCATTAGGGTGGCCAGTCCTGGCCCAGTGAGACTGGTCTGAATTTTGATCTCACAGCCCTCTTCTCAGCAGGTTCTGTTTCTGTGTAACAGAGGAGTGGGAGGCTGTCTGATCTGAGTAACACAGAGCAGTGGGAGGGGCGGTCTGAGAAACAGCCAGTGTGTAATGGAAGAGTAGGAGGAGGATTAACGAGTGTCTGGGAGGGTTGGGGTTTTGGTCTGTCTTGCAGCTTGCGCGGCAGCAGTTGTTCTGTGTCTCTGGTTCTGTTTTCTTGGGAACCCTCCATCTTTCTCAAAGTGAAAAAGAGCAAGGAGGGAATTGTGCAATGTTGTCATCGAGCCATCTAATCTACTCCCATGTGTGGAAAGGTGTGAGCTCATCCCATTCTGTGCTCCATGCCCCCGCTCCCCGCTACACAATGGGACCCCAACCGAGATCTGATCTCCACACCTCTCTCCTTAAACACAGGAAAAACTGACGCGGTCCTGTAGTCCCACAACATGGAGTGCTTGTGAATAGTATGGTACTTTCAGGCTGTGTGTGGGAAGCGTGTGTATGTCACAGACAGGACATAAGCCTGCTGACAGGTTCCACTCAGCAGGCTCCATCTCAATTGCATGACATACTTCTCTGTACTTACGGTATCTCCCCATGTGGATCCGTGCCAGCGTAACCATGGTGAGGTGAGGTCCGTGATTGTGGTTATTCCATGTGGAAAGAGGTCTGCTGTATTCAGTGGCCTGCCCCTAATCTAAATTGAACACATTAATATGTTTGTCTGGGACAGCATGAGTTTGCTGCGTTATTTTCTATAATCTGCTCGTATCAGTCTAATCGTGGGCAAGATGGCACTTGGTTGTCAATGAACTATGACACTCACTGTATCACATCTTATTGGCTGTTTTGATCAAGCCTCATAGAGATAAGTGCAAGTGTAAGAGTTTTGCTGTTAGCAGTTGAAAACAATGGGTAAATGCTGTCTGTGTCATTACTCACACCTGCCTGCAGTTTTCGTGTGGAATTCCCTGGATTGTTCTGTTGCATTTTTCTAAACGGTTTCTTATTTTCAGCATTATTTTGTGTTCTCCACTGGTTTGCTTTTGAACTAGTGTTAGGTTTTTCAATTGTGTTTCAGGGAGTGATATTTATAGGGTGATTTTCTGAAAATATCGTCTTAAACTTTTTTGTGAAATTGTCAGGCAGATACAGAGGTGGATTTTTGTGGAAATTGGTTATCTGAAGGTGTTTTTGAGTCTGGGGTTAGCATTGACATTACCATTCAGGAATATGCACATTTTTATCTAGCTTATTCCACACTCCGTAGGGTTCATTGCCGAACTCAGAAACAGGTGTTAGTTTGTGGACATGCCATTATTTGTGAGGTCAGGTTGTAAGGCACATGTGGAGAATGACCCTTCACAGGCAGATTCGTTCCATGAATGCTCCCAGCTGGAATAGACTTTGTGCCCAGTGGAATGACCTGTTCCCCGGGCCCCTGGGGTGTTGATACAGTGGCCTGCATGGCTCTTCACCCAAGGAGGTCATCAACCTTGTGTGTCATTCCTTCCCTCCAGATAAGCTGTACAAACTTACCTTTTTTCCCAGCACACAATGTTCTGCTCTCTAGATATGTCCCATGTGTTTGTGTGTGCATGTGTGTGTGTGTGTGTGTTTTTGTTTGTTTGTTTGTGTGTGTGTGTGTGTGTGTGTTTGGTGTGTGTGTGTGTGTGTGTGTGTGTGTGTGTGTGTGTGTAGCCTTGAATTGGCAAGTCTGCTCTCTTGAACATGCTTTGCAGTGTGTAAGGTTATCGAATAAAACCTCCCTCCCCCATTCCTAATTAATGTGTTGGCTCACCGTATTTTGTTTTCCCCGATGGTCCTGTGAGTACACTTAACTTGTAAGAGGTCTGAGTCAGTGGGCAGTGCTGAGTTGTAAGGTGGAAGGTTTCTGTGGTGAGTGTTCCTCCTGAGTCGCCTTGGATTAGTCCAGTAAAATGTGTTGGGGGCTGGGAAGGTCAATGGTGTGGTGTGGAGTGGGACAGGGAGTACCTCATAAATCACCCCATTGTGTTCTTCATAAAGGCTTTTTCCATATGTACTTTGCCCCGTTCAACACAATATTTGGTTGCCCTTACCTGCATTAAGTAGAACGCAACATTCTGTACATGGTAGATAGCGTGTTTCTTCAAGTAGGGGCTTGGCCAAACCCCAGGGTCAAATTCAGGTCAAATTCTAGGTGTAGCACCGGTGCAATGACGATATGGAACTTGAGCGGAGGGTTTTTTCTGTTTAGGCGGCTTGCACCACCATATGTTTGTGTGGACATGTGCCATGATTTTCATAGTGCTGGATTTATCCTTTCCTGTGTACGCTCACATGCAGATTGAGGAAGAGACTTTGCTTCTGCGCTTCCTTTCTGCTGTATTTTCTTTGTTCCCCTCACACTCCTCACTTTTCTCCAATTCAGATGTGAGCCTTCTTTCTAAAAGTTTGACATCTTAAGCTCTAATCTTAGCAGGTTTGATGGGTCCCAGAAGGGAATGGCCAGGCATCTGGACAAAGGGCCCTTATAGCAGGCCATAAGCTGCTTTTTTAAAAACTCATTTGCAAACTGGTCAGTCCTCGCACATGAAAACACTGAAAACCTGCTGTCAGACCTCGGTCACTAAACATCTGGACCAATTTCCTGGGCCAGAAGGACCACGCACAGACGAGCAGTGTAAGATGCTGTCGGCTTAGGGGTGCAAGTCACAACCAGCGTTTCAAAATGACATCAGGGAAGACTTTTGTTGCTGACTGTTGGCTGTGTCTGGGTGCGGCTTTTCCCCCAAGTAACTCAATTAAATGAGAAGGTCTGTGGCTTTGGCAGGAACACTCTGCTCTCCTCCTGCTTGTTCTAGCGAATCTCTCAAATGACATCACCAGCCTTATCACTCCTTTCTCATTGAGCTTTTGGAAGTGGTTTGGTTATAAAAGCAACTATTAAAACCCTGGAGGGTTATAATGGTTTAGTGTGATAAAGATTTGAAACCCAAATATGGCATTTGAGTCTTTGCACTGTTTTGACGAACCCTCTCTTCTCCTTTCACAGGTCCTGAGATCATCTTTCTCCTCAGCGTGTTTTCAGATCCAGAGTTTGCCTCTGAGGCCTAACCGGAGTGACTGTTTAAAGAGATCGGCCCACGGGGGAGCAGCTGCCATGTCTTAAACCCTGCGCATTCCCTCCGGAAACCCTGTCCCCCACCCCTATCCCCCCTCCCCGTCCCCCACCCACACCCCCCCTCCTGCTCCCACCCTCCCCATACATGTAACCTGTCTGGGCGTCTCCCCTCCAGCCTTCCCTGGAGTCATGAGCCTGCAGAAGCATCAGCCCATGGGCTCGGACCGGGACCTGCAGTCCGCCGCCTCCTCCATCAGCCTGCCCTCTGTTAAGAAGGGCCCCAAGAAGCGGCGGCTATCGCTGGCCTCTTTGTTCCGCCGCCGGCGGGATCCCAAGCGCAAGTCCCGTGACCTAAATGGCGGCGTGGATGGCATTGCCAGCATCGAGAGCATCCACTCTGAGATGTGTAATGACAAGAACTCGGCCTTCTCTGTGGCAGGCGTGGCCTCCACCTCCTCGGGTGCCTCCTCTGCCTCGGGCTCCTCGTCCTCCTCCTCATCCTCCTCCGCGTCCTCCTCAAAGGCGGGGGCGGAGCTGCTGGAGTGCCCCCTGTGCCTTCTGCGCCACTCGCGGGAGCGCTTCCCCGACATCATGACCTGCCACCACCGCTCCTGCGCCGACTGCCTGCGGCAGTACCTGCGCATCGAGATCTCTGAGAGCCGTGTCAACATCAGCTGTCCTGAGTGCGCCGAGCGCTTCAACCCACACGACATCCGCATGATCCTGGCCGACCGCGCCCTTATGGAGAAATACGAGGAGTTCATGCTGCGCCGCTGGCTGGTGGCTGACCCCGACTGCCGCTGGTGCCCCGCCCCGGACTGCGGGTAAGACTATCCACGTGACGTTTACATCGTCACTGTGCATATTTGAAGGCCTCACCAATGGTTTTTCATTCTTGAGATTTTTACACATGCAAACTGAATTTTCTCTGAAATTTATGCTATTAAAGTTAAGACAAATATGCAATCAGAGTCAGCTGGTGATCCTGAACAAACCAGGTTGGTAATGATGCCAGCCTTAAAAGATTTAAGATTAGGGACATTATTTGTGTCATCCCTTAGATTAGCTTGATGCATTTGTAAACACAGATGGCTTACAGGCAGATGGTGAAATCGTATAATGGTGACCAGAACTACAACTGCTCTTATTACTTTGTAACTTTGTAAGAATGAAAATACAGGCCACAAAACATGACGGTGACTGAATGTAGTATAAACAGTATTTGCCCCGTTGAACCCCTGTGCAAGATCCAAGGCCCCCTGTCAAACTGAAGGTAAGTAGAAGGTCATTTTTCTGTGCAGCTGATGGTATACCCCTGCCACAGGCCAGGATTCCTCAGGGTAGGTTGGTCTTCCCAGCAACATGCCAAATGTCCACAGGCTGCAACTTTCTGTCAGTGACAGACTGCACTCCACCCATGCTAGCTCTCGCATGTAATCCTCTGCCTGTTGTTTGTAAAATAATTACTTGGCTTCAGTGCTGTTTATGGTGACTGAGCATGGCGCGACACAAGAAACAATGTCCTGATTTTGCGTTGGTGATGGCATTTCCTCATGTGCCCTGCCAACACTGTGCCTGAAGGCCCCCCTGTCCTTTGGGCCTCACCCCACTATTTTGGGGAATAGTGCCATGGCTACTGCTGGCATCAAGGGGTTTGCTAGCTCCATTGGCTTAGCCCCTCTGTGCATTTAAAATAGGACTCCCACTGCCCACCCCTGAGTTGGGTGCTTTGACTGTAATTTAAGATGTCTTTTAAAGCATACTGCCAGGAAGTGAAGGAATTTGGCTAAGTTTGCTCATTTTGGCCAACACTATTATAGGTATGGATTCAAGAACTTGTGTTTTTGTATCTATGTATACTTGAAAGAAGTGTGATTTTAGATAGGGCCAGCTTCAGACAAATGGTAAATAAATTAGTTTTAAGAAGTTTAAATCACTTCAACAGTTACTGCATTTTGGAAGGGCAAAGGAAACATATTATTTAAAATGAATAAAAACCCTGACTCTTGTTTAGCTGTGTGTCAGGTCACTGATTTCAGGGATATGTGCTGTTGTGCAGTCCAGACCACAGTATTGCACAGGGACTGCTCTAGGCATACAGTCTGAACCGCAAACCCAACATGCTTTCCAGTGCTAACCAACAATATTCCAGCTCTGTTTCTCATAGACTGTGTTGTGACTGCTTAGTCCATGCTGCCTTGCGTCCAGTCCCCTTAGCTGTGTGACTTTAAGAAATTGCTAGTCTGGAGAACCTTGAATGAATGATGGGCAGATTTTTAACTTGAGGTAGTATCATGTGGACTTCAAGGTCTGCTCAAACCATGGAATGAGGAGGCTTTGGAATCCAATATCGTGGCCTCCCTCCATCATACGAAGATGTCTTTATTAAGAAATGCCACAAGAAGACTGTTTTACTTGGGTTTCCTGCTTGCCTATATAGGCTTTGAGTTAACCGTTGCTATAAAGGAAGCTTGTGTTCAAAGTCTGTTTAAATAAAGATCAATTTGTAGATATTTGGGGGATGTCAGAAAGGACCCACTCCAGCTGGAATGTTTGAAACCCTGGGATTGTCTACCACAGTGCTGTGGGCTGTAGCAAGAGAGGGCGGTCCCTGAGACTCGAGCCAATCCCTGGATGTTTCGGACAGAGAGGCCGCTAAATGTCATTTACATTAGGCCTCTTTCTGGAGTGGTATGAGACGACGGCTTTCCGGGCTTGGACATTCTTATGAGCCTTTATTTATTTGTTCATGATTTCTCCAAAACCACAGCTGTGCTCTGGTGTGCAGGCCAGCCTCTGGTTCCCTTGTATGTATACGCCAGCATGGAGCAGGGCTGGACAACGGTAGGCTTTATGACAGTGTATAGTTTTTTTTTTTTTTTTTTTTTTTAAGAATCGCATAAGAAATGTTAAGTAAGTGACAGAACATTACAAAGCAATTGAAATATGTGGTGTGTCCTGTGCCAGACTTGCCCCCAACTGTAGAAGATTGGTCTGGAACTGGAGCTGAATGAGCTATAAGGTCTTTTTGCAGCAGAAACCTTTTTAAGTCACATTCTTGCTGCTCTGTTACTTCAAATGGGTAGATGTGGTTCAATACACAAGTTTTTGCTTTCCACCCATAGAGCATTGAAGTATGAGATCTTTATTTTCATGTCGACAGTGAACCACAGAAAATTTTGTTATTTTTTTTTCCACTGAACTAATCTCCCTCAGTCAGTGTGTTTCACCTAACGGGCCCCATAGGGCCAGCCCAATGCAGGAGGAGGGAAGAGCCCATGGGACACTTGAGGCAAACTTTAAATCAGGTGACCATTGTGAATGATTCAGGAGAATGGACTCCTCTGCCAATTCTGTTAGCAGTGGAGGCCAGCCAAATGGCCAGCCCGTGGCAGTCATGAGAATGAAGAACAGAGGCGGGGCAGATGAGGAGGCAGGCGGTGCTTAGCCCTCAGGTGCATTGTCCACTGCAGGTAGGGCTGTGCTATTTTTCCACAGCTCTGGCCCACTGCAAGCAACCCCTCTCAAAGCTGCATCGTTCAGGTTATTGCCTGCTTATTCATTCTCTTCCTGCCCTAGGCTCTAGGCCCCCTGGTGCAGGGGGTCAGGCAGCAGCGGCAAATTAAATCAGTTGCTCATTTTTATTCTTGGCATGATGCTGTTGTCGCAGTTTGTAAGCACGCCAAGTAAGAAGGCTGAGCTGAATCTGGCTGCAGGCCTGGTGATATGACTGGGGCAGGACTGGTCTTTCGGTGGATCTCTGGCCAGCTATGTCTCCCCCCCCACTCCTCCCGGTCGTCATTGGGGTAATGGCCCCTGAGGTGACTGGGAAACAACGTCACACTCCAAAATGGTTCTTTTGTCCTTCTGAAATGGATCAGAAGGTTGATGAAGCAGTAGCTGGCATGCTGCTGTCTTTGTCATTGGCTGTAACGGAGGACAGGTTTTAAATATTTAGTAATGCTGAAAGCTGTTATACCTGTCAGCACTGAGGCCATGTTCAGCTCTGGTACTGGTGTTTACCAGGTGCCATCTGTCGAATGGATATGCTATAAATTTCCAAAGACAATATAAAATAAATATGTCTCATGTGTTAATGTCAGCTGTGGTGTCCTTAGAGGAAGGGTGGGACTTGGAAGTGCCGGGATGAAGGGTCCGGTTTGAGTGCTCACAGATGGATACTCTGGCTCTGGAACTGTGGGAGACTGACATGAGGCCCCAGCCACACATCCCATCAAGGCCTCTCTGTGGTGAAGTGACTTTTAGTAAAGCCAAGACCGTTGACCTGTACTGCCTGTATGCTGAAATCGAGTCAAGTCCAAGTAAAGTCCAAGTTGCCATGTATTTTCAAACAGGGCTTTATTTTTAAACAGAAATACTTACTTATTAGAAATCATCTTGTACTCACAGAGTAACATTAGCACCAACACCAATAGAGACTACACAAATCGTACACGGGCTCAGGTGAGAAAGTGTTCAAGGGTTTTGCGAGCTGAATGAGCTTCGCGAGAGCCGACTAAGCAGCTGGGCTTAGATGAAAGGGTGGAAATGTTTTCTTGTGCAACAGACCCGCTACTATTACTAGCAGGAAAATGCAAGCGGAAATTACAACTACACCCCGAGGTTGGGATTACATACCATTAGGGGCTGTGTCCGCCAAAGCTGATTTCTCTTCGGCCGACGTATTTTTCCCATTGTTTTTAATAAGAGCTGAGCGAATTTTCAGCACTGTACTCAGCTGTACAATCACGTCGAAGAAGGGGTGGGACATACAGTGCACAGCACAGGCTGGTCCTTCTGTGTTTTCGTGTATTGATAGCGATAGCCATACATACTTAACCAGTTTGCAATACATTTCGTAGTGAAAGGTGATATAGTAAATGCATCGGTTGACTTTTTTCGCGAGTAAAATGCTTATGGCTAGGTATTGATTAGCTGATTAATGTTAGATAGCAACATAGGCTAGCTATTGCTACGTCTAACGTTAAGATCGTATTGATGGGTATATCCGAACGTGGTCATATATGCCTTCCTCGTTAAGGTACTCAACTATTTTAATATATCTGGCAGACAAGATAATTATCTGTGTGACTAGTTAGCTGGTCAGATCGCGTGTACACTAGCTGGCTATGTATAATTATCACTAGTATGATCTAAAATGTAACCCATGGTATCATAGCGATACTTGTTATGCTGATATATTTATCATATCCACCCACTTCACTATCGATAGGGTAGCTAGAAAATATTCAGTCTCATGATGGTTATCATCTTTATTGTTTTGGAGCGAATTTCTTACAGCCCCTAATTAATAATCTCAATTTACCTTACAGTAACAATATAACCTAGCATGGCTAATTATATATAGCCAGCTATCTTATGACCGTTCTGACTGACCGTACCACAGCAACCAGCCGAAAAGAAATCCTTTGAGCTTTCAAACGCTCAGCTTTTTCAGCTGGGAGTGTACAGCGTTTTCAGCTTTGGTGGACACACGTTCTTATTCCCGAATTGCGAAACATGTAGCATGTTAGCCATGACTCAACTAATTCCATAGAAACACTTGCAGAGTGTTTGTTCAGTGTTTCCAAAAACTGGAGTTAGTGTGCAGGACTTTAGGGCAGTCATCAGATCAAATCCAGGAGGCTGAATAGCTCCTCTTATTCCACATGCAGATGTTTGTAAACAACATTAAAATTCAGAATTTGGGCTGTCTTTGCACAATATCTGGTTCTGTCAGAAGCTATTTGCCCTTCAAATGGCTTTCCCCTATTGCTCCCTGGGATTCTGCTGATTTTGGGTCTTCTCACTTGGGCAGCTTGCAGTATTTTTGCCTGACTCTGGCTGCTGGCCATTTTTAAGTCAAGTATTGATTTGATTTGGCATGGATCTCCCTGATGCCAGATACTGAGGCCCTTTTTCCACTGTCCGGGCATGAGTTTCTCCTTGTTTGAAATGTGCTCCTAGAAGTTGTGGGCTCTGCAGTGAATAAGCTGAGGATGAGGGCCGTTAAGAGCGACAGCAGAGATGAGAGCGGCTCCCTTGCTCTTTCCCAAGGCAAAGGGACAGCACGTATAAACAGATTTGAGCTCTATCTTCACAGAAACCGGCCAGGGGTGGACAGCCTAACCTCCCTGCAGACCCCGTGCTCTCTTCCAGCCCAAAAGGAAATGAAAGAGCTTCACCCCAATTGTTATTCCAACCCCTGTTTCCTCTATTGGCGCCCTGCCCCCGGGCCCCAGTCCAGAGTGCCGTACCTGTTAATGGAAACTTTCCCTTTAGATTGCGCGTGGGAGGACAGTTCACATCTGCGGCAGATTTTTCCCTGGAAACGGCTGCTGTGCTCTGGCTCTGGTGTTGGTGAACATACGAAAGCCTTGCACCTTGGATACGATGGGAATGAGAGAGTCTGGGTCATCTGGCTGCTCGGGATTAGTGTGAATGGAGATGGAAACTGAGCATTTACTGCGGTCCTGGAGAAGGGAGGCTGCATGAGGACATTTCAGTGTGATTGTAATTCTGATAATAAGTTTACAGTGATAAAATCATACATTAGCCTAGTGTTCATAGTGTGTAAGGTGTTTTTGAACAATGGAAACTGTGCTTGTGAGCGCTTATGGCCTGCAGTTAATTTTCTTCCAAGTTTGGAAATTTCAGCTTCTGCCTTGTTCAGTGTCAGGTTTCACTGTGCCAGTTTTAGGAGGAGGAAGACCAAAAGACTATGGAAAAAATGTTGCTCCCACCAAAAAAATAAATAAAATAAACCAAAAAGACAGATCCTTATGACTACATTAGGTACAATGGGGGAAGAGACAGTCTGGCGTAAGTAAGCTTGTTACTGAGGATTACTACTGAGGGATCTGGAAGAGGAGGACTTACTGGGGTGATGGAGGAGGAGTAGCTGAAGGCCCGGAATCAGCACACAGCCATGGGGCCACGTTCAGTGATTGGGGAAACCGCACAGAGAGCGCCAACGCCACGTGCGGCAATATTGAGCGCAGGGAGGGGCAGATTGTGCTCATGGTCTGTGCAGTGAGACCAGGACAGGGATGGAAGTACGGGGGCTTTGTTTTCCCCCCCTACGCAATGCAGCTGCTGCCTGTGTAACATGATCTCTGACGCAGGCGCAGGCCTTGCTGTGGTTCTTAAGGACAGACAGACCAGCAGAGTGATCCCATGTGCACTCTATAGGGCTGTGCTTTTTATAAACCAGACTTTAGAAAGCATTAACAAGTACATGGCTTGAGAGACTGAGGACATGAGTTAAAAGCAACCAGGCTTAGTGTCTGTCATACTTATGTCTTGGGGAGTGTTGCCCATGCCTTGTTTTCTGTTGACATAATTATTGACTCTGTTTTCCTCTGTTGCAAGGTGACGGTTTAAATATAAATAACTGTTTTTGACTTTTTGCCAAATTGCTTGCTTAAGGCATTATGTTGTGTGTGTCTTAGAGTATGTCAGGGTTTGTGTCATGGAGATAGAATGGAGTACTCTGTATTCAGATCTAAAGTCAGGCCCACATTCAGTCACATGTTGTTTTCAACTTCAATTAAGCTTGTACGTGCAGGTGAAGGAGTGCAGCGATTTGGAGTGCCATATTCAAACTGTCTCAAGCAGCTCCGGATTCATTTCATCTGCAGTATCATTGCAGGCAGCATTTCATCCTGGTGTGTGTCAGACGTGCTGATGAGGGTGATGTCACTCTCCGTCATACCAGAGGCTGATGTAGCATCACTGCTGAAGCTGCGGTGTCCCAGTGGGAGGAGTTATTATAGGAAGGGGTACTTAGACTTAGGGGCAGCTTGAGATCACAGACCACACCTGGAGTAGGGGTGTGCCAGAAGCCGTTTCTGAATATCATATTCAGAAACACGCGAATAATGAACCATAAACGGACAATAATTCCTTCCGAAAATCATCCCTTGTATTCGTATTCAATTTTTTTTTTTTTAATTAACAGATCAGTTGGGTACTGATTACTTGAGAATGCTTATTTGAAGAAGACTCAAAGTAGACTAATGCTTATTTGAACATGCTCATATAGATTAAAAAAATATATAATCATTTCAAAAATTATTTTCAAGTTATTGTGACATGAGAACAATCTGCTGAGCATACAGGCCCAAAGTGAGGCGAGAGCAGTAAGTTCGGTTCAGTCTCGTCTCTCCTCCATGATCATCCGGTTCAGTAGCAGGGTTCAGCACTAACACTCACCAGTGACAGGTAACAATGCAGCTAGTACCTATGAACCCAGCCTACTCTTGAGACATATTGTATAATTAAACTGTTAATAGAGCGCAAAATGAGTGTTGTGCATGATCCATGGAGAAAACAATTGTAATGTTAGCGCAGAAACGAACTTAGCACCAGCAATAATAGTAGCTATTCAATCTGCCATGATGTCAGTAAATTGAATTTTACAAGGTCAATCAATTAAAAACAGATCTTTAGTACAAGTTATGACATATTAAGGCAGTAAAAGACAAACAGTTGCCACCAGAAAGAGAAATTAAGATGAAAAACCTGTATAGTTAGATAGACAGTAACGTTCTTCTCTTTAAGATAACACCCACTTCCAGTTAAATACAGATAATTTGGTGGTTAAACGAATACAGATACAGATAATGACCTTGCTGCAGACCCTTAACCTGGAGATTGTGAGTGTGTATGTGCATGTGCCTGTACTCAAGCATTCCAACTGTCAGTCATTGAAATGTCCTGTAAATCTGATGATGAAAAGTGGACAATCCTGGATCAGGCACATTCTTAGTCTTCACAGCTGTCCCTTGGCACAGTGTAAGATCGGTCTCTCTCTTTCAATGCACAGGTATGCAGTCATTGCCTTCGGCTGCGCCAGCTGCCCTAAGATCACCTGTGGCCGTGAAGGGTGTGGCACAGAGTTCTGCTACCACTGCAAGCAGCTTTGGCACCCCAACCAGACCTGCGATGCTGCCCGGCAACAGAGAGCACAGAGTCTGCGTCTCAGGACCATACGCTCGTCCTCACTGAGTTACAGCCAGGAGAGCGGAGCCACAGGTAAGTACATTTACAGACACACACACTTACGCACGTACACACGATCCTCTCATCCTCACTCAGCCTCAGCCAGGGGAGCGGAGCTACAGGTACACACACACATGCACACACACACACTTACGCACACACACACAATCCTCTCATCCTCACTCAGCCTCAGCCAGGGGAGCGGAGCTACAGGTACACACACACATGCACACACTTACGCACACACACACGATCCACTCATCCTCACTCAGCCTCAGCCAGGGGAGCGGAGCTACAGGTACACACACACGCACACACACACACACTCAGATACAGCCAGGAGAGTGGAGCTACAGTTTCACACACACACACACACACACACACACACACACACACACACACACACACACACACACACACACACACACACACACAATCCACTCATCCTCACTCAGCGACACACACACACATGCATGCATATGCACAATCACACAAACAGTGTGCTTCTGTACACTGAGCTGAAGGAGCCCAAACTCCAGTTAAAGCTGATGAGCACTCTGCCTCCTTCTGCAGCCGATGACATCAAGCCCTGTCCTCGCTGTGCTGCCTACATCATCAAGATGAACGACGGGAGCTGTAACCACATGACCTGCGCCGTGTGTGGCTGTGAGTTCTGCTGGCTGTGTATGAAGGAGATCTCCGACCTGCACTACCTGAGGTCAGTCACATCAGGCTCTGCCAACTGTACTTAAAAATACATATAAATAAAGCAATTCACTGCTGTCACTGCAGTACATTTTGGAGATGGGAGAATGGCACTTAAGGGACTTATTGCATGGATCTACGCTCTCTTAGTTGAACAAATCTAAATACTTTGCACTCATGCAGAACACTATGACTGGTTCAAAAAGCACTACGTGGCATACGGTAACTCTGCCAAATGAATGTTGGTAGCAGGTACACTTCCTCGCAGTGCCTACGGGCTGGGTGGTTCTGCCATAAAAAAATAAACAGTGTTTAAAGAAAGAAAACAAAAGTCCAAATACATGGGAATGGCACACCAAATTTTAAATAAAAAATGAGACTTTCCATTTCATTGACTTCTTATTTTGTGTCAATGGCTGATGTGCTTGGGAGTCATGCTCTGACTGCATGCTGAAAAACCTAAAGCCATGGCTACAAAATAAGAGCTGCCCACTGTGAAGCTAATGAAAGTAACTCTATAGCTAGCGAGCACCATATGTGATCCTACCCAACCCCCACCCCTCTCCTGCCCAACAGCCCGTCTGGATGCACCTTCTGGGGGAAGAAGCCCTGGAGCCGTAAGAAGAAGATCCTGTGGCAGCTGGGCACGCTGGTGGGCGCGCCTGTGGGCATCGCGCTGATTGCTGGCATCGCCATCCCCGCCATGATAATTGGGATCCCTGTGTACGTGGGGAGGAAGGTGGGTCACATGACTCTAAGTTCCCTTCAGGTTCCTCTTTGTTGCATCATGTCGTTAGCAGTGCAGTGCTTTGGCTAATCTTCCTCAGCTTTACCTGGCTTACATTTCACACTCTGTCTGCCAGTTTATATCACATACTACTCAGTATGTGCTGGAGAAGTTCAGCTCAAACTCCACTCCCAGGGAATACAGACCTGAAACGGGCTTTACCCTTAACACTCTCCCAGCCAGCCAGAGACCGGCTGAAGTTGTGGGAATGGGATTTCTGGCCCAAGTAATCCTCTCTCCTCCCTTTAAAACCCCGCGGGGCCTGAGGAAGTTAGGCAGGCCACGTCTGCTCATGATCCTCTGTGCAGCAGAAAGAGCAGTCACAATCCCATCTGCACAGACACACTGCAGACTGCGCAGTCACGATCCCATCTGCGTTGACACACACTGCAGACTGCGCCTGTGGAAAGAGCAGTCACGATCCCATCTGCACAGACACACACTGCAGACTGCGCCTGTGGAAAGAGCAGTCACGATCCCATCTGCACAGACACACACTGCAGACTGCGCCTGTGGAAAGAGCAGTCACGATCCCATCTGCACAGACACACTGCAGACTGCGCCTGTGGAAAGAGCAGTCACGATCCCATCTGCACAGACACACTGCAGACTGCGCCCATGGAAAGAGCAGTCACGATCCCATCTGCACAGATCTGCACAGACACACTGCAGACTGCGCCTGTGGAAAGAGCAGTCACGATCCCATCTGCACAGACACACTGCAGACTGCGCCCATCTGGAAAGAGCAGTCACGATCCCATCTGCACAGACACACTGCAGACTGCGCCCATGGAAAGAGCAGTCACGATCCCATCTGCACAGACACACTGCAGACTGCGCCCGTGGAAAGAGCAGTCACGATCCCATCTGCACAGACACACTGCAGACTGCGCCTGTGGAAAGAGCAGTCACGATCCCATCTGCACAGACACACTGCAGACTGCGCCTGTGGAAAGGCTCAGAGGATACGGCTGCACTGTGTCAGCTGCTGACTGGCAGCTACTCTGCTGGACTGTTTTCATGAATAGATCATAGAAGAGCACATTTATGTAGGTCATGTAGCTTTGCGTACAGTCTGGTTTTTGTCTGGGTCTTTGTGGACTAAAGTAAAGGATTTGATTTCTGCTGAATTTCTGAATCTTCTGTTTATGTTATTTTATTACTTTCTGAATGGTCTTGTAGATTTCCACTTGTAACCATGTATCAGGAAGGAGGTCACAGATAGCTTGTTTTTCACTGTTTTTCTTTACTGTATTGCCCTTTGAGCTTGCCATGATTATCTGAGATGGCCATCAGATAAACCTCTGTTCAAGATTTTGTTCTCAGGACAGAAGGAGAGTTTTGCCAGAGGACTTTGAAGGGGGCACTTGGGCCAGTGGAATATTCAAATGACTGTGCAATATGTGAATTTTCAGGGTTTAGTCCTAAGAACTGGGATTTGTGGGTGGAAACTAGGTAAAAGGAGTATTCTGCACTGGTAATCTTTTTTTTGTCAAAGTCTTGGCTTATGACTGTAGGTTATATTGATAAATGCAGCTTCCTAATATCATACACCAGATGAGCTGAATGATCTGTTCTCATCAGTATGGACATGGTTGTATGCTCTTAGTTGAAATTGATGAACGTCAGGCCAGCATTGCATCATCGTCAGGATTGATCATGTGACGGTAAAAGGGCACCACGTAGCACCTTCTGTCTCATTGTAATCTCCCCCTCCCTCCTGGCAGATCCACAATCGTTATGAAGGAAAGGACATCTCCAAGCACAAGAGGAACCTGGTGATCGCAGGCGGCGTGACGCTCTCTGTCATCGTGTCTCCTGTGGTGGCCGCTGTGACCGTCGGTAAGCACTTTCCTAACTCCTCTCTGGCCCTCTGCACTTCCTCTTTGGCAGAGGTTGTGCAAGACCTGGCAGACCAATCCAAGCTATTCTGCCTGAAAAGTTTGACTGAAAAGACTTGTTTTTCCAGCTGATTGCATCATTCAAAATGCAGTTTTCCATAACCTTGTATTTCCCCTAAAAGAAATGTTACTGCAGACCTCATATTAATTTCCTTGATTTACAATGACTACTAACTACAGTACCATATGTTGACTACGGTTTCCTGGAGAAACAGTGGCCCCTATTGATCCTGAAGTGTAACAGCAGACACTTGTACCTTCACAGGGAATTGCTCACAGTTACACATAATAGCAGTTCATTACATTTTATTCTTTAGTAGATGCCTCTATCTCGAGGATCTTGCACAGATTATGTTTGTACTGGCTATCCATTTTGACAGCTGGATATTTGTTGAAGAAAAGATAGTTGTACTTTTCTTAAGGATACAATGGCAGTTTATTACATGGGAGTCAAACCTGTAAATTTTGGATTAACAAGCCAAGCTTCCTAACCAAGCCCTGACAGTGTAGTGTAATATATGTGTAATATATACACACACACACACACACACACACACACACACACAGTATCTGACCATTTTGCATTATTCATTTTTGCTAATTTAATTCAGTTCATGCAGGCTTCTACTTTGCCCTGCATTTTCTGGATAAATAAAGTATTAATGGAAAAAATGCCCATATAAGCTGGGCCTGCAGTGTGCATCAGTGTTGCTGTGTCAGCGGATGTGTAAGTGTATGCCCACTGTGTCTCCAGGTATTGGGGTGCCCATCATGTTGGCATACGTGTACGGCGTGGTGCCCATCTCTCTGTGCCGCAGTGGGGGCTGTGGTGTGTCGGCCGGCAATGGCAAAGGAGTGCGCATCGAGTTCGACGAGGAAAATGACATGAACGCGGGGAGTGGAGCGGCAGCAACTGGTAAGGACACACTCCAGTCTGCTTGCTCAATTCACACACTCACTCTCTCCTTTCAGTGAAGGGTGGAAGTGGTGTGATTGACTATGTGCCATGAACTGCAGTGGCAGTGCAGAGCGAGGGCAGTGCACTGTGTCCCTGGCTCTGGGGATTGCACTGTTACCCTCTACCTGCTGGCGGGGTAGAAATGTTTTCTCATTACTGAAGGAGCTCATGAATTGTATCAGGGTCCAGTGTTACGCTGCTTTTAAAATGTGTGTTGGTGACGGTAGGGGTGGGTGGTCTAAGGGGAGTGAGTGTCCTTTTGCTATGAGAGTTTGTTTCAGGAAGCATGCTGTTAGGGGGTGTGGTTTCTGAATGCTCTACCCCACCCCACAGACACCACCTCGGTAGCAGAGACACGCCACAACCCCAGCATCGGCGAGGGCAGCGTGGGGGGCCTGACGGGCAGCCTGAGTGCCAGCGGCAGTCACATGGACCGCATCGGCACCATACGTGACAACCTGAGCGAGACTGCCAGCACCACGGCGCTCGCGGGAGCCAGCATCACCGGCAGCCTGTCCGGCATGGTCAACTGCTACAACAGGTACTGCAAACATCCCTGGCACAGGGTCGCAGTGCAGTGTGGGAAATGGTGTCCCTGACACAGGGTCACAGTGCAGGGTGGGAAATGGTGTCTGCTCTGTGATCCAGTGCAGGCCATCAAATGCATGCAGCTTTGATGTGGTTTCATTTTAACTTCATAGAACTTTACAGAACAAAACCTCTAGCTGCGTAGTGCATTTGGTAAAGCTGTGTAGCGCACTTGACTGAGTGACGTGTCTCCTTCCCCAGGCTGGAGGTTCAGGCTGATGTGCAGAAGGAGCGCTACAGTCTGAGTGGGGAGTCGGGCACCGTCAGTCTCGGGACAATCAGCGACAACGCAAGTACCAAAGCAATGGCTGGATCCATTCTCAATTCCTACATGCCTCTGGACCGGTGAGAGCTACATCCACCCGCTGCCATGCAAAAAAACGTGCTAACTGTGGCTAAAAAAGAGTGTGTGTGTGTATGAGAGCGCGTGCGTATGTGTGTGAGTGTGTGTGTGTGTGTGAGCATTTATGTGAGCGTGAAAGTGTGTGTGAGCATGTGTGTTTTGAGTGTGTGCGTGTAAGAGCATGTGTGTGTGGTGTGTCCTCTTCATACTGCTGCATGTCAATGTGGTCTTAGGCTTGTGGATGTACAGTAGCAGCACAGAGAGATGAAAATACAGGTCAGTGGAGAGGGGATAAGCCTGGATTTAGGATTTCATTCATGCATTATTGATTTCAAGCTGTGATGCTGAATCACACTTTAAACCAAAATGCTGTCAGGCTTCCTATTGATAATAACATGGATATCAACGACTAGTGTGTTTGTACAATCAACTGCCATAGTTGACAGAACGTCCTTCCGTAGGATTACTTGACGGCAGCTACAAAATGAGAGACCTGAGTAAGAATATGTTGACAGATGTCTAATGATTTTGATCAATAAAGGATTGAAAATGCATAGATTAAACTACTTTTAAAACAAGAGTTGTGGAACTTTCAGTTTTGAACCACTTCAATGCCTGAGGTGATATTTTATGCCCAAAGGTATAGATCATGTAAACAGTAACAATAATAATGTAAAAAGGCACTGTTCCCATGTATAGACAATATTCAGTGTATCCATATAGGATATACAGGATATATTGCTCACCCAGTTATGTATGGTCAGAGATGAGGACTGATGTCTGCATTTGTCACTGGAGCAAGCGCAGTGGTCTGGTTAATAAAGGCGCCTCCTGTCTCTTCTGTTTGTGTGTGTTTGTGTTCAGAGATGGGAACAGTGTGGAGGTGCAGGTGGACATTGAGTCGAAGCCTGGGAAGCTGCGGCACCACAGCGGCGGCAGCAGCGTGGACGATGGCAGCCACACAGGGCGAGGCGGGGGCGCAGTCTGCCCTTCCGGCTGCCCCAAGTGGGCCAAAGACCCTGCCCCCACCTCCTCGTCTTCGGGGAAGAAGAGTAAGGGCAAGCTGAGGAAGAAGGGCGGAGCCAGGCTGAAGGAGACGCGCGAGGACATGGACGTCCAGCTGCTGGAGCAGCGCAGCACCAACTCCAGTGAGCCGGACTCCCCCTCGCTGAGCGACAGCATGCCCTCTGTGGCCGACTCGGAGCTCAGCGGCTCCGACCCCGAGTGCGCCAAGACCTCCTGCAGCCATGGCTCCGGTGCCGCCGTCAGCCCCCTGCCCGAGGTGGAGAACGACCGCCTGGAGACCTGTCCCGCCCAGGGGGCCCCGCTCACCGTCTCCCCCATCCCTGCCCCCTGCCCCGAAGCCTTCCCCCTTTGCTACATCGCCGAGGAGAATGTCAACCTGGTCTGCCCTGCCGAGGAGCCTCTGAAGGAGACCAACAACAACCAACCAGAGCCGCCCAGCGCTGTGAAGAACACCTGCATTCAGACTGAAATCTAATACCTTAAGTGCTGCAGTTAAAGACTTTGCAAGTCACACTCATCGCTAACCACCCCAGCTTACAGACTGTCCACAGGGCGTTCCCTTGTGAAGGGAGCTGGTATTTGATTTTATAATTTTTTCCCCCTAAAGCCAGCTTTAAATAATATGTTGTTGTGTTGGTTAAGATTGTCAACATTGAATCAGATAAGTGTGCTGTATGATGTATAGAAAGATCTGTGTAGAAAGGCTGAACTGAAAGTGGGAATAGTTTGATTCTGACTTGTAGGGTGAACGCTGGCGATTCTGATGCAGCTTACCCTCCCCCAATGCTAATTGTTTGAGTCCTTGGACCACATTTCCCAATGTGCACCTCTTTGATACAATGAAAACATGGGGGAGGAGTAAAGCTGTCTGCCTTGCATCTTTGTGTACCTGAATCGCCCCGCTGCCATCACAAGAGTGCAGGCCAGGATGTCGCTGTGCCACGTTTACCGGCCTGGTCGAGCCCCAGGGGCAAAAGGGCCAGGACAGAGGGGCCCGTACGAGGCATGGAGGTTATATTTTTTAGGGACCAGGAGTTGCAGTTTCTTTTTCCTTCACGTTTCTGTAAATGATAAGGCTATTTTTGTGAAGTTGATGATTCTTATTTATTGTTTTCTTGGGTTTTTTTTTTTAAAGAGTTGGTAAACAGAAGCCAGTCTTCATGTTGTGTTGGTGGGGGGAGCTGATGGAGGAGAGGTTAATTGGAAAGGAGCAGCACTGGTGCGGCTCACAGGAAGAGCTGGTGGGCTCTCTTCAGCCACTTCCTGTTTTGTGGGAAGCCACCCATCATGCCAACTTGCTCTCCAGTTGGTCAGAACAGCAGACGTCCTTGGTAAGGACCAGGGACGCATGTAAAGGAACGAGGACAAGGAAGGCATCGTAACGTCAGAGTCTGAGCTCAAAGGTTGTTCCCTGACGGCTGATATATTCACCTCACAGAATGATAGATTTTTTTATATCTTCATTGATTCATGGTGCCTTTGAAAATAGCTGTTTTTTGTATGTTATTCCATTCTGTGTCTTCAAGATTTAAAAGTAAAAAAACAAGTAAACCTTCAGCTGAATGTCTGTCTGAATGCCGTCAGGAGAAATGCTAATACTTCACATACTGTGGTAGACATAATGAATATGTGACTCTTGAATTGCCTACCAAAGACAGCCCTCAGGCTTATTCCTGTAACCCTTGACGTCAGCCAGGCCGACGTGTTCTCCAGAAGGGGAACACTCAATGAACGGAGATGCCGCTTTGGGGTATCATCTTTAAAAAAAATAAATAAAAACAAAAAAAAGATTCAGGAATACAGACTGCTGTTTTACTGTACGCACGTCACAAAAAAATGCTACGCAAACTTCTGAAGCCAGAGAAAGGCTTAAGGCACCTGCACTGTTACTCCTAGTTCCCCACATAAATGTATTGCAATGCACAAAGAGTAAGGGGACACAGAAGAGTGGATGACTTTTGTTTTATATTTTTGGGTCCTGTGATGTCCTGTTCCATGTTCCCATTCAGGTGCTGCTGAATGATAGCGCTGGACTGACACAAATGCCACACGCTGCAGTTTTTTTTTTTTTTCGTCCATTTGACACCCCCAAATTTTTATTTGTTTTGTCATTTTCCCCCTTGTTTCTTTACTATAATTTGAAACACTAGTGCCAGATATAATTTCTAATTTGTGCAGAACAGCTTAAGGTATTTGTATATTTGTTTGCTAATTTGCTTTACAATATGCGTGTAAATGCATATCTAAAAAAAAAAAAAAATTAAGAAGCCTTTCTTTTTCTTGGTTTTTCCTTTGTATGTGTATGCAGTTTTTGTCTGGTTTCTGTTATCAGCTCAAACTTACCCGACCAAGTAACAGCAGATCATCATAACATCAGGCTTTACAGCAAGGAGAATGCAGTACAGACGGTCCATGAGGTACGATGGTCCGACTTTACGATGGTGCAAAAGCGTCACTTTCAGTACAGTATTCAATAAATTACATGAGATATTTGACACTTTATTATAAAATGGGCTTTGTGTTCATGATTTTGCCCAAATGTAGGTTAATGTAAGTGTTCTAAGCACATTTAAGGTAGGTTAGGCTATAATGTTCGGTAGGTTAGATGTATTAAATGGGTTTTTGACATTTTGCAATGTTCTCCACTTACTATGGGTTTATCGGAACATAATCCCATGGTAAATCAGGGACCATCTGTATTAGTAAAATAAATATTAAAGTAAGATCATGTCTTTTACAGGTTGTGATAACCAGTTCATGAATGTATCTGGAATTCCCAATTGACAACATGTGGTATCAACAATGGGTGTAGAAATGACAAGCCTAAAAAACAGTGTACCCATTTTATTGGTAAATAATCACTTAAATGAGAATTTTCTCAAAATGACCCTTACTTCTTGTAGTTCCTACATGACGTTATAGCTGGTATGGATACAAGCAGTGGAAGACCTTGGACACATGCACTTTATTGCTTCAGATAATTGCCTCTGTAAGCACTTCTCCCTGAAGTCAGCAAAAGTACATTCATTTAGATTTAGTAAGCTGAAAAAGACCAGTAAATTTAAATATATATTCTCTCTAGCGTAACATCAAAACCCTGTACATACTTTTCTGACGGATCACATTCTATACACCAAAGGAACCCTGAGTGGAAGACCCGTAGTCGACTCTAACTTAACTTTAAAGGCACACATCTCACAAAGATGTTGCTTCTCTTTGACATGCGTTCAAAGCTGCACACAAGCCCTGACATATAGATATGGTAAAGGTGCTCTCCGCCTCAAGAGCAGTGTCCTCAACTCTGTGTGTGTGGTAGTCAAATGAGGAGCTCCCATTTCAAAAGCAGCTGGTCATTCCATTTATGATGGGTAAAAATTCCAAGATCTTTGTTATGAAGAACAAGTTAAGGAATCCTGTACAAATAAAATGCTGATGTCTCCTATGCAACTGACTTTTCACAATCTAGAACATTTTCACCTGTATGGATAAGAAATAGCAAATTAAATGTTACAACAGTGCAAGTGGGCTTTTCAGTAGAACCTCAAACCAAAACAATGAGGTTTTGATGCACAATGCAATTCATCCTTAGATCACACTTCCTGAACAGGCTACACTAACTGCTCAGAGCTTATGATCTGCTCTTAGTGTGTGACAGAAGATGGCATGGCATTGTACTCTCTGATCACCTCAACATTTACAATATTTACACTCACCACCAAGGATGCAGGCTGGCGTCAGTGCAGCTGAAGGGAAGTGGTTCAGGAGAATAGCTGCATGCTTACACTGAGGAATCTCAAGCAGGGTGTGTGAAAAGGGGCCTGAATGAAGTGTGGTGAGGCTAATCGCTTTCCCGGTGTGATGCAAAAAGATTTCAATCAGGCATTGGCCCCACTACATCAGTACTCGAGCGGATGGTCCCAAGCACAGTGCCATGGCTTCTCTAATCTCATAGCCTGCCTTACTCCT
The DNA here is from genome assembly GCA_022829145.1 of Albula goreensis. Classification (NCBI taxonomy): domain Eukaryota; kingdom Metazoa; phylum Chordata; class Actinopteri; order Albuliformes; family Albulidae; genus Albula; species Albula goreensis. The sequence continues at coordinate 2,182,517 of CM040750.1, read as the reverse complement.
GCAGCGATGACCAAACAATGGACCTGCAATTACCATCCCAACACTTTTCAAAACATTAAACCTCAGCGGAGATGTTAACACACTGCCAGATTTCAACACGAATACAGTGGAAAATAAAATCTAGTAAAGCAACTAACATGGACATGAGAGGATCCCAAAGTCATATGTACTTCTGTGCGATCTCTAAATTATCTCCTTTTCCCTGTAAAGACATTATATTTTTTTTTGCTTCTTGAGATGTAGAAGTACATTCCGTTATAGGTGTGATGCAGCTGTAGACCGGACCATTTGCATAGACCCTTCTGTTTATAAATGCATGCAGGAGTGTGGCTGATGTGCTCTCATATGTATTTATTTGCCAGGTTCTGCACGTCGTTCGCTGTGAACTCCTCAGTCTCCACGGCCGACAGGTGCTCGAACAGCTGAGTCATTTGCCGTCGTTCGTTTTTGTCCAAAAGCATCAGGACCACCTGAGAACACAGTTCACACAGCACATTAGTCGGCTGACTAAAACCCTCTGCGCCCAAATCAGCTAGTCTTGCTTGGTGTTTACACTCCAAGGTAGATTCAATGCAACACTCAATGTAGTGAATGTCCAAAACTGAGAGAACATACCGAGAACCTTTCAGTTGTGTGTAGGTGGTCCAGATGCTTGTACACGAGGCAGGGGTCCTTTTCAATGAGGTGTTCGTCCAGCGCCTGCATCAGGAAATGGATGGTGTGCCCATCCAGCTTGTTGCTCATGTACTGGGGCAGAGTCTCAGGCGTGATGGACTGGAGCAGTTCTGCACAGGTGGCCGTGTCGCTGCGGGAACGCGCCGCGTTCAGGGCCTGTCCAAACTCGTAGGCATTGGTGGGCTGGGTGGGAGTGCTGAGCTCTTCGCTGCCACAGTGGTTCCCCACAGCGTGAGGGCCTTCCTCTCCACCCTCCCCTCCTGTCCTCACCGCCACGTCCGTCTCCTCATCGCCTTCCACCTGCAGCAGACAGTGCGTCACAACTCCACAACAACCATCTGATACTCTACCATCCCGTGGACTGTGACCACAGCCACCATCAGAGCTGAAATTCAATGAGTACATTTAAAACATAAAACAACCAACAGAATTTTTTTTTCCACGAGTGATCGTTTAAACTATGATCCACAGGGTTGTGTGGCATTATTGCGACAGAGTTGGTTACAGAATATTATTATAAACATTATTTTCATCAAAGAACACAGTGGGTGTGTAAGCTGTGTTGGGATATATAATACAGATTTTTAAAGTGAGATACAAGAGATATTTTTAGGAGTTCTGTTAGCTGAACTGATAATATCAGCCATATTCTGTGGTGCTTATTAGTAATTCTCTTCAATTTGTGTGATGTAGTTTTTTCATATTTTGGGATTTTTGACAGATTTTTTATTTTCCCAGTCTAAAAATGTTTTAGCTCCATTGATTGTAGGGCTATGTGGATCAGCTGTTCCTCAGTGTTGTGGAGACTGGCTCTCTACTGCCTTAATCAGCTGTTCCTCAGTGTTGTGGAGACTGGCTTTCTACTGCCTTAATCAGCTGTTCCTCAGTGTTGTGGAGACTGGCTCTCTACTGCCTTAATCAGCTGTTCCTCAGTGTTGTGGAGACTGGCTCTCTGTTGCCTTAATCAGCTGTTCCTCAGTGTTGTGGAGACTGGCTCTCTGTTGCCTTAATCAGCTGTTCCTCAGTGTTGTGGAGACTGGCTCTCTGTTGCCTTAATCAGCTGTTCCTCAGTGTTGTGGAGACTGGCTCTCTGTTGCCTTAATCAGCTGTTCCTCAGTGTTGTGGAGACTGGCTCTCTGTTGCCTTAATCAGCTGTTCCTCAGTGTTGTGGAGACTGGCTCTCTACTGCCTTAATCAGCTGTTCCTCAGTGTTGTGGAGACTGGCTCTCTGTTGCCTTAATCAGCTGTTCCTCAGTGTTGTGGAGACTGGCTCTCTGTTGCCTTAATCAGCTGTTCCTCAGTGTTGTGGAGACTGGCTCTCTACTGCCTTAATCAGCTGTTCCTCAGTGTTGTGGAGACTGGCTCTCTGTTGCCTTAATCAGCTGTTCCTCAGTGTTGTGGAGACTGGCTCTCTGTTGCCTTAATCAGCTGTTCCTCAGTGTTGTGGAGACTGGCTCTCTGTTGCCTTAATCAGCTGTTCCTCAGTGTTGTGGAGACTGGCTCTCTGTTGCCTTAATCAGCTGTTCCTCAGTGTTGTGGAGACTGGCTCTCTGTTGCCTTAATCAGCTGTTCCTCAGTGTTGTGGAGACTGGCTCTCTGTTGCCTTAATCAGCTGTTCCTCAGTGTTGTGGAGACTGGCTCTCTGTTGCCTTAATCAGCTGTTCCTCAGTGTTGTGGAGACTGGCTCTCTGTTGCCTTAATCAGCTGTTCAGCCTCAGTGTTGTGGAGACTGGCTCTCTGTTGCCTTAATCAGCTGTTCCTCAGTGTTGTGGAGACTGGCTCTCTGTTGCCTTAATCAGCTGTTCCTCAGTGTTGTGGAGACTGGCTCTCTGTTCCCTTAATCAGCTGCTCCTCAGTGTTGTTGGCTATGTTGCTAGCTAGTTAGTTATCCATGATATGTTAACCCTGGTGTTCCAATGCAAACATCAGTTTTGGTACATGATAAAAATGTAATTACCAACCGGAGAAGACATGTATTCATTTGTAACACTGTTGGCCCTAATTGCAAGCTGATGATCATTAGGTAAACCACAAAGCTGGTTTCAGTTTTTAATTGGTTAGCAGAGTGTTCTCTGCTAATCAATTAAAAACTGAAACCAGCTTTGTGGTTTCAAAAACAGCTCCAAGGCTACAGGGACACATAGCCAGAATTATAATGTCATTCAGGATTTTAAAACTGCTGTTCTAAAGAGAACACATTTTTAAAAATTTCTGGAAAAAAAAAATATATTTTTCTGCCCTAACTGTCCGTCACAGTGCCACAAACATGGAGGCCTATCGTTAACTCTTTTCTTAAGACTTTGTGTTTCCATTCTGTTCGTAACATTGGTCGGGGACAGGGACATAACATTTTGAACGACTACTTAAAATAGGAGCACACCAGAGGTAGAAAAACCATGATTTCTGAAAGGTAGTACAAATATATGGTAGGACTTTTATTTTATAAAGCCAGAGTTTTGCACCTCTGGCTAATAGGATGGTAAACTGAATGAGTACTGATGGTGCTTGGCAGCACAGTGAAGTTGATGGCTGTCTAATTATTAGGCGGCACGACCCACAAAGTGGTAGAGCTGCTTCTATAAGCGTCTCATTGGATCCAAACTGCACAATTACATCTTTAGGCATTTCTAGTGAGCCTGAGCACTCCTCCTTGTGTAAGAGGTTGTGACATTGTGTTAATATGTCAAATATTCATATATTTTTGGAAAATCACTGTGCTCTGTTTCAAATACATTAAAAAGGGCTCCTGAATATGCATTTCTGCTCTCTTTCACTGGAAAGATTTTATTGATGTGATGGTTTTTCCATACACTTCTGAAAGCATGCAGTTTGCAAACCTCTGGAAACAGTGCTTAAATTGGACCTGTATCTGTATAGGCGTTTGTGGTTGTCATGATCACCTCTGTTATTGGAATATTCTTCCTGGCCTTTCCTGGAGAGGCAGCAGCCGCCAAGCTTTCCCTCAGCAGCACTGTCACCTCCTCCAGCTCCCGCTCCGCCTCCTGCACATTGGGGTCCAGCTGCAGCACCTCCTGCAGGTCTGCGCTGCAGGCCAGGTAGTCCTGTGCACACACACACACACACACACACACACACACACACACACACACACACACACACACACACACACACACACACACACACACCAGAGCACATTGTTAGCAATGCAATGACAGCACAACCTGGGATTACAGAGAGGTCAAATACAAATAACACACAGCATTCATCCAATGCAGTCAGCACAAATAACACACATCGTTCATCCAATGCAGTCAGACGAAAAAAATAACTTGCTTACACAGCCTGGTTATACAGTACAGCCAGGTGCAAATAATATGCTTTGTTCACATAAGGTGGAAAGGCATAATTACCACGCCTATGCTATAGCATGTGACCAACCAAAAATAACTGCTAGGCATGGGTGTGGTTAAACAATGAACTAATTTAGATTACATACAATACAACTCTAGAAATGAATACAAAAACATACATATATTTTATGTATTTTTTCATATATCAAGTTTAAAAAAATTAGAAAAGAAAAAGAATGCTAGGTTTATATCAGTTCAGCTGACCGGTGCTATCCTATTGCTGAGTTCTGTATCTCTGGGGTCGTCCTGTCTATCACCAGCAAAGTCGCACTTATAACTCTTGTGACAGTGAGAGCAGTTTGATCACAGTACTCAAAGGCAAAAGGCTACCAGACATGATCTAATCACAGCAACTATAAACACTGTCCTCTATCAAACCCCACTGAACTGACTGACTGACCATGTTGTTCATTATAAACCACTGTCACCCTAAGCTTGCTTTTGTTTGGGTTAAGGCCAGGCTATTGTGGCAAACATTTGTGAAATCTGCTGTACAAATACATTTCATTTGATTTTGACCTGGGTTTGGGGGCCTTGTTTGCCAGAGAGCAGGTGAGGAAAAAAAAAACAGGAGGGTTCCCCTCCTCAACAACTACTAACCTTTAGACCTTTCAAGGCCAGTGCTCGCCGGTAGAAAGCCTTCTTATTGGAGGGCTCCAGCTGGAGGGCGGAGTCACAGTCCTGCTTGGCCTCTTGAAAGAGATCCAGTTTCAGGTAGCACAGGGCCCTGGGTGGCAACAAGGTAAAGAAATACTACACTTCACTCTCTCTCTTATCGCGGTGTGAAACCTTGCACTTAAACTGATAATGACTGGAATATTCACCTCACTCATCTCAATAAGACTCCGCTCTCCCATTACACACACATAATTATGGCTTTTAAAAAGGTAATGAGTATATGATATGAATTTCTCTAAAATACAAAGACAGGGCCCAAGGATAAAATTATTTTGAAAAAAGTCTCTAATTAGTGATAAAGCAGCAAAACGAAGCCTAAAAGACAGGCATAATTGTACAGTATTAGATGTGCATTATTTGCCTTCATCAATGGTGGCTTATGCATTCCAAATGACCACAGGGTTCTCTGGAGTTCAAGTAACTGCAGGTGTTGAATAATTAATTAGCGATGGTGACTGAATGTTTCTATCAATATTAATAATAGGTTATTCCAGCATGTTTGTGGGCAGTTTCTCTTGGGCAGGAAAAGCAGAAGATATACCGCGCCAAAAGCAGCAAGATCTTTCTACAATACAACTTAAAGCAGTTTAACAGGTGAGACATAAACTTCAGTAGTGTGCACAAAACATAGCACTGGAGTAATCATTCACTATGCCATTCAGAAATCAATGGGCAACAGATTATCCATAAAAGATGAATACAGCCTGTAGCAATGATAGCCTGATGTGTTTTGAGGTCAGGATGTTTTTTACATTCATGTCAGAGCAGTTTTCAAAACAAAAAAGGTTTACTGATTTTCCCAATGTTAATGTTACTTAGTTCACTGTCCGGCAAAAATTAATCTTAATTCAAACTAACTTTAAATTCACCACTAAAGTCAAAACAAAGTCGCCAGTTACAAACAGTAAAGCACAACAAGTGTGAAAGATCCAAGATGCATAAATAAAAAAATAAATAATGTAGGTTGATCAACAGAAACAGACACTACATTTTCTAATAAAATATACGTAATCCACATTAAATGTAAATTATTTAAGAATATTCAGTGTGGAGTATGAAGGCAGCATGTCATGTACATATACATATGGTATAATCTATTCCATATCACCCTCCCTCCTGCCCATCCTGCCTCCACCTGCCTTTACACCAACTGCACAGTCATGAATAATACATCTATCAGAAGGGGAGAGCTGAATAATCATTTTTCACAGCTCCATAGTAAAGTTTTGTGCTGCAATAGCTTTTGTGCCTCCAGTTTTGGAATTTATCTATGCTAACTGGCTGTGATGTGGATCCCATTGTTTGTGTGCAGATTTCTGTCTGACACATCCTTTGTACTCACAGACTGGCTCTGAAATCTGATGTTTTTGACTGGCAGTTCAAATAACGGTTCTAGACCATACATGCATAGTACAAGACACTTCTTCCTTTCAAAAGCTTACCCAGGATTGGCTAGCCTGATCTTAGTTCCTGGTCCCATTTAGCATAAAAGATAACTGCTGATCCAGGAACAGCTTATGAGTCAGAAGTTACAGCTGAACATTAGCCTGTGTTTCACAGAAGCTATCCAAGCACTACTGCAGTGTTAACCACATTTTCTAAATTTGTTCACCATGTGAACAAATTTAACCACGTTTGTGTTATCCACGCTTTCTAAGTTTGTTCACATAAATGTCAACAAAAACATAGAAATTATTTTGTGTTGGCCATTAGATCATGCATTCAAGAACAAAAACATCAATGTTATTGTTGCTCTTAAAAGAATACTACTTCCTACGTAAAGGTAAAATGATGTTCAGTAGGTTTTTTGAACATGTTCCAGTAACATATCTGCTCCTTTTTATGTGTAAAAAAGGTGTATTTTATATTCCCTTTGTGTCCTGCAATTGACTACTATGAATTGATGTTAGTACTCAGGACTCCCTGCTACTCTTATGACTGATACTGGTGAATATTGGTGATTCAAATACAATAGACAGTGTGGGAGAAATGACAACAAAAGTTTTTAAAGCATGTGGTATTATTATAGAGACATCTTTTTTCAGTATGATTTCAAAGCATATTTTTAGTGTTTATGAACATATTTGGTGTATTTTCCATTGTTGTTTTTGGAATGTTTTATATTTCTGTTTTTCCAAAGGTAGGTCTACAATTTTTCACCCTTGATAAATAAAGCTGAAGTACTGTTGAACTCCTAACTTCTATCAGTCAGATCACTGATCATCAAAACTAGCAATTCCCTATTAAGACAAACTAGGGCTATTTCATTCTCCAGCATAGAACAGTGTGAACCAGCAGCGTGTGATTTTGATCATTATGTTTTTTAATCTTTAAGCCACAATAACACTGACACCTGACATGTTAGAGCCCACTTGCCTGGCTGGCAAGTTCTAGTCTCTAGGACTTTATTAATGATACAAAGATTCATGAAGGTCGACCTGCTGAAAAAGCTGTCAGTGCTTGCGATGGCCACACAGAACTGTCAGACCGCAGCTACTTTATTTTAAAAAATTACGCTATTATTTTATACAAACAATGTGCATTTGTGGTTACACCATGCACAGTGTGATGAACACAGCACTCCTCTCCAGTTTGACGGGGGTCTTGGTTTTTCAGGTCATTAGGCGGGGTCTGGGTGTCTCCCTCACACCCTCTTAATGCCAGCCCTAAAGGCAGGGCAAGGATCCCTGAAAACAGCCTTATTAGCTCAGCCTGTCAATCATCTGGCCACAAATAAAACCTTAATATGCGCCATCTGACTCTCCCTCACCCTCCCTCTCTCTCTCCTGCCTCTTTTCACAGGAGCAAAGTACTGCACTCCATGTCCTCTGCTCTTCAATACAAAACAGCTCTCATATACAACAAGCACGGCAGCTATGACTCACTGCCCTCCCTTTCCTCACACTACATGCTCTGGTGTCCATTGTGAGCACAAAGTCTCCCAGGAGAGTCCAGCACTGTGTGTCTTTCTGGGACAAAGGCAGGGGCTATAATTAGGCCCTTACAAAGGCATAAAATGTGTGTGTATGTGTGTGTGTGTATGCGTGCAGGGTGGGGTGGGGTGGGGGGAATATATGAACAGCTGCTTCCTGAGCCAGATCTCTGTTTTGCCTCCGCGCCAACAATAATGGAAATTTGTTTCATTCAGAGGAGGGGCTTCGGCAGTAGTACACTTGCCGCAGTCTCATTCGCTCTGATGCGTGTGCCCATTGTGACGTGTCAGAGCGAAGTCGACGCGTATGGTCTTACGCTGCGTGTTCTTACCTGTTTGTGTAGATGGCGCACTCGTCTGGCTTTAGCTTAAGGCATTCACTGTATTTTTCCAGAGCCTCCTGGAAGCGCCCATTTTTCACACAGTCGTTTCCCTCTTGTTTCAGGGATGTGAAACGGGCTTCAGCTCTTCTTGCTACAGGAAAAAGTGAGAGGGACAAGAAAGTGTGAAAGTTCAACAACAAGAACAGGCCATTCAGCCAGTCTAGGCTTATCATTTTGCAAAAAAAAAAAATAGAGTGCATCATGTATTTTCAGTACAAGCCTTGATTTGAATAATTACGAGGATCTCTGCTCACACTCTGTGTCCTGGTAGGCTGCTCTGAGAACAGCGTCAGAATCAGACCAGGATCAGCGCTTGGGAGGAAAATTGTGAATTACAGATCTTGGACAAAGGTGTATGGATATTTTACTTCATATGAGAGCACTGAGCACTTGGCACAGGTTTTCCTGGGAGTGGATGATCTACTGAAGCACTCTGAACAGATCAGCAGCGGGCTGACTCCTGCGCTGCCACACTGCCACACTCCAGACACACTGCAGTGGCAATGCAGCAGATTTCTAAACCTACTGGTGGAGCTCTGGATGCAGTCTGTACACGACTGCTAACAGCATACTTTGGGGCAGTGTGCGTTTCACCATGTAGTTCAACACAGGTAGTTACCCCCCTTCACTGCACGTTTTTATTTTTACAATTAAAAAACACGCTTACAAATATGCACTGTAGCTAAGGGCCATTTTTCCCAATTCTGATTCGGTATTTCAGTGGAGATAGAGAGGAATGAAAACATGCTTGGACCTACGCAGGATGTGGTCCAGTCAGGTGTCACTCACTCTTGTATAGGTAATCAATAGGCCAACTGGTCTGTGCTGGGAGAGACCTTTCAGTGCTGTTCTTGCGCTAATGAGCCAGATTAAAAATAGCTGCTGGTGAGCCATGCAGCCAGGAGAAAGTGCTGGGTCTGGAGAAGGTGCTCTTTCTTCTTTCTGCATTAAAATGAGCCGACCACAGTCAGACTTCCCCACTCTGATCCAGTCTGATTTCCAGTCACCTCAGGTTTTACCAAGCTGAATCCACACTGTATGCATCTGTGGCGTAACTACAAGTATGGACCTGCCTCCGATGAAAATGTATACTGTCAGTCATTTCACTGTTCATTACGCTAAATTATTTATCTGCTTAGTTTTTCTGAAAGACAATACAGCTGGATACAATTTCTACAGTAACACTTTCCAGGGGAGTAAAATGGCACTGTTCTATGCTGGAAGAGGACCTCCACTCATCTGGGTTACATGCCCATCCACTCCATCACACTAGCACCTAATCCACTCTGGTTTTGAATATCATGTTCTTTGTGTGTGTCTGTGTGCTTTTGTTAGGAATGGCATGAAATAACTTGTCCAGGGTTAAATGCATTTTACTCCACCTTGTCAGAGACCTGACTAAGATGTGTCTCAGAGCTGGTGTCTGAAGGCGTGACGCAGGCAGGTGACAGGTAAGCGGTGACTCTGACCTGTCTCCTGTGCAGCTCTGGCTGCGCGGGCCTGAGCGAGCTCTGCGCTGGGTGGCTCCTCTTTCCGGTGCTGCTGTGCAGAGAGGGGAACCAGCGGGATTTCCGGAAGCTTCTCCCTCCATTCAGGTCCATCCTGTTCGATCAGCAGCTTGGTGATCCTTACATAACAAGGTAAAACACACACACACAAAAACACACACACATGCATGCCATGTTATCCTCTCAAACCAATTCTGCCAAACACCCTGTACTCCTTATGTAACTGTCAAAGCATGGTGCTAAGTTGGGCGTCCTTCAAACAGACCCTTAAACTCCCGCTTAAGTAGACAGCAGGAATAATTCCGTCCCCTGCTAATCAGCCTTTCTTTTGCTGTTTGGAGATTGATCTTCTGCGATTGGCCAGGGGGTGGTAGCTGGGGGTGGAGTTTCCCTGCAGGCAGACTGAGGTGACCACTGAATGAACATAGGCTTTGAATAAGCTGCCAAGCGGTGCAGTCGTTTCCCTGCAGGCGGAGCCAGCTCTTACCTGTTGACACTGTCATGGGCGGACTGCACCCCGATATCAATCTGCAGCACAGTCTTGTAGTCCACATAGGCCTTGCGGTAGCGCTCCAGGGACTCATAAGCCATGGCCCTGCGGAGGAGGGGCTTGAGCGAGAAGGGCCGCAGCTCCAGGGCTCTGGTATAAATAGAATAAGAGGAGAGGATAAAGGAGATCCGCCGCTTGTCTGAGGCAGCTGGAACCTGCAGTACCATGCCCTGAGCTAAGCTCCTGACCATTCATGTGTTTGCATGCGCATGTGTGTATGGACGCGCGTGTCTGTGTGTACGCAATACATAATACCAGCCTCCTGGCCCGTGTTGTGCCTAACACAGCCTTAAAGGATAGGAGGTAACCCCTTCTTCACCGAATGGGATTGGACTAATACAACTGATCTTACTATGGATGACAGCTTTGAGTAGCTACAATTACTTACAATATTCAAAAGTTCATTTAATCAATACCTGATTTAACATTTGTGAAATATCTGCCACACCTCTCGAGCCCTACATGCCCTATGATCCCTGCTCTTTCCCTCGGATTGTGGTCAGATGTGAGGACACAAGCACTATTGTTTACCTTCTTTTGTCATCCTAATATGTGCCATATACAATATATATATACATATACATATACATATACATCAAATGAGCAAAATATCTGCTGGTACGTGGATAAAGTGATTTCTTTCACTCAGAAGGCATTTAACAAATCAGCAACTGTTTTAAAAGAAGAGCAACACTAACAGAGACCACAACAACAACACAAATACCATATCAAATGCTATGTGAAAAGGGCACTCACCAGATAGCTCACATTTCTAATTGATTATGGTGTAATGTTAGATTTCTCCAGCCCATGTACATGTGCCAGTATGGAGATCCTCCACAATGATGTAAGTCTAACTGAGAGCCCAGCCAGGAACTCTCCTCTCCACAGGCCCACTAGATCCTGATTCCTGAATGACCAGCACAAGACCTCTACACAATTCTTATCTGCTATGAAGAAAACTGTTATCTTATGAAATATATTCCCTATATGAGAGGGGCAGGACTGCATACTAAGATAATGTGTGACCTATGATCCTGATGCAAGCCCGATTCCTTCAGATAGAAGGAAGCTAAACTGTGATACAGGGCTATTAAATTCCAGGCCCCAAAGACTAAACCACAACTACACACTACATCTCTTGATTTCACTAATGCGCACCCCATAGAATCTGCTGCTCTGCTGTAATGGAGTGAGTCTGTACAGAAGGAAGATGTGGTGAGTACCAGTTGGTACAGAGGAATGTTTAATGTTTCTGAACTGTAACAGACTATGTCTTTGTGGGTGTGATTTGGTAGAGAGATGTTCTGTGTAAGGGTGATTTGGTAAAGAGGGAGTCTGTGTGAATGTGTGTGTGTGTGTGTGTGTGTGTGTGTGTGTGTGTGTGTGTGTGTGTGTGTGTGTGTGTGTGTGTGTGTGTGTGTGTGTGTGTGTGTGTGTGTGTGTCTGTTGTCACAGAGGGATTCTGTGATGAGTGCACAGCTGGCTAAGTGACACCTGAACCAGGTGGCCAAAATCCCAACAGATGCTGTGTCACCTCGCTAGTCTTCCTGCCCAGAATCTCACTCATTTCTTTCTCCTTTGCACTCCCAGGTTCCAGATACTTCCATACCACCATGTGCTTCAGAAAATCCTCTTGCACATCCAAAGACTGCTTGCTTCTGATTGTCACTTTCCTCTGAGGCTATTGCTTACCCACAATATGTATCCCATTATCCTATGAGTCTGCTGTTTTTCCACCACATTCAGTAAATTGGTAAATTCCTATCCGCACTTTTACAGACTTTTTAAACACAAATCAAATAATGAGGGTTTACTTTCACGGAGGATACTTGAGACAGTAAACCAAATACGATCTCACCTGGTGCAATCCTGGATGCAGTCTGCACTGTTTCCATCTTTCAGAAAGCAGGCTGCTCGGTTTGAGTACAAAATACTGAGGTCCTCTGGGCTGTCGATGCCTACAAAACAAAGGCCCACATTCAAAGTGAGAAAATGCCCCTAAAAACAGAGGAGAGCCTTTGGGTGTTATGAATCACAAAATGCTTGCCTTTATACAATTATGACTGGTATGTGCTGCCAACTGAAGACACCACAAAGCAAAACCAAAACCAATGTGGGGATAAAAAAGGTCAACAGCAAAGTGACAGTGGAAAATGAAATTAAATGTGTCAGTGAAGACCTTAATGTTTTAGGATACCCACACCAGTACAGTATGTTTTGCTGCTGTACTGGTGTGACTATCAAAAGACTACAAAAGACTATCACATAATTATATTTTAAAATCTGTATATTTATAAATGAATCAAATGTTGCATTGTATAGTATCAGGATTACCTAGTTCTCCTGTCCATCTCTCTACCCAGCATTGCACACACAGGGACTCTGCACCCGAGTCAGGGTAAACTGATCGATCCAGGGAGGCCGTTTGGTCTCTGCTGTCGGCTCGAATAGCATGTGTGCACTCACACGCAGCCAGGGTGTAACACAGGAAACAAGCTAGCCTCACTGACGGCCCTTCCCCCATAAAACATTTACCGCTGCCGCCGAGGCACACCTGACTCTTCTGCTGCCAAGCACAACTGTGGCTGTAGAAATATGTGCTTCCCAAAGTAATCCAAGGTTCAAACTGGGATAGTCTATTTTATTCTCACTGTAGTCAGGCTCAGTATCACAGCTGGGAGGTTTAGAAAGAGCCTGTTTATAAGAAAGTAGAAAAGCCATCCCCTGACTGTAATTGGAGTCCGCTCTTGATGAATTCAGATGCATTGTGTATGTGCCTGAGGTACACCTCTTCTGCGGGGAGAACCTTTGAAATATTAGACAGCAGTTGCTTGCTCAGTCACTTTCATGGACCAGACTGTGAAGGCCAGCTCGGCAGAATCCACCACCGACATCAATGGGAGGAAGGATTTGAAGTCAGCGAGATTTACAACCGCAATAGCAGCAAGCTGAGTGGAGCTCCCAGCTCTAATTTCACAGTGAGTGGTCAGATGTCACGTGACCACACATAGAGCTGACCTGAAAAGCATGACTTTACCCCCAGACTCATGGCAGCAGAGGTTGAGGAAGACAAATTGCATTTATTATAATCCATTCCTGCAGAGGTCTCTGCAATTTGCATATAAATGAGTACAATCAGAGCATACACTGCATTAAGAATGTTTCAGATTAATGCTATAGCAGAGGTTGTGCTCAGTGAGGGAACCTCACGGAATATCTACCAACCGATTGCCTGTTTTCTGACTCAGCACAGATGAATGAGGTTTGACCTCAGATGAGCCAGCGATTTCATTACTATTTACCTACACCATTCATTCATTCAAATTCCGGCATTTAATAGCCATGTTTGATGTTGTACTCACAAGCTGCCCTTGGGACAGAGTTTAAAAAAATAGTCCTAAAATGGCTGAAATCAGTCTTGTGATATTCAAATAATTGTGCTTTTGTTACAACACTGCTGATTGGGTAACTTCAGACCTCTGCTGAGAGACTTCAGTTCTCAAGGCCACCACAATGCTTCTGCCCACCAAATAAGGAAGTGATTCTATTCATTATTTAAAAGTACTGCAAAACATTTACATTTACAAAAAATATCCCTTGTCAACAGAAAAAGAATTGAGGGCGACAACATTGCTCTGACCTTTTGAGAGATTTAAAATGACACCCCACACCAGCTCAGCATGTAAAATTATTAGAATCGTAGAAGACATTAAAGTCAAAAAGGTTTGTCTTTTTAAGTTTCTTGCAGTCAGACAGCACATTCAAACAAAACCAAAACCCATTCAAACAGGGGGGAAAAATCAGGTCAAACAGGACCATACCTGCGTCTATGAAGCCGGTGATGGCCTCGGAGTACTTTTGCAGCGCATCGCCAAACTGTCCGTTCTTGAAGAGCTGGTTGCCTTGGTTCTTGAGCCGGGCCAAGTGGGGAGGCAAAGCTCCGCAGGGGGCGTCTAACCTGCCGTCGTCCCCGCCGTCCCCAGCGTTCCTCTCGCTGCTCTGATCGCTGGCCGTGCCGCTCCCGGCCGCCTGGCTTCCGTTTGCTACCTCCTTCTTGGCAGGCTCCTGCACTTTGTACTTCTCTGAGCTCCCTCTCTTGCTCCACCGGTGTCCCTGGGGGTTGGGCTCGGCTTAGGGGCCCCCATCCCCTTTGCTGGGGGGCTTTTTATGTGTGTTCCCCATATCTCCCGTCTCAGCAGGAGCAGCGACGCTCTCCCCTCCCACACTCTGGCTGGGTTCAGCTGGAGCAGCTGAGGGGAAAGACACGCCCACAGGTTCAGTCAGCGGTTACATCACAGTGGGGGGAGGGTCTGTTGCAGTGCTGCTGGAGTTCCAGGAAAGCACTGTTACTGACAGCCACAGGGGGAGGGGGGAGAGAAGAGGCCCAGTTCTTCCTGTCCTGTTGTGGATAGTAGACTACAGCATGCGTTTGTTAGGATATGGTGCATATGTTGTACATGAGGATGAAATCCCAGAGCACCAGCAAGGGTACTGAAATTATCTGCATCATTAGCCTGAGTGATTCTCTCAGAGGATTAGCAGGCGGGCAAATCCTATACCAAGAGCTTACTGCAGCACTAGGGTTGAGTAACCCATTCACAGCCACACAGTTTGCATTAGAAAGCTCACATTGCTCCCTGCAAAAGTGATCAATAACACTTATTTTTTCAGGCTATATTTCCAGATGTGATTGTTTATGTGGTAAAATATCCACTGAGCCTTTGAGAGGTTCAGTAAATGAAAAGACCAGACCTAGTGAAGCACACAGCAGGACGATTGAATACTGGAGGCCAGACCTCAAAGGTTGATTCATTTCAAGGCTCAGCAGGTTTTTTTCAGCAATGGTAAAAATAACCTGCTTTACTTTTTCCTCAGTCCTCAGTTCTCTTTTTTGGAACCTCTCTTTGCAACATACTATGTTACTGCTAAACATTTTCCCTTAGAACATATTAATGAGATCGATCTAATGTGTATCCAGTGAACAAAGTCTAACAAAGTCCTGCCTTTGGATATAAATACAGTTAAATAAAACAACAGATAAAAAAATCAACAAGAGCAGCATGAGCTAAATACAGATTATTAAATTCTCTGTGTTGCATTTTATGGACAAACCATAAAAAGTTTTCAGAATAATGTTAAAATTCACATTTGTCCTGAATTAGAATATTGTAGAAAAATTGAGTGCTTTTACAAATGAGGAATATCAGTTGAGTGAGTTTCTATACTGAGCCTTGCAGGAGATCACACCTACCAAAGAAAAAAGATTAAAGTTCAAAGTTCAACATAAACCCTGTTTCCCATAGAAAAAACTGAAGAGATCAAATTGTGTTCATTTGAGCTCCACAGCAACAAACAATAAATCTTTCAGCCACAGAAGAAAGTAAAGAACAGAGGGAAAATAGTTGTGATTTTCCCACCTATCTCTTCATCATCCTCCACTTCCTGTATGAGGATTGTTCTGCCTTTGCTCTGTCCTACAGGTAGAACATCAGTCATTGTCTTCTCCACTTCCTGTAAAAGTTTCTGAAGCCATACAACACAGAAGAATAATACAATTTTCTTGATTAGTTAAAATGAATTGTTACCTCTCACTTTTAATGAATCTATTTGTGTATACATTATGCTGGTTTGAAGCAAAGCTTAACAACAGTTAAAATGACTTTAATTGACCAATTTCATTACAATTAAAAAGAAATACTGGTATTCTACAACATTTGAATGGAGAAATGAATAAGAAAATGGAATATTTCATACATTTCACTGTACTAGAGAGCCATCTACTGAAAAAACAGAAGAACTACAGTTCTCTCTCCTATGATACAAAACAAAAATGTTGTAGTACTGTAACTGGACTATGGGGTGGCTTGTCCTGCTAACACTCATCCAGTACAAGATTCTGCATAATGTGCTAGCTTTGGCTAGCACTGCTCAGGGTCTGAGGGCTGACACAAGGCAAGGCTTTAAGCTCCTGTTTCTGCCGGAGTGACTCCTCTGTTTGACTGGGCTTCTGCAGTATAGCTCTCCAACACAATGAGAAGCTCAACTGACAATAAGCACTGGCTAACAACAGCAAGTACTTCAGAGAAGAGCACTTTGCCTGTCTGCAATGATGTAAGAGGCCATCATTCCAAAGAGAGCAGAAAATTTGGGAAACAAAAATTTGTGTTAATTAATAAATGTGTTATTATTTAAAGCTGTGACAATATACAGTGATCCAACATTTTGCCAGTTCAAATGCAGTAACATGAATACCTGTGCAGCTCCATTTTTTGGTTCGACTTGCAGAACACTCTTCAGGTCCTCACTCGCCATCTGTAGATTTCCAAGCTGTTTCTGCACTGTAGCACGGCGAAGGAGGGCTGTAAAAACATACTATTATTTAAGCCTTCATTACACACTGCACTGCTATTACACTACAGTGCATACAAAATCAAGCAAACACTGTAATTAACAAAAAGCATAAACTGGTCTACCTTAAAATTCACATATTCATTACATTCCTAGCCCTTTTCACTGGCTTGTCACCACAGGCTGAACATTTTGGACCCCTGATGACGAAGGGGAAAGTGGAATACAGGAAGCCACCTTAGCTGTGTTGTTGCTGGGCAATGACTGAGAAGTTGTGCTGTAAGTTATCTAATTTTTCCACTTTCCCCGTCGTTGTCATGGGTATAAAACGTTCAGTAAAATGCTTCATTTTGTATGCATTTGTAAGAGTGTAGTGTGTAATGAAAACCTAAAGTATATTAAGTATTTGTAGCTTTGGCTAAGGTTCCCACAAACAGTGTATACATGAGTCACAGACCTGGTTGGTGAAATGGTGTACATTTATATAACCATGTATAAGTGAATTCTGCTGTTGGAGAACCCGTGGTTGGCTAGGGATTACTGTACTTTCACGTTCATGCTGGAGACCATAATGTGGGACTGGTTACCCACAGGGTAGAGGCCTTACCTTTCAGATTGGCTGGCTCCAAATTCAGCACTTTCTCACAGTCACCGAGTGCGCTGTGCCAGTGCTCCAGTTTGATCTCAGCTTGGGCTCTGTTGTTATACACTGCTGCTGATGGCATTATTGACAAACTCCTACAGGAACCAGAGAACAGCTGAAATATCTTACAGAAACCTCTATATACTCATCTATTTTATGATCTCTCTAAGTTAGCTACATTTATGAGTAACTTATTATTCCTTGTCTTTACTTTTTTCCCAAATTGGCATGTTCACATGCTCTTGTTGGCCCACTTTATTACTGTTATGTCCTCTGTAGTGAACTTGGTGGTACAAAGACTGGCATGTTCCACACTATAACTCGGTTCTGTCAGCTGCCTCCTCCTTTTACCCCTCAGACAATCAGTTGATCAACCTGGTTGCTGTGGCAGGTGACCTGTGTCTGGCACCCGTGTCCCTAATGAGCTATAAGGGGGCTGTCTGAACCCCACCCTCCCTGAACACTTATGATCTCAAATTTAACACACAAAAAACCATTACTGCCACCTAGCTAGCTAGCAGTAATGGTAAAATTATGAGGATTTCATGAATATATTCACCAGCTGCAATGTTATACACACATTATGGGGGAGAAAATGCTTGATCAGAGCATAAGAGCATTTTTTCACCTTGTGTAGTATGCCACAGCCTCCTCAAAGTCTTTAGCTTTAAAAGCTTCATTGCCTTTCTCTTTTTCACGGTTTGCAAGGATGGCTCTCTCTTTGTCAGTCAAACCTGAAGGTGTGAGAGAATGTAAAAACAATCTATTTAGACTCAAAATTCCAATAAAAAATGGTAATTAATTTTGGTTGACCACATTTGTTTTTAAACAATGTGGATGATCGCTTGAGTTAATACAGAATAATTAATTGAATAACAGTGAAGAATACAAATTGTATGAGACTTTCAAAAATTCTTCTATTAACATGAAAAGGATTTTCATCAAGTCAAATGACTATAAATCAAGAGATGATGGTACATTTATATGAAATACTGTGGTTTTAGCATGAAGCTCAATATATTTCCAAAGAAAATGAACATTACATGCGATGAAGTTATATCAATGCACAGATAATGACAGACAGCACAAATGCTCTACCTTTTGTGTCCACTGTCTGTTTGATTTTGGGCAGAGTTTGATTTACAATTGTTGGATAGCTTCCTTCTTTCTTTTCAATTTTAGAACATTCTTTTTCAACATCAAACCTGTAACAAAGAATCATAAGATAATATACCCACAGAGAATGTGTAATATTTGTAATACTTTGGTATTTCAAAAGTCATAGTTACAAATCATTACAATCTTTTAAAATCAAATTTTGTAAGAAATCTGAAACAAAAAAGAAGATGCGCTTACTTGTCCCATTCTCCGTAATCCCTAGGAAGAGGAGTCCTCTTGCTTGTGTAATCCGCTTTGCCAAATATCTTCTGTTAATAGCCAGTTACATACAAATAGTCAAAAAACCCATGCATTATCTCATTCATCAACATATACTTTCTCCTCTTTATTGTAATTATCATGTATGTATTTTAGTTAAATGTAGGTCACACTTACATTTAACTTCAATGACTAAATTTGCAAGGCCCCTACAGAGTCAAAAGCTAATGAACTTCAATTACTTTCATTTCATGACTCATCTCTGTTAAGACCACAGACTGTTCTTTACAGTTTTTAGTCTTACTTGTGTAAGAGGTACAGATACATTTGAAGTGCGGACTGGGGGCACCTTCTCCACATCTACCAAAGCAGGCATCTGTTTCAGTTCCACTTCACTTGTTTTGATATCTCTCTCCCACATCTGCCAATGATGCAACAACAAAACCACAGTGATGGCAGGTGCATTGTCTCCTTCAGTATGGCACTTATGTGTGAAAAGATGTCTACTATAGTACTACTTTATACAATGTCTCTGTTCTGAATACACTTCTGTGCCTTTACAGGTATTTAGCCAGCCCCATTATATTACTTATGCATGTTACTCTGTAAGAGCAGCAGCTGAAAGACTGTGTAAATACAGCTACATTTGAATGTCTGACGCTCTCCTCCTTACCTTTAATTCATTTGTGATGTGGCTCCATTCCTCTGCTGAGAAATTGGCTGCCGTGGCAGGGAGGTTATCCTTACGAAGAGCACGGCTCTTTGGGTCCAGCGTTTCTATGCGCTTCTCACAGAACTCTGTCAGATGGGGATACAGGCCCTCCTCCCCAGATCTGCCATTAAAAAACACACATTTACCACATCAGTCATTAAAAATGATTCAGGTTCAGCATAGCAATCTTCATTTTTTATTTTACTTTTTTGTTTGAATCACAGGGTGTCTGAAAAATGACTTTTTCTTGCAGTAACTGAGTCATACTGATGTAAATACAATACTACACTAAATGCTATAAAAGACATTTTAATATGAACACTTAAACATGCAAGTTTCAAAAGCAGCATGAGAGATTAAACAGATTTTGAATGAGGTCAGTGGTCTCCAGTCACAACTCTTTGCCAGGAAGACAGACACTAAAAAGGATAGCCAAAAAACAACAGTGGTCTCACTAAAATCACAACTCATTGCCAGAAGCTCTACTATATCAAAAGACAGACACTAAAAGGTGCCAGCCACATAAAACATAAACAAAGCCAATGAAAGGGTATTACTTTTTTCTACATCTGGATGGATTTACATTTGGAAAGACTTAAGGGAAAAGTTAACCCATTTTGCCTGTACCCAATTGTTAAACATGGTGGTGAACATGTTACAGTATGTACAGCCATGGGAGATACTGGATCTGATTATAACTCTTCATGTTAGAATTAAAGCCAAGGATTACAAAGCCATTTCAGTAGATCATTCTGAACACAAAGGGTGCTAAATTCCTTATTTGTGCATACCCATGCATTGCATGGAGTTCCCCTTATATTGTCTACCCCATGATAATGATCCTTTTTTCTGCAATAACGCTAGATTGACAGTCCTTTAAGGCCAAGTTGCCAACCAAGGAAATGTTAGCAATCAAGGATGGTTTCAGGACAATGAAATGTTTTTCAATGATTTAGATATGGCACAATAGTCATATCTGCTTGGAGCAAAATGCTGCTTTTTCTAAAATGGAACTAAATTGTGAGACATGTTGCTTCCAGAATATTATTTTGTGTCTATAAAGGTATGGACTTCACTTTCTGGTTGCAGATGACATTTGGTATTGGAATTAAAGTAAAGCATAAATGAGCTGTCTAAGTAGTTACAGAGGATATTTTGTGTAGTCTGGTATTTCAAGAGAAGACTCCATTTTGTTAGTTTTGCATGTATACCTTAACACCCTCACAATCTGTTCCAGATACTTCAGGTCACTGCATTTCCGGATGAAGTCATAATCCAAATGCTCCACAGGAATCTTTCCATGTCCTCTCACTTCCTCATTCAGTAAGGAGGAAACCACTTCGGCACTCATCTTTGTCCTGCAGAAATGAAACATGTTTCCTTGCCCTTTAAAATCGATTATGCTGAAGCTGATCGTATATTGATAGGAATTCTGGACACATTTTAGGTATAACATAAGACTAGATCATGTCTCTGATATAGTTTAGGATAATTATGTGGACATAATTTCATTTCATTCGAATCGTGATACTTAATTTCCCATGTGTCACACTCAAAACAACATGTTTTGTCCAAAAACATGGAAGTTAAATCAACAACAATAATGGCATATAACGATGAGGAACAGATACAACTAAAAGTCTTGTAACACGTTAAATAGCTTGTTAACTGACCAAAAACAGGATATGCAGCAAGAGATCTAACGTTGGCTAGGGATAGCTAATTTATCTGGCACGATTTGTGTTCTATGGATGACAGTTCAATGCTCGGCCTTATGAGTAATTGAGATATAACGTTATCAGAGGCTAATTTCAAGGTATGATACATTAAATTGCTAATATGAGCAGAAACTGGTATACTGTCTTTATGGACAAACGTTAGCAAGAAACTCGAAACTTAAGTTGCCATAGTGATATAACGTTAACTAGCTGGCTCAAATGATTAGCAGCGAGTCATCTTTTCAGTTCACTATGCTACACCATACGTGAAGTAACATCAGCTCGTAAGCCAACCATCAAAACGGTACTGCTACTGCATAGTACTTACCAAAACGGAAAATTTACCAAGTGGCAATAATAGCCTGCACTTTGCTATGGTAGATAATGTTTTTCTCGGATGTTAAACCTCCTCGGTAATTGTCGAGGTTAACATTAGTGTAGTGGGCGCTTTCGTCTGCTTTGAGGAAAGCAGTTGTTTAGCGTTCTGTTGCTATGGTAACCAATACTCGCAGAGCTCCCCAAAGACGGCATGTGGAATACTCTTCTCAGGTTCTCCGTCCGTTTCACAACATTTAAGAATGAGAAGCAATTTGAGTAAATGTTGGCGAACCGACTTGGTTTTTGTTTTACTTTATATTCATGTTTGAAAGTTCTAGACGACCGTCACAAAGCCAGAAATACACTGTTCATAGAAGTATCTAATTATTTTATGTTTCCAGATAAAAACACCGGTACGTGGTACCGACATTATTTTGTTCTATTCTGATTATGAAATTGCTCATTGATATAACTTTCACCCAGTGATAACAGAGCGAATGTCGTGGCACTATATATGTTTAGTGTTACTGTAGGCCTACTGTAAGCATGCTTTGAATACCTCCCACAGGCCCAGTTCTAGACCACACTGATCAGGCAGCTGTGGCATATCGGAGAGGTAGGGGGCTTGGGGTGCCTTACCCTGAAGGGGAAAAAAGCTTGCACTTTTCATAGATCTCATGAGACCTCGTATTTAACTCCATTGATCCTCAGTGCTACAGCCTTGGAGTGTGTACTTAATACTACATTACTGTTGACAGTCATAATACTCCAATGAAACCGGAAAATGTTCTTATTCGTTTGCCTACTTCAGCTGTGGACTGAATAAAAACAAATGAGGATATAAAATGCCCTTGGTTAGGCCCAGCACAGACCTGGGTGTGGGCTAGTATAAAGGCACATTAAGCAGTTTCCTGAAGGATTCTGACATAGAGCACAGTGATTTGTGAGACTGGACAATCCAGGGGTAGATATTTAAGGCATGATTGGTCTTTTGTGTCAGAATAGTTACACCCAGTGGCTATACATGAATTGTTAATGTGAAATTATGTAAAGAGCTGGTTCAAAACATGTGTCATGCCTATTTATGTGTGTGTATATTGGGTTTCCACTGGTCTTTACATGATTGAAACTTCACTCCAATGCCAACTTTGTAGGGTGGGCTACCAAACCATCTGGGTGGGTTTAAGATACCCTAGTCCTCTTCTTCCTCCAGTTGTTGTTTTTCTGTTGGATTTGGAAGAATGCGTAGTTTAAGCCTTCCATCTTCAAAATAAATACACACTTTTAATGGCACATGACATTGTTGATGTTAATGTAAAAGTGTCTTTAATGCCAGGTTAATGTAAAAGTGTATTTACTCGATCTTTAAATTTATATATTGTACACAGGAAACTGTTGTGATATCAGTCTTATTTTGTAATAACTCTGTGCACCACAATTTTAATCACTATCTCCTTCAATACCTAGGCTTCAAATGAGAGACAATAATAAATCCTTTCATTTGACAACTCATACTACAATTATGTCAGTAATTGTACATTTGTATCAGAGCATCTTAACGTTGGTCAGTAACAGCCAGAATTATACCACTGTATCTAGTTCAACGGCCAGCCGAACTCATTATTTACACGCCGTCTCGAATTATGTAGAAGCTTATTTATCCGTAAAACTTGTATTTCAATTTTCTAAAAATGCTGCTAATTTTTCTGATGTTACTCTGACGTCTTTCGGTAGAATAACACTTATTTTGAGCACGCGCTTACACTGTACTGGGTGATCCTGGTGGAAAAGGCATGATAAAAGGTAACAGAGAAAAGGAACTCCCTTTTAGATGTCGCCCAATAACGTTATCCGTATGTAAATATACTCTGACGTATCCTTGACGCATATCATAGCAAGCACCCAATGAAATAGTAAATAACTAAATTGTGAAGTCTCATTGGTGTACACTTCCAGGGTATGTCGATAAATTAAGGTGGAGACTTGTTTTAGACTGACCAATAACCTGTAACATGCAAATCTGGTTTGAAAACTTCCCGGGAAATCTGAGTTTCGCGGGAGGGCCTTTCGCGCGTAAACTGTATCCCTTCATTCATTGTCAGCTTCCTGGAGCCATTTTTCAGCTGGCAGGACAGGGGCTTGCGTCAATTTTAAATCCATCGCATCTGCCCGACTGTACAATAAATATAAGGTTTATTCTCGGATCATCGATACATTAAGTCCTCTGGCAACAGTTGATGATAATATTACAAGTTATACATCGGTGGATTTGATGAAAATTGGCTTCAAAGTAAAGGAGGGACAAAGGGCAATCGAGTCTTTAAAGATGAGAAAAGGGATCTCCTCTGCCCCGGAGAAAGTCATAATAACAGGGGTTGGGAGCTCTTCGCTGGACAAAAATACGATTTTAACCGCATTGTCAGATAGATTAACGTCTAATCTTTCAGCCACTACATATATACAAATTATTACCCCGCCGTCCTGTATCACACAGGCTTCAAATGTTTGTGTGTCCGACCCTCCAGCTGGCAGTATATACTCAACTCCTCACGGAACTACAAACGGAACCGGACAGCGACCTGCATTAGGACGTCCTCCGGTAACTAATGTTGTTTTGTGTAATAAAGTAATTATGAATGCAGGTGTGGTTGTTTTGTAAATGCATTCTCATAAGAGGAGTTTCCAGAAAATCAGTATGAGCCAGCTCTAAGGCTAGCTTTTTGCTAGCAGTTTAGCCAGCTAGCTAAGTTGTTACGTTTCTTGGTAGCCAACCATTTCGCCGTACAGTAAGGTTAGCTGCAATTGTTATCCTAACTCGTTAACTGAAGACTAGTAGTTGATGTCGACCGTCAGTGCAAAAGAAGTTCAGTTGAAAGATACTTTTCCAAACCTCCTTGTGATAGCTGTTAAGGGGTCACACCCGGGTGGAAAAGGTCAGTAGCTTATCGAAACTGTTAAACCCGAACTGCAAAGTATTCCCCTTGTTTTCCAATAAATCGCTGTTGTTTGACAGTAGTGAATTAACTAGGTAGTTATCTAGACAACTATGTTGCTAGTCAAGTGCGAATGGTGAAGTGTTTTCAATGCGTTCGGGACATGCAAGTTAGGCGTAATAAACCAAAACACTAGGCCCTGTCCATGTTTTTGGTAAGGGGGAAGGGAATCGTCTGGGTCTTTTTCGCGACATCTTTTGAGATGGAGGCAAGCCAGCTAGTACAGTCACCCTTAAGGAAGCATAACTAATAGTTTTAAGATAAGCTAATTTTAGTTAAGAACATGGGCTAACAGTTTGTTACTACCAAACCATGTCGGAAGACAACGGATTGGTAATTAACCTGTGTCCAACTTCTAGTAAATATTACTTCGCTGGGTACGTAGGTAGCTAGTTAGCCAGCTAACCGTAGCTACACAAATACAGGGATTACCGATATAAATCCTGTCCCAGTTATCACCGTTTACAGTAAGTAGGGTTAATCAACTGGCTAACGAGCGCTCCATCTTAAGTATTAGTACCTCTCATTTGCTGAGCTAGTTGCCTACAGAGTGCATTTCGTACCTCACTTCCTCGTAAAAATGTGCGTTCGGCATGTAAAATACTTGGAAGGACGTTATTTCTAGGTAGGTTTAAAAACGAGGTGCTGCGAGCTGCATGGTCACCGTGGTATAATTTCACGAAATCTTTGTGCAACATCAACGTGAGGACCTATAGAGCAGTCAGGAAAACCATGCATCCACCATGCAGCACGGTGTCTTACATTTATGTGACTGTGTTTCGCAAAATCCATATATTCTTGCTGGTAATGAAGCACATTAAGGAGAAACATGTCGTTATATAAAATGCAGGGTCGTCTTGCACGCTAGTTCAGAGACCGAACAATTATTTTCCAAATTCAGTGTAATTATGCAGGCTGTTGGCCTACACGTTATGTCGGCAGAAGCACATGTATTGGTTTTGTTATTTGGTCTGGAACTTTTCTGTAAAATAATGTATAATGTAAACAAGCACTCAAGACCCACAGTTTTTTTGTAACAGAGAGAAAATACTACAGAAGAAGGTGCAATCGTGTATAAACCCGGCATTTCATCTTGTGGTAATGGTTAGACTCCTGTTCAGTCTGACAGTTAGGCCATGCAGTGTACCATCCAAGAGGGAATTGATGGTACACACTGGAAAAAGTTGTTGTATTTTCATTCTTACTCAGCAAGAGCATACTGTTCATTGTAAATTCACATAGTTAAATACAAAAACAAAGATTTCAGTTTGTAAACATTAGGACATTTATAGTGAGCATTCACACAGTACATAGCCAGGTTGGTAACCTGCTAGCTAATGTGAGGAAATCAAGATGGATAGTTAACCTAAATGTAACATCTGAAAGTAATTGTATATGGTAGATGGCCTCTTTTCTCTTATCACTTGGCAAACTTGTGTGTCATGCTCCTCCTTTTGGGGCTTGGGGTTTAAACTCAGATTCTACATATTTAGGCAAGTGAAAGTATTGAAATGGCAACCAAGCTCAATGAATATGAAGTAGCAAAGTGGTCTTGATGTGATATAATTTTTATAAAATACTTAACTGCAGGGTTGGGGTGGGGGAAAAAAAGCAAAACAAAATTTGTCATGAACATGAGATAATCATAGTTAAATAATACAAATAAAGAAGGTCTGAAATAAAGACTGTATGCAGACAATTGGCAATGGTCTGATTTGGTTTTTCTCAGATGTTTTTCAGATTTACTGTGCCATAGATAACAATAGGAAATGTGCCTAACTAGAGCAGTGAGCCTATATGAACCACTTGCTGAAACCTTAGCTTAACTGTGGTGTTGGGTCTCTGTTCAGGGCTGCAGCAATGGATTAGACCTAAAATGGCTGCCAGGCAGTGCATGTTCTAGTGCTTTGAGTGTTCCCTAGGCAGTGTCCTGCCAGGGACTATGCTTTTTTTGTGAGCTGTCACCAATGTTGTGCTGATTTTAAATTATGGTTGAAGTCTTGTAATATCACTGGTATTAACCCTTCTTATACCAGTTTCCTGTTTGTTTGGACCATATGGACAAATGAGCTATAATTAAGTTTGAAATTGTTCACTTTCAAGCACTTGCCTCCCATGGAATGAGCATGTTTATGTAGAATTTGAAAGATGTGTTGGCAAGTATGTTGTCAGCAGTCAGTTCATATGGAAGTCCAGATTTTTCCTGTTATATGATTGGCCTGGCCATCATGTGGCATTTGACCTTGGGCTTAAGGGGACCATTGTAAAGGCACACAAAAGGATCTGGTTTGTGCCATTACACAGTCAGGTCTCCTACCTTGCTTTTCTATGCTTGTCTGTTATTTTTATTTCTCTCCTTCTTTGTATAACATGTCCATTGTCTGATTTCATTGAAGTCAAAGGACACATTTGCCACTGCTGTTAAATAAACCCTTATTGTGATCTGCTGATGTCAGGGCTTTTCATTGTCAACAACAGGTGTAACGTGGCTAATTAGATCATTGACAGATTTGTAGCAACTTCCTGTGCTGTTTCCAAATTACCTTTGATGTCACAGACAGACACTATGCTTTTCTGTCGCACAGCTGTGTACATATATCTGGTCTTGTTTCCAAATTTGGTAATCCACAAAGCAAAACACTTGCTTGAGTGTTCTTCAGGATGCACCAGCCAAGGGAATACATTTTTTTCATATCATTTTATTTGTAATGTTTGAATTACAAATAAGCAGGGAACAGTATTTGTGATTCCATGACTATGCTGGAGTATGGTGGCCATGTTCTGTAAGGAGAATGGTCATGGAAGTAGAATAAGGACCAGGGACAAAGCTGACTAAAGAAAATTCCAGATAGCTACTGTCAGAAGTTTCTCCTTTTTAATAAGTGGTGAGTTGTGAATAAGTTGTTAATATGGTGAGGTTTCACATAAAGGTATAAGAAAATAGTATTGTGATCCAGTCTTGCAATATAATGTCCACACTATCACAGTGCTCACAAAGGGCAGTGGAGGTTGCAGTAGCCTGTTGAGTTGTTTAAGCCACTTGGAGGTAGCCTGCTCTCTTGAATGGGGCTGCACAGAACCACAACATAAGCAGCACACATTGCTAGTACCATGACTGGCTGGATCTGAGATGATCAGATGGGATCCCATGGCATTGACATGGGAAATGTGGGATCATTTTGGCCGCCACAATAAAGAGGGCATGGAGGTAGAGGACATGCTCTTTGCAATGTGTGCAATGCAATAATAAGGAAATATACTCAAAGTGAGGTATATTCTCTTTGATATATCTGAAATATTGTCAATACATAGCCCTAGTTTCACACATCATGGATTCTATAGGGGTCTTCCCAAACCTTGATTCCCTGCTTCTCAGTTTGCTGGGAGTGCTAGTTTCTCCCAGGTGGCTCTGGATTATAACCCTGCAGTCTCATCCTCAAGGACTACCATATATTGATAGCAGTCACCTAAATAAGCTTGGCCCAAATGGAGCGGCTGATCTATGGTTAATGTTGTTTGATCACTGTTACAATTTCAAAGCTATATGTATAAATCTAACCCAAAAATATGGGTTAGATACATTTATAAGCACATCATTCATGGCTAAATTTCAGTAAATGTAACTTGACTTTTGGTTTTAGGCATTAAAGATGGGATTCAATAAACATTGTGAACCTGTAATTGTCTAGAATATAAAACACCCCAGATTCAATATTTAGCATGACAAAACCCAGCTAGGATGTGTACAGATGAATGGATGAAGTTTCTGAAAGTGAGATGCAGGATGTTCTGGTTGCCAGGTGTTCTCACAGACAATGGGAAGTACTTCAGAAATTCTGAAGTGGAAAGGAAGGCTCATACCCTTCAAACTCATTTTATCAGTCATTGTAGAGTGAGGTCATTGACAGTGAGACTAATTGCCATAACTATAGTGTGGTATGAAAATCATTATATATGGCACTATTGCATTTCACATGACCAAGGTACATGTGGACTGTGTTTCAAGGAAAATGCATTTAGTTTAGCCATGAATATTTATCCTTTTAGCATATTCTTTTATAATATGTAATTGTGTTTGTAGAACTAGTTTGTGCAGACTCCCTGGTTTTAGAATAAACTACAAAACTATTCAAAAGAGCAAACAAATAGCAAGGGGTAGTACTAAAGTACAAATCAGCTATAGTCAAGACCAGGAACTTGGTGTGTCGTAATGGGTCTTAATACAGCAATACAGAGTGGCAAATTATAATATTAATGGAGTTAGTGTCAGGATTACAAAATACTTTGTAGTGAAGGAGTAACTCGGCTCAATTCCCACCGATGTGTAGGACTAACTGACATGTTGCTCAGTCCTTGAAAGAAGATTACATTTGCATTGAGCAACCCCTGAAACTGCTGAGCTCAGCAACTTTCTTAGAGCAGGAGCCAATGATATCTGAGTTTTGGCAGGACTTGGTGTTTGGAGGGATGTTGTGATAGGGAAAGGTGCTTAACATCCATCCTCTGAACAACCCCCAGGCGAAGCGGCGACTGGAGCTGGACGAGACTGACCGCCAGTCCCCCAGTGAAGTAGCCAAGACCCCCAAGGCCAAGGGTGGAGCGACTACACCCAGTCTAAGGAGTCCCAGAAGTAAGAGAGGGGATGGTGAGGCAGCATGTAGCCACAGCTGCAGTCCACATGCCTTGCATTTAATGTTCATTTGACTGTTGGGGGTTATGAGATTAAAGCACTCAATTTTTCAAATTTGTCTTTGATTGTACAGAGATGTGAGATGTCAGATGTGATGTAACTGAGAATGTAGTTGCTCAACACTGTCCCTGTGGTTGATGTCTTCTTTGACTTGAATGGGCTTGCTACATGTGTGTTCTTGTTCCAGACTAATGCAGGTGTCATCAGGTTACAGGGACTGGTGATCTACATTCATGTTTTAGTTTCCAAATAGCTCAGCAATGCATTTCCAAAATACTTAACGGTTCTAATAACCCTTTACAAGGAGCAATTCATATCGAATGGTGTTCTGTGTCTAAATAAAAGCCATGGAAATTGTAAGCGTAAATATACGGAACAATTTTGGCTAAATGAGGACCTAGACCACACCTAGGAGGCCTACATATCAAGTATGAACAAGTTCACCTTCATGTGTGTTTGGTGTGTCCCAGTTCAGCCTTTCGTTTAGGTGTCACAGTTTGTTGTCTTTTACCGTAGCGCCAAAGTCTCCATCGGAAAAGACACGCTATGACACGTCCTTGGGCCTGCTCACTAAGAAGTTTTTGCAGTTGTTGGGCCAGTCGTCAGATGGTGTCGTTGACCTCAACCGCGCTGCGGAAATCTTGAAGGTCCAAAAAAGACGTCTATATGACATCACCAATGTCCTGGAGGGCGTCCACCTCATCAAGAAGAAATCCAAAAACAACATTCAGTGGATGTAAGTATCAAAGTCAGGGCATTCATAATTTGGACTTTGAAACTATGTAGCCACTGTGTAAACTCCTAAACTTTTAACTGAATGCTGAACCAGTGATTGGTGGAAATTAATCTACAGATATCATTTGGCTTTTACTGTCATGAATAGTTTCATATTATATTGAGAAGTGTTAAAAATCATTCTTTGATGAATGAATGGGTCCAGTAATGGAATTTTTTAAGTGATCGGTCACATTGCTACTGGATGCTATGAAAGTTTTGGTTTGGCAGAGTCCAGTGAGGCAAAAATGAACATGGATACGCATATTCATGCCATTGTTTGCCAATAGGAGGAAGTGAAGAACTTTTTCCAGGTGTTTCTCTCTGAAAGGTATCAGGCTACATTACCTACACACTGAACGTACTGTTTACACAAAACATAATGAATGGTCAAAAGGCACAATTAATTTGCATGAGCAAATTTTGAATTTAAAAGACCTGATTCCTAGAATGGAAAAAATGAAGCAGAAAAGTATTCCTTTTCCTGCTGTTCAAAAATCAAAGGAATGACAATATGTAAACACAGATTCTTAAGACAATCCAGATGGTTCTGCATTCCTTCCTTCTTCTCGACTGCTGACTGACTGGAATTTGTGGTTTGAAGTGGTGGGTTTCTGGTTCTGTCAACGGATACAATGGAACATTTGCGCAATGCTAGGAGGCAGATTGGACAACAGTTGACCTCTGGTCAGAGATGGTTGTTTAGGCAACATCCATCATGGCAATGACCATTAACTGTGGCAGAATAAAAGTAAAATAATGAGTATTGTGAACTTAAGCCTCTGCTGTAACACTGCTGTTGCAAAATAATCTTTCTCAGGAGAGATGATGAGCTCAGAAAAGTCATGGTATAAAATCTACCGTGATATGCAGTGCACTCTCTTGAATTGCATTCAATTGTTGCCTTTTCTGACACTTAATGCATCAGTATCTGAATGTCTGATAATTAAACATCAATAAAAAAGACATTTAGCTGTAGTGGAATTCTCATAACTGGCAGATGGCTGTCTCAGACACTGTCTCAGACAGTCCTCCAGTCTCTGATGGAAAATCAGCTTGGTTACTGAGAACCAGTGGTGGGATTCATTTATGCTTGGGTTACCTTGGATTTAGGAGAGAGAATTTTGTCATCTTCTCATTGCATACTTTAAATTTGGTGACAGTTGATTGAACAGTTCAGAGTTCATCACTCTGCATTGCTCAGTGTTGCCTGAGAAAGTGGTCTGGGGAAAAAACTCGGCATCCTCCAAAATGTATTTGGATTTTACATTGTATAATCAAAGACTGGTTTATGCTCTGTTGGGTGACCAGTACTGCAACCAATGATGGCTGATGGTCAAAACGACATTCCCATATGCTTTGGTAAACCACCGCTTAGTGATCGCTGGCTGTGTCCCTCCGAGTTAGAATACAATAAAATCTTTGATGCAGTCGTCAGCTCTGTTATGGTAACGTTTGTTTTGGACAGCCAAGTACGAAAATATTTAAAATATTTATATCAAATTATTTAAATCAAAAATCAGATTTTAATCTCTACCAAAGGTTGGAAACCTGTTTGCCAGAGCTGTAAACAGCCCTCATAAGCCATGATGCACTGCACAGGTTACATAGAGTACCAGCTGCACATTTAACCAATGAATGGACGTTAAAATTTTGAAGTGCATGCCAGTCTTAACTAATGTGTGCTCCTGGACAACTCTCATGAGAGAATTGGCCATTTTAGTGCCTTCCTAAAATGTGGAGTGTCCCAGTCGCCCTTCATTCAAGTTCATCAAACAGGATGTGTTTCTGTTATGTTTTTGTGCCAAAAACTGTGGTTAGTAATGATAAGTTTTGCTATACTATGTTTTCAACAGCACCAAATTATTTTCCCAAACAGTTGTTCAGTCTGATGGTAGACTCCTATCATGCTCCCCCTATAATTTCATAAATCCTATACAACATTATTAACTATATTACAGGTATTGCCTATTAGCTACATTGCCAATAAACAGTCTTGGAAATCTTGTTAAGTGAAAGTGGGGCCCTTGTATGAGAATTAAAGGTGCAGTTGCATGTACAGAAAGGACATTATGAACACTCTTGGAAAGGGTTCAGTCCAGAATAACAAAAGACGTTCAAAAGTCAATTGTATATATACCTCATCCATGGAGAATGAACAGAAGTGGATGAATGTGAGCCAGCTAACAATGAAGCATCATGAGAATCCGAGGTTAAACATGGAATAGAAAGCATGCACTGATAAATTACTGATTGTTCCTGTATAGATTAAAAAAATGGTCATTTGGAACATAAGAGGGATGGAATTTATAATATGTGGATGAAGTTGTTAATTTTCTGTGATCGGAGAGGATGTGTGAAGTTGAGAAAAGACCAAGCCAGTGAGTGGAAGCAATTTCCGCTCCCCACTAAAAGCTTTCTGTAATCATTTCACTCCCATTCCGCTCCAGGTTTTCTATGTACTGCTCCTCTCTCGCTCCCTCCTTAAAGCTCTCTGTAATTACTCCGCTCCAGGTTTTCTATGTACTGCTCCTCTCTAGCTCCCTCCTTAAAGCTTTCTGTAATTACTCAGCTCCAGGTTTTCTATTTACTGCTCCTCTCTTGCCCCCACTCAAAGCTTTCTGTAATCACTCCGCTCTTACTCCGCTCCAGGTTTTCTACTTACCGCCCCTCTCTCACTCCCTGCTCATACGAGTGGAAACCCACTCCAGGTTCGCCCCATAGCAAACTTTGTGCTTTGTGCAAAATGAGATTATAATTCTATTGTAAGCAAACATAAAGCATGTGCTGTTAGGTTGTCTGACTAGCTTTCTCAATCTATTTTAAATGTATTTTTAAATGTATTTGCGAGGACTGTGCATTATAAATTTTAAATATAGGCTTATTATACTTGTCTTTGAGAAGGAAGAGGGAAATAGGTTATATTATGCTGTCCACCTTATCTAAATGTGCCGGAGAGCTGCACCACAGAACTACTTTCGAGACACACGTCTTTTAGATTCCATTATGTATTTTGTTGTAATTATCACATCCACTTGAATTTTTATTTATTTCTTAAAATCAATAAAAACAAAATTATTTGATTCCTGATCATTGTATATTGAAAGTACAACTGCAAACCGTGGTGGTGTTCATATTAAGGGTCCAGCCAAAATACCTTCCTGATTGTACACAATGAAAGAGAAATGAAGTGGAGAGTGGAAGTATTGTCCATCACAGAGTGTCAAAGTGATTTATCAAAATTACATGGAAAACAATTCCATTAAATGTAGTGTCTAATGAACACCTAATGCACAGTACTCATATATTTATCCAAACACAACACTGACTTTAATGACAAGCAAATCCTACCAGAGATCATTGGTAGCACAAAGCGTGCCAGTGAGGCTGTGTAAAGCTCCAGGCTGATTTCGACCTCTGACCTTTTCTCTCATCCAGGGGCTGTAGCCTTGCAGAGGACGGGACCACCCTGTCGCAGTGCCAGGGCTTGAATCGTGAGGTGGCCGAGCTCACCCGCCAGGAGAAGCGGCTCGACGAGCTGATCCACAGCTGCAGCCGCGATGTGCGGCAGATGACCGAGGAGACGCAGAATCATAAATATCCTTTCCCCTCCTCTTTCATTTTACACCCACTCAGGGAGAGTGAACATCTGGCCCAGGTGGCTCATGGGTGGTCCCCACAGAGATACATTAGTTTCGTCACTGAATTTGATGGGTCTGCTTTGTATCTTACTTTTGCTTTAATATAACTTGAGTAGTTTGCCACTCTTTGCATAAAGCAATTTCCTTTCTTGTCTTACAGGAATAGATTTAATTTCTTTAGATATGTAATTGGAGGCATATAACAGACTTAAATAGATGTATTAAATCTCAATGTTAAAGCAAGGATGTTCTGAAAATGGTTACCAAACCATTGCTGCTAGATTTTGAATGTCTGCCCCGGATTTTAGACTTGTCCTATAATGCAAATCTGTTAGACGTTCTTCATTACGGTAAATAAGATTGTTAACCAGCTTCAGTATTCACATTTTTTCGAGGTGCAAACATGGTAATTTCGCTTGCAGGAGTATCCCTCAGGTCAGAGGTTTGTCAATGACAGTTTTGCAGTACAACATACAGGTTTTTCTTTAACCTCACCCACGCTTGCGTACATAACGTACCAAGACATTCGGAAAATCCGAAGCCTGCAGGATGAGACTGTGATCGTGGTCAAAGCTCCGTCTGAGACCAAGCTGGAGGTGCCTGACCCACAGGAGGTAAGGGAGCTCCAAACTACCTTTATGTCTCTTCTGTATGTTGAAAAGAAAACATCTGACATGGTTTTATTCTTTTAGAGCCTACAAGTGCACCTGACCAGCACGAAAGGTCCCATAGAGGTGTTTTTATGTCCAGACGAGAATACACCCGACAGTCCAGTGGCTGATAAAGTCTTCGATGTGAATGGAAACTCCGCTCCTTTTGTAAAAGTCCTAGATGGTAAGCTCCATTATGCTACATGCCCAAGCCTTAGGGGCTGTGCGTATTTGTCAAAGCTGGCATACTGTGTTCAATGAGAACTTGGGGTTTTCCGTGGCTACAGAATAGTCCGGGAGCACAATGAGGAGCTGAGCTTATTTTCAGGGCTCAGCGGCTGGTGTTTTTTTTTTTTTTTTTCTTGCAGTCACCGGAAGTTGAAAAATGTTAAGTAATTAATTGGATGAGAACTGTAGTGAAAACATTAGACCCCGGCATGAATTGGCGTTGCCATGATTTGACAGCTAAGCCTTTTATTTCCAAAGACGTGGTTGGAAAAAAACCATGAGAGCGCCAATTTCAAATGTTTTTGCGGAACTACATTCTTTTGCAAGTGTGTCCCGACCTAAATTTTGACCCATTGTATTTTGAGTTGTCATGTATACCCACAGAAATTGAGTTTTGGATGCAGGGAAGTACTTAAAATTTGCTGGTTCAGTATGCGCAGGTTTGGTTGTTCTCACCATTTGTTGACACATGTGAATGTGATACACAATGCAATCAAAAAAGCTGGTTGACAGAAAGAAAGCAAAAGGTTATAATGATTACTAAATGTTTATTTTAGTAGAAGAAACAAAAGAAACTTTTTGAAGCCACAACTGAGGCACAAAAACAAGCAAGTATGTTTCTCAAAGAAAGACTAATATTCCAAGGAATAACATAACTACTAAAACGTGAAATTAGTTTCACTCACAATGTTAACAGGAAGATCCCCTATGGCGTCACAGTGAGCATGGCGAAGCGACCAAACAGATTGCGATGACTTCCCCACGTATGATTCTTGTGAAATTCGGCAGAACAATTGCTCAGACAGTAAGACCGAAGATGAGAACAAAAGATTACGTAGATTCAGGTTTTTTTTGTTAAATATTAGGCAAAAACTAGCTTTGACCAATGAGAAGCTGGCTTTTCCTACTGTGCATGTGGTGCACAGGGCACGACAGTTCTTATGAACCATTACTTAAACATTTGTTGATACGGTGTGCTCATCATTGTCACATTGTAACCAGTTCTCCCGTCACTTTTAAGGAGGGGTGGGACATACAATGCACAGCACAGTCTACACAGCCACCAAGTAATAATCTCAATGTACCCTATGATCCAATGGTACAAATGTAAATTGGCATAATTATACATAGCCAGCTCTCAATTTACCTTATGATCCAACGGTACAAAAGTAAATTAGTATAATTATACATAGCCAGCTAGTTTATAACTGATCTGGTTGACTGTATCATAGCAACAAAATTGGCCAAAGGGAAAAAAATGTTCCGCTTCAGAACGCTCAGCATAGCATTTTCAGTTTTGGTGGATGCATGGCCTTAGGCTATACATATGTATGCTTCATCATATTTCTTGTTATTGAGACTTTTGGGAGGATTGTATGTGTGAACCAATCAGCGTACCCTGACACATTTTTGGGCAAACAAAATGTACAATTGTACTAAAATCATCCAACATCAGAGTTGTGGGATAAATTTTTGCTGTGGGGAAACAAAGTAAAAAATGTAACTTGATTGAGATGCTGTTTGCTAGCCTGCTTTTGTTGTTATGGTGCACACAGCATCAGGCAAGTTGGCTGTGTTTGGAATAGGCCCCCTGGTGAGTGTGTTATATCCTTTTCTCTTCTCCCTCAGAATGTGGCGGTAACCGGCCCGGAGACACCAACTGTGCTGTGACGGTCACCAACATGTCGCCCATCAACTCTCCCTTCACCTGCCTCCTGCAACAGACGGAGGACCAGACCCCGTTCGTCAGCCTGTCTCCTCCCCTCCTCAGTGAGGACTACCTAGGCCTGGGAGAGGAGGGTGGAATCAGCGACCTCTTCGACACTTACGATTTGGACAAACTCCCGCTCGATGACCTCCTCTGTAACTAACAGGGCAGTTGCCAGGAGCGTGGCCATCCAGGGGAAAGACTGGCCCAGCAGGGCAAATTTGGAACCCCCACCTCCCTCCCCCCTTCCCAAGTAGAGGAGTCCCTTTGCACATCATTGTCCTCTTACCCATAAAGCAGATTGCCTTAAAATCCCCCCCCAACATTCGGACACGAGAGCTGCCTTACCAAGTTGGGAACAAAACCCTCCACAAACATGTACATTAGAGGCCCTGGTGTGTGCAGTTCTTTTGGGAGTTAGAGGGTGGGGTTGGGTGGTTTATATGTAGATACTGAGTGAAAGACCTGCCATGTATTTGTTTTTGTTATTGATACTGTTTTAAATGGTGCCCTGTGATCGGTATCAGGGGTGTTTTATAAGTGGGGGCGGTGCACTATGGGTGTCTGTAATGCCTCCTCTTGAGGTGTGCTACTCGCGGAATAAGAGGGCCATATGTACGTCAGGAGTTTCACCCTTGACTCAGCCTGGAGGTAAAGCAGCACATATGTCTGTGTTTCATTTCTCCCTCAATGTAAAAATCTGTGTGAGGAATTTCTTACTGCAGAAGCGGAGTAGTTTATAGACATGGATTCAGTATTTTTATTATCTCGTATGTTCCAATCAAAGGAATATGTAGTTGTCAATTCCAGATTTCATATTCCTGCCCAGATGAATCAGTAACTTGACACCATAACAGAATCACAGTTTTTTTTTTTAACCTGTTTTTTTGGATAGGCCGTAAAATTTCCAAGTCGATTGTACTGGGGTTTAACTCGGCGTGAACAGTGAGGCATTTGATGTCTGATGTCACTGTACTGGTTACGTCTGTGTTTACCGTTGATTTGAGCAAAATCAATCATTCTTTTTGGCTCTGCTCCATGATTCAGTGGTGAAACTGACTGCCAAGATGGATTTTCCTTGCCTTTTTCCCTCGCATAATAGCTTAATGATATGTAATGTCCCCTTTTTGCATTAAGTTACTATTTAACTTTTATATTGAATCTTTCATATGATTATCATGTGAGGTGAGGAATAGAATGAGCAGCTTTCTTCTTGGCCAAGCACAAATTATTTTTAAAAGACTTCGTATCATAAATTCACAGGTGAAACTAGATCAAAAACCACTTCCTTTGGATGGGTCTTGGGTTACCGTGTAAAGAGGGGTTTATATTTATGAATGCCAGTGATAAACGTGGGGAAGCACCTCTGCTTGCTATGATATATGGGTAGATTGTGTACATATTGGTGCATGTTTGGGAAAAGTGTGGAAAGTCTGAGGTCATAAGGCTCTGCCTTTTTTTGAAGCTGAGACCAGCTTATGGACACTACGTTCATACTGATGTTTGAAGATTTTACTTGGTGGAATAGTTGCTACACTTTCTCCTCTGCCTCTTGGCTGTTTTTGGAAAAATGCACCTATCCTGGATGCACTTTACTCCTTTCCACCCAATGCAAGAAATAGGCCTCACTTTAAGTCCTGAATTTGAAAACACAGGGAGGCGGGTTTTTTTTTTTTTTTTTTTTTTTTTATTTTAGGAGTAATGTCAGGATATCTCTGACATTCAGACACTCCCACGTTTTGAGTGAAAATGACCAGAGCTATGAAAATTTCTTCCATGTGATGATAAAGGGATTAGCTTTTGTATCATTGAAATTGTGTTTAAGTTGCTTGTCTGCCAAAAAAACCTCAGGACCTTGGATGTCGTGCTGCCTGTCATTTCCTGATGGAAATTATTGATCAAGAGGAAATGCATTGGGAATTATGAGATCATTGATTGTTTCATCAGATGCTGTGGTCATGATGGTAATGGAGCCCTGCCAGGTAGGCCAACCTCGCAGGTGTCCAAATAGTTTCAGTACCAATGCTTTAAAGACAACGGTACGTTTCCTATACATAATTTTAATACTTAATGTAGGTACTGTAGACTACCTCTGAAACAAGCTGTTCATTTTTTTCTCCTAAGATGATTGTTTTACTGTTCAGATCTCTGTGCTTGAATGAATTGATCATTTTCATTTTGGTATTAATGAAGTTTTAGAACTTGATCAGTTTTAACTGTATTTCAACTGGCTTTATGGTGACTCCAATTCAGGATATTCCTCAGACTATTGTACATATATTTTTTTTTGCCGCCCCCCCATGCCAACCACACATACACAAATGTATGCATCAGACATGAGGTCTATATTATCAATTGGGGATGGCATTGCTTAAAAGGCTTTCCAGAAGCCAATTCCCAATTTAAGCAAGGGCTGCCTCAAATGTAACTTTCTGTTCATTAGAAATTGGCGGTTTACAAATTTAAGTATGTTTTTTTTGTGTGGTTGTGTTTTTCCCCTAGCTCAGAATTTGTAGATATATAACTGAAACCACTTAATTGTATAGCTGTGTTAATCAAGGATGATGTCCATCGTAAGTGTTTAATTATGGAACCTAAAACCTTCAGCTTTGCTAAGTTGTGTGAAGTAGGGGGTTGAGGGAGGGCTGGGTGGGTCACTAGAAGCATTTGTGATGTCTCCATGAAGACCGTAGAGTTGGGGGATCATAGTTTCGTATTTCGCTACTATTCATGAGTGGCAGTATGTGCAAGTTATTGTATTTTGTACTGTGTGAGGAGCCCCCTAGTGGTAGAGAGTGACACTTTTTTATATAGCATCACGTTAGCCTCATATCAAGAAAATGGTGAGCTATCACTAATCTGTGTGCATGTCCATATCCTGTACTCAGATATGAAATTGTGCCTTTGTTGAACTTTCTTATGTACCAAAAATGCAGTAGGAAAACCCAAACTTCTGTCACTGTGCCCAATTTGCAACTAGAAACAAAGCAGAAAAATCCTTTTGCAGGTTCTCCAAGTATATTGGTAATATTTTGCAAGATTATTTTTGTATGCACATTATATTTATATGTATTTCAGTGTGTATTTATATGTAATGCACACATTTCCATTTTTTTTAATCTAGATGCAAATTTCACGTTGCTGGATTCTTGACTGTTTGGAGAAAAAAAAAATCATTAGTCGTTTATGTATGCTGCAGCTTTTTCCATTTTGTCTTAAGTGGTTTATGCTACAGTAATATATTACATACTGTAACACCGAAGCCACCTACTCATATTTTTCCCAGGTGAATGGTTTATAACCTGTATATAGCTTTATTTGTCAGTGTTGCAGATGAATATTCTGCCATGTATTGCATGGCAATTCTTATCCTCTTTAAAGTCATATGTTTATTTTTATCTTGTTCATTTTCAGGTGGGACTCCATTTTCTCTGCAGTGTAAATAGTTTTGAGCTATGATATGCCTGCAGACCTGCAGAGAGGAAATTTCAGTCCTAGTCTGCTGTACATGGAGTTTTAGTGATGTGAAAGTCTCCATTAAATCCAGAATTGGATGAGCTTTCATATGCTCACTGAAGTTGACCATACATTGAATTCTGCTGTGATGGAAAGTGTTGATTGGAGAGTCAGTGATTGACAGCTCATATATCCTCTCAGTACTTTCCTATTACTACTTCTCAACATGTGTTATTTTTAAATTTTATTTAAAGAAGCTATTACTGGAACTTGTAGGCCACATATACTAGACAGATGCAATAGTTTAGGTAGGCCAGGCATTCAGTTTCACCTGGTTAATTTGCAATAGTTTAGATAGGCCAGGCATTCATTTTCACCTGGCTAATTTGCTACAATGTCGGGTCATTGTGAAGGAAGTCATGTGTTTTTTCCATCAGCCAATGAAATGTTGATAACAATGTTCAGTCTTCATAAGCAAACAGTAGTTATTTTACCATAAACAAGAACACATGATCTGTGCCTATTTTACTTCCTTACTGTATTTTTTTTCATGATTGAGGATTTCACAAGCTCAGTCAATCCCCAGTATTTTATTCTACTGCCAAGAGGGATTGGGAGAGTGGGAGAAACAGTGGAAGATTTTACCAAATCCAAAACAGATAAGACACAGGGGTTATTTAAATTGTCTTTGTGGTGTGTGTGCATGAAAATATGTTGTGTGTTAAATGAATGTTGGGGACATAGATTGTTTTAAAGTGTGAAATATGTATAGAATTTGAATTGTTTAAAATGTAAAAGTGCTTTGTATTATGTCACTGAAGAGCTTTGATATAAACGGTGTAAATGGAGATGTCTGAACAGCTCTTTCAGACAGCTGCCTGTGGTTGTTTTTTTTTTTTTTTAATTCCGAAGGTTTGAAATTCGCCAAAACTTGAATAAAAGCAATAACTAGAAACAAATATGTTTGCACCTTTATTGCACCCTCCCACAAACCTTTAAGTATGGTAGCTGATTTGTAATGAATAATATGAACAAATATAAAGGGAAGTGACTCATTGCCAATCCCAGGTTAGGGTCACGATCCTACACCAACTTGTCAGTAAGAAAAGTTATCTGAATAATCCCTCCCTGGCCATGAATGACATGCCAATAATCAAAGAGCTAAAGTTGGGTGGAAATTTAGTCCTTCAACAAGACAATGACCAAGAATGGCTTGGGAGAGAGTGGATTTGTGTTTTGGATTAGCTTAGTCAAAGTCCAAACCTATGTCCAACTGAGATACAGTTGCAGGACCTGAAATGGGCAGTCCATGCCAGACACTCCTCAAAGCCCACTCAGTTAGCTGAGTTCTGTGCAGACTGGGCATAAATCCCCACTCCTCAAAGCCCACTCAGTTAGCTGAGTTCTGTGCAGAGTGGGCATAAATCCCCAATCCTCAAAGCCCACTCAGTTAGCTGAGTTCTGTGCAGACTGGGCATAAATCCCCACTCCTCAAAGCCCACTCAGTTAGCTGAGTTCTGTGCAGACTGGGCATAAATCCCCACTCCTCAAAGCCCACTCAGTTAGCTGAGTTCTGTGCAGAGTGGGCATAAATCCCCACTCCTCAAAGCCCACTCAGTTAGCTGTGTTCTGTGCAGAGTGGGCATAAATCCCCACTCCTCAAAGCCCAATCAGTTAGCTGAGTTCTGTGCAGAGTGGGCATAAATCCCCACTCCTCAAAGCCCACTCAGTTGGCTGAGTTCTGTGCAGAGTGGGCATAAATCCCCACTCCTCAAAGCCCACTCAGTTGGCTGAGTTCTGTGCAGACTGGGCATAAATCCCCACTCCTCAAAGCCCACTCAGTTAGCTGAGTTCTGTGCAGACTGGGCATAAATCCCCACTCCTCAAAGCCCACTCAGTTAGCTGAGTTCTGTGCAGAGTGGGCATAAATCCCCACTCCTCAAAGCCCACTCAGTTGGCTGAGTTCTGTGCAGACTGGGCATAAATCCCCACTCCTCAAAGCCCACTCAGTTAGCTGAGTTCTGTGCAGACTGGGCATAAATCCCCACTCCTCAAAGCCCACTCAGTTGGCTGAGTTCTGTGCAGATTGGGCATAAATCCCCACTCCTCAAAGCCCACTCAGTAAGCTGAGTTCTGTGCAGACTGGGCATAAATCCCCACTCCTCAAAGCCCACTCAGTTAGCTGAGTTCTGTGCAGACTGGGCATAAATCCCCACTCCTCAAAGCCCACTCAGTTGGCTGAGTTCTGTGCAGAGTGGGCATAAATCCCCACTCCTCAAAGCCCACTCAGTTAGCTGAGTTCTGTGCAGAGTGGGCATAAATCCCCACTCCTCAAAGCCCACTCAGTTAGCTGAGTTCTGTGCAGACTGGGCATAAATCCCCACTCCTCAAAGCCCACTCAGTTAGCTGAGTTCTGTGCAGACTGGGCATAAATCCTCATTGCAAATGTCAGGGACTGATCAGTGGCTATAGGAAACATTTACACCCAAGTTATTGCTGCTAATAAAGCTGCCACAAACTGGTCACATTATTGCAAACATGAAATCCCAAGTTTTTGTTCAATAAACCACTTTTGTGAAACAACTGACAAGTACAACATTTTTGTGCCCCTTATTTGGAATGTTTTATTATGGATTTGTGTTTGAAAATGTATTATCTGTATTTTATACAACAATAATGACAATTTTTGTACAGTCCAACTTTAAAGCAGCACTGTATGTGTTCTGTTGTTTGGCCATTTAATCTTTCAATAGCAGTGACAAGGCCTGCATTTGTTTGTGATTGTAATGCAAGAGAGTTAAAGAAATATTCTGACATTTGAATAAAGCCTTTTGAATAGAAAACGGTTTGAGTTAGAATAGTTTTGTCTGTTCTTTCACTAGGAGAAGTGAATATACTGAGTTGTGGTATTAAGTTAGGTGTTTCACATAATATGAGTACCCTCCACAAAGGGTACACTTCACGAACACAAATTACTAGTTTGCTTGCAATTCGTAGCCACTTGCTTGTTTTCCAATTATCGGAAAGGGAGATGAACTCGCCGATGATAGCGGTCGGGCGCTCATATTTTGGTTTATCAGCAGCAGACTGACCGAGAAAGCAAATTCTCATCATGTACCCAAGTCCGTACTACGGACTCGCAGTTAAATTATAATGAGAAAATAATGCACTAATTACTTAATAGGAATGACGTAACAAGAATAATTTTGGCAGGTGTATAAAATTCAAACTGCACCAGCTCCTCGTCAACGGCTAAATAAGCCACGATAATCAAGGTGGTTTCTGCTTTCTCAAGGGCTTTTTACAGAGTCGTCGCGTTCAGGTGTGCACAGTTTTCTTTGATATTTGTGTGTGTTTTAATAAGTAAAAATTAAAGTAACATTTGACATTTTAAAATAACACTTTTTGTACACACAATTGAGGAACTTTTCATACACCTACATTTTTGTTGTAACATAACCGACATGGACATTTTGCAACATAATCTGCATATAACTCATCTAGGCTACCTGAAATATGCGTGTCATGACTCCTGGAGAGAGCCATCAAAAGGGGAATAATATTGTCACCCTTTTCGCAAAAAGCCTTAAAAGAAAGACAAATACTCACTGTATTATAAATTTCCGTTACTTGTTTTAAACAGTCCAATGATTTACCACCATCACAGAGGATTAAAAAAGAGCCAAGTATATACGAACGTGGACAAAACGTTATCAATTGCACCACAACTCGTCCAGGCATGAACACCGAAACGCAAATCTACATTTGTAAAGCCGAGACTTTGGGCCCCACGGCTTTCCGTAGCACGAGGTCAAAGGCGACATTCAGCATGGCTGAAATCTACTCAAAACAACACTAGCTAGCAAGACAAGCTACAGAAAATCAGGCGCAGAAACCTGTTCTGTCAAGAAAACATCTAGCTGCAGATATCACCATATAGAAGGACGTACCCATCTTGTGTATATCAGGTAATAAAAGTGTTAACTACATTTAAAAACCCAAACACGTGGCTCGTTATTTCGCCGTAGGATTTGCGTAACGCTTAGCTGGCTAAGTTTTAAAGTTACAC
This sequence comes from Albula goreensis, assembly GCA_022829145.1. Taxonomy (NCBI): domain Eukaryota; kingdom Metazoa; phylum Chordata; class Actinopteri; order Albuliformes; family Albulidae; genus Albula; species Albula goreensis. The sequence goes on along the minus strand of CM040750.1, from coordinate 2,139,092 downwards.
ACTTCAGATGCTGTAACAGCTGTACGTTTGAACTTTATAAATATATTCATTATGTGAGCAAAGCGTTTTATGGTTTAGATTCTGACCATTAGCTGGCGGGCACAGTAGTAGTGATGGCGTCCTTGTAAACGGTTAGCTAGTAGCAGTCAAAAAGGATGGTGACCTGCTGTTGGCAACACTGCCGTTGTAGCCAGAGTTACTAGAGCAGTGGGTCTCAACGGTGGTCCTGGGGACTCACTGTGTATGCAGTTGCAACCACAACTGCAACCCCAGAATCTTAACAAGCTGTTATTTGTCAATTGTTCATGCTTTTCATGGTAAGAGAGATAATTTGCCATTATAGCTATGAATGTCATGAAGAAAAGCTCATATTTTCACATTGTGACATTGCAGGCAATTGCATAAGGACGATTATGCATTTGGTAGATAATGAAGACAAAGACAAAGGTAATTAAAATGAGCCAAACCTGCACTGTGTTACTAAGCATAAAGACGAAAATCAGGAGCTTAATCATGTATTCAATGACTTCAGGAGTGTATTAATTCACCCCAGTCTATAATTTGATCAGGTATAAAAAATTACTCTGAATTTGTTTGCAAAAACACAATGTAAATATAGGAGCTTTTTCTTCATGACATGCATAGCTGTAACAGCAAATTATATCTCAAATCACGAAAAGCATGAACAATTATGAACAATTGACAGCTTAAGATTCTGGGGTAGCAGTTGTGGTTTGAATAAATACCAGCATACACTGTGGGTCCCCAGGACCGACATTGGGAACTATGGTTCCAAAGTATTTGTATCAAACGCAGAGCTAAATAACTTTATATGCTGCCCTGGGGGATTTTGGTCCATGACGAGGCCTACATCATTTTTTAATCGTTTTCTTGCTTTTAGACCATGCCATCTGTGTGCGACTCAGTCATCGATGACATCGAGGATATGGTTTCCACTCTGGACCCCACGCCGCAGGAGCGCCAGTTTGCCAGAAGGAGCGTCGTGCCCCGAGCACGGAAGAGGAAAGAGCAGACCAATGAGGAGCTACTGGCGGACAGGTAGTTACTGAATGCTGCGCAGGTTACCCATTTCAGGCAGACACATACTGACTGTTGCAGAGGTACCCGCTGCACAAGGGTTTTGAGTCACAGCTTTCTCAAGGTTCATTGTTGTTGTTTAAATTAGGACAGGGACCAGAGGGAATGTCATCATTTTTGTCAGCATGTGAGGGAAACTGGTAGATCAGTCCTATTCACAAGAGTGAAGTATATCTGGCCATACTTCTGTTGAGACATGATGAGAAGGAGGTGGAATATTGGACTGGTATCCTATTGTAGATAAAATCTGGTATTACAGCAAACCTAATTCTCATAATGTTTAGAAGTGTTATGTATATCTGCAGCTTTGCCATTTTTGATCAGCTCCGATTGCACAAAGAATTTCAGACTCCGGCCAGATCCCAGTCAAGCAGTCTTAGTTACACTTAAAGGTGAATGCAATTCAGTCTGTTATGTAAAACAGACTTTAGTATTTTTAGGGGTTATAGGCTATTCTATTTTGGAATTTAAGGTACACATTTCAAATGAAATATATGCTCTCAATTGAAATATGAAATACTCAAACTTGTCTTGTAATGTAAACTTTGGATTGATTGAATTGCAAATGCCCTAAAAGAGATCAAGTTCATTTGGTTTAATTCTGGCCATAGTCTCCTTGGTAGCCTGTTTTCTTACAGATCTCACATCTGTCATCCCCGCATTTACACTCCCAGGCAAAAAAAGGGCCAAATGGCAAAACATTAAGCTTTTTATGGTCTTAACAAACTATTAGTCAAGACATTTGCAAGAATTAAACAAATAGATAAAGTAACATCATATGGGATAGCCTTTCCGTTAGATTTCTTTAAATGCGAAAGCATTGTGGGTACAGATTTTATAGAAAGAAGAATCTATATTGTTCCAGTCAGTGTAGACGGCTTCTAACAGTTGATGAGTAGCTGAAAAATGTTTCCAGGCTAGTATGTGTTTAATGTGAGACCAAATGTTCTATAGGGTTCAAACTGACTCTGACCAGGCCAAAACATGAGCCTGATGTACTTGTTCTCAAGCCACTTCTTGATGGTGTTTCCAGTGTAGGCTGGAGAAATGTATTGTTGAAAAATAACGTCTGTTCGCTCCTCTTTGGAAAATAACTTTTCAGTTGTGGGAAGCAAGCCTTCTTGCAAAATTCTCTTGTACCCCAAAGCATTAATTGACTTTTCACAGTGAAACAGCTCACTAGTACCAGCAGCTGAAAAGGCTCCCCACACCACGACACCTCTTCCTCCACGCTAAACTGTGGTAGAGATGCATTCACTAGTGTACTTCTTACCAGGTCTTCGAAGACGCCCCTGGAGCATCACCATACAAGTCAAATCATGATTCAGCACTCCACACAACTCTGCTAAACCACTCTGAGTCAAACTTTCCGTATTCTGCTAAAAACTGCATTCCATCTTTGATGTTTTTCTCAGACAGCAATGGCTTTTTAACACATCTTCTAGACACAAAAAGTGCCCCAGACAACCATTTGGTAATTGTTATTCTCGTAAGAGTATTGTTTTCTGAGGTCTTGAATTCGTCTGACAGTTTTTGTAGGATTTTATTCCTGTTTTTTAGACCTGTATATTTCAGACGGTGGTCGTCCCTGCATGATGTGGCTTTGGGCCTTCCAGATCCTTTCTTTCTGACAACATCTCCCGTTTTTTTCCAAAGCATGGACCTATTATCTTAATAGCTGAAAAATGGAATTACTTTGCACATATTTCACTGAATTTAGATGTGGGTCTATCAGTAAATCAGTTAAAATGTACCCTCTTTCAAAGGCATCATTGCTCAGCATATTTTAGAAAGCATAAGTGGAATCATTAATTGTCTGCAAACCGATCTGATTAAATAAAATTCCAAAACTAATTATTGAATATTTAGCTTGTATAAAATGAAAATCTGTTTGTTATGCAGTGTAGTTTTAAATTATCCATCAAGTGATATTAAGCGGCTACCTAACAACAGCTTTTTGACAATTAAGGAATTGCAGTTATGACTGGAACAAAACTCAGCATAGAAAGGGTTGCCTCTGCACTGTGTTTGAGAGGCACAGCTGTATGCGTTTTGAGCCTAGCTCTGCTCATTTTCTCCCTCGTCCTGTGCTTCTCTATGACAGTGTGATCCCTGGCACACAGAAGATCTGGATGAGAACGTGGGGCTGCTCCCATAACAGCTCTGATGGAGAGTACATGGCTGGACAGCTGGCTGCCAGTGGATACAAGATGACAGGTAGGTGTACAAGTGTGGGGTAAACACTGCTGCATGCTTCAGATCAGCCCTGCTCAAAATTTTGCATTGCATCGGAAACCTCCCAGCTGAGGTTTGGACCAGGGAGGTCTCCATCTGAATGTTTATTTATCTTTCCTAAACTGGCATTCCAAAATTTAGGCCCTCTCTCCTTAGTGATTGGCCAGGTGTGCATATGTGGCAGGGTTTCACATGGTCTGCAAAGGATATCTGATCATTCTTCACTCAAGTACTTTTGCGGGCATGACGAGAGCTTATGGTGAATAGCTTCAAAGAAAAATGTAATGTTTGTTTGCCTGTATCCACATCTGTTTGAGTCCATAAGATCTGTGAACTAATGGATGGGAGGTTGCAGAGGCTGTAGGACACAGCCAGGAACCCTTCATCCTAAGCACTGACTCCAAAGCATCTGGAGAGGAAGATTGAGGACAGTTTGTTTCTGCTGAAACTCCTCCAAACTTATTGGCTTCATGTTTTAAAATGCTGCTTTCAGTTGGTCCTTCTGTTTATGATCATGATTCTTCCAGAGGACTGGCCACTAGTTTTTACAGAGCACTTCCTCAGAGGTTGGGCAGACCTTTCACACAGAAATATGAATGCTTGGTCTGACCCATAGGAGTGTAAGTAGCATAATTATGTGATTATGAAGTAGCTAAGTAAGGCTCGACTGCAGGCAATGATGAATGTTTATTGACCTGGGTGTTGAGAGTGAGAGCAGATAGGGATGGCCAATCCTGGTCCCAGAGAGATTCAGGGTGTACTGGTCTTTCTTTGATGGCTCTGTTTGTCTCTCATTGAAAGACAAAAAACAGCATCTAAAAGCTAAACTGTAGAGTACAGGAGTCTAAGTGATTCCCATACATAGACACACGTGTGGAGGGCTGCTCTAGCTTCAGTATCACTTGCCACATCTTCAGAATGAACCCTCTGTTCTCCAAAAATGAATAAGACTGGATACTACTGTAATAAATTTATATAAATTGTATTTTTATTGGTCAGGGACTTAACGTTTGAAGCACCAGCTTCCCTCCCAGGCTGTAGGGAGTAATTAAGCATTCTTGTTAACCGTGTATTCATATTTCCAGACAGTGGATGTCTTTGAAACAAATCTCATTGCTATGAGTTAGTTTACATTGCACACATACTTTAGTATAATGTTTTACTGGGAACTGGTGGAGCAGCAGTACTTTAAATTTTATTTGAAGGAGTGTGTTTGGGAAGAAAGGAAACTATCTTGTTCTACTGGAAGATAGTGTTTGTGTGTGTGAAGAGGAAGAGTAAATGGCCAGGGCAGTTGCTTTTATGAAGAAAACACAGGGTTACGGTGTTAGTAGCCTTTTTTTCCATGAAACTTTTATTGTTTTAACACTAATCACCTCCTATTAAATACCTTTCAAAGCAGCTTGATTTGTTGACTCAAAACTAGCATTATGTCAGTGTAGTTAATGGAATGCAGTCCGTGCATGAAATATGCTTGGCTGTTTAATTCACCCACCGGTCCCCTTGGCACAGTGCAGTTATCCCTGATTACTGTCAGATTAAAAGCGCTTCATTAAACTGAAGCTGAATGTCAGGTAAATTGGGGTGTTGTCTTTCTGATCACTTCTGCCTGCGGGATTGCTTTCATTTCCTCCCTTCTGCATTGATTGCTGCCACATGGCAGACTCTTCTGTTTTGAGTGGAGTGCTGGCTGAGACTGAGTGCTGCTGATGAGGCCCTCCTCCAGAAAGACTGGATGAGATGACATCAGGTAGCTCAGGGGCCACATGTGACCCCCCCGTTGATGGACTCTTGCCCTTTTGTTCAATGAGGACAACAATGTCATTCAGAAGAATAAATGTTGTGACTGCGTCCAGGTTTCGGTCTGCATTACCAGCAGATGTCCAGAATAGAATTAAATAATTTGCCTCATAGCAAATTAAGAGTGCACATATTTTGTTTGTCCAGGACGATGGGCTTGATTATCAGATACATACGTTGCTGTATTATTTGGAAACCTTTATACACCATTTAAAGAAAGAGTATTGTCTGGAGGAAGAGAAAGTTCAAGAACTCTCATGTATGATAAGATGAATTAATTAAGCAATATCACACGAGAGGGAGTGCTGTTGTACTTAATATCAACACGGCTTTGATTTGGTCGTAGGTACGAGGCCGAGGACAGTCACAGCCGTGCTGATATTCAGTAGAGCAGCACGATCTTGAGTGTGATATTGCTTTTATACAACAGTTCTACAGACAAAGCTGTTTATCAAGTAACGATAATTCGAGACAACAAATGTTTTTGTGTTGTTTATTCGGCTCCACCGACAAAAATAGTTCCTTCAGGATTACATTTACACGTATTAACAAGTAACACACAGTCTATTGACTGTAAGTTAGTTAGTTAGTTAGCCACCTGCTTTTTATCATACACGTAAAGGCCAGCTATACAGTAGGCAAGCAAGCCACTTTCAATCATAGCCCACTACCGGCTAGCGTGCTATATTTTAGCAGACATGGACGGGCTAGATATTTGGTAAGCTTGCTAGATAGCTATTGTTTATTATACCCAACTGCAGGCTGGGTAGGTTCTTTTTTATCAAACACGGAAACGTGTCCACATTTGCGGTGTTTCAAATTAATATTAATATTATTTTGTATCTGTAAAGCACTAGCAGTAGCCAACATTGCATGTGCAACAAAAGCGGTCTTGTCCGAAATGATCTCCTTGGTCTCCTGTCCTTGCTACCTACGTAGCGCCGCAAATGTATGAATCAGCCACTCTGATTGGCTTATACTCTACTCGAGTGCTCGAGACGTGATCGATGCGGCACGTGTTTGAGGAGCTTGGTGCGAAGGCAACCTGTCGTAGCCCAGGCCAACGTCATAGCAATGGTGAAACAAAATTATTTGACTGGAATTAAAAAGTAATGCGATAACCCGTAAACATCCCACACGACAGAACTACTGATATTGATATAGCAGAACCTGAACAAAAGACATGCTGAAACTTAGTCAAAGCTTGGGCGAAATGTCCTGGCATCTTTGAGAGCGATGGGCAGTTGTTTTGTATGTTTAACATACCTCTCCATTAGCGATAAAACAAGTTCACTCGTCCAAGGAAACACATCTTATAGAACCGAGGGGTTTGATAAACATTGGAATTCGACGCCTCACGAGAGGGAGGCAAAAATTGGATGAGGATGCGGGCGCCCGAACAGGCACATTCTCTCAAGGGCCCATGGACACCGATATACACAAGATAAACCTGCAAATGGTGACTATCCGGGTCAAGCTTTTCAACACTGATTCCTGCGTTCACAAAGGCGAAGAGCCCTTTACAATGTTACCTCATCTGCTTGACCTTCAAATCAAGAACGGCTCTGATTTGACGCGACTGACGAGCTACAGATCTTATCAGGCTTGCAGAAGGTATGTTGTCTGTTGTAATTTCGCCTACTAGATAAACAATCTTGCATACCACAACGTTGTAAAATAAGGATATGATTATGATTAAAAAAAAAAAAAAAGATTACTGAGTTTACTTAGTCTTGCACTGCCATCCTCTGCTCAGCTCAAATGTGTAATGTAGGGTCACAAAGCAAGGTCAGCATATACCAGGTATACGAGTGTGTATGAGTGTGTGAGAGGTCTGCAGTGTGCTTTGTAGCAATAACCTCTTTAAAGTAGGTATATTGTATTGCAGTGACACTACAAACACCTGATACAAGTTTACTGGTGGAGCTGTGAGGAACTCTGTACTGGTGGCTCTTGAGAAGAATAGTTCTGATGTTAAATTGGTATCATCTGAAACTGTAACACTGCTGGTTGGTTACACCTAAAGTGGGCTGTGTTAATGTGCAAATGAATGTACAGCTTCAGTCCTTGGAATTCGTTTCATACAAGTTAAAAAAATAACTGTTTCTAGTGGATGTTGGACCATTGTCTATGAAGGAAAACCTCCATCTCTTTGAGAGATGGTAGTGGAGATCTACTCTGCACTCTGGAAGAACCTCGCAGAAAGGCTGAGTGAAGGTGTTTTGCTCCTCCCTGGTGTTCAGTGGAAGCCACAGAACGCGTTTTGCTCCTCCCTGATGTTTAGTGGAAGCCAGAGCAGGTGTTTTGCTCCTCCCTGGTGTTCAGTGGAAGCCACAGAACGTGTTTTGCTCCTCCCTGGTGTTCAGTGGAAGCCACAGAACGTGTTTTGCTCCTCCCTGGTGTTCAGTGGAAGCCACAGAAGGTGATTTAGCTCCTCCCTGGTGTTCAGTGGAAGCCACAGAAGGTGTTTTGCTCCTCCTTGGTGTTCAGTGGAAGCCACAGAACGTGTTTTGCTCCTCCCTGGTGTTCAGTGGAAGCCACAGAAGGTGTTTTGCTCCTCCCTGGTGTTCAGTGGAAGCCACAGAAGGTGTTTTGCTCCTCCCTGGTGTTCAGTGGAAGCCATAGAAGGTGTTTTGCTCCTCCCTGGTGTTCAGTGGAAGCCACAGAAGGTGTTCTGCTCCTCCCTGGTGTTCAGTGGAAGCCACAGAAGGTGTTTTGCTCCTCCCTGGTGTTCAGTGGAAGTCACAGAAGGTGATATACTACTCCATGGTGTTCAGGAAACCACTGCTGTTGATTCTGTTTATCAGCGTGCATGGGGATGCTGTTGTTTTGGAACATGGACCCAAAGGAGGCAGTTTTTTGTGCCATAGGGTGCATCTAGTCACTGAGAATGGCTTTGTATGCCTGAGCTGTCCTTCAATAGCAGAGCCTGGGGTTTGTGTGCTCTACATCAGGTTTTGTGCTGCGGGACATTTGGGGGTTCCCAATGTCAGTGCTTAAATCACTGTAATATCAGCTTTGTGAAGCTTTCAGCACACCATTTCTGTTTAGACTGGGTCACAGGGGTGGAGTTTCACTTCTGTGGTGTTTTTTGGGCCCATTACCTTGTGGATTTTAGCTGCCGTTGTTCTGCGTTTAACCGTATCCATTTTAGTTGGTTAGCTTTGCTTTGCAAATGATGTTCCCCTTTTCATTTGACAGTCTTCCTTGTTTGGCAAATGCCCTAGTGATATTAAAAAAAAAAATAAATGAAGTTCCCTTTTTTCTCCCTGAGCGTACATTATCAGCGCACTGACTCCTGAGGAGGAAGCCTGGTGCATGGCCCCTCAGATTCACATGATGAATGCATAATTATATGCATCCCCAGTGGCATAGTGCCTGCGCTGTCAGAGGAACATTAAGGCCACACATATTCACCTGACATACCCGACAGGCCCTGGATGGGCTGGAGTGGCCGATAGAGAGAGATGAGACCAATTGCTTAAACCCCAATGTTTAACTACAGCCTATGGCCACTTGATCAAAATTGACAAAAATATATCAGATTGTTAGATGTCCCATGTTGCTTTCAAAACTCGCATCTTATACATACACTACAAGCCGAATGTATTAGGCCACCTGTGCCTTAAAAACTCCTCCTAACTCCTTCTTTGCCATCATTCTGGCAATTTTGGTGTCTGTTTTACTACACTACAGGCCAAAGGTATATGTTGTAGATACAATTTAATTCAATTTAAGTACCCCTCCACCTACTTCCTGCTTCACAAAATGACTGGATAGATATAAATAGTAATTAAAGCCAAATGAGGCAATTTTAGGAAAGTCATGTCTAAGATTGCTTTTGAAGTGAAGCACAGCTTTGTTTTATTGTGGGTTGAAATTGGATAAAATTGTGCATTGCTTTGTATGCAAAAAATTAATTCAGTAACTAAATTCTTAATTTTTCTTGTAAAGAAAACGATAGGTGATCTAAATATGTTTGCCTATCTTTAAAAAACATAGTACCAATCATTAATAAATATTTACATTGATATGTAACACACATGAAGACTTATTTCAAAATGCCTTTTTTTCCCCCTCTATTTTGTATACTCCCTATCTGTTTATTTCGGGACAAAATCTATATATTCTGTCTCAGTTCTGGGTTATCCCTGAAGTGCTGGAATGTGTTTGACTTGCAGAAGAAATTATAAAATCTGATCCTTTTGGAGTAATGCATGCAGTAGGAGAGAAATCCCTCTGGTGCAATCTGTCCGATAACTGTTCTTATTTGAAGTTGCAGCTTAGGTGTCACCTATGGAAACATAAAGGGGCATGACTGGAAATGATGCTGATGGAACGCATGAGATATCTGCACTTTAAACATCAAAACAAACACCTGCAACACATTAATCATCTGTATCAAATCAGCTGAAACCTTTCCCCATTCACTATTCAGTGCAGTTGCTCCGTATTAAAAACATGCCTATATGCAAAACAACCCCCTTTCTATAATTTTAGTGAAACTGGATGGTGTCCTTTTAAGTTTGATTATTCTTTAACTATTATTCAACTATTTTAAAAAAAATATGTACTTCCAAGCACTAAAGAGTAGAATTATTGAACCACTATAGGTGTGAATCGTGTTCTCGTCTCCAGTGTGGAGCATTTTTTTAATGAGCCACTAGGTGGCAGACTAAGCACACAAATCTGAAACAAGACTATTAACTCACCAGAATGATTGAGGAGTGAAAAAGCCTGCTCCCCTGTCTGTATTTAGCCTAGCCGGTGAGTGCAGTTACATGCTCCGGTCGCACACTTGTGACTCTTTGAAGCGACACTGTTTTCCCAGCCCCACATCAAGGGGAGAGTGCACAGACGAGTTCACGGGAGTTAATGAACAGTTGGGAGCTTGTCCCAGCCAGCCAAGGGGAAACACAACAGGCCCCTTGTGCCGCTGAGCCCGTGGCCTCTCTGACCCGGCATCTGGTTCTTATCATCACGGCAGCTCGAAAATAAACTCAGTGTTGGACCTAATCAGCCGGCGGAGGGTCACACGGCAGGGGTTTCGCCTTCTCGCCACTATCCAGACACTGCATTCACATGAAGCCAAACCAAAACACAGCCCCGTCGCCGAGCATGAAAATTACTCCTCACTAAAGGAGAAACCCTCTAGGGGGTTTGCCTTTAGACTCTAATAATTAACTTAGAGACATTTCAAGTCAGAAGATTGTAACTGGCCGCAGCTGTCTTGAATTACAAGAGACCCAGCCAAATGAGAAAGGTTGCATAAATAGCGTGTTTCCCTTTGCAAGTAGGCTAGATTTGGCCTGTTTGTTCATATTTTTCTCTCCCCCATTTGGCTGGAGGACATTGTTTGCACAGTGATATGGTCATACAATCTATTGTACAAAAAAAAAAAAAAAGCAGAGATCAAATGCAGTCCCTTTCTTCTAAGCTTAGGGTTTTGTGATTCTTTATGATTAAAATGTGGCTGTCTGTTGGCGAGAGTCAACTGACTGAACGCAACCCCTCCCTACCAGTCAGCATAACAGTCATGCCCTCTGTGAAGTCTTATTTTACAAAGAATCATTTGCAAATTTTAACTTGGGTTCTCCACCTGACACGGAAAGATCCCAAATTCAAAGTGGCTTGAATTTGAAGCTGTAATATTTTTCAAATGGTACATATGATCTGTAAATAAACAATGAAATTCTTCATCCTGAGTATCTCAGAATGTCTCAGTGTTAGGTGAACAGCAAATAAGCGATGCTCATAGTTCATGAAATGCTGAAGTTGGAGTGAAGCGGAGTGGCTCTCGCCTCTTTTGGCAAAATCCATATCAGATAGTGAACGGTGGGTAATTTGCGCCGTTGAGAGAGAGCTGAACAGGGCAGTTCCAGCGAGAAGGTGAGACAGGATGAAATGCAAATGAATGCTTCTCACTGCTTCTCATGTGCAGTTAAGCTCTCAAAGGCATGGGTTTTTCCTGGAGCGTACGCACCACGCAAGGATACCTCTTCTGCCTGTAAAAGTTGGCAGGCTGGAATGGGGCGCTCCCGTTCTTTGCATGCGATTTGCATGCTGCTCAGACGGCACAGACGAGGCCAGGTTACCAGAGGGTGCCTTGATAGGTTTGGTGGTGGGGGGGCTGGGTGGTGTGTGGTTTGGTGGGGGGGTCAGTCAGTCCCCCCACCCCGTTACAGAGCTGGCTCTGCTCTGAATATTAGCCCTCCGGGTGTCCTCCCCATCAATGGGGGTACACTCAGCGCAGCTGTGGAGGGACATTAATCACATGCTTCAAATATGCAAATTCACCACCGCTCCCAATACGCTGAGCGGGACTGTGAAATGTGCTCTAATTGTCCCGGGTCCCAGTCATCTGTAATTTTCCATTAGGAGTAAGAGCAGGTGCCGCATCCGAGCCGCTGACACGCAGTTTCTGCAAACCTCCACCTCCCGTCCCCCCATTCCCCCATCCAGTCCGGGCACTGCTCTGCCGGTCTTGCCATCATGTCAGGAGTGTGTTTACCTCCAGACAGGAAGCATGGTGTTTGAAGACTAATTGCACCACTGTTTGTTTGCTCCCCTAGTAATTTCTGAAAATGGTGGGCAATTGCAATAATTGGTACGTCAAGAAAGTTTGGCGCAGTTTTTTGCCTGCCTGTGGTTTTACTAAGTGGTTTTTCGTCATTGTTGCCCAGGGAGAAGATGAAGCTGAAAGAAAGGAGAAGGGAGCTGAGATGAAGCTGAGGTTGAAGGTTTAAAAGGGAGAACTTACCTAGAATAACATAGAAATGCGATCTCCTCCACCCTGCTCAAATGAGCCACAAATTTTCATGTGAAACTGTAGCCATGGTAACGATAACGTAACTGATGTAAATCCACTGGGGTCCGTGGTCATTTCTGACAGTGGGGATTGTTTTCAATAATTCTCAGTTTTGGAAAAAAAAATATTTTGAAGAAACATGGTAGAAATTCACACCTGAACAGAATGGTTAGTCTCGTTCTGTTAAGACTTAAGCAAATCTATGCTGTTGGCATAATGAGTCTCATCAGTGCTTAATTATCCAATTAAACATGAATAACCTTATAGGGAAATTGTCACACGAGGAATCAGGAATAATTATCCAATGATATATTTGATCATGAGATGTGTGTTTGGTTCTTATGCCATGCAGTTGAAACAATTACGATTAGCGAATCTATTTTGAGCTTGTGACGTTAACCGCACCTGAGGGGCCTGTCATTTAGTGAGCAGAAGTCATTTTTAGTGGTAACTGATACGTGGTGGCCTTGTTCAAAATAAGTTTATTTTTGCGTGTCTGAGGGGTTTTTGTGTTGATTTGAAAGATGTGATGGAACTGTACAAGTAGGTATGTGAAGTTTGTACTTACAAGAGTTTTCCCCCCTCAGCCTATAATATTGGTATTTCAGACCTCCGTAGACCTCGGTAGTGGTGTTATTCTAGTGACAGTTTTGACACCCACATTTGTGACAGAATGAGAAGGTACAGGTGAAAACTTGCTGGTCTCTTATCTGGCTTTTCCCCCCAATCTTTTGTGTGTGTGTGTGTGTGTGTGTGTGTGGCAGAGGCGTCATGGACCAATCAGGCGAGATAAGATGAAATGGTGTGTAATTGTCTGTCAGCCTCAGCCATCACTAAACCTTACTTAACCATGGCTCTGAGCAGACCTCAGCACCTCCAGCAGTCAGGGTAATGGAGAGACTGTGTGACCCATGAAGCTTTGACCCTCAGAACCCTGCTAGCCTCAGCCGTCATTTATGTCGCCTCTTGGGCCACCCAGGCCCAGAGAATTTATCAGAACATTTTTAGTGAGGAAATCCTCTTAAAAATCATTTTCTTGTATTGTTTCTGACTGACAGAAAGGAGAGCTGCTGCAGTGATTCAGATGGGCTTACGTTATCCATTAACATAGCTGAAAATGAACTGGTTTGCACACAGTGTTGCACTTATACACCAGCTTTATGTATTGATACGACAGAAGCAGAGAAACAAACCACATGTAAATGTTTTAGCAGGGGGCTATGTCAGTGTGTGGCCATTCATTAATGTACATAAGCTGGCTAGTGTGGCTTTGTCTCAGATCCACAGACTGTTCGAAAATGCTCTAATGAGCTTGAAGCTTGAAAGAGAACCATATTTCATCTATAACTTTCCAAATTTAAAGCGATGGTAATGCATATCATGAAATGTTTTTGGAAGTTCCCCCTTTGCTGCTGCATGAAGAGACAAAAATTTAACCCAGTTTCCACCAGCTGTACGTCAGTTTCTTCATTTACCAACAGGTGGCAGTGTTTACCTATGGAAAGGAGCGACCCATTGACAGTCACACAAGCAGTTAAACATCTCAGCAATCTCTCGCATGAATTTACAGCATTCTTGAATTGCATGATGTCAGACTTGATTTGTGGAAACTCTTGTTAAACAGCGAGTAACTTTTATCAGCATCTCGGTGTCAGAGCACACCTCTGTTGTCTGGCATAGGGGTCTGACTGTAGGTCATGCTGGCCCCTAGTTCCTAAATACACCCTGGCAGTACAGTTTTTTCTCCATACCAATCGCATTTATGAATGGGTTGTTTACCTAACATTGCTCAACTTATTTTTTTATTGTTTGAAAGACTGAACACTGTAGGTTGGGTGTAGTGGCGGTATCAAGCTTGGCTTGTGTTATGGCATTGTGCAACCTATAGATGGTGCTGTTTACCTGCTGAAGAGCTCTGAAATGAACTTTGAATGCCCACTTTGTTCACCAGATAGAAACTTCATAGAAAGTAATTGGATTATTATTTACATTTTACAACTAGCAATTGTGTAATTATGGTTTCCATAGAGTAATGACTGCTGCCTGTAAATATTATTGGTCTTGAGGGACTATACGTTGGTTTAAGGAAAAATAAGGATTCCCAGGGAAGTGAGGTATGTGCAGAACACGCTTTTTAGTGCTCGATGTATGTTTTCCTAGCAACACAGGATGGCAAAGTAGATTTGTTGTTCTGTTGAGGTGCACTCTGTGTTGTATTTGCAGTCTAGACCTGAAATCAGTATGAGGCTCCCTCAGATGTTCTTAGACCTTGGTTAGGTATCAGTCATGATGCTTTTTATGATAACGGTGTGACTCTCAGTGTTTTACCATTATGAGACACTTACATTAGGTTGCTGGATAAAGCCGGCAGTGTCAATTCGTAATGAGGAAAGTGTATTACGGGATGACTTGAACACAGGAGCATGTGTGTGGTTTTAGCCACACTCGCATCTGCGTGCGTCTGTGTCAGTGTATGCACCTCGCAGACGCTGGCAACTCATTCATAAAACAGCTCCGCCGAGGACGAAGCTGACTGGCTGAGCACTGGCTACGCAGCATTACGCTGAGCGCAGCCGGCCAATGGGGAGGCGGCAGCTCCCGGTGCCTGGGCTTCCTCCCCGGTGCCGGGGGTACAGCGTACGGAGCGCGTGTGCAGCTCACAGCAGCGGAACACTTCCCTCGACCGTACGTCTCTGTTTCTAACAGAGCAGGAAAGGCTCGCAGAGGGACGGATGGAAAAACAGAGAGTGATTGAGGGAGGGAGAGACTGTCGGCGCTTCACCCTGCCGGAGAGGGAGAGAGAGAGAGAAAGAGTGTGCTAACCTCCCCTGGCTTCGGCAACTGCGCAGTGAGAGAGCAGGGGTGCTCAGAGCCCAGGTGGTGCCTGGGTACCTGGTCCGGCCCAGGCAAACGCTAGCACCGATATGGAGGATTACGTCATGCGCCGCTGGTTGGGAGGGTCCACACCTGCCCACTGCTTCGCTTTGGCAGAAGAGATCGCTGGGAGTGCCGTCCGTCCCCCAGCTAACCTGCTGCGATCTCAGGGTGGTGCCATCCCCCAACTAACCTGTGATCCCAGGGTGGTGCCGAGGCAGGAGATTGGAAAATTCAGCCTAATGTGATGATCGTGTATAAACTGTCTTGCTCGTATACGGGTGAAAATCAGGAAGCCGTCTCATTTAGCACGTTCTGCGAGACCCCGATAGCAGAGAGTGGGATGCCTGGCTTTATACTGAGTCATTATTCAAACAATCAGCCCCCCCCACATCGACTGGAGAAAAAAGCGTCTCCAAAACTCCTGTCTTGTTTCTCCGCTGCATTTAAGAGGTGGCAGGTGGTGGAAACGCATCCTTTAGCCGAAGGTGGTGTTAACGCTCTGAGAGCAGCAGTGGGTGTGGCAGGGGGTTGGGCCTAGCATGTCGGAGGGTGATTGTTTGGTCTGCCCTGGGTCCATGTCGGGCTACCTGCCCTGCAGAGCAGCAGTCAGAGCGCAGGGTTATGCTCCGCAAGGGTGTGAGCTCAAACCTCAAAAAACAATCTGCCTGCTCCTACCCTCCTCATCCCAGCACCCCCTCTCTGACCACAACCCCATATAGATCTCCAGAATGAAAAATCCTGCTTGGCTGATCCCTGCCACTTGAGCTCTTTCAGGGCTGTTTTCAATGCAAGTAATCACCAGTTCCCTGCCTGGACCTGTTTGCAATGTTCCCTCAGTTTAGCAGACACAAAGCAGCAGGTCTGCGAGCTGATAAACCCGAGACAGGCTTCGCCTGTCCAGCGTAACATGAAAGGGATCAATGCTTCTAAAATGCACCAAGCTCAAGCCCAAGGTACATAAAGCCACCTTTTGCAGGGCAGTGGAGCGTGTGAGGGAGTGTGCGTTTGATGTGCTGAGCGTTGACCCTGGCTGAGTGCTGAATTCTTATGAGTGCTTTTTTCTGTCCTGGGTGGTCCCCTTGACCCCTTATTTTACCCAAGATAAGATGGACTGCATGATGTCAGCCTGCAATTATGCTGTAAATCTTAAAGCCATAACTACTTTTAATCTGAAATTTTCACAAAGTAACCCTCCATCCCACCACTCCTACCCTCGACCTCAGTTGAGTAAACATTGGGGCTTGAGTTAATGCGTGTAGCCTCTCGTGTGTGTCTGCGGGGCCGCCAAGCAGTCTCGCTGGTGTGAAGGTGGTGGTGGTGTTCTCTTGCTGCTCTTATTTTATTGGATGTGAGCTCTGTTGCCGAGGAGGTGGGCAGGATAAGGGAATTTGTGTTTAGACATCAAAAACGCTATTACTGTCACTCTCCAGTAAACATTTGGAGAGGAAGACCCTTCTCCTCACCCTTATCTGACACCTCTGCATCCAAGTGTAGTGTTGCTGGACCTCATTTAGGTCTCCGCAGCACCCTGCCCATCCACATAGAGCAGATAATCAAGCTACATGTACCCCTCAGAAACACCAGGGTGATTCCACTTTCCAACTGCTAATACACCAAAAAGCAGAGGCAAAAAGGCTTTCATTGGTTTTTTTTTTTTGAGGGGTGGGGGACTGGGGGATGGGGGAGTGGGAATGGGAATAAACCCATGCGCATTGAATCTGGATACCGGTCTGCCCACTTGGCCATTTATAAAGTTTCCCTGTCAGTCGCTGCCAGAAGCGGTGACCTTTCACCTCCTCCTTAATAACTCTGAAACCCTGGGGCTGAAGATGTTGGCTATGTGAGACGCAGGTCTCTCAGATCAATTTATTTCCTGGCTTTGAGTTGTGGGCTGGGGTGGGGGGGTGGGGTTCGTGGGGGATTGAGTCACTCCAGCATTACCCTGCCTGATGTATGTTACGGAGGTCGCCTTAAATTTGCAATATCATTGCTTTTCCCCACTGTCTGGTTTTCGCACCTGTTTTACATTTGGAATTTCAAATCCCTTGTCTCAAATACCCAGGCAATTGAAAGCAAGAATGTCACAACAGGTAATGTTTTTCCCTCAACCTCGGCAGTTTTCACATTGATGTTGACAACGCCAAACCTAATCTTAATTTGAAAATACAGTTGGACTTTTGAAACATACAGACAGTTCCTGTGCAATAACAAGAAAAGCACTCATCACAAAGCCACAAAACATTATGTAATATTTTAATGTTTGGACATCCTTGAATCTGTGAATGGCTTTTAATTTTTTTTCTTTAATTTCAAAAGTCAAACCAAGCCATTAGGAAAAATTTTCTGGTCAAACAGCTGGCGTTGTCGGTACTTTGCACTAGTGCTATCCTGGGGAAGGTGGCCTTTATCGTTTATCTCTCATGAATAGGCATGAAAAGCGGAAAAAAACCCTCAGCTGTAGTCATAAAGAGAGAAATAATTAAAACTGTAGAAGGTCATCGGCACGGGCATGGGGAGAGACAAAGTTAATAGGAGTTGTTTGGAACAGCAGTTGAAGACGATGTTCAAAATGGTTTTTCAAGGCTGTTTTTAAAAGCCGCTCTTTTCTGCCTTTTTTTTTTTGGAAGATAACCTACTTTGAGTCTTTACCCATCAATTTTAATGACTGCATTACTTTTACCACCTGCTGGAGCAAAGCGGTGTGGATAGGTGACCTGAGGAGAGAGGGACCTGTTCTGTATTAATTCTGCATGTCTAGACTCTCCCTGCTCTCCGCACAGCTCTCGCCAGATAAATACAAATGAATCAGAATTATATATTTAAAACTGCTTTAAACCTCTACCTGCTCTGAAAGGCAGAGGTAATTTGCATTGGACATATCTTGTTTGATGTACCAAAGTAAAAAGGTATGACTGTAAGTGAATGAGAAAGCACTGACCTTTCTGTTTGCTGGAAATGATGAATAATTGCTCAGATAGTGTGTTTATAAAATTCCCTTGATGAAAGCATCCAACTGCCCCCACAGATGCCATGGTGTTCAATGTGTTTTGGTCTACATCTAGTTTTTCCATGAAATTTGCTTTTTTTTTTTTTTTTTTTTAAAGCATTCTTAAACATGTTTGAAGTACTTGGATACACAGGCTCTCTTGGAGAGTGTTCTGATGACAAGTGGAGTAAACCGAATAAAAATTGTATCGTTGTATGGTGAGATCCATAATTGAATATAGATTAAGCATTAACCCTGTTATTATATTTTTGGGTGCTGTGTTTGGGGATGTCCTTGAGCATGCAATCCTGTTTTGTCTGTTTATAAGGCCCTTTGCAGTGGCATTGTGTCCAACACAGGGCGTGTCAGTTATCCTGACTGCATCAATGGCATTGTGTCCAACACAGGGTGTGTCAGTTATCCTGACTGCATCAATGGCATTGTGTCCAACACTGGGCGTGTCAGTTATCCTTGTGTCCAACACAGGGCGTGTCAGTTATCCTGACTGCATCAATGGCATTGTGTCCAACACAGGGTGTGTCATTTATCCTGACTGCATCAATGGCATTGTGTCCAACGCTGGGTGTGTCAGTTATCCTGACTGCATCAATGGCATTGTGTCCAACACTGGGTGTGTCAGTTACCCTGACTGCATCAATGGAATTAGTGTCAAACTAGGGTCTGTCAGTTACCCTGACTGCGTCAATGGCATTGTGTCCAACACAGGACGTGTCAGTTATCCTGACTGCATCAATGGCATTGTGTCCAACACAGGGCATGTCAGTTATCCTGACTGCATCAATGGCATTGTGTCCAACACTGGGTGTGTCAGTTATCCTGACTGCATCAATGGCATTGTGTCCAACACTGGACGTGTCAGTTATCCTTGTGTCTAACGCTGGGTGTGTCAGTTATCCTGACTGCATCAATGGCATTGCGTCCAACACAGGGTGTGTCATTTATCCTGACTGCATCAATGGCATTATGTCCAACGCTGGGTGTGTCAGTTATCCTGACTGCATCAATGGCATTGTGTCCAGCGCTGGGTGTGTCAGTTATCCTGACTGCATCAATGGCATTGTGTCCAACACTGGGCGTTTCAGGTATCCTGACTGCATCAATGGCATTGTGTCCAACACTGGGTGTGTCAGTTACCCTGACTGCATCAATGGAATTAGTGTCAAACTAGGGTCTGTCAGTTACCCTGACTGCGTCAGTGGCATTGTGTCCAACACTGGGTGTGTCAGTTACCCTGACTGCATCAATGGCATTATGTCCAACACTGGGTGTGTCAGTTACCCTGACTGCCTCAATGGCATTAGTATCCAACACAAAGCATCAGTTACCCTGACTGCCTCAATGGCATTAGTGTCCAACACAGAGCGTCAGTTACCCTGGTTGCATCAATGACATTAGTGTCAATCCAGGGTGTGTCAGTTACCCTGACTGCCTCAATGGCATTAGTGTCCAGCACAGAGCGTCAGTTACCCTGGTTGCATCAATGACATTAGTGTCAATCCAGGGTGTGTCAGTTACCCTGACTGCCTCAATGGCATTAGTGTCCAACACAGAGCGTCAGTTACCCTGGTTGCATCAATGACATTAGTGTCCAACACAGAGTGTGTCAGTTACCCTGACTGCCTCAATGGCATTAGTGTCCAGCACAGAGTGTCAGTTACCCTGGTTGCATCAATGACATTAGTGTCCAACACAGAGTGTGTCAGTTACCCTGACTGCCTCAATGGCATTAGTGTCCAGCACAGAGTGTCAGTTACCCTGGTTGCATCAATGACATTAGTGTCAAACCAGGGTGTGTCAGTTACCTTGACTGCATCAAAAGGCCTGCAAAAATGACCACCCTCCAGAGGCATTACTCTCAGTAAAATTGCACATGAGCATGTTTATCCACAACTCTATTGGACTGCCTATGCTGCTTCATGGGTATAACTCGGTAGCACATAGAAGTGCCTCCGTAATAGGATCATATACTGTGTCTCTGTGTCACACAGTCCATTGTGTATGCAAGGAATTACAATTATCAGGGTATTCTGTTGTTTATTTTTGCTTAAAGGGTCTACTTTATGAAATATACGTAATCAAAAGTCTTGAGGGGAAATGTTTTTCCTCAAGATACATGGGGCATACAAGGCCATATTCTGAGAAACAATTGGTCACCAACCTTGTGATTATCACTCAACATTTCCAAATGCAAGCTAGAAATGAAATTATGGTTTTTTAAAAAGAGTCCCATTTCTGTAAATGGTTTTTATCTGTGAAAGTAAGTAAATGCTGTGCAGTGACAGCTGGTGTTTTTAGCCATGCTTAGAGAGGGGCGTGGTCGTAAAGATATTGGCTGTTCGGGTGAGAAAAACAAAACAGTAAAGATAGAAGCGCTCTCACTGCAGCCCCCGATGTGGCTTGATTTATGAGACCATTATTACTGTTATTATCAGAGCGCCCTGATGAAGACCCTGGGAGGGTGGAAACGCGCCCTCCCTGTGGGCCTGTAAATCAGGCTTAGGCTGGGGCTCATGTGTGTGTGAATCCTGAGCCTCTTCAACGGTTTCTGCCACTGTTTGGATGTACACTTTTAATTCTCACAGTATCCTGAAATATTCTAGAGAATATATTGCTTCATTTTCAATGGATAACTTAACTGCAACACACAGCTTAATGGCTTTATGGGTGAGAATGAGGTCTGAAATGAAGCAGTAGAGATGATCTACATTTTTGTCCTGGTGTCTGTGAATGCAGCTTACATCTCGATGATATTTTGCTGCTCTTTGGACTTCTGTGATGAATGCCCTCTCTACCCATGGCTCTTCCTTGGAAGTCCTCAAATTTAGAAAAATAAATAAAGGACTGGAAATATATTAAGGCATTTTTAATTTATTTCACTTTTGAGTTATTCTGGCAGTATCACATTCTCAGCTTGACTTATACCCCTGGAAGCAGAACTTGGATCAGAATATACATGCTAGGAAATGGTTTGGGCTTGGATTTAGTCAAAAGATCCAAGCCCAGGGCAGATCTCCTTCTCAGGGATATCGAGACTATGACTGACTGAGCAGTTTCTCCAGGGCCTTGAATTTTGGGGAGTGGCATCCAGAAAGGGAGTGAAAAGTGCTTGCAGTGGCAACAGAGTGAAATGTAGGAATCCTGTCTACTCTCTCATAATTCGGCCAATCTCTAGCAGCAGGGTTAACGCTGGACCAGTGTTTAATCTTTTTTTTTTAATCAGGCGCACAGTTTTAATCTTCAGTTTGTACACAGTGACACATTTCGATATTAACTAGAGCTGCCCCCTGAAAGTTGACGAGTCGAATAATCTGTTGGGGACCCGTCTACCCACCGAGATTCTTCAAAAATCACCTTGACAACATACGCTGGTAGTTAACTGATGAGAAGCTGAAGCCTGACGTGGAGTGGTTGGTAAAATAGGCCAGCGGTACTCAAACTATGGGTCGTGGACCAGTGCCTGTCCTCGGCGCATTGGCATTTATTTGTTAGATCAACTATGCAATCCAAACTGTCACTGCCACTTTTCTGTCACCAGGTCGCCGCCCCCTTGACTGAACTGCTCGTGTTTTTTTATTAGATTCTTGTATCTTGCCCGTGCAGTGTTCCCTGCACCAGCATAGTGCAACCTCTCTCACACTCACTCTGACGGTTTCATTTCTTAATTCATTTACACATTGTTTTTAATGTTTAAAGTGAAATAAAAAATTAGGCTATAAGAGCGTGATTTAAACAGAAATACATGTGTGCTGCCTGTCTCATTATACCGACAAATCCATGTGGTAGCCCGACATTGTATGTCGGCAATTTAAATAGGCCATGATTCAAAACTTGTATCATATGCAGCTGTCTTTTTTTGTAGATTTTTAAATTCTAAAAAATATGTTCCCATGATTCTGTTGCATTTCAATATGTTAATTTGGTCAAAATCATCACTGAAACTCACCAACAGATTTTCTGATAAAAGGAATGAATATTAAAATCTTTGTATTGAACAGCCAAATCCGATTCGACTGACAAAACTCTGAGTCAGGCACAGCCCTAGTATTAACATTAGCAACCATGTTAGTTAACCACATTAGGGAAACCATCCCTAAAGCCGTAGTCCAATCAAAAATGGCGGCTTGTAGATGTCTGATATGAGAAATATTCAGAGCTTCACAGAAATGATCAGACTCATGGATAACACACTCTGGCACATCACAGGCACCAACCATGTCCTGCAGCTCCCAGTTATCACCAAAACATTTGGCACCATTTTTGCAGTTATCAGCTGTAGTACACAGCTGTACATAGGGTGTAAGTCTGTGTTCGTTGATATTAACGCCTCCTGTTGTTTGATTGTTGAAAGCTACAAAACAACCCAAAAAAAGAAGGCAACAGTTGTGCATAACATTCAACTAATGATTATTATTTATTATAATGTCTTCCATGAGTACGTCTGTGCAACTGGTAACTGTTGCTTATGTTGCCTTGATTGTTTTAATTCGTATTTTCAGGTGTATCCACCGAGAACAAGGCCTGTATAAAATGTCTCTTTGACTTGAACCACCCAACCTTTATCCTAGAAATCTATCCTAGGATGTCTTTGTTCTGTTGCTGGGTTGTTAATATGTAACGCAGCAGATCCAAACTGATTAGAATATGACAGGTGTTAATGTATTTGGCCTGCAGAAGCCACTTTATTGAAGGCACAGTAAGAGACGGCCCTAATGGAGAGCCACCCGAGCTGAACAGCAGGAGAGCGGTGAGAGACCTCACGCAGGGCCTCTCCCCTGTCTGAGCCCCACCTTGCCGTGTTTATTTTTCCTGGCCTTTTATCTGCCAGCGTTTCAAGCTCTGGAGGTGTCGTTTTACCAGAGCCAGCCCGCCGTGTTGCCTGGGGCAATGTGGAGAAGAGACCCCACCTGTAGTTGGGGCGACTGCAGAATAGCAAGAGAGAGTGCTTGATGTAAACTTGGCAGAATGCAAAAAAAAAGAGGTGGTTTTGGTTTTTGTGGCCTGCAGACAGATTGCAGGTTCGTGTTGCCTGTGTCCACTCACCCATGCTGTCATGGGAGCTCTCACATGCCCCCTCAGCTACAGCACTGTCAGCTTTTTAAGCCTGCATGCAAATTTTCAGTTCCAGGAACTGTGCCGAGCAGCTCAGACAGAATAAACCTAAATAAATCTGTGTTTGTGATAGAGGTTTGGTGATTCATCTACCTGAACAAAGACTAGGACAGGATATACATCTTGATGTGTTGTGCCTTCATACTCCAAAGAAGTAAATCCATCTATGACAGGAAATGTGTCGCTTCAGGTGTGTTCTACATGTTTCTGTGTGTTTTTTTCCCCCTTATGTGTTTTTAACTCTGCTTTGTTTATTTTTGCCTTTTTTGGTGTTTTTCTCCTGGCAAACAATCTTCCCACGGCTGCTCTCTCCTCCCAGCAACCCAGGGGTAAAGTGCAAGCCAAGTGTTTGACTTTGTCAGCTTTGGGTCCGGGCCTTATCGCTGCGTTAGCGCTGCATTAGCGCAGCATCGTCTGGGCCCGCGGTATGTGTCTAAGAGTGATGTCAGTGTCGGCCATCTGCTGCTCCCTGGAACTGTTTACAGTGCGATTCCTGGATAAGGCCGGTAAACATCCGCGGGGTCAGCGGCGGCCTTCTGTCAACCGCCATGCCTTTCAGGGTGAACGTGCGGTGACCTGGTCACCAGACGACTCCTCCGCTCACAGGGGTGTTGTGGGTAGAGTGGCTGGGACAGTTTGAGCACTGAGACTGCCTGCTGGGGCCTCGTCCCTGGGCCGCCTGCTGGTGATCTTGTGTTACTGCAGCACACCACAACCTGGAGACACACATTTTTACCTCAGAGATGTGCATAGACTGGCAATGGAAGCATTGTGCAACTGTGAAGTGTTTACAACTGATAATGGTGTCAAACTAAACCTCTTAAAGGAATGTGAATCCTTTGTTGACTGTAATCTCCATACATAATTTTACCCATTAACAATTGAACACGTTTACGGGTGATGACAAATGCAAAACAGAATATAACCAGTACTGTCTGTCTTGTGTTCTCTATAACAGACATTGCATGCTGCTAGGCTGAATGGCAACAAAAATGTGTTTTTATATTTAAGTGGAACTGAGAGCCACACAAAGTGCAAGATGGACTCTCAGACCAGACTGTATGAAGCTTACAAGGGTCACTCTTTTGGTGACATAGAAGACAGCCTCTATCACTATCAATATATAAGTATGCATATGGTAATGTATCAATCAGTGTCCTAAAGTACATGTTTTATTTACATGCAGGTACTGTTATTTTGTTTTTGTCTAGCTGGCTTGCCAGTTGTTTACCTTGTAAAATTGAAAAACAAATTAATTGTGTTTATAACCAGTCGATTCAGTTTTTATCTTTTAGCCAGTCACATAAGATAAGTGTTCAGATATGTCTGTTTTTCTAATTAAGATAATTTGCATACTCTATTAGATTGGATTCCAAACTTAGAGGTATACATACACTAATGCACCTGTGTGCATACACCAACACACCACATTCATACACACAGGCAGGTATGCATGCACATAATGTAGAACTTATACACACACACACACACACACACACACACACACACACACACACACACACACACACACACACACATATACACTCACTCATAGTCAAAGCCCCTCCATTCCCATGTACACAAACCTGAGGGCCAATTAAATTTTGTGTGTGCACACACACCTTATCACAGCATACACACAAACACCTTTGTTTAAACATACACACACTGGCACAGCAGATGTGTAGCTCCTGTGTGTTTCCATATGTCTCATTCTCTCTGCATAAATCAGCTGTGCAGTCCTGGGTGTACCATAAGTGGTCAGTGTTTGTGACCACAATGCCTGTAGCAGCAGCCCCCCAGTATTTTTGACTGCTTTGTGCTGAATCAGCCCTGAGTGTTGCTTCTTTGTGAGCATTGATTTTGCTGTCCTTGGGTGTGAAGTGAAGTGAGTGCTGGAATCACTCCCTCTGCCTAGATCTATCCCCCCCAACCTACCCCTCACTGCTCTCAGCCCTGGACCCGTCTGTGATCTATCCCCCCACCCCTCACTGCTCTCAGCCCTGGACCCGTCTGTGATCTATCCCCCAACCTACCCCTCACTGCTCTCAGCCCTGGACCCATCTGTGATCTATCCCCCCCCCCCTCACTGCTCTCAGCCCTGGACCTGTCTGTGATTTATCCCCCCCCCCCCTCACTGCTCTCAGCCCTGGACCCGTCTATGATCTATCCCCCCCCCCTCACTGCTCTCAGCCCTGGACCCGTCTGTGATCTACCCCCCCCCCCTCACTGCTCTCAGCCCTGGACCCGTCTGTGATCTACCCCCCCCCCACCCCTCACTGCTCTCAGCCCTGGACCGTCTGTGATCTATCCCCCCACCCCTCGTGCTCTCAGCCCTGGACCCGTCTGTGATCTACCCCCCACCACCCCTCACTGCTCTCAGCCCTGGACCCGTCTGTGATCTATCCCCCCACCCCTCACTGCTCTCAGCCCAGGACCCGTCTGTGATCTATCCCCCAACCTACCCTCACTGCTCTCAGCCCTGGACCCGTCTGTGATCTACCCCCCACCCCTCACTGCTCTCAGCCCTGGACCCATCTGTGATCTATCCCCCCACCCCTCACTGCTCTCAGCCCTGGACCCATCTGTGATCTATCCCCCCCCCCCTCACTGCTCTCAGCCCTGGACCCGTCTGTGATCTATCCCCCCCCCCCACCCCTCAAAGCTCTCAGCCCTGGACCCGTCTGTGATCTATCCCCCGCCCCTCACTGCTCTCAGCCCTGGACCCGTCTGTGATCAATCCCCCCACCCCTCACTGCTCTCAGCCCTGGACCCGTCTGTGATCTACCCCCCCCCCCCTCACTGCTCTCAGCCCTGGACCCGTCTGTGATCTATCCCCCCCACCCCTCACTGCTCTCAGCCCTGGACCCGTCTGTGATCTATCCCCCCCCCCTCACTGCTCTCAGCCCTGGACCCGTCTGTGATCAATCCCCCCCCACCCCTCACTGCTCTCAGCCCTGGACCCGTCTGTGATCTATCCCCCCACCCCTCACTGCTCTCAGCCCTGGACCCTGTCTGTGATCTACCCCCCACCCCTCACTGCTCTCAGCCCTGGACCCGTCTGTGATCTACCCCCCCACCCCTCACTGCTCTCAGCCCTGGACCCGTCTGTGATCTATCCCCCCCCACCCCCTCTTGCTCTCAGCCCTGGACCCGTCTGTGATCTACCCCCCCCCACCACCCCTCACTGCTCTCAGCCCTGGACCCGTCTGTGATCTATCCCCCCCACCCCTCACTGCTCTCAGCCCAGGACCCGTCTGTGATCTACCCCCCACCCCTCACTGCTCTCAGCCCTGGACCCATCTGTGATCTATCCCCCCCCACCCCTCACTGCTCTCAGCCCTGGACCCATCTGTGATCTATCCCCCCACCCCTCACTGCTCTCAGCCCTGGACCCGTCTGTGATCTATCCCCCCACCCCTCACTGCTCCAGCCCTGGACCCGTCTGTGATCTATCCCCCCGCCCCCTCACTGCTCTCAGCCCTGGACCCGTCTGTGATCAATCCCCCCCCCCCCTCACTGCTCTCAGCCCTGGACCCGTCTGTGATCTACCCCCCCCACCCCTCACTGCTCTCAGCCCTGGACCCGTCTGTGATCTATCCTCCCCCTACCCCTCACTGCTCTCAGCCCTGGACCCGTCTGTGATCTATCCCCCCCCCCCCCCTGCTCTCAGCCCTGGACCCGTCTGTGATCTACCCCCCACCCCTCCCTGCTCTCAGCCCTGGACCCGTCTGTGATCTATCCCCCCCACCCCTCACTGCTCTCAGCCCTGGACCCGTCTGTGATCTATCCCCCACCCCTCCCTGCTCTCAGCCCTGGACCCGTCTGTGATCTATCCCCCCCACCCCTCGGTCTCTGAGGTCAGCTGCTGACCTTACCGCTCTCAGCCTTGGGCCCTGCCTGCTGCTTTTTCTGCTCCTTTTCTGCCATACCCCATTCTCGAAATTTGTACTGAACATACAGGAAACCCTAAGGATAATTTGCAACATGTATTCATGTAAATAGTTGTTGCTGAATGTTTTGCAACCAATATAGTATCACATCTACAAGTTATTTGATCCTGCATAAAAAATAGTGTATTTTCCCAAGAAGGAATATTTTAAATTATATTTTATTGGGAAAGTATTTATTTTAAAGATGTTATATTACTCTATCGTTTACTGGTAATCATTTTTTGAATGACTGGTAATCATTTTTTATTTCATAGGTAGGTATTTGTACTATGTTGACTCCAAGGTTTTCTATCTCTGTGTGATACATGCAACATACCCAGAAGTATATGAAAGAGTGCCGTCATAATTAATTTCATCATTAAACAGTTTGATTTGATAGTGACAGATCAACTTTTCCTTTAGTTTAGGCTTTTTCCAGTTGACCAGGGCTCCATGATCTCACTATCACATCAAACTGCTTAATGATGAAATGAATAATGAAGTTTTTAAATTATTTTGTTTGAGAAAATCCTTGACATGAAATGGGAAAAGCTCTGAATTCTGGGTGAGTTGGCATGGAATGACCCATAGTCTTTTATGGTGTTAGTGGTTATTGTCTTTCCTAAACAGTTCCTTTGAGTCAGTACTTCTTACATTAAATAGACCTGCAATTAATCTTATACGGCAACATTCCATTTCATCAGTCAATCTCCAGGCAAGACACATCTAGTTGGCATCTAATCATGCAGTCTTTGACCAAAGCACTCATTTAAATATAGCTACAATTCTCCTCAACATGCACGACACACACATTAAACTGCAAGCAAGATCCAGCCATTCCTTCAGTGAATGCTGCTGTTTCACATGTATATCCTGAGAGAGATCAGTTAGACAAGAAATACATTTATGTGAATTAAAAATCTCTTCTCTTTCTCATCTATCAGTCAGTTTTTTCTTCTTCTAACTCTATACTCTTTTTTTTTCCCTCCTTTTCATGTCTCTTTCGTCTCCTTCACTCACGGTGTATTGTTTCTCTTACTGTCTGCACAGAGGGGAGGGGGTTGGGCTGGAGATTTAAGAAGATTTTGTTTTTTTGTGGGTGTCTGAAGCCTACTGATAATCACAGGGTTTCACATTGACTGCAGATGGGTTTTAATCTGCCACCCAGACATCCTAACATTTGATATCTGATAAAAGTAAAGGATACTGGTCTGGATAAGCTTTTAAACAGAGCTGTAAACCCTCCAGTGTTTCTCTCCTTTCTTTCCTCACAGTATTTTACCCCACATAGTTCCTCAATTTCAAGCACAGAGTGATAATTGTAGGAGGATTTGAGTTTAGCAAGGTCAAGATTAGCATGTATACTGTATGCAGCTCTGCCAGACAACCTGCAGTAACTCTCCAGACCAGAGACGGCGCTATTTCTGAGCATGGTCGGGCAAGTCCTACTGATACCCATCCACCTTGGGCCAAAATGGCCAATTGTGCGCTGCCCTGTGGGTTCCTCGGCCACAGTGGGCCGGCACCATTAGGGATCGATGAGGAGATCATGGGACATGTCACTGCTAGGAATGAGCGAATGATAAAGGCTGGTCAGCGCCTCTCCAGCATGTTTGTGAAGGGACCATGAGAGACAGCCCACAGGCACGGAGATGAGATCAGCCTTGGCCTTAAGCCTGCTGGACCCTCCTTGCTGCGCAGTCTGTTTGAATTCCACCGCCAACAGACACAGAATCTAAATATTATAGATCTCATATTTGGATATTTGATTGAAAAATATGCTTCATTTACATATGAAAAAGGAGGGGAGGGATCATCCACATTCTCATAAAGATGAGTTTGGAGCATCTGTTTCTGCTGACGGGTCCAGATGTGCACCCAGTGTCTGACACAGAGATGTGAAATGTGAATGTGATGTACTTTAATCCACCACCCCCGGCTGCTGATTCCTTCCCTCCTGCCGTGTCTGCGTGGGGCCTAAGTGCATCTCTCACTCTCTGATAGCGGCATGCGCCATCACAGGCACTCCAGACTATAAACAGCGGGACTGCTTTTGTCTCCATGTGGAAAATAGCCTTTTTCTCCACGGGACCGTGTCAGAATTCGGGCGGTAATCTTATCTCCTCCAACCCCCCCATACACCCCCCATACCTCCGGGTTCGGAAAACACGGACTCATACGGCTCATATCTAATGAGAGGTCATTGGCAGTTGTCAGGCTGTGTGGGGGAACTGTTGACAGATTGGGTTTGCCTGCATGAGCTGAGATTTTTAAAAAATAGAAAAGATAAATTTAAAAAAAAAAAAAAGGGAAAAAAGAGAGAAATCCCGTGCCATACAGACCGGAGGGAGAGAGAGAGACGCCATCAATTATTCATAATGAGAATCACTTGAAATTGCACTTTTTTTTGTTTATTAATTATGCGTTAAACTAGATTATACTCTGGGATTTGCTTTTTCTTCTTTTTCTGGCTTGCTAAATGCCCCGGGCAGCTTTGTAAGGAAAGCACTTTTAACAAGTCCACACACAGGATTAACCATCAGGGTTTTCATGAATTTCTTATAAATTAGCTTTTGATAATACCATAATTTCCTTTAAAACAAAGGCGCCTTGGAAAAGGGGAGCATTGAGAGGATGCATTTTTAATGGCGTTGGGCACAGAGAGAGGGGGCTTGATCAGGCAGTTTTGTCACTGTCTGTGCCGCAAAACCGGCGATAAAGGGACTGTCACCGGGGGATAATTTTAGTTTGCCACTTTGATTCGCGGGCCACTTAATTGGAGAAATTGTTTTTAGGGCCCTCTGAATCCCGAACGGGCCGATTTCACTTGTTTTCCTGTGGCTTGCAGGACGTGACAGAGCAGAGCCTTGTGGCTGTTTGAATTGTGGTCTGAAAAGGTGACTGTAGTCAGTATGTGACAGACATTCAGCAGGTGACAGATATTTAGCATTTTTTGTGTTTTAACTGAACAGCTTAGCTTCAAAAACTCTCAGAAAAACTCTTAAGCAACTCTCTCTTGAGAACACAGGAGAAGGCAGCTGTGACCACATGACCGCATGATTTCCTTGACAACAGGCCTATTTCTCTTTTGCACACTGCAGATGGACCAGCAACTACATGCTGTCTGTCATTGGAGGATAATGGAGTCCTTATAGTGTGCAAACTATACAGGGATGACACTAACAAATCTAACTGGCGTAACCCCTACTTTTCCTCAGGTGAGCTCCGTGCCACAACTCAGTCACAGGTATCATGCCTGCTTCCCAAACACATATCTTATTGTGTGAGCCACCTGGCCCACAGTTAACACTCCATACCCCACATCCAGTTACACACCTGGCAATTGAGGTTAAGTATCCTGCAGAAGCATACACCAGCAGAGCCCTCTCAGTGAATCACGCAAAAAAAAAAAAACGACGACAAGGATAAGGTTCTGGGCGTAATTAAATTGGCACACTGATAGGTTTTTATTTATCAGGGGCTGCATAGATCCCGATGCTGGAGACGCTCAGCCGCCATGCTTGGCCTTACAGTCAGAACGCGCTCGGATCGGGGAGGTGCAGCAGGGCTTGGTCTTAAGAGCGTTTGTTTCCCGTAAAGGTGCTCAGGCTGAGGAATGGGATTATCGGCCCGTGCATGAAGCATGTAATCCCAACAGGCACTGCCAGCAGCACATGGTGGTCCGTAGGCCCCCGTAATGACGTTCGGAAGTATGGCATGGCGAAGGAGAGACCGTGCAGCTCGGCATAATATTCCTCCCTCTACTCCGCCGTTAGATACGCTGCCAGATCCAGCCAGATCTATCAACGGAATTATGAACTCATTTACATTTCAACACCTCCAGAGACCTGCTCTCTTGTAGGGTTTAAGCACATGCTTGTTACGTGCACTGCCTTATCTCCAAGATGCATTTGAATAGAACGATTACAACTCGCAATGGCAAAATCAGCCCAGGACGCATTCCGAAACAATCCTCAGCTGCTGTTTTTGTTCAGTTTTTATACGCGCTGCCTGTGGGTTCTGTCTGAACCGCTGTGTGGCCGTCAGATCTCAGGAACGCTGAGCCAGTGCTATTTGGAAAACTGGCGACTGCCTCCCAGCCTGCACGCTGTCGTTGGCAAGCGCAGACGGCAGAATCGCGCACGCGGATCTGGCGGCAGATGAGTGGCGTGATTAATTCATGCGTTTAAATGGGTCAGCAGCCGGACTGCGGAGCGGACCAGCCTGTCTAATTAATGTGAAACCTGAGGCGCTGAGCCTGCCACAGCCTCTCCTCCCGGCCCTGCCAGGCCCCACTTCATCACTGTGGCCCCTCCTGTTTCACACCCCTCTCTCTCTTTCTCTCTGCCCCCATCCCTCTCTCCGTGCCTCTCTGGCTGTCATTCCTTTCTCTGTTTGTCTCCACCATCCTTCTATCTGTTTCTCTAGCTGTCATCCTCTTTTCTCTTGTCATGTTTGTGTGTGTGTCTATGTGTGTGTGTTTAAGCGTAGACATGAACATACACATGCCTTCATCCATATTGCAATGGAACTTGGTGCACTTGTCCCAAAACCCTGCCCCCTCTCTTGGCTCCTGGCTGTTTCTTCTCTTCAGGAATCATTACATGAATTTTCATCATTAGCTCTGCAACTTGAGAGGGTTTTGCAAAGGGAGCCCTTTATGTAAATGTGCGTGTGTGAGTATGAATGTTTTGGTGTATGTGTGCTCGTGTGCGCGCATTTGCGTGTACGTGCGTGTGTGCGTTCAAAGGAGCTGTGCACAGGAGCTGGGTACAGGAGAGGACTGGATGTTCCTGCTTGTTTGTTTGACAGACGACAGGACCCGAGAAGGATCTCCTTATCCTTGTTCCCCACTGCATTGCTGCTTAGAGAGCAGGCGAGAGCAGAGAACATGTCCCAACAAGCCTAAGCACTTTGACCTACTGAGCACCGGCAGTTTCTGCCGTTTACCCCCCTGTCCCCCCAGAGCTCCTCCTCTACCCACACAACAGCTCAAACACTCCACCCCCCTCTCCTCAGGCTATACCTCACACCCTATCAGCCCAGGGTCATGGAGTCTTCTATCATCTGTGTGAATAACATAGCGCTCCCACCTGGTCATTCCCTGGAGTGACTGTCACATTCCCTACAGTGTCAAATCGGTAAAACACTGGGCAGGTGCAGAAAGTAAGCACTGGGGCATAGACCAATGGGTTACTGTCCTAGTCCAATATACTATAGGGTTATGATCCTGCTTGGGTCATGGTCTCACTTCCTCCCGTGTATCCCCCTAACAGGTTCAGTCACACACTTGTAGCTGGCACGACTAGGACAAAAAGACCTAGAATTAATTTGTAGCCAGTGAACAGTGCTTGAACAATGTGCCACTTTATCTGTGTTTTTTCTCCTCCAGAGCAAATCTCCTATATGAAGCATAACAAGATGTACCAGTGGTACTCATTGCTTACAGACCAGTATAGTTTATCATTATATTCATCTTTTCTGTTTTCCCACTTGATGAATTGGGCTATTTTTGTATTGTTTGACGTGAAGTCCTTTTTAAGTTGCATTGTTTATTGCTGTTAGGCACTGCATGGAGAGAACTTACTCCAAGAAATGTATCTCTGTCTTATTCTTCTTTTTGGATGTTTTTTCCTCTAAAGGTAAGAACCCTGTATGAAGGGGAATTCTACTGTCCCAAGGACGGATGAGTCAGGATTGTTGCTTCATGAGTGAGTGAAAGATCAGACGAAAGCCAATTACAGACCTGGCCCACAGTTAACATTCCATACCCCACATCCATGGGGTTATCATCTGAGCTCCCATCTCTCAGAGGCGCAGGGATGGGCCTTTGTCGCCGCGAGAACCTGATGGGCCGTTTCCTCCTTAGTCGTTTGGGTGGCGGGGTTGGGTGGGCAGTAGACCTGCACGATGTATAGCATTTTTTAAAATATCGCAAATGAATTTATTGTGGCGACTGTATGGAAACATAGAGCAGAGAATAGTCGCGCACACAATTGCCTCTTGATGTGGATGAGTATGCACTGGTGATGTCATTCGCAAGATGAGCAGGGTGCAGTAAATCCAGTGTGAAGCAAAGAACCTATTAGCACCCTAGTTGGCTTGTCCTCAACATGAATCGGGCTGCAGCTACCGAAAGCTATCTGATTGCTAAATGAAGAAGCACCTTGGTTGTGTGGCAGCATTTTGGTTTTACGTGTGACGACCACACTCAATCAGAAGTGATATTCGGTAAAGATTTACAGGTCACTAAGAAGTTGGGAGTGGTGTTTCTTTACCCAGACAGAACAGGAAACATGCATATTGGAAATGTTATTAAGGTTGAAATATACTTACTGATTAAATGTATGAATCTTTGGTTTATTGCATCACATATCACATCGTAATAATCCATGAATTAATCGCACATCATATTTTTTCTCCATATTGTGCAGCCCGAGTAGGCAGTATGTTCACAGTGGTTTTGAACCACAGCATAGTTTAGTGTAGGCCAAGGAAAAGCTGAGGAAATACTCAGTGTTTATGTACTCTGTTAGTAGCTTTGATTTATTATGCATTCACAACTTTGGCTCACGGTCAAAGCCATCTTCTTCACCTTAAAATTTCATTTTTTTGAAAATCAACTACTCATTATGCATTCGTAAACTGAAGTGTGAATTAAAGTTAGGCCACGAAGCAATAGGGTCATCTGTTAGCATGACACTTTACGAATACACACTAATACCAAACGTGCTGAAAATAAGAATATGTTCAGTCTGTGTAAGACTCTGAGTCATTTTTGGCCTGGAATGATGGGGAGTCCAGTCCTGTGGGAGCTGCAGTCCTCCCAGGCCACGTTTCAGAAGGAGGTTGGAACTCTGTCTGTCTCTGTCTGTGCACAGCGTTACGTCTTTCACATTGCCTCAAGGACATACACTCATCATGGAATATCCAAAATAGGCTTTGACCATTTGCATTCCTGAGACCAGTATCCCGTCTGTGGGTTCCAATTTCTCTCGGCTAATCATGTTCTCATTTAACATTTGGCCCCCAGACTTCCGACTCCCACTGCGGAAGGGGACTGGGTTGCTCAGGCTGGTTGCTCAGGGGTGGGGCCTGTGTTAGGGGCTGGGTAAGCAGGGCGCGTGGCGCATCTTTAGGGCAGGGGTGTGTTTAGTGTGCAGGACGGGGGAGGCCCCCTAACACTGCGCCAGTGCTGCATAAAGCTTAATCAGCCAGCACCACTCACCCATGTTTACCTTTGAAAGCACCTTCCTGTAACGGCTGCCTCTCCCCAGCCCTGCCCTCCTTTCAGCCGTCTCCGGTGGCTTTTTATCACCCTCCTGCAATAACAATGGCGCCCTCCAAGCTGACCAAGTTCAACGTGCGTTCAGATTGTTCTGTAGCACATGCAAACATTAAATAGTTGGGTAGTTAGGGAGGGGCTTTATCTGGAAATAAACGCAGAGGGTTGGTATTTGCATACGATTTGCATTCAGCCCCTAAAGGCTGTTTGGAATGCCAAGAGGCTAAATTCTGTATTTATTACAAGGGTCTTAACTAGTTTTCAGTTTTACAAAATTTGCATATAATTTGCATGGGAGCTGCTTGACTGGGAATTGGGGGTGAGGTGACCTAAATTGTTTTAATTCCTGAGAACTGAGAAAGCAGCCCCTCAATTATTATTAATTAAATTATGACATTTTCATGCAATCATAAATATACATTTTGGGTATTAAGTGAACAGGAGGTACAATCTGTTTCCAATAAAAACACTTTTAGTATGTATGGGCATGTTTGTGGTATTTTCTATAGCTTGGGTATATAAATAAGACTGTGACTCTGCTCAGAGGCACCAGTGCTTATTAATCTCCCACAGTAGGAAGCACAAGGATGAGGTGTTGGGTGCCAGGTTACACACTGTCACAGATCACATCTGTGAATAAGATTACCCTCCTTTACATATAATTAATCAGATTTACTGTGCTTTTATCACTCTCTGTTAAATCATGTGAAATATGAATATGTATCACCTCTGCTGTCTCCAGAACATGTCGTCAGACGTTCAAGACACCAGAGTGATTTCTGTCTGTGCCAGGGATTCATTTTGGCTGAACAGTAAGGAGTTCTGAGCTTCCTGGTGACCCCCAGAACAGTTGCCAGCAATGTTTTCATACATTTGCATAAGAGAGCCCTGTCAGGCCCTCTCTGCACAAGTGTGGATTATGGGCTACTCCAGTGGGAGTGTAGCCATGGGGATGGTAGCCACGGGGACTGTGTGTCTCGGGGGCCTGGTCTTCTCCAGCACCTGGGGGCGTCAGTTGCCCGTCCAGGGGATGGAGTGACTCGTCCTCCCTCAAGCACATGGTCTCCTCCTGCCTGCTCTTACAGCACAGGGACTGAAAAGCCCAAACTGCCTCGGTCACGCTCAAAGGCAAACAGTCACCCACCGGCCTTTTGTTCCCTGCCAGGTCACACCATCTCTATGGTGACTGTAGGCTGGGGGGGATTGGGTGGGGCTGTTGGGGAAACTTCCACAGTGCAAGTTGTGCACGTTAAAACTGTCGCCTGTACAAACAGCACATGCAACACATGTGCTTTTGTTGCCCTGCTGTCATCTGTCTATGTCCTGGGAGCTTTAAATGGAAATGAGATTCAAATATTTGCCTATATCATTGGTTGCTCCACTTTGCCCTTGGATTTTTTTTTTTTGCACAACAAATGCTACATCTGCACCAGTGTCTTCACATGGGATGAAAGTGTACTAATGTTTGTATCTCATTGCCTGTCTTGGTACAATTTTCTTTCTGTTACTCTCCTGTACCAGCACATTTTCCTCATTCTTGCAACTGTGTGATGACTGTCAAGAAACGCCTTCAAAAGTTTGTCAGTGGCAGTAGTTTTTGTAGAGTATTTAAAGTTGAGGGTTGGCTCTGTGTGTGCGGTTTGTTGGGTTCAGGTGACGTTTGTGTAATGAAATGCGAAACCTTCCCTGGGTTTGATGGTTCATTTAATAGACAGTGCCTATAGAAACATTCAGCCTGTTCTGTGGCCCTGTTTGAGCCTGTCTAATGGATTATGGGATGGCGGACAAACAGTCACAGTTTTACATGAAAGATAAGGCCATTGAATATGCATGGGGCGGGGGGGGTTGTTGGGGTTGAGGGTTCTTTCGGCAAGTTTTTAACCTGAAGGGTAAGTTACTCTTTTGACTTTGCCTGGCAACAGTCTCAACCAGCTCATTGGAAACCCTCTCAGGAGTAACGGGAGGTGGGGATGAAGGGCTCTGCGCTGGGGGCTGGGGAATGGACTCTTTGGGCCACTGATAAACTGCTTTGAGAGCTGAGAACTCCCTTTTGCCCTGCTCTGCTCACAGAAGCTCCTTTTGCCGTCAGCGTAAATGAAGTCTGCGCCCAATGTGCTTCACGAATGAGACCGCTGACCCAGTCAAACGACCAGCATGCATGCTCAAAACACCACTCATCTCCTGTCCATCGAGCACCATGGCACAGGCAGTTACATCCCATTATGTGGGGGGGGGCACAGATGTTTAGGGGAAAGTGCAAAATGATCCTCCACTCCATTTCCATGTGTTCCAGCAGTAATCAAGCACCTCGTTTTTCAGTGGAAAAAATGTTGGAATTTATCGAAGTTTGTGAACAAAACCTGGTATGGATGGCGGAAAAACATTACTTCACAGGTTTCTGATGGACGGCCTCCAAGGTGCTCAAGGTTAATGGCAGCCATTTGAGTCACTTTACGCAGATTAGGTGGACGGTGGTGCTGAAGTGATGGAGGAAATCAAAGCGGTCATAAATAGAGAGGAACCTGACATATGGTAATGGAGTCGCGCGGGACCCTCTCTGCCCCCAGCACTGGCTGTGTAAGGAAACAGCTGGTCTCTTTATTTACCTACTGTTTACACAGCAAACTGACAGGTGTACCTTTCATTCAGTCGCGGTTGCCGTTGAATGAAGTGTGTCATTTTATCGCAAACAATGACACAATTGCATAAGTAGTGGTGATGAAAAGGAACAGATCTAAAACAGAATTGCTTTGTGCCGTTCATACTGCCTCCACTGCCTCATATGAAAGCACAATCTCATATATATTGCCTTTTATTAATGTTATTGCCCTTTAACTGTTCAGTGAAGAGTGTGGTCAATTCCTACCGGACCACAGTTTGACACACAGTAATTAATGTCTTGGATAAAAGTCTTGGAAGCAAGTGTTCGAAAACAGCAGACAGGTGTGTGACGTCACCAAATAGAGATTCGGAATGTGTGTAACATAAGAAGTGAATTTTGTGCTGGCAAGGGGAAATGTGACAAAAGGATTCCTGTCATACCTGCTCAGATGTCACATGTCAGTGTATGAAGACCTCCTCTCATTCCTCTCGCATTCCTTCTCTTTTTCACTAGCGTAGGATCGTTGGCCAAAACTGCACTAACCAGCCAGAACTGCACTAACCGGTGCTTAAATGGGTTCAGCGATCTCTGCTCCAGGAACAAAATGGTCTCTACTCCATCTCAGTGATCCCCTGCTTCTGAAATGATGTTTCTGCCCTCCATGCTAATAGCCTTTCGCCTTCCAAAAGGGACCAGTTCTTCAAATTAGTTATGCAATATTCTCCTTCCTTTCGGAAAAAGGGAAGCAATCTCTTCTGCTTCTTAGCCATGAGAAATTAGATCTCACTGTTATTTTTGTACAGTACAGACTCTGGTCTTCATGAGCAGGTCTTCATGTCGGAAAAGACCAACAATTGATTTAACTATGGCGAAAGGTGAAGGCGTTCATGGTCTAAGACAGTCCAATTACTCGTGCCATTGTATATGTAGGTTGCACAACGTATGAAGCGGTTTGGTTAAGGTAAATTTGGATTGTAACGCGTCCCAGAGGGTGCTTCATCTGTCATTTATGGTACAAAGGCCTTCATCTTTCAGAAGTCGGGGGTCATTAATCGTGACGGTTGTGGAATAGCGTGACATTGGGGAGCATGGGAGGAGGGCGCCACCGTGGCTATAGGCCCGCCTCCCAACACCCCACATGAAATGGCTCAAGTCGTCCCAGTGCATTCATCATTTCTGTTCCACTTTCATTGTGGGCAACACGTTCTCATTTTTCAAAAAATAACACCACTGTCTTATTGTGCTATTCAAACGTAATGGACCCAACTCAAGCTTTAAATTGGTCCTGTCCTCAAGAAAAAAGAAAAGGGCATCTCAAAATCACCATTCACAGAGGAATCTTAAGCACTCCCAGATCCTGAGTAGCCAGCTCTGTCCTTGCCACATGGTCAGCTCATCAATTCCATCCATTCTCTCTAATTTACAACTTTGAGGCTCTAGTCGTAACAATAGTTTCCAGAGGTACATTACCA
The DNA here is from genome assembly GCA_022829145.1 of Albula goreensis. Taxonomy (NCBI): domain Eukaryota; kingdom Metazoa; phylum Chordata; class Actinopteri; order Albuliformes; family Albulidae; genus Albula; species Albula goreensis. Next base: position 2,100,867 of record CM040750.1, on the reverse strand, counting down.
TTTATTATGTTCATGAGGTACAAAACAGCTTCTGCCACCAGAATTTCATCACTCAAACCCCTTCAGATTCATAAGATGCATCAAAATGTAACAGTTCAGCTTCTATGGATGAGAGACACAAGTTTGTGTTAAGAATATGGAGCTACACGTCACGTTAGAGAGTAGAATCTTTCCAGATTCTACTGTCTAACGAGACTTGCAAATATTTTATGCTTAACAATTATGGATTAGCATAGGACAGGACAGTAATACATCTGAAACTTGGTTCCTGATAGTAGTAGTGGTGTGATACTCTCCACAGAGTTGCATCCTGCAGTGTGAGCTCTGTTTTTCAGATGAACTCGGTTTTGCAGAGGATTTCAAAGTAAAAATTTAATGCAAGGCAGACACATTCTGTGGGAAAATTGCTGTCGGACACGACGCCTGGAGCAGCATGTGTCCTCTTAAGCGGAGAGCGACGCAAAAAGCCAAACACACAGCACATTTTCCAGCACGGCTTGAGCAGAGGCCCCTTCCCGCTGCCTTGCGAAGCCTGGCTAAGCCCAAGGTTTATGTGATTTATTTCCTGTCTTCATCTGACTCAGTAAAACGGTTGTTGTCACCAACTCCCCTGAATCCATTTATAATTTCAGACATGTATTCATAAAATATTCAATTCCGCTAAAACAAGCAGAGTCTGGCGGGGAAAGAAGTGTTTTGACAAAGCAGTCTGGCGCAGATTCTCTGCTGCTGAGAGCTCTCAGGGTGAGGTGGGTAATCGCGATGAAACATCTGTAGGGGGTGTTGTTTTTTCTGCCTGCTTTGTGTTAGCCACAGTGCCAAAGTTGTGTGTTCATTTTGTGGGCGCACTCCTCACTGGTATGGCAAATTCAGCACTGCTTGCTCGGTCTCCTGTGACAGATTACGGGATGCCACAGTGTGCTCATGGACTCATCACTTTAATCAGATGAATGCATTTAAGTGTTTCTGAGATTACCTTCATTGCCTCCTTTCATCACTCAAAAGCCCTGTTCTTATGGTGTTTTTTTATGCAGATCTGTAGGCTCTAGCATTTACATATGCAGCCTTTAATTTAACAACTGTTTATTCCCGTTATTTTTCCTCTCGATTTCGAATGCCAAATCTCAACTGTGAGATGGTCCCACGGAGGGACGGCCTCCCCCTCTCCACTCTGCAGTCGGCCAGCTGAGCCGCTGGAGCTGCAGTTCCGAAGGTCCTGCAGGTGTTGCAGCCCGTTCTGAAGCCCCTAAAGGATCGACCAGAGGAGGCGCTGTTGAGTCATGAAGCACAATGCCCCTTGGATTTCTTTGCTGTCCCTGGCTGGATCCCGATAATCCACCTGAGGCAGTGCTGTGGTGTGAGCGGTGGGGTTTCCAGTGGGGCTTCCAGCAGCAGACAGCACTGGCAGGCTCAGTACGTGGCCTGGGCCATAAATCGCTTCACTCAACCACACGCTTGTGCCATAGCCAGCCGTGCCACTTCAGGGCCCTAACATTACCTTACATTGATACTGAAGCTGATTTGCCATTGAGGGTGTTGTAACTTTTTTGACGTTGTTTTTTTTGACGTTCTGTTTTCTTGGACATGCGCATAGTTTAGTCCCATGCGTTGTGTGCCGGTGGCATCATCTGCTGTCTGTGTTGCTTCACTGTTGGTTATATTTTTAGCGTGGTGCTGTCTGTCGTGCTGATCGCGCTGCTTGGCTGGTTCCAACAGGCCCCGCCATCACCCACTGCAGGCGCTGACACCGACGGCTGTCTGGGAGGTATTGGGGGGGGGGTTGTGGGTAATCTGGTCGTCTCGGCTGCTGCTCACTCGTTCTCCCCGCCGGCATTGCCCTGGTGTTGCATCATGCTGGAGTGCGGTGGAGAACCACAGACCCCTGTCAGGCTGGAGCAGCCCTCCCCTGCAGCGCCATCGTCCTGCAGGAGGTGAAGGGCGAGGAGCTGGGCTGAGAGATGAGACGAACCAGGCCGAGCTGAGCGGACGTAGGCCAAACCCCGGCTGGCGCTGTGTTAGCTAGCCCACAGATTGGGACGGTCTCACAGTCCTAAATGAATCCCTAGCTCCCCTCTCTGGCCATCTCTGTTCACATAAACATAGTTTAGCTTGGTGCACTATTGTTGCCTCCTTTTGCCGTCAACCTCATAATCTTTTGTCATATTGGACCTGTTTTGATGGGGTGGATATCACTGGAAATGTGTCATTTCCACACACGGTTGTGTGCTGTGTAGAAATCAGGAACCGTTTGTATTTTTTTCCAGTGTTTACAATTATACAAATCATGCAGGCGCTGATGCTTAGCATGCATAGCATAGCACAGATGCTGTTTTTGCATTAAAGTATGTCATCTCTTTTTGATTGAAGGACAGTTATAGAGTCATAAGAGGGAGTGTCTGGCACTGACCTTTGACCTGACAAATGAAAGGGTTGTGGGGACTGGTGAGGGCAATATTTTCTCAAAAAAGAAAGGAAAAGAGAAATCTGTAAGATGGCAGTGCTTGAGGCCAGAAACCTCATTTTATGGAAGGGTGGAACCATGAAGAAACATGGAAAGTATGATGGCCCTTTTGACTTTGACATTGGGCCATTAAAAAGCTGCGCTCTGGGTAATTCAACAGGACCCTCGGATGAGGAGACAGGAGGTGATCAGTGGTGTGACGTAAACGCTGCAGTGAGTGTGTGTGCTTCAGGGTGGCCCTGAGCACAGCGCAGTGGGTCCCCCATTTCCCCCATTTCAGGGCAGATGTTACTATGTCTGGATTGGGGTGGGGGGTGGGGGGGAGCAGCCTGCATTGACAGACAGCTGTTGCAGTACTGTGGGCAGCTGTACTGAAGTGCATGGAGGTGGAGCGGCTCTGGGGGGCAGAGCATTCGTGGTATGCTCCAGTCAGGCAGAAGCACATTGGAGGTGAGGCTTGCCAGTGCTGTCGCCTCCACTGAGGGCCTTTTGCATCAGGTCTGGGGGGGTGGGGGTCTGGGGGCGCGGCCACGAGCCTGTCAGAGCCTGTTTATGCAACGACAGCTATGTCTCCAGGGCCACTCAGACGCTGGCGCAAACGCAAACACGCGCCGCTCCCGTCGGCCCCGCACCGCCATGTGCTCTCTCAGAAAGGCCGTCTCTGGAGCAGAACGCTTTGCGAGGCTGAGATGCTAACACAAGCCCCTTTGCCGGGTTATATGCTGTGAAACCACATAGTGTCAGCAGCCCGTCAGTATTATGTAACATAACATGCACACAGGCTGCTTTCCCGGCTCAAGAGCCAACGTTCTTGAGAACATTATCTCCAAACGGCCGTGTTTTGGAGAGGCAGCAGGAGCTCTGAGTAACTGGGAAACAGACGGTTACTCCTTCCAGTCCGCCCAGCAACTCTCCTGCTGAACTGCTGCAATAGAATCTTAAACTGCTTTGTATCTGTGTGATCAGAATTCGAACACTTTAGTGTCCTTGGATAATGGCATCTGCCTGTGAAATGAATGGGGAATTTGAAAATTGGATATGTCCTGTGTCTGAAAACATAATAAGCTTTTTGTGCTTAATCACTTGATGGTGTTACTTCTGCTTGCTGTCTGAATGGGGAAAAGAACTGGAATGTGCTGCTGAAAAGTAATTGAGGTATAGCCCTTTTTACTTTAATAAAAGGAGAAAGAGGAGAAGTAGTGCTGCAAATGGCTTCTAATCCAAGCAGAGTTGTGTCCTTGTTCTGATATGAAAACTGCATTCCCAGGTTTTACCTTTAGTAAATCTGTCTTTTCAAGGTTGCTCAACTCAGAAATGTTTTTTATTGTCTATGACAATACATAGATTGTGGATTCTTTAAATAATTAATAAAGTTCATTCTTCACCATCAAGGTTCTCTTGGATGGAAAAAATCCCTTTGCTGGAAGGTCATGGCTGTATTACAGACATGTGACACGGTGTGGCGCAGGGAGCCAAGCTGCTGCTGTCGCCTTGGCAACTCCTGCTGTGACACACACTGCCATCCATTGGTTTGGACCACAGATAAATTTTGGCCACCAGATCACAGTGAAGGGAAAAAAAACTAAAAAGTTATGATGTAGCCAGCAGGTGCTTGGTGCGAAACGTGGTACCAAGGCGAAATTAAAACCCCTGAAGATCCTTGGCTAGCACCACTCAGGATTGTCAGAGTCAACATTTATCGGTTTAATGACTCAAGACTCCTTAATGACCTAGTTTTAGGCATCATTGAATAGCTGAGAAATGTTAATTAAGCCGTATTATGGGCGATGGCCGGGATATCTCCCGATTGCCTGACCCAGCGCTTTTTCCCTGCTTAATCCCATATGGCCCATCGCTGAGTAGAGAGCGTTATTAGTTCTAATGTGCAGTAAGTATCAGGCATTACGGGTCAGAACATCGCAGGGAGGTTTTCCTTTAGCGGTGTGCTGATGGGTCATTTGCTCAATCAAGTGCCCCTCCTCCCACCCCCCTTGTGTACCCTGCCTCCCAAGGTCAGCGTCTGATCTCTGGAGAGCCGATGAGGGATGAGGCCTTGTGGTGGGGTGGGGGGGAAATGGGTCACACTCTGGAAGAAGTATTGGGGACCCGCCAAGCGACCCCAGGGCGCAGCTCAGCAGTGGATTGGCCGATGCGATTCGCTCATCTTCATTTTTCAAACAGAGGGACCCAGAGAGAAGGAATGGGTACAGCAACGACTGAGGCAGAGATGCCTAAAGATCCTGCGGCGCTGCTTTCAGTGGTCCTGCTCTTAGCATGGTGGTGTCACTGTGTGGACCAAGAGCTCCAGCGCTTTACAGGAATGTTGCAGGCTGTACAGCTTTGCCATAAATATGAAATGTGTGTTGTACTAATAAGAATAATAATTTATATCTTTTAATAGTTTTGCCTTCCAAGATGAAGGGGAAACTTAACTCACTCATCACCCATTTTTTTTTTTAGGCGTGCTAGCCATTTTGTGCCAGAATGTTCACCACAAGTCACCTGATCACTGAGTTTCCACCATTGCAAACAAACTACAGATAGCTTCATGTGTAACCAAGTGTACCAAAAGGAATCTTAGAGAGCCTGTTCATGACTTTGAAGGAACACAAAGAATACTCTGAAACAGCAGCAGTAAGTTATGTCCTCAGCAGCAAGCCACCCAGGTACATCAGAGGGCCTCAAGCAGGCCAACCTGCAATCAAGTCATTAACCAGGATTTTGAGAGCGGGTTTGGTTCCTGCTGATGCACAGGTAATTACACATTCCTGGTTCTGTTGGGTTTAGGGCTCTTTAGAAGTCCCATCCTGGGTGGAATTTGTGGGGGTGCTGTAGCAGGTATGGGCAGAAATGAGCTCTGCAGTCCACAGCAGCACACCAAAGCAAATAAACTTCACCTCTGCACTTGTTGTGATTTAGTAAATAATCTTCTTCATGCAAAGGTTGTGCAGCGGAAAGCTTGTATTTTTTGTCATATTTTCTTTCATAGGTGGGGAAACCCATTACTTGTTTCAGTTGGAGTCAGCTTACCTTTGCTTTCATTCTTTTTCACATTGTAATTTTTGAATTTGTGCCCTGTTAACACCAGCCAGTGGAGCAGTGCTTTAAGTTGTTATACCAAGTGATTAAGCATAAGTTCTATCCCTCTGGATTTTAAATGAGGTTTTATTTCAACTATTACCTCCTTTCCAATGCTGTTTGTATTTCTAATGCATCCATTTTCCTTCAAAGTAGTGCAACATTATTGGTTTATGGAAGATAGTGTTCTCCTCTCTTGCTCAAAGAAGGAAATCTAATTTCTAAGCGCAGTTATGGAGTATTGATAGTTTAATGTGTTGTCATTGTCTGGGGCTGTTTTGCCATGAGTTAGCTCATGGTGAATAAGTGCTTCTGTCAGCTGCAGTACAGAGGCACAGCGTATCTTCATCAGCGCTGGTGTCAGCACACATCTGACAGTTACCCCAGCGACCGTCTCCGCACACCGCAATGTCAGCACACATCTGACAGTTACCCCAGTGACCGTCTCTGCACACTGCAAATCATCACGCCGTCCGAGCTTAAATCGCCAGTCATTCTTATCAGCACACAGCCTTCATTCCAGGTGTAGCCTCTGTTATAACGTTTTCTTTCATTAGCGGAAGATAAGATTTCATTGCGCGAAAAGGTAATTCCATCAAGCCTCTGTGCCATTTTCTTTATATAAATTTAAGCACAGTTCTACGAGCAGAAGCTGATTAAGGAGGGCTAGAGTCAGTGTTGCCCTGCGCTGTTTTAGAAGAAATACAAAGTTTCTGAGGTCTTGTCTCTGGAGTAAAACCTGTTCATTCTAACTTGTTCATTCAGCATCACTGTGCTGCTTTCTGTATGCCATGTGGCAGAGCGTCTCAGGAAAAGCGAATATCGGAGGAGTTTTATCGTTAGTTTACTGGTCAAGGTGCGGTAATTATTATGTTCTAAACTGATGAAAAACTGAATTTTCATGCTGATTAATTTTTTTGATCTGCAGGCAGTACATACTGTGCAAAACACATTTGGGAACTTTCATGTACAGACATCCACACCATTTAAACAGCATCTTGCAGAGTCTGTTTTAACATGCACAACGTTTCCGTACTACAAGCTGTAAACGTCTGATTGCTGACGGTGAATCCAGAGGAAATCAATAGTTCTGTCTCTATGAAGTCTTTTCTTTAAGCCATCCTCTACCATCTCCGCTCGCCGGATCTGATATACGGAGCAGGCATCCCTGAAAGTTTATAGGCAAGGTCTTCTGGGATCAGCGCCCTAGATGTACACATCACGGCCTGCGGGTTTGTGATTTATGCAAGCGCTTTCCCTGGACCTCTGCAGCCATACGTCACAGAAACAAATTGATGTTGCATCCTATCAAGCCCAGACAGAGCTTTTCCTAGGGACATGGGGAAATGGTCGCACCAGCGGACGTGCAATTGAACCGGAGGGACAATGCACGTTTATAAAGTGCAACTTTAATCCATTTTTATTATGTGTTATAAATTATTTATCTTTTTCTTTCTCTCTCCCTGCACCTCTAAATTGATTAATTTTAATATATCTGAATGGGAGATGGGCGAGATGGTTTATATGCAGAGACCACATGAGGAGAAAGCATCCTATCCTGTCCTATTGCCGTGTGTCTTTCCCCTCTATGACCTCTGGAGAAAATGGGACAGTCACTGGCAGGAGCTATCTTTCCTTATTGCTAGTCTGTAACAGCTTCGTCCTTCACAGTGTATACGACTGAGAGTAAAGGTGTAAAGTTAGCCATGTGGAAATGGTGTAGATGGATACACAATGACCTGCGTCCCATGTTTAGCTCTCGGATTCTGTACTTATTTAACTATTATCTTTTTAAACTCTTCAGTTTTCTCTCCCAGTCCAACCCCCCCAAGCCGAACTTATCAGTGTCACCACAGTGACAGAGTGACTCAGGAGGGGCAACTCAATCATGGGACTTCCTTTATTTCATGTGTTGTCTAGCTGACTTTTTTCAGTCTGGATTTGTCACCAGTCACAGACAACATGATGTTAGCATGCCCTCCATTCACATGCCTGGAGACAACCGACTTTCCGGACGTGACTCTTGGAGAGCAATGACACTGATGAAACTTAACCACCTTACCCCCTATCTTTCACCCAGTTAATGCCTCACTGACATGGACCTCCGGCCACAGCCAGTCATGCCCATTGCTGGGAGTGAATCCACTCAGTCACAGGACTCTCAGCTCCCCCATGGACATATTCCTTTATTGCATGAGCCACCTAGAGACCATGAGCCTGCATGTTTTTAGTGCGCCTCCCAGAGTGCTAGCACAGTCATATTCACACACATGCACATGATGCAACCTCAGCTGTCATTTCAGAGACTGAGACTGCAGACAAGCATCAGGTAAGCATGTGCTTCACACCGAAACATTTCTGTCAGCTGCCATGTCATTTTGAACCATGTCTTGAAATTTAAGCTTGCCCAGGCCTGAATCTGGGGGAAGACATGTACTGTGCAGACTGTGGTTTCCCGCTAGACCAGCAGGGACCACTAGTGAGTGATGAGACAGGGATGTCACTCCCTGCAGTGACTGATACAATTATGTATTGCCTAGCGCTGCTACCTGTAGCTGGCGCTGACTCTGTCCAGGGCTGTGTATAGGCTAGGACCTTGCTTACAATATGAGTGAGTCAGGAGCCCCAGAGGTCTGTAATTTTAACACCATGCTCAGCACTCAGCTCTCATCTGAGCACCCACAGAACACTCTGAGCACAAAACAACCTACAGCTTTTGCTTTCCATTCAGTTCAGAATCTGTTTTTCTTCTCTCTCTCTCCCTTCTCCCACCTTGTAAATTTCCTCCCTGAAAATGTTGAAGGGCAGCTATTGTGTTTTGTAAATGTTCCCATATGGTGCTGCACCTGTGGAAATAAGAGGCTCATTAGGCCTCGCTGCAGCGCCACAGCGCTGGTGAATTTCAGCATTCTAACCCACGGCTAAGTTCTGTTTTTCTGGCCCGGCGAGCAGGGGGAGGGCAGGGGAGGTCACAGCAATCTGGATTTGTAGTGAATCCGGACACAGAAGCAAAAAGAACACACCAACCACTGCTCCTCTTGCTCCACTACCCTCCCGCCCTCTGGCATTCATTTTGGCCTGCGTGGAGTGTTTTGTTTTCAGCCCAACTATCACACTTAATTTGTTTTGCTCCTGTCAGCAGGAGCACAAACCAGACAGTAAATCATGTGCAACTGTTGCTTAGACTCCATTGTTGTGTGTTGGGTCTTTTTGTTGGTGTTTAGGCCACTGCCATAGTGTGATGGGGCTGGGTGTGCGGTTTGAGTTGGGGTCAGAGCCCCAGGCCACTGCTATAGTGTGATGGGGTTTGAGCAGGGGTCGGAGCCCCAGGTCTCTGCCATGGTGTGATGGGGCTGGTTGTTGGGTTTGAGCTGGGGTCGGAGCCCCAGGCCACTGCCATAGTGTGATGGGGCTGGGTGTGGGGTTTGAGCTGGGGTCGAAGCCCCTCACTGTTTTATACTGTTTGAGTGTAAAATCTCTCAGGAGAGCCCCTTCGCTAGCACTTATGAACAGGGATAACTGCTTAAGCTAAATAAGCTAATTCACTGTGCAGGAAAGGGGGTTTGCTCTTCCCAGAGTGCTGCGGAGCACCCACACAGCAAGCATCGGAAAGGGGTGTTTAGAGGGAGGAAACTGGAACAGCCAGGACACCGAGGCAAAGGGGACACTGGGAAGGCTGGAGCGCACATTCCCATCTGCGCTGTTTATTTGTTGGTTCCTGACATTACAGCTGCAGTGTTTTTGCTACAGGGGGATTGGGGCTTTGTCCGAGAGGAGGAGGGGGGCCGGGGGATCTAAGAGGCATCAATCTTGTCCAAGCGCAGTCCCTCTGCGCAGAAGCCTGGGGAGACGGAACAGCCTTGCCTTGCCTGCGACACCACGGGGGGGCTGTGTTTGAGCAGGAGCACCTCGGACACACCTGCACACACTTGCACACACATGCGCGGGCGCCTGGCGTGAAAACTCACGAGGGGCCGGGCATGCATGATGAAATGCACGCGCCAGTCCCGCTCTTTGTCACAGGCCCTCCTTCAGCTCACTGTGATGGATCGGAGGGCCGCTGCTGCCCTTGCAGTAATTGAAATTTTTCAACAACAACAAAAAAGAGGAAAAATATAAGGTTGTTTTTGCCCTTGGACAGCAATCCGTTTATGCCATAAAATCTGATACTGCAATGGCCAAGCAGTGCAATTAAAGAGCAACTGAACAGGCTGCTGATGGGGATTTCTATTGAAAGTTGATGTTAGATTTGTAAGTAAAAGCCGGCAGTAATTTACGTTGCCACAGTTCAATAGAGATCTCTTTCTGAATGCAAAACGCAGACCGCAGTTTTTAAATGCGTTTGTTTGTTTTCCTGCAGCTGCGCAGCCCACTAAACCTGACCTCTCCTGCTCATCCGCTCTTAGAGTGTCTTTCCAGCAGATTGAGAGCTTCAGCCGGCCTTTGGGGAAGCCGCTGAAAGAGGGCCGTGTCCTTCCCGAGGCAGCCCGAGTCTCCGCAGTGGGTGGTGAAGGGGATCTATTAATATCCTGCGCTCTCTCCTCTCTGTCCCTCCCCAGTCAGGGAACCGCTAACCCCATTACCGAGACCGGTGTGCCCTTGTACTTCTGTCACAGAGTCCCCCCTTCCCCGAAACCTTTCATTGGAGATTGTCCGTTACTTGGTGTCTGTTGAGAGGTGGAATTTTGACAGCTTGGACCAGCCATGATTGATGTAAGCCCTCCCACCACTCTCATCCCCCCTCCCCACTTTGGAGGGAGATGCACTGTTTACATGAAATGCAGGTGAGTGGAAAGTTAGTCACATTTTCTATTTAAAAAAACTGAATGACTCTCAAATTTGCATCTTCTACAGTCCTGCTTGAGTGAGAGATTGCTCTGAGGTTGTGACAGATGCCTTGTTTAGAGATGGAGGTACGTTTGTTTGCCAGCGGTTGCACAGAATGTACATCCTCAGTCATAGTTGGGGGGGATGCGGGGGGGGATATGACAGAGCTGTACCCAGAAGTCTCTCCAGTTTGGGTTCCTGCTTGAGCACTCATGTTGCAGTGAGCTGAGCCAGAAAGAGTTGATCATAAAAACTCAGACTCAGTCCAGAGCGCCCACCACCTCCTGCCATGGGTTCTTCCCTCACGGAAGAGCTCAGAGAGAGGCACAGTTACCTCACACTGTTGGCTGGAGCCAGGCTCATTTGAATACCTTCATAAGTGTTTGACTTGTACCAGATTGCATTTCCCTCATAGGTCTCCTCCCCTCCCTCCACAGATTCGTAATTAGACTTAGCGGCTCAGACATTTCTGCTTGGATGAAGCCTTGATACTACAGAGTGCACTAGGATCCAAAATGAAATGCTCCTAGCAGAGTGTAAAAATTCATCTATGTTCGTTGTCCAATAATGGATACGGTAACAGGTCAAACATAATGACAGAATCGAACTCTGCACAGACGAGCGTTTATATCCTGCAGTAGTCCAACCTGACAGGTTGTCACGGGACGGTGACAGGTGACTTGACTCACCCTGAATAATTTTCTCTTCCTATCGTTCTTCACCAAAGGAGAAAATAAAGCTGACAGGATAGGGTCTGCAAGATATTGAAATATTAATAACCTCGCTTCCCCCCCCCCCACCCACCCCAACATACACATACACGCGTACACACACACACACACACACACGCACACACAGACACACACGCACACACACACACACAAACAGTTAAAGCAATATCACACCTTTTGCATTTCATTTCAGTTGTTTGTTTGGCCAGGGAAAGTGGAGTGTTGGCACTGTGCGCTGGAAAACATCAGGACCATCTCTGGGCTGCAGCCCTTCTGAGAGCAGATCATAACTGAGGCAGTGCGGGAGCAGAGGGTACTCAGTGTGTTTGTCTCCACGGAAACCTTTGCCATGACCTGAAAAACTGAAGAATAGAGATATACAGCACATTCAGAGGAAAGCATAAAGCATTTGCCAATGTCCATAAAAATATATAATTTTCCTTGTTTCAGACACACCTTTTCAGATCCTTAAGGTCCCTTGTGTAGATTTACTGCAAATGTATGATTATCTCTGTTGTATTTTATTGTTTACCGAGTAATTAATAGTTAATTCATAGTGTAGTCAGATGGTAAAAAATGTAAGTTAAATTGAGATACAAGTAATTCAAAAGTGTGAATTAAATGGTTACAGTAACTTCCAGACCAGCTAGTTGGCAGTAATGTTTCAGTTAAGAGCAGTACTGAGAGAAAAGTGGGAAAGAGAAGTACAGGAAGTACTAAACTAAGAAAACCTATGTTGCTAGCGCTTGAAGAATATCGTGAAAAGTCATTCATTTTCGTCTGTAATATATGCGCAATCGTTCAGTAAAATGTTGAACGAAGACATACGAGTCCAATCCTTTTCCTTATGTAGCAGTTACAGTTAAGTCCCCACAATCTCACCTGTTGTTATTGTGTTTGTTATGCAGCCCAGGAAATCAAAAGCAATGAAAGTAATCGCATTGTTTGGCCTAATCCACAATTATAAAGATAAGCTTACTATAAAACATTCATTTTACAGATTAAGGGCTATTCAGCATTATGTTTCTACACATAGTGTAACAGCAGCTGTTGGAGAGGAAAGGCCTTGATTTTGGCAAATTATCTGTTAGTCTTCATGGGTTCTGCCATATCCTCCTCTTACACAGTGGACAGCTGGGTGTTTCTTTGAAGCTTTTGTGCGCTCATTTATGATCATGTTAGTCCATTTAGCTTCCCAGACGCACAATCTTTAATATGCTTACATAAAAGGCAACCTTAAATGTTCCTGTTGTAACTGTTTTTTTTCCAGGAAAACCCACTCATGTAAATGTAATTCTCTGGTCACAAGCAGTTCTTTCCAGGCCAGCACTGAGATTGAGTATGGTGTTGTTTTTGAAAGTCACCACCAGCTGTCTTCACATTATTGCTGTTGTGGTTCTTCAGGGCAGTTTAAAACCCAGGGTTGAAACCCCCCCCACCCCCAAAGAAGAGATTCTAGGTGCGTACTGGGCTCAGTGCACCTAAGAGATGGGCACTGGAGCGAGCGGGTAAGCTGAGGAGCTGTGGAGATTTGGGAATGGGGGGCACAAGGGGCTGGCAGGGGGTAGTACTGGTATCACTGTGGCTTTCATGCAGAGGAAGAAGAGGGAGTGACTCACACGCACAGCATGCCACAGTCCCCTCCACCCCCCCAACCCCCACAAACAATCCAAACCCTCTGCAGTTTCAGACGGACACCAGACAAGACCCTCACCCCCTGCAGCAAGGCACTGCTGCGTCAGCTCTCTGTCTGGAGACAAGGGCCCTCCTTCAGCCAGAATGTCATGTGCCTTGAGTTTACCCGCAACCCACCACAGTGCAGCAACACAAATCCCATTGTTTTCCTGCATGAGTTCCGACACAGTTTACACTGTCCTCTACACCAAAACTACCCCCAAAGAAGCTTGAATAAATTATTAAAATGTAGTTTCCCCTTAAACTTCCTGAAGATAATGGAAATTATCACCACTGAAATATGAGGGTGAAATAACCTTTTTGTACTGTTATGTAGTCTTAAACACATAACAAGGTAAATCTATCTTTCACTTCTTTCTTTGAAAAGCTGCCATATGAGCATGATATGAATTCCATTGAGGAGTAAACTTTGGGTGACATCGTGAGTACTGTTTCAAAACATGCCCCGCCTCCACCATATTTTTCAGATTAGGAAAATGGCAGATCATATTTCAAGCTTCTGTCAATTCAGGGAAAATGAATGATTAAAGGCAAACAGTAGTGTTTTTAGTAGTAGTTTTTTGTGTTTTTAGCTACAATATTTCAGTATTTTCCAGAGATCATGAATTATTTGGGCAGTTTTTCTTACTTAATGATATTAATGCTTATGAAAATGTTTGATAGTCATCCATCATGAGGGGTTTTTGAAGCAAAAGTTAAAATGATTCAAAAAGGCACCTGCTACTCTGTGCTTACGTCAGGTAAAAAGTAAGTATTCCTTGTGTTTAGTGGTGTAGAGGGCAAGTCACTCCCGTAATGTATGCATAGGCCTAACCTTTAAGCTTGTATAAGCAGTATGGAAGCTATTGTATGAATCATTAGCTTGCTTTTATTACTGTGGATAACTACCCAACGGTTTTTTTTTCCTTTTTTTTTATCAGCAGTAAAAGTGCGGTGAAAATATTGGTCACAGTCCTTGATGCCGTATAGGGAATGGCCCAATTAAATTCGGCAGCCCTCTTGTGTAAAGCCACTGGCTCTCAGGAAAAAAGGGGGCGATTCACTCTGACAGCTGATATGATATGTTTGGGGTCACAGGAGCCAGACGGTATGGGGAAGCTTGAAGCACCGCGGGCAAAATGGCTTTGAATTAGCACTAATTCAGCCGTCTGCAGAGCGGGGGAGCATGTGCACTGCTCCCATCCCCACAGCAGAGCCCGTCTGCCTGCCTCTGTGCATCCTGCGCAGCGCTCCATGCTTCTGTCCACAGCGCGCAACACCTGCATTAAGGAATATCCGCATTTTCAACAAAGCAGTCATTCTTAGCAGCACGCATTAACGATTTGTTACGCATTCCTTGAAAGTGCCGAGCGCTTCCTTTTTGGGGCATGCCATTGAGACCTTTTGAACTCATGCATGGATTCCGTTCAGTCCCCTTTAATAATTTCTAAGATAACATCCACTGACACGTATTTCTTTTCCCTCCCTATGGGTCAGTGAATTGATATCTTTTGGGAAGCCTAGCCTCTTCCTCGGTGCGTGAACATGGACCTAATTTATGCCGTGTTCCTTCCAAAAGACTTGCATTCCCATCTATTCTTTGTTTTTGTTTTGAAACACGTTGTGATTGTTCCACCGCAGCAGTAAAACATAATTTATGGTACACTGTAAACTACACTGCTTGTCTTGTTGAATCAACAGTGGTCATCTGTTACAACAGACAGTATTTTGCCATATTGAAGCACTGTTTCATTTTGAGCTGTGCTGCAGTTAAATGAGTGCAGCCATGCATTAGCGAGTTGTACATTAAGCTACCATAAGCTGCTCAGGGTGTTTGGAGGCGAGGAACTCGGCAGGAAGTGATTGCTCGGGAGCAGCGCCTGCCATGGATGACTCCTCCTCCTCAGGTTTTGGATGTCTTTGACCCCCCAGGATACACCTTTGTAACGGAAACCCCCCAAGTTTCCTTCCCATGAAGCGACACCCGAACGCCCTCCAGATAAAGCACGGGCCGTAGAGCGTGTACTGTCATGTAAGCTGGTCTCCACTCAGCTCTTTGGGAAGTGGGAGGGGTTTAGGGTAGCCCAGAGGAACGTTCCTACCTGAAATTTGCAGGTTTAAAAACAGTACATTTATTTCTGCTTCTTTCTGCCCCTCCCCTGCCCTTGCCTGATGGCTTGAGTCAAATCTGCTCTTTCTTCTCTTGCCGAAGGCGTGTGGTTAGACTAAGGCACCCGCAACCTTATTCCTCGGTCCTCATGTTGTGGACATGTGGCTTGAGCATGGCACCGTAACTTTATATCACACAAATGATTTATGACAGAAGAGGTCTGTTTGAAGGTAATAATGAAAGACATTTGTGAAACTTCTTGGTTTTGGCGGATTAATAATTGATGGCAGTCTGGCTGCGTATCCCATGTGGAACAAATGGAGAGATGGACCCAGCTGACTGCAGAAGCCAGAGATTATGAGCCGGCACTTGTGGGCCAGGAGACCCGGCGCAAGCTTGTCTGTTTAGGATTAGCACTACAGTTACTGCGTTCTCTGCTTCTGTCTGAAGAATTAAGAACACAAAGGCTTTGTCTTCTGCCCAAATGAGTCTAGCCTCTAAATTGAGTTTCAATAAAATATGAAACATTTTACACCTATAAAATATTTACAAGTCAGTATTTTGACGCCTTTTGATATGGGGAGGGATGTTTTTAACAGGGTCCCAACAAGGTAGGCTTTTGTTTACCTTCATACACGTGACATACACTATTTAAAGATAGGCTAGGCTGTGTTAAAGTTTTTTTTTTTTTTTCCAATTTTGAAAGGTGCACCGATGTTTTGTTTTCTACATAGCCATGGATCCATTGTGACATGTGGACCTCTACACCTTTTCCCAATGCCATGTGTTATGAGTGCTCATGTCGGTGGCCTTCAGGGTCGCGCACTTAGGACATGCGTGCGGCGGTTTTTCTGCATGCTAATAAACAAGCCAGGAGAAACAACCTGCTGTCTTTTCCCACAGCTGTTGTGTGTTCCCACACTGTTGTTCACTGTTCTGATGAAGGTCGATAACATTTATCAGGGTGTATTGGCTTGCTGATTTTGTTCCACTCAGTGTGCCTAATGGCAGTGTGTCAGGAGGCCATTCTGTAGCGTGGCTGTCCTGGCGAGTCTGGACATGTAGGGGAACACTGAGCTCTCATAGGTGGGCCTCACACACTGGACTTTGAGCTGTGATAAACACCTGCCATTACTGGCCGGCCTCCAACCCTGGTCTTTTCCCTCTTTCTCTTGTACTCTTTCTTTCTTATTCCCCGCCCCCGCCCCTTCCCAGGCAAATACATGCAAATTCTCCCCCTAGATTTCTGAACAGCAGCTGTGTTCATTGGCAGAGTCTGTCAGCA
Organism: Albula goreensis; assembly: GCA_022829145.1. NCBI lineage: Eukaryota > Metazoa > Chordata > Actinopteri > Albuliformes > Albulidae > Albula > Albula goreensis. The sequence goes on along the minus strand of CM040750.1, from coordinate 2,084,701 downwards.
GAGCGGTGCTTTCCTGCATTCCCAAAAGGCTGACTCACCCATGACCTCAGGGGCATGGACCCTGTCCCATTCGGCTGGCACTGCATACCTGAGTCACACAGGCAGGGATGATGTACTGTCGACTTTGAGGACTCCCACACTACAACTGCCTTTTTCCTCTGAGCTACAGTAAGAACCTCCCATAATGACAGGCAGACTCAAACCAAGGCAGAATAGCAGAAACAAAACCAACCAAAAAAAAAAAGCATGCCCGCAGCCTGAACTTGTTTTGGGAACGAGTCAGCTCATCGTGTCACAGAATTAGAGCATACACAAACATCTGCCTGCATGTGGCCGTGCCGCTTTGGAATGGCGCCTTGCGGTGGAGCTTGTGAAGCAAAGGTAGAGAATGAGGACCGTGGCACTGTGGCCTGTGTCTCGGTGGAGTGAACGGATAATTAACGTCATGTTTTTTGTTTTATTATTCGGTGAGAAGTTAAACAGACGTTTACTCACGCTGTGGGTAAAAAGGCAGCTGATCTTTGGTCAAGGGACTGTGTTTTATTCCCATCGTTGCTGCTGGCGGTATATCATAATGCGTATGGAATCCCCCTGCCCATAACGGCTTATGGAGACATCTGCTCTCCCTGTCCTTGTTTTTTCCAGGGTCTGCTGGAGCTCTGTAAGCCTGCTCTGGCTTTTCTAACCCAGTCTGTGGCGTACCCCCATGGCATAAACATCCCACACACAACCCCCCCCCTCCTGTCCTCCCCCCACTCTCACTTCTCCCATACATCCTCATTTCTCGAGCTGTCCCCCTTAGCTAGACCGTAGCTCCACCCCCTCTCGCTAGAGTATACCAAAACAAATGGTGCGACAGAACAAACACCCTGTCGTGACCCATCCCTCTGCGGCTTGTGGAACAAGGTGGGTTTTTACTGCCGATCATGTCTTGCTAAAGTGAGGTCTCTCTCTGTTGTGGGGAGACGTGGGCCCATAGAGGTGCCACTAACCGCATCCCCCCATTTTCACCGCGAGTGCCTTTTGACTCAAACATCCATCATCCTCAGTGGGTTTCTGAGACAGACCTCAGCCAACTTTAACAGGGATCTGGCAGCAGTCCCCTGTTCCCCATCGTTGGACAAAGAGAAAGGGCATCAAACACTCCAGAGCCATTTGGAAAAAAAAGATTGCTCTAACATTCAATCAAGTAAGATGATCAGGCTTTTATTAATAACCACTAGACTTCCATCATCAACCTTTAAGCAGCAGCTCTGTTGTTTTACTGGGTATTTTGAAGGAGGGATGGAAAGAGGTGGTTCAAATTTCAAATGTGATGAATTTCTACAGCAGTTAGCTGAAAACAAAACAAACACCAAAATTGTCTCATACAGTTTGCAAAATGATTATAATCCTGTAAAGCCATTTTTCCAACGCTGTATCCTGCATTTACTTCCTCTAATCCCAGGCTGAGGTGTTCCGCCTTTCCCTGTCCCAAGTGACATTTGGGTTTTAGCAAGGTACATCTGACCCCTGTGTGATTGTTTCTCAAGGTCCCCGTGTTTCAAAATATCCCTGACAAAACCACAAAAAACCCAGTGCCCTTGGGTTTGAGGTTTTTCAGTTTAGTTTAAACTGTGCCTACCATCTGGAGCTCTGTGCGCCTCTGCCGGGGCAATGCGAGAAACGGCTTTGCTCTATGGCTGATTGGCTGTCTGTGCCGTTGGAATGGCTGTTTGCTCTGCTCTGATTGGCTGTCTCTGCCGTTGGAATGGCTGTTTGCTCTGCTCTGATTGGCTGTCTCTGCTGCCTCTGGCCTTAACACTTGCAAGGTTGATAACCAGTGATTCCCTGTGATTTTCATAGGCTTAATCAGATATTAAAGTTAACTTGCAAGCTTCTTGCCAACTGTCTCTTATTTTGGCCACCCTCTAATTTTGTATATTTTTAACCCTCTCCTGCTTTTGCCATCACTCTGCTTGTGTGAAGATAAATCATTGCAATGTCCAGTGGTGTATCACCTTTATAAATCTGAAGAGGCCCAATTCACTGCTGTCTGCAGTGTTAAACAGTCAAAGCAGAAACAACAGGGAACAGATTTTGAGATTTAGTCACTTTCCTGCACTCAACAAAATAATGGTACAGTGCCTCAGATATGTAAAATCTGTTCAAAGGTGCTTTTTATTTTCCCCAATTATATTCATAATTTTGTTTCACTAATGCAACATCCTCTGACAGATAAGTAAAATGCAGAAAAACATAACCAGAGGAGTGGGTTTTGCAGAGTGAGGTCGGTCCAAGGAGACCCAGGGAGGACCTCCCTGCATGGGCTCTGCTAGGGTGAGGATTCTGCACCACGCCATGGGCTCTGCTAGGGTGAGGATTCTGCACCACGCCATGGGCTCTGCTAGGGTGAGGATTCTGCACCACGCCATGGGCTCTGCTAGGGTGAGGATTCTGCACCACGCCATGGGCTCTGCTAGGGTGAGGATTTCTGCACCACGCCATGGGCTCTGCTAGGGTGAGGATTCTGCACCACACCATGGGCTCTGCTAGGGTGAGGATTCTGCACCACGCCATGGGCTCTGCTAGGGTGAGGATTCTGCACCACACCATGGGCTCTGCTAGGTGAGGATTCTGCACCACACCATGGGCTCTGCTAGGGTGAGGATTCTGCACCACGCCATGGGCTCTGCTAGGGTGAGGATTCTGCCATGGGCTCACCACGCCATGGGCTCTGTTAGGGTGAGGTGAGGATTCTGCACCACGCCATGGGCTCTGCTAGGGTGAGGATTCTGCACCACGCCATGGGCTCTGCTAGGGTGAGGATTCTGCACCACACCATGGGCTCTGCTAGGGTGAGGATTCTGCACCACGCCATGGGCTCTGCTAGGGTGAGGATTCTGCACCACGCCATGGGCTCTGCTAGGGTGAGGATTCTGCACCACACCATGGGCTCTGCTAGGGTGAGGATTCTGCACCACGCCATGGGCTCTGCTAGGGTGAGGATTCTGCACCACACCATGGGCTCTGCTAGGGTGAGGATTCTGCATCACGCCATGGGCTCTGCTAGGGTGAGGATTCTGCACCACACCATGGGCTCTGCTAGGGTGAGGATTCTGCACCACGCCATGGGCTCTGCTAGGGTGAGGATTCTGCACCACACCATGGGCTCTGCTAGGGTGAGGATTCTGCACCACGCCATGGGCTCTGCTAGGGTGAGGATTCTGCACCACACCATGGGCTCTGCTAGGGTGAGGATTCTGCACCACGCCATGGGCTCTGCTAGGGTGAGGATTCTGCACCACGCCATGGGCTCTGCTAGGGTGAGGATTCTGCACCACGCCATGGGCTCTGCTAGGGTGAGGATTCTGCACCATGCCATGGGCTCTGCTAGGGTGAGGATTCTGCACCATGCCATGGGCTCTGCTAGGGTGAGGATTCTGCACCACGCCATGGGTTCTGCTAGGGTGAGGATTCTGCACCACGCCATTGCCTAGCTCATGTTTGACAGATTACTTTTCTCTGTTTTAACCTTCGAGTCCAACATTTCTCTTCCTGGCCTCAGGGGTCTTGCAAAGGTTCAATATCCACCGAAACTGCCTTCAGCCAACAGTTACTCTGTTCCTGGCTATGGCTGGAAGACTGCATTGGCAAGGCAACAAATTGCTCAGCCTTGCAGCTGAAGAGTAGGGCTTATGCCAGTTACATCCTTACTTTCATCACTCTCTAGCGCCCTGGAGTAAGGAAAGAGGTGAGGGCTAGCTCTCACCTGCATAGTTGCATGGGTACGGCTTCCCCTCAGCAAGTCTGTGGTAGAACTGAAAGGAGGGTGGTGAACTCTATAAACACCCAATATTTCTTTTACCCCTTTGTCCATGCCCATACACAGCTGAAGTCTTTAGCCTCATGCAGCAGCCTGCTCCCACCAACGTGGAGGCAGCCATGACCCATAATTCCTCCAACTTGCATGACGTTGGCCGCTTGCCTCTTCCCACGCGTCAGACGCAACACACACTGTCTGTGTTGTCTGAGGATGACACATTCAGCATATTTTCAGGGCGTGCATCTACAGACACCTGGCCAACCATGAGAGGCAGCTTGAGAGCGAGGAGACTAACAAACCTAGGCAGGTTAACCCTTCTCCTCTCCGCAGTAAGGCTGAACCCTTTGTTTGCTCACCTATATGAGCGAGCGGTACGCCTGGGCCTGGAAACCCCAGTAACATGTGCTCTCCAAGCAGAAATACTGTGCCTGAGCCACCATGGGCAGACAAGCACATACTCGGGTTACTAAAGAGGCCCACCACCATGGGCAAGCTCGGATACATTATGGACTACTGTGGGGAAAAGCACACATCGTTCCCATCTGCTGAAAATAAATGTGCCCTCTTATTAATGATGACTTGGTAATATTCAGTTGTGCTTCTTCTGTACAGATGACAGTGTGATGGATAGAACATTGTACCCTTACATAATTTCACAGTATCAACTATGCAAGCAGTGTATACTTTGATAAAGCTATTTGGTTGAAGTGCATGTATAGTTTTTGAAGGGATATCGCTGTATAAGCATACTGAAGAAAGTTGGACTTATTTTGCTCAAAATCATATTTGAATTTAATAGCTGGGGTGGGAAATCAATATTGTATATATTTTCTTCATATCGTGTATTGTGCTGATGCATGTAGTGTTTTCTGCTCAGTGTTAAAAGTGCAGAATGTTATGCTCTTAAATTTATGTAGAATCCAGCTATGTCCGAAATCACACATGGGTTTTTACTGAATGCAATTGTGTCGCGCAGTGAATGGAATACATTTGGTTTTACAAGCGGGGGTGGGTGGGTTCATTTGTTATTGTTCTTTTATTGGGTACAAGGAATGAGGTGGGAAAAGGTCCCCCTTCTCTGCATTAATTCAGCGCTGAAGAGCGTGATAAAGATTTAGGAGACAGTTATTGAATGTGTGACAGTGTTGTTGTTTGTGCAGTAGATGGAGGTCCATAGAGAATAGTGGGGGGGGAGCAGCTGATGAGGATGGGAGTGAGGGGCATGCTCAGTGTCCCAAAGGTGGAGTACAGGCACAGAGCAATGGACCCTCTTCCCCCTTTACCACCCCAACCCCCCACAGCAGAGATCTGGAGGTACAGAGATGAGGGCCGGGGGGGTTCCCCAGGGCCCCCGTTGTTTTTGTGAGGGCTCAGGTTGCGTAGCTGCCGGGTGCGGCAGTAGGGAGCGCAGCTGGGGTGACTCTGCTGCGTGGCCCGTCCGGACCGCAAAAATTCCGCCCGCTTTCATCCCCCTGCCCAGGGAAGGCAGAGACTGTCCCACTCAAGCTGCGCCCAGTTAACCGCCACAGAGCACCGCACGCCCTCCCCACTGGCCCATCCTCCCAGTTTACTGCAACTGCAAATTAAACTGTAACAACACACAAGTCAGGTTCAGCTCCTATCTCCTTCACAGTGCTTCAGCACTGTTAAGTCTTTGAAATTCAAATGAATTACTTTACAAAAAAAAAGGTCTCCCCTACTTCAATCATTTTTCTAACAAAGGCCGCTGTATGCTTTGTGCAGAAGTCTCCAAAGCATTGCATTTTAGTTGCTTACAGGGGGAAAGGGAGTGCTCAGGGGGTTCCTGGATTATGTTTGGTGCAGGCAGCTTTTGGAGTTTCTCATCTGGATTTGAGCGAATGTACAGCCTTACAGGACGTCCTCTGTGCTGTGCGGGCTGCCCTTGGCTCTTTTTAACCCCCATCTTCCTCACAAACATGCTTTTGCAGCTTCATGTTAGCAAAAGAACTCTGTGTACACTTGGACACTGACGTGGTTGTTTGAGGGGAGTAGAGAACTGATTGGATTCACTTGGTTTACTCATCCATTTCACCAGGAACCGCAGAACAACACCCTGCATCCCTATTCATTATCATAAGGGAACTTTTGAACCCTTGGTTGGTTTTTTCTGAGTGCTGCTCAGTGGAGAGGACCAGAAGTTAATGCACCTATCTGTGACATGGAACAGAGTATGTATTTGCTTTTCTTTGGCTCACAGGCCACAATGTCTTGAAGCTTGTTGTTTTTGTCATTTTTTCTGGCTCTTGAGCCAAAATGGCAGAAACCTTGCTTCTTTGGTATGCTTTTATAGGCTTTGAAGCCATATTGGTCCCAAATCTATATTTTTATGATTTCCTTCCCATTTTTATAATGCTTTATGATTGTAGTTGATTCTCCACCTTTATTATTGGAATATGAACCCTTCACACTCTCCAAATGTGTGTGAAACTCTTATTTTGACACAGCCATTGCAGCTGACGGTTTAACACACCTGGGATCATCAGCTCTTGAATTTGGCAAATTCATCAGGATTTTGCTTCACGTACGCACACAAAATGGTGAACATGTCTCTAGTTGCGCATAATCACATTTTTAAAGTAGCATGCATTTTGTCAAGTTGTGAAACTAATTTGCCTCCTTTCTGAACCATCGTCTGTAGGTATACTTCAGACTGAACTTTTTTTTTTTATTGAGCTTTATTTTATGTTGGATTATACACACCCCATGACTATTCATCTATTTGGCAGGCCAGGAGAGCTTGTTGGTAAATTTTGTTTATCTGTTTTACTTAAGACAAACCACTGTGCCGTTTGCCCGGAAAGACCTTCATCTGTTTGTTTTGTTATTTTGCTGGTAATGAGTGACTCACAGGGTTTGGGTCTTTTTTTATAAGTACTCTTGCATCCATTTTACCCAGAGTACATTTACAAGGTTATGGAGAGATTATAGTTGCTTAGTTTACTTTAATGACTGGCTTAATTCACCAGAGTTCTCCCCCAGTTCTCTCTTGCTGGTTGTTTGTGTGTGTGTGTGTGTGTGTGTTTGTGTGTGTGCGCGCATCCTTCGGCTCTGTTCATCATTGTGTGTTTTAATGCTGTAAAAGGACACACACGGCCTGCTCCTGCTCTTGCAGTGAAAATTCCGCTAAACGGATGGAAGTAATTCCGAGTCATTTAAGGTGACTGGCACATGAGTTCCTGCGTTTGTTTATGGCAGTACTGAAACGCTGTGAAAAGCTCCTCACGTTGACTCTGTGAGCTCAATCTCTCTTCCCTCTGAATTGCTTGCATGCCAGTTTATTAAAATCACTTGTGTGACTTTTTTTTGCTTTTCAAGTCATTGCTTTTCTCGTATGTTCTGTCATCTTTTCCCATCAGGCTCCCCGAGTTTGTTTTAAGTTCCATTTTAAGGTTTTTTCAACCACTATAAACTTTCCATAAACAGTGACTGTAGCACAAAGTCCCCTTTTCTCCAGAGTGTTGTCATTTTGGCTGCGTTACCATTTGCCTTCTCTCTTTATATTGGTATATTTTCCTCCTTCAGTTCCTTTGGTCACCAGTAATATATGGTAGAGATGGGTTTTGTCCCTTTGTAGCCTATCTGCGACTCATTCTGCAAGACACACTCGCTCGGCTGGCTACCTCCCACTGGACTCTGGGATGCGAATGCTTCACTGAGGTTGGGTAATGGATAGTAAGTGAAATATCTAGTTCAGTATTGTGGAAGGAGCAGGGGACAGAGCAGTTTGTGTCCACCCCAGCAGCCTGCCCCAGAATCCTATTTATATATTTATTACACAGTGTGACATCTCTCCTGTTAGTGGCAAGTCAGAGGCCGCCGCAAACCCCCCGCCCCCAGCCTTTTTCACCCGGGGGGGAATGATTCTGTCATGGAGGTGCAACGGCGGGTGTTTGGGGGGGTGGTAGAAACACGATTAATAGCAGCAAAGCTGAGAAATGCTATATTTATGGTCGTATGAAGCTGACATGAGGATCCCAATGTGAGTTCAGCTTTGTCTAATGCATATCTTCTGCCCTCTCTCTGTCTCGCCTCACCCAGAGAACCCAGGTGAAGCTGACCTGTGGCTCCTCAACAGCTGTACCGTGAAGAACCCAGCAGAGGACCACTTCAGGAACTCCATCAAGTAAGCGTTGGCACGCCTCACACGGTGCCTCACACGGCCCGGCACGCCTCACACGGTGCCTCACACGGCCCGGCACGCCTCACACGGTGCCTCACACGGCCCGGCACGCCTCACACGGTGCCTCACACGGCCCGGCACGCCTCACACGGTGCCTCACACGGCCCGGCACGCCTCACGGTGCCTCACACGGCCCGGCACGCCTCACACGGTGCCTCACACGGCCGGCACGGTGCCTCACACGGCCCGCCACGCACGCCTCACACGTGCCTCCACGGCCCGGCACGCCTCACACGGCCCGGCACGCCTCACACGGTGCCTCACACGGCCCGGCACGCCTCACACGGTGCCTCACACGGTGCCTCACACGGCCCGGCACGCCTCACACGGTGCCTCACACGGCCTGGCACGCCTCACAGTGCCTCACACGGCCTCACACGGCCCGGCACGCCTCACACGGTGCCTCACACGGTGCCTCACACGGCCCGGCACGCCTCACACGGTGCCTCACACGGCCTGGCACGCCTCACACAGTGCCTCACACGGTGCACGGCCTGGCACGCCTCACACGGTGCCTCACACGGCCCGGCACGCCTCACACGGTGCCTCACACGGCCTGGCATGCCTCACACGGTGCCTCACACGGCCCGGCACGCCTCACACAATCAAAACACAGGAGAAAATGGCAATGTATATTTACATTGTCCAACAGCATAGTCTCAGGTTGCAGTTTTTTAAAGGAACCTTTGTCAAGTTGAACTGTTTTGTTGCAGTTTAGTAGCTATAAAGTTGACAATGTCCCCTCCTTCACTAGCTCTGCAAATGTGAATTACTCCCCCGAGTTAATGACAGGTTATGTCTGCAACCAACAATGATGAAAAAGACTGAAATAAGGACAGTGAAAATAGCCTCCTCTTTAGAGGAGAGGACACAGTATGAGTCATTCATAGGGTTGTATTAGGACCTATTTCACACTGAGTCATTCATAGGGTTGTAGTAGGACCTACAACTGAGGCCTGTATAGATATGTTCCAGCAGCCTCGCTGAAACAGAAGGCCCTTAAAGTTTCCCCAGTGCCTTTTAGGACCCATTCTCCAAAAAAAAGGTAATGATTAAAAGGGCCCTTGACTTGTGACTCCCTGTCATTGTCTCCACCTGGCATCCTTCATGTTTTAATGTACCTTTACTCTGTTCTCTGTCTCCTTCTGTCGGTCTGTTGATCCCCCCCAAACTGTAGAAAAGGAAAGCGCTGAGAATGGTACAGGGAACCTGTATGAGGGTTAGTGGAACTGTATGAAGCAGTGAAGTACACTTAGTAGAACTGTATGTAGAGAAAAACGTGGGAAAAATACTTTTTAAAAAGGCATTTATGAGAATATTAAGCTAAGCATAACTGTGCGTGACAATGTAGTATCATTCCATATTGCTGTTGCATGAAGATGGAAAAGCAGTGACAGTCACTGGGGAATGAGCCGGGGATTCGGTACTCCTGAGATGATATAAAGATCTCATTGGCATCGCGCAGAGGTGTGCCTTAAAAAGTCATTGGAGACAGAACACGTGTAGCTCAGTCCTGGAGACCGAATGCGTGCGGCTCAGTGCTGGAGACCGAATGCGTGCGGCTCAGTGCTGGAGACCGAATGCGTGCGGCTCAGTGCTGGAGACCGAATGCGTGTGGCTCAGTCCTGGAGACCGAACACGTGTAGCTCAGTCCTGGAGACCGAATGCGTGTGGCTCAGTCCTGGAGACCAAATGCGTGTGGCTCAGTGCTGGAGACCGAACACGTGTAGCTCAGTCCTGGAGACCGAATGCGTGCGGCTCAGTGCTGGAGACCGAACGCGTGCGGCTCAGTGCTGGAGACCGAACGCGTGTGGCTCAGTGCTGGAGACCGAACGCGTGTGGCTCAGTGCTGGAGACCGAATGCGTGTGGCTCAGTGCTGGAGACCGAATGCGTGCGGCTCAGTGCTGGAGACCGAACGTGTGTGGCTCAGTGCTGGAGCGGAGGGCTGTGCGACTCAGTGCTAGAGACCGAACACGTGCAGCTCAGTGCTGGAGACCAAACGTGTGCGGCTCAGTGCTGGAGCAGAGGGCTGTGCGGCTCAGTGCTGGAGACCAAACGTGTGCGGCTCAGTGCTGGAGCGGAGGGCTGTGCGGCTGGCTCTTCTCAGAGCTGCTAATTAAGAGGCTAATTGAAGTGAGAGGATGGTGCCTGGGGACCCGGAGCGCCAGAGCCCTGGAGCTGTCGGCCTGAGATCTGCCGCTTCCTATATCCAGCTGAATACCTTCCTCCCCTCTCAGAACAGGGACGTGTGTGCGCGTGTGTGCGCGTGTGTGTGCGCGTGTGTGTGCGCGTGTGAGTGCGTGTGTGTGTGCGTGAGTGCATGTGCGCGTGTGTGTGTATGTGTGCACGTGTGTGTGTGTGCGCGTGTGTGTGTGCGCGCACGTGCATTTGCATGCTAGATGGTGTATGTAAATGTTTGATAGAGAGGTTGTGCATGGGTTAGTGTGCTTCACTACTGAGTGAATGAGCCGTGAGGGACGGGTTCTGTGCATGTGAAAATTTGGGCCTTTCTCTTTTCTTCTCCTCTTCCGGATTATGTTTAATCATGAGGAAATTTAGCCCATATACAAAACAAAACCAGAAGGTTATAGGATTGTGACTAGCCTTTCTGTTAACTCCTGAATAAAATGGAATAAGATATGTAATGTAAACCAGTTTTTCACTGCATATTAATTTCAGGTAGTGTATATATTTTCACACATCATACACACCTCTGTCCACTGGCACAGTTCTGCACGTAAAATTGATCATAATTTATAGAGGTATATACAGTTTCTTGCCTTTTTTATTTGAAATAACACCATAATTGTATGAAATTCGAAAACAGAATATATAATATTATTAATCATATTGTATTGGAATTCTGAGTTTCTTCCTTTTAACAAAGGCCTTAATAAATGTTGTGTCATTGCCAAATTTGAAGTTCATGCAGCGCTTTGTGATGTGAGCTGACAGCTTGTTTACAGCATGGATGTCTAATGGAGAGTGGGTGCCCTGCCTCCCCGCTGTGTGAGTGGGAGAGGGGTGCTTTTCATCGCTCTGCGTTTAAAGCAGCGCAGGATCAAATGAGGAGATGGCTTTCCCTGTCTCGTTTAAGGGCAGCCCAGCAGGTGACCTGAGAGGCGTGCTTGAGCCTGCGCTCCTCTTCTGCTGTGTCTCTCTGTGGTTTGCTGGTGACACGCGTCGCACCTGCTGCACGTATCAAATCTTGCCCCTTAAGCTTTGCCTGCGAAATTTGATTACACTTTCATTGTTTCGCCTTTTTTTCTCAAAACTCGAATGAAATTATGAGGAATGTTGAGATTGGCAGACCACACTCCTCTGGGGCTGAGAACATCACATCGTTTGCATAAAAACTGTCAGATTAACGTTGATGGAACATTTCATTTTTTATTATTCTGCCTCATTGTGAGTGGGTATGAGATGTGGCTTTTTATTGGGGAGGCTAGCAGCCTGATTTGGAGAAGGGGTCGTAGAGGAGATGTGTGTGTTGTTTGTGTCTAGAGCTCGAGTTTGAGGTTAGGGTTTTGAAGGGGTCGTAGAGGAGATGTGTGTGTGGTGTGTGTCTAGAGCTCGAGTTTGAGGTTAGGGGTTTGAATGAGAGGGCCGCAGCCTTGACCGAGCACCACTCAAAACCTTCACTCAAATTCGCTCAAACCACCATGGCCACCCTCAGTGCACAAAATCAAGCCTCGGTTCTGTGCAGTGATGGGGGAGTGCGGTTTCATTGAACCAGCAATGGGAGGAGCTACTTTATAGCATCAATGACTCAGTGATTTCGACCACTGGCCACAGTAAACCAATCAAAAATGTCCCTCTCCCCAAAGTAAGACAGGACAGTGATTAACAGCCGAGTATAGCTCCACCCTAACTGGGGTCAGAAAATCTATTTCCTAGCCATTACTAGTTGTTTTCTGGTTTTTATTTTTTCAAATAAGACATTCTTTGTGCTCATTTGAAAATGTTACTTAACTTTAAAATACCCCATCACAGAATTGCATTTTGAAATGACTCAGTAATTTTATGTGAAAATGTGTATCCTGAATAGGGTAATTAAGCAAGGACTGTCAAATCACCTGTTATGTCTCACATCTCTGACAGGACTGTGCACAGGAAAACAGGAGTTTGTGTGTTCCGCTCTGTTCATCGTTAAAAGCCTTAATTAGCATACATCATACAGTGATAAGAGCTTGAATTTGGATTTGTTGTGGATGGGGTCTGGGGGGATTGGCAGTGAATGGTTTGACTGACAGCGCTGTTACAGACAGCTCCTTTCAGACAACATTGTCTCATTCTCATTTCACATCACAGAAAAGTATGAAAGCGCGAACAGTTGTTTCCAACAGAAGAGCAACACATTTTGAAAAAAAGTCTGTTTATTTTGGTAAAACTCATCAGGAAGTGACTATCTGATTTTCTTCAAACGTTTCTCATCTCCTAAGCCCAGATACCCAGGGTTTTTTTTTGTGTGATTCTTTTCCTAATCACAGATTCTGATAATTTTACACATTGTCTTTGGCGTCTCTTGAGTAATACAAATTGACTTAAAACTGAGCAGTGCAATCTTCTTAATCCTAATGAATATGCGAATAATATTGAATTGCTCTGAATAATAAGGCCTTTTCAGAATTGCACAGTTCAGTACCCTGAAAGGGATTTCCATAAAAAGGCACAGCGCAGTGACAGATCGGGAACGTCCTGCTGTAATGCAAATGCAATTAAAGCTTCATTCAGCGACCCTGGCCGGCTCGGGTGCCAGACGCCCCGCACTTCTCTGCGCCTCTCATGGACTTCCATTGTGGTGTCCGCCCAGAGCAGTCGCCGATTGTTACTTTGGATTTCCATATTGAATTCAGTGTACCACGGCCCTGCCCTGCGAGCAAATACAGACAAACACACGTGCTCAAATCTAGCCCATTGTAGGGTGGAGAGGGTTTTGAGACGCACACGCAGCATAAAGGAAATGGAGTCAGTAGGGGAGGATTGAGGGGGAGAAGGCATTGGCTGAAGGCAGCTTGGGCTTTGTGGCATTGCCCCCTCCTTCCCAGCATTCCTTGCTGTTGGCACCCTCTTTTCACATGACCCAGAGGGAGCGGCAGCCTGTTGTTCGGGGTGCTGGAGATGGCGCAGGCTGACCACATGGTCTGGCACGTGGCTGGTGGAAGGCGACGGTCAGTCAGACTCACGCTCAGTCACACGCTCCTGCTCCCCCTGGCACAGTGGCTGCAGTGGCACCGTCCCTTCCTCCTCTGCTGGGAGGGGCACACTGCTCCCCCCATGCCCCCCGCACGTCGACCTTACAGTCTGATGATCAGCTAAAACGGCTGTAGCCGGTCTCAGGGCGATTGTGTGCACGAGGTCTGGAGAAATTAGTTTAACGCCTGCCCCGTGTGTGACTCCCCCTTGCCAGGCCCACACACCAAAATGTGTTTTTTTTTTTTTTTTTTTTTTTTTTTTGAAAAGGCTCTACTGAGCTCCTTCATTACTGTGAGATTGTGTTTCTGTGCTCTTTCATCTCCCCAGTCATAACTACCCTGGTAGATGGAGAGAGAGCAGTGCATTCACACCCGCCCCCAATGCTAATCTCCCCCTCCCCCAGTACCCTTTTGCTCTCTGCATAGAGCTGGGCCCAATCTGCCTGATCAAAAAGGGTGTTGAAGCGCATCATGTGCTATAATGTATACAGCAGTGGGAGTAGTAGTGTTTGAGGTTCAGCTCACCTTCTACTTGCTTGCTTGATGCAGGAATAAGAGCAAACTACAGTATGACTGCAGTGCACACAATCAGCTTTCTCCACAGATTTGCTTTTACCGCCAAGTGCTTTGTTCTGTGTGGTCTCTGGGTGGCAGAAATAAGGGTTTCTGTCCAAACAATTTCTTAGCATTGATCAGGATTAGTCTTTTAATAGCTTCATTAACAACTCTGTTACATATGGGTACATATACATGCTAATGCATACTCAGGGACACACACATGCACACGTCTACATGCTTCAGCACACTCATAGCATGAAGACATTTTTCATTTTCCATTTGCATTCTTAGAGCTAGCCTATAGGGGGCAGTGTCTTCTCACGGTCTCTGAGAGTGTGGAGCCGGAGCGGGGCAGCCATGCAGCGATGTGTGGAAAGGTCCGTTTGGCAGGCCATGCAGAGAGCTGGATAAGCCGACCACAGCATAGCATGCAATGGTAGGGGCGGGGGGCAGTGGTCTGCTATGCTAGCAGAGCACCAGTGCCTTCTCTACACCTCTAGAGACATGCAGACAGAGCTTGAGGGTATTAGCATCGGTCATCAAAGCGCTTTCTGTAGCCTCTGCACCAGACGCTTTGAGATGAGTCTGCACTTTTTGGCCCTGTTCAGTGGAGCTGTAAATGTGCCCGTCCTCTGACCTGCTCTGAAAAACCAGCATGCGGGTCACGCATGCATCTATGGCAGCAAAGCTTCTCCCCCCGGGCCTGAGAAGCATTTTGCATTTACATGTTAGCACAGGACCAGAGTAACGTGCACTGCTTCCTTTTTTGCAGTCCATTTGTATGGCTGGATTTTACCTTTCGGTCTAATTTGGCATTTTTCTTAAGCATCTTGATCAAGGGTACCATGGCAGTGCCTTGTAGTGCCTGTTCCAGTGCTGTGGCCTGTTGCTTCAGTCTGTTTCCGCCGGCGCAGAAATATGGGCACGATCTCCAGATCAGATGCAACGGCACACGGAGTGCTGCCAGAGAGAGAAAGGCTAAGTGTGTGGGCTGCGTTCCCCCCCAGTCCCCCCGCCAACACCAATCGCAGATATCACTACCCTGGCTTGTGTTCTCGCCGGAGGTCAGTGAAACCTCCACTTTCAAACAAGGGGTTACACAGAGGAAGCAGAGAGCAGTAATATATAACACAGACCCTCAGGGCCCTCTGGGCAATAAACAACATTGTTCAATACAGAAATGTATTGGAAATTACCACTGATGACATAAGCCCAGAGGGCTGTTCCTTGGGTCTGTTTTTCATTCAGGACCCAGTAAAAAGATGTAATTTATTTTACGATTACATTAAATATACATGAGTGAAAAGTCTCCTGCACGCTGAATTGCTCCACGGATGCCAGGAGAAGGGGAGGCTGCCCTTTGTCTTCACACATCTCCCCCTCAAGTTGAATTGAAGGTATATATGTGTATTTTATGTGTGTGTTTACTGCTGCCATAGGATAACTGGTATTGTGGTGCTGGGTGGTGTTCTGCAGGGCCTAATTCACGGATCCACAACATTTCTGTTAAACCAAAGAGATTTATGCAGTTACTGAAAGAGAGAGAGAGATAGGGGGGAAAAAAGAGAACCCGGTTTTAGAAGCTGTTATCTGTGGGATGACAGGATATAACGTTGAAAGATAAGGTGTTGCTGTCTCTTGAAGCACGGTAGCCAGTGTCACTGACAGAACGCAGGTCGAGCTGAAAGCTATGAACTGATGACAGTTGAGAAGCTTCAATTTGACTAGCCCTCACTGTTAGAACACTTTATGTGGGGCTGCTGACAGATCTGTATAAAGGTGCTTGCTTCAGCCTGAAGAGCTAAAAATATTACACCAGTTGCCCATTATAAATTTGTACTGATAAGGTGAAAGCTTTAATTTTGTCCTGCACACATCTTAAAGCATTGTCTTAGTTTTTATTTATTTTAGAGCAGACTTTTTTTAACCATTCAGACCTCCTTCGTTCCTGGGTATTCGCGTTTGTTGGATGTCTTCCACCATTTCACACACAGCTTCCTGGGGCATAGGATGGCCATGTGTTTTACCCCCCGGGAAAAGGGCCTCTAATTGATTCATCAATATAATGGTTTTCCCCTGCTTTGGCCTGAATTAATCTGTCATCTATCCCTGAGATTGTCGGAGTGAAGATTGAAGCGTTTCTGGCAGATGACAGACAAGCTAGGCCATTTCTTTTGTGTTATTACTTTTCCTCAACTCACACAGCAGAACGGTGAAAGAAGGCTTCCATACAGAGAAATGCTCCTGACAAGGAAACATCTGGACAACAAAAATCCCAGCAATCGTACATATGTCCACGGGGATGTTGCGATATTCCCAGCCTCTAGAATGAATGCAAAGGCATGGGGGAAGACGGGTTCACCGATTATTCTGCGCCCACAACACAAAAAGGCAGGGAAGGTTTGCTGTATATCTGCAGGGGGTGGACAAATGAAAAGGAACACCTAGCATTGCATGAATATCAAGTAACCAAGAAGAAAGATTGTCAACCTGCACCTTCAGAATAGCTTCAGTCTTTCTTGGAATACTGCCATACAAGTTCCAGTGTGTGTTGTAGTGGGATTTTGGATCTGTCCTGAAGAAGTGCCTCTGGTTCTTGAGGAAGGAAGCAGGTGGAACCTGGTGCCTCAGAACTTCCCAAAAAGGTTCAGTCATATTTAGATCTGGCTATTTTGAAGGTCATGGAAGGCATTTGACTTAATTCTGGTGTACATGAAAGTACTCTTGAATTTGCTTTGCAGTGTGCCTGGTCTTGTTATGGAATACAGAGGTATCATGAGAGAACAGTACCTTTTAAAATGGCCCAACAATGCACCTTGGCCATCATACAGTATGTTAGTTAGTGTATGTACATACATTTCTAGGATGATGTTGATCAGTACCGTCAGTGAGCAAAAAAAATTAAAAACAGAAATTCAAAGGACCTTTCATATTTACATTCATGAAACGTGTGCCTTTGTTGGCATTGTGAGTTTGGTAAGTGGAAGCAGCCGGCCATTCCTGGAAGGATGTGTGGCGTTGCAGTGAAACGCTCAGAGGGCTGTCTGCTGCAGGAGACCAGTCTGCACACATCAGGACCCTGCTGCAGTCTGCACACATCAGGACCCTGCTGCAACCCCAGCGCTGCCGAGTGGCAATAACGCAAGCAGACCTGACAATCACGCCAAAATAAATGAGTTGAGGGGTTTAAACAAGTGCACTGGGGTTTCAGAAGTCTTTTATCACTCATTTAAAAAGCTGGAAAGAAAACAATATTTATTACTTTTGGAGATAAGGGACTCCAAGGCACCAGTGGTGTATGCTGCAGCAGTAAGGAGGGGGGAGGGAATTTCACCTTAATGAGATCTAATTTTTGGTGCCAACAGGATCTGTGGAGGAGCGTCCTGTAGTTTTATGAGGCTGCTTTGCAATGAGATGTAATTTAATTTGTGTAGAACGGAAGGTAATAATGTGTCTGTGTGCCATTAATGACGGAAGCTTGGGGGGTCGGTCGAAGGCAGTGTGCTCGTCTCTCCCGCGGGTGGACACGGCCGCAGGCGTGACCCGAGGTTATGGACCTGCGGCTGGGCCCCTGTCCTCACGGTGGAACCACTTAACCATGGCGCTGTTGTGCGATTTGGAGCAGGCCATGGGGGGGAGGGGGGGACGGGAAGACCCTCTCTCATTGAGGTGGGCTCTCTCTTATATAGGTGGCTGGGGGGACACAGGGTGGGGGTAACCCTCTCTCCTTGAGGTAGGCACAGGGGGGCGACCCTCTCTCATTGAGGTAGGCACAGGGGGGCGACCCTCTCTCATATAGGCGGCCAGGGGGCCGACCCTCTCTCATTGAGGTGGGAATGGGGGACCCTCTCTTATATAGGTGGCTGGGGGGGGTGGAGGGGGGGACACAGGGTGGGGGTAACCCTCTCTCCTTGAGGTAGGCACAGGGGGGCGACCCTCTCTCCTTGAGGTAGGCACAGGGGGGCGACCCTCTCTCATTGAGGTAGGCACAGGGGGGCGACCCTCTCTCATATAGGCGGCCAGGGGGCCGACCCTCTCTCATTGAGGCGGGCATCGGGTGGTGTGACCCTCTCTCATTAAGACGGGCATGGGGGGGTGACCCTCGCTCATTGAGGTGGGCACAAAGGGGGCGACCCTCTCTCATTGAGACGGGCATGGGGGTGACCCTCGCTCATTGAGGTGGGCACAAAGGGGGCAATCCTCTCTTATTGAGGTGGGCACAAAGGGGGCTACCCTCTCTCATTGAGGTGGGCACAGGGAAGGCTACTCTCTCTCATTGAGCTGGGCATGGGGGAGGCTATTCTTTCTCATTGAGGTGGGCATGGGGGTGACCCTCTCTCATTGAGGTGGGCACGGGGAAGGCTACTCTCTCTCATTGAGCTGGGCATGGGGGAGGCTATTCTTTCTCATTGAGGTGGGCGGGGGGGGGGGTGACCCTCTCTCATTGAGGTGGGCACGGGGAAGGCTACTCTCTCTCATTGAGGTGAGCATGGGGAGGCTATTCTTTCTCATTGAGGTGGGCACGGGGGGTGACCCTCTCTCATTGAGGTGGGCACGGGGAAGGCTACTCTCTCTCATTGAGCTGGGCATGGGGAGGCTATTCTTTCTCATTGAGGTGGGCACGGGGGGGGTGACTCTCTCTCATTGAGGTGGGCACGGGGAAGTGCCCTCGCTCATTGAGGTGGGCATGGGGGGCAATCCTCTCTTATTGAGGTGGGCACAAAGGGGGCTGACCCTCTCTCATTGAGGTGGGCACAGGGGGCTACCCTCTCTCATGAGGTGAGCATGGGGGTGACCCTCTCTCATTGAGCCTTCCTGGGTCAGTGGGGGGAGGGTGAATTGCATTCACTCAGCTTCCAGGAAGAGATGAGCAGGTGAGGCTATTTTACTCATTGAGGTGGGCTCACTCTACCCATATTGATGCTCCCTGCACCAGTGTTGGCAGTCACCAGCGAGGTCTTCGGGGAGCAGTTTCCTTTAAATGACAAAGGGCAGATCAGACCCCCTCCCCAGTTCATGTAACCCAAGTAACCACAGTCCGTCACTGCTGCAAGCCAACCACTCTCCTGTAGGCCAATTTTCAGTCTAATGTCAACAACAAAAACATTGATTTCATTACACAAGTAGGCAGAGCCATTACATGCCAAGATTCATTTGTAAGTAAATAAATAGGTTTTATTTATTATTGTGTATTACCATTGAGAAGTGGCTTTTAAATGCTTAACTACTTTTTGAGACCATACTTGTACTGCAATTCTCCAGAAAATGTCTTTGCAGACATTTTTTCCATCGGTGTGGTCCCTGGGAAAAAATAAAAATAGTCAGTTGCTAGGATGCAGCTCCACACATAACCGTGGTCCTGAGGAAGGAACGCTGAAGGAAAAATGACTTAATAAATGAAATGGCACTTACTGACGCGGTCTCTTACAAAGAAATCGTGCAGAAATCATTCTTTCAGATGCAACAAAACTGAATGATGAAGATTCCCTAAATCACACCAATGATTCTTAAAACCTGTTTATTCAGGTCTTCAGCATAGACAGTATGGCACACACTGAACTGAATCTTCAGCATAGACAGTATGGCACACACTGAACTGAATCTTCAGCATAGACAGTATGGCACACACTGAACTGAATCTTCAGCATAGACAGTGTGGCACACACTGAACTGAATCTTCAGCATAGACAGTGTGGCACACACTGAACTGAATCTTCAGCATAGACAGTATGGCACACACTGAACTGAATCTTCAGCATAGACAGTGTGGCACACACTGAACTGAATCTTCAGCATAGACAGTGTGGCACACACTTAACTGAATCTTCAGCGTAGACAGTATGGCACAAACTGAACTGAATCTTCAGCATAGACAGTGTGGCACACACTGAACTGAATCTTCAGCATAGACAGTATGGCACACACTGAACTGAATCTTCAGCATAGACAGTATGGCACACACTGAAGTGAAACTTCAGAATAGGCAGTGTGGCACACACTGAAGTGAATCTTCAGCATAGGCAGTATGGCACACACTGAAGTGAATCTTCAGCATAGGCAGTATGGCACACACTGAAGTGAATCTTCAGCATAGACAGTATGGCACACACTGAACTGAATCTTCAGTTCCCCGTGCTTTGAGAGACCACGCCAGTGTGATTGCTCAGCAGATTGGTATTCATCTTTCATAGCCCAGCACATTGCGAACCCCAGGGTTTATTTCAAAGGCCGGCCCAGGAGCGCGCCCCTCAGTCGCCCCATATCGATCCCGTAACCAGGCTATTACTACGTCTGCAAAATCTGAGCTGCCATGCCGTTCTGTTGACCGTTATTTTTATAGTGTTGAAGAAGGGGGGGGGCGTGGAGGGGAGGCAGTGACCTTCATCCACCTGA
This sequence comes from Albula goreensis, assembly GCA_022829145.1. Taxonomy (NCBI): domain Eukaryota; kingdom Metazoa; phylum Chordata; class Actinopteri; order Albuliformes; family Albulidae; genus Albula; species Albula goreensis. The sequence goes on along the minus strand of CM040750.1, from coordinate 2,064,548 downwards.
GATTCTTCATCATAGTTGAGAACCACCATGAGGTTATGTTGATCACTCTGCAACGGCAGACCTAAGTCGTTATTGATCCTCCCCTATCCTCTGACCTGCCTTACACAGAGTAAATAAGCTTTTACATAATTATTCATCAAGCAGCATCCCAAAAATCTGCCATGCCCCACTGCCACCCCCCCACCTTGGCCCGCCCATTTGTTTGGCTCTTGCTCTACACTGCGCCCTCCCCCTCACTTTGGCCCCTCCCCGTTTGTTTGGCTCTTGCCCCCCACTGCCCCCTCCTCCCTGCCCTTAGCCCCCACCCCCCTCACCTTGGCCCGCCCATCTGTTTGGCTCTTGCTCTACACTGCCCCCCCTCACTTTGACCCCCCCCACCCCCTTTGTTTGGCTCTTGCCCCCACTGCCCCCTCCTCCCTGCCCTTAGCCCCCACCCCCCTCACCTTGGCCCGCCCATCTGTTTGGCTCTTGCTCTACACTGCCCCCCCCTCACTTTGACCCCCCCCTCCACCCCCTTTGTTTGGCTCTTGCCCCCCACTGCCCCCTCCTCCCTGCCCTTAGCCCCCACCCCCTCACCTTGGCCCCCTCTTTTGTTTGGCTCTTGCTCTACACTGCCCCCCCTCACTTTGACCCCCCTTTGTTTGGCTCTTGCCCCCACTGCCCCCTCCTCCCTGCCCTTAGCCCCCACCCCCTCACCTTGGCCCCCTCTTTTGTTTGGCTCTTGCTCTACACTGCCCCCTCACTTTGACCCCCCTTTGTTTGGCTCTTGCCCCCACTGCCCCCTCCTCCCTGCCCTTAGCCCCCACCCCCCTCACCTTGGCCCCCTCTTTTGTTTGGCTCTTGCTGGCACAGGAGATTGATTGCAGCCTTGGTCCAGGAGTTCACCCGCCTTTGAAAGTTAACAGTTGTTAATGAGTTTAGCCCCCGGAGCAAACGATTTTATCTTGTTCAGTAACCAGCTCTAATTAGCTTCAAACACTTGGGCAGTGGCGGTGCGACGACATCTCCGAGCCCCTGTGTGGAGGAAAATGTGCGTCTCCCGCTCGTTAGTTCGTCCAGACCAGGTGACTGTGGGGGTGGGGTCTTGATTGCAGCCGTAAATTTGCATATGATTGGAACAGCAGGGGTTGGGCGATGAACCCTTGTGCATTTCATGCCATGGCCACAGGGAAGGTGTACAATTACATAGACATGACAGATTTAACACCATTCAGTGGTATGTATTGCATTCATTGCTATCTCTCTTCAGTAAGACACAGCCCCATCTTGGATTTTTACAGAGTAAGTTGTCTGAAAATACAAATTTTAAAAGGTACCAGTGCCTAGTCTGCCTCTGCAACCTGTACACACACTTTACCAGTTACTACTTTAATATATCTAAACTAACTGGAGGCAAGCAGTCAATTTTAAGTTTTCTAACAAAGTCATCAGTTTTTGACAAGACACCATGGAAAGGGATATTTGGCTGTTATAGGGCTAAATTGCTTTTTTTTTATTCACAAAAAGCAAAAAAACAGTCATTAAGTGTGTTAAGGCTCAAGGTTTTCTCCAGTGTCCCCTATGCTTTCCTCTGATTGGGCCATTGTGAAGGGGGTGGCGGGGTGTATAGCCAGGTTTGGGAAGAGTGTGTGTGTGTGTGTGTGTGTGTGTGTGTGTGTGTGTGTGTGTGTGTGTGTGTGTGTGTGTGTGTGTGTGTGTTGGGCCGTTGTGGAGGGGGTGGCAGGGTGTATAGCCAGGTTTGGGAAGATCGCCTTCTGATCATGCCTTGTGCCCCCCTGTGTTTTGCAAGTCATCTCCTTGTTTTGTGTGAGGGGCCACTTTCTGACAGCACTGCGCCTCGAAGATCCAAGTGAAACATCAGTGGTGTTTGTGGAAGTGTGTTCTCTTGTCAGGATTCTGTGGAAGATTTTCATTGGTCACACGCTGTGTGTGTTTACTTATTATCTGTGCTGCGAGATTGCTGGAAGCGCTGTTGAATCCGATGAATGAAATGCCTCTTAATTTATTTAATCTCCAGTCTGAGTGCGTAACCATTGTGGCTGCCATCACTTTGCTTAAAAACAATAGAATATCTGTATAGTGCCCTGAAATAAACTTATTTTGAGAACCAACAAAATTGTTCACTGTTTTTGCCAACCAACCAATAAACGAGCAGTACGTTTTTTTTTTAATTACAGAATCTATATTTTACATTTGTTGTGCACAAAAACTTTAAAGGTTTTCATTTTGGTACCCAAAAGGATTATACCATAAGCAGTGGGTCAAACTCGATTAGAATGTTAAAAGAAACACTCACTTAATGGCTTGCAAGGAAGACCAACACAAATTACCCAACACAAGATACTTTTACTCGCATTTGGCATCCATGGCTGTGAATTGCAGGCCAGTGAGTGCTGTACTGTATCAGTGTATGTATTGTGATATTATTTTTTAAACCGGAAGTCCTGGATCGTGAAGGGGGAGGCAGTATCCTCACGCACAGTGACTGGTGTGTGGAGAGATGGTGTGTGCAGGGTGTCTAAGGTTTCTGTCCATTACTCTGTGCTGTGTGAGCATGCTCGCTTCTGCTTTGTTATTGAATGTGACTCTGTGTGTGTGTGTAACAGCTTGCGTATGGTGGCGTTTCCATCACTGATTGCTATCGGCTGCCACTCAGCCTGATTGAACAAGTGGGTTTGTGTGTCATACCAAAAAAGCATGTGTGTGTGTGTGTCCGTGAGTATGAGCGAGAAAGTCAGTCAGTGTGTATGTCAGTATGTGAGAATGTACCTGTGTGTCTGAAAGTGGGATAGTGTTTATGAGCGCATGAGTGTGTTTTTATAAGCACATGGGGGGAGTGTGTGTGTGATCATGTGTGTGTACGTGAGAACATGAGAGCATGTTTATGAGGGCGTGTGTGTGTTTGTGTGAGAGAGAGAAAGACAGTGAGTGTGTGTGTGTGTGTGTGTGTGTGTGTGTGTGTGTGTGTGTGTGAGAGAGAGAGAGTGTGAGAGAGAGAGTGTGAGAGTGTGTGAGAGAGAGTGTGAGAGTGTGTGAGAGAGAGAGACAGTGAGGGTGTGTGTGTGTTTGTGTGAGAGAGACAGTGTGTGTGTGTGAGAGAGAGAGAGAGAGAGAGACAGTGAGTGTGTGTGGGTGTTTGTGTGTGAGAGAGAGAGACAGTGTGTGAGTGTGTGTGTGTGAGAGAGAGAGAGAGACAGTGAGTGTGTGTGGGTGTTTGTGTGTGTGAGAGAGACAGTGTGTGAGTGTGTGTGTGTGTGTTTTTGTGAGAGAGAGAGAGAGACCGTGTCTGAGTGTGTGTATGTGTGTGAGTTACAGAGTGTGAGTGTGTCTGTTTGGGTCGCCTCTGTCTTTCAATGACAGAATCATAAACATGCACTCCATTGGTACAGTGCTGTGCTTCTTCCCTTGACCCTGGTGTATTAGGCACTGTGGTGTTCATGGCAGAGTGGAGAGAGAAGTTCTCCCTTATGTAAGCACAGCAAGGGTTTGACCTCGCTGCCAGCTGAACTGGCTTTATCTTATTATCAGACCAGTGCAGTTGTGTGCCTCAGCTCTAATGAAGGCATTGTGGGAGGAAAGCAGGGCTGACTCTGCCGTGTCAGACAGGGTCACAGTTTCCCTGTGCAAAGCACTTACAAGGTTAAGAGAGATGCAGCTGATTACATTTTCTATTTTAAGTAAAATGCACACAGATACAATTAGCCACAACTTTACTTTTCAGTTTCTTACATATGCACAATATATGCAGCTCTTCTCTATGTATTGAGCTCAAAGGACTGTGCATCTTAAAACATAGTGCACTCACATAAGACTTTGCTATTTTCAGAATTAAAATGACCAGTGACTTTGAAAAAATCAGCTATATACTGTATATTCATGAAAACTGTGAAGTAAATGAAAGTCTCAGCAACACAGCAAGCGGACCATATTCCTGATGTTAAATTTGTCCGTTTTTTTGCAGTAAAATATTTTTTGTTCTTGGCCTTGTTGGTGCTTTCGGTGGCAGACGGACGTCTGGTGACAAAATCGCAAGCGAGAAAAGGCAGAAAACTCACCATGGCACAGTGGGTGCGCAAACACTTCTGTCGAGCGTGCTAGCTCTGCTGTCGTCCCCTCTGTTTGGTGCTGAAACAGGAGAGGCTTTTGCTTTAAGCAGCACAGAAACCAAAACAAGAACCCAGAACAAAGAAAAAAAAATGGCATCAATGAGAGAGTAAGACGCGTACAGTTGACTATGGGCCGATAATGAATCGGGATAACCTGATCTGCTAACGAGGTGCTCTGTGTATGGTCTGATGAGTAACACCACGGAACATGTGGAAGCACTCCAGCTGCCACAGCCTCACCGAGTCCCACCTTCACCCAGGCGACCGTATCCCGGGAGTGGGTACTAATGTAATCTCTCTGTGTGCTGAGATCATTGTTTTTCCTTTTTTTAACTCGTATGAGCTGAATCAATCAGCTTGGCTTATAGAGACAGGCGACACATAGCATGCCTGTGATTAGAGTAAACAAAGCAGCAGTACCTGCACACCTATCCAGTGTGGACGTTCCCCCAGCATTCTGCTGTAATTAGAGTGATCCAGGAAAGCAGCCCGTACCAGATCATGGCCCAATAGGATTGCATTCTTATGAATGTTTGTCAGTTTAATAACGCTTCTGCAAGCATTTACATACATTTGAATATCATGTTAATATTTATGAACGTGTCTGGAAATCTGAAGTAAATTGATAACAGCCACCATAAATAAAAGATCTGGAGCAAGCCCAAAGTGACTGAATGTAAATTATGTATGCACAATTCCGAGGTGAACGAAGGTGGAGGAAGAAATGATACTGCCTTGTCAGAAACAAGCTGGATAAACTTTAAAGATGGAAAAAAATGGTGGTTGCAGAGTGGCCTTTGCTGTCTGACAGCGCAGATTGTTTATTCATCATCTTTTGGAAACCAGCTTCGAATTGTCCTGAGGAGAGAGCATTTTCACAAGCCAGGCGCTAACTTGAATGAAGGGAGCTGCTAGCCATGCGATGGCTCCTTCCAGTGATGTGCTGTTTGACCAGGTGTCCGGTCTTAAAGGCGCCTAGCAGAGCAGATGACCCTCTTTCAGAGATGATGTTATTTTAAACTGAACGTTTTACAAGTGTGTTCATTAATAATATGTAACTATTATTATTACCACTTTCAAGTGTCTCTTCATGATTTTTGGCACTTAAATATTTTGTTCTGCTTACCAGCTGTGTTGCTGATTGATGAGTACTATTTTCTAAACCGTCTGTGCTGTTGTTTTTGTATTTGAGTGCCTTCACTGGTTATATTGCTATTTTATCTGCTATCCACTGGACCAAATGCAAGTAGAGAAGGAAAGCTCAGGCTGTTGAAAAAGCCCAAAAATACATTTCACATGACAACTCATACAAAACATTCTGCTACAGCAGACCTACAATGCTCATTTCAATTTTTAGCAGTCATTTTAAAGTCTAATGAGTAATCAATATTTTTATTTCTGTAAAAGCATGTATTACTGTGTCCTTACACACATCAGCTATGTTCCACATAAAAACTGAAGCACTGAATATTCCTCTGTTTAATAGTATGTAAGCTCCAGTGTGTGAGTTTTATGGACTGCGATGACTGAATTGTTTGCTTTGAGTGTCCTATTGACCATATTTGAGAGCTTTTTGGACAAACTGAGTTTTATATCTGTGTGTTTGTCTTTCATTGTTGATGTTAAACAAAGGCCACAAATATAACATGCGTAATAAACATCTGTGAAACACAGATGACCGTTTATTACCAAAAGAAGTGTTCTCTGTGCACTTTTGCCCTCAGCTATGTCAGTATAGTTGTTCTAAGTTGACTATGGTGTAAAAAGTTAGTTGCTGGATTTGAAGTCCGCTCATTTTTTTTTCCCTTTCACATTCAACTTGATAAACCATTTGAGGAAAGATTTAAAAAGGTGTCATTTTAAATATCTTTCCTGGAAGAAATCTGGACCTTTCACTGATGCGACCCACCTGTGTAACTAAGGGCTCCAGGCTGTAACTAAGGGCTCCGGGCTGCTGAGGTTCTGTTTGGTTTGATGTGTAGTGAGCGGTGTCAGAATGAACCTGAGCTACTCACTCGCTTCCCCTAGAAACCTTTTCTCTAATGTGTGTTGCAGTCACATGGCAAAACACATGCACATAAACCCTTTTTGCTTCACTGTCGATCCCACGGACACCTGTGTGAATGGAATCGTATTGATAATTCCCTCTGCGTTCACCCTGGGACGCCATTGGCCTTGTCACATTTTGGAATGTTTGGCTGTGGAGAACGGTCTCTGCCTGAGCCGAGGTGTGGTGCGGAAGGCAGAGGTAGTATGACCAGCGAGAAGAGGGAGCACCGAGGCCACATTTAGTTGTAGCCAAATTAGTGCAAATCTAAACACGCTGCCAGATCACAGAAGCATTGTGACCAGTTGGGTCCTCTGAATCGCTTGTTTTGTTCTCCTCACTCACCATGTCACAGCAGGGGATTCCCCTTTAACCCTTTGAGTTCACAGCTTCTTCCTGCGATTAGCCTTGTGTGTATCGTGAACGCTTAATGCTGGGAACAGTAACCAGTTGCTTCACTTGTTTGTGGGTTACGACTTGAGCTTGCTGAATCAGCACATGGCCTCTCAGCCTGCCTCCTGGAAGTGTGCAGTTTTCCCTGTTTCAGGAGAGGGGTGGGAACATAGCACAGCGTTATCATGACCATATATGACAGCGTTCAGCAGCATGTTAGGCCTCATGGAAGGAAGCTCTCTGAAGAACTTATCATGGTCAAGAGGGTCTTAAAAGCAAAGCCTCAAATAAAGAGACACCAAAAACATTTTCTTCCCTCCTGCAATATAAACAATGGACATGATTAAGCAGGAACTTTTGGTTAAGCTTGTTTATCAGAGACTACAATGTTATGCAAAGTCACTTGAGTTTTGACCGGGTGAGCAAGTTTGTCTACTTGATGACAACCAGACTCACAAACGTAGACACACTTACACAAACATGAGCTCACGCACAAAAAACACCCACAAATGTTTATTTTATTACAAAAACCAACATATTCATTTTTTTACTACCTTTATTTAACTGTATAGGTCGACAGTGAACATAATTTAATCAGGGCATTGTACGGTTTCACTGTAAACCCTTCACTCCACAACTCAGCAATGGACCTGTATGCCCTCTGCCACCAGCTCAGAGTGATTGAGAAGTGTTTTAGTGCTAACCTGGCAATGTCATTCGTGTAATGGGAGTAGCAGATACTGAGGTTTTTTTTTTTTTCTCCTTGGTTTCTTCCCTTTATTGTACTTTCCCAAGCCCTGCCCCAGGGAAGGGGGAAAGGGGAACCCGGCCTCAGTAGCTTCCCTTCAGAGTCTGGATAAACCACTCTGCCTTACTGCCCCCACAGTATAATTTCATACTGGGTTCATTTTTTAATAGTCCTGATGTCTTTCATCAAGGGATTGGGTAAAACGGGGACCACGACTAATGATTGAGGTCAAACGCAGTAGCAGTAAGTAGCAGCCACTGGAAAAAAAAAAAAAAAAAAAAAAGTGCTCATTTAATAGGCGGCTGACTCCCATCGCTTGTCAGGGTACGATGAAGGATTTATTAGGCCTTGATTATGTAAAAGCCATCCACATATGGTGATTTAATTCAGTATAACTTAAAACCCCATCACTTCCACCCATAGAGCTCAAGAGGCCTGCCTTAAGATAATCACATATTAGCTCAGTCTGTGGTGGCCAGTGGCTTCAGGCCATTTATTTTAGAGTTGTTTTCCTTGGAAGAGGCTGGGAGGTGAAACGGTAATCCTTCACACCTGTTGTGCAAATGAATTTCAGTCTATCTGTTGATAGTGGAGTCTAGTTTGGGTGGCCTTTGCGAGATGGAGCAGAAGTGGCTGAAAGTGTGGTGGGGAAGGGTAGGCCCAGCTGTGCTGTGCAAGCATTCAGGAGCCTGACACTCCTGTAAACTTTCTTGCATGCTGACGTTCAGTCTTCTAACAGAACTACCTCCCTTAAAAAAAACAAAAACAAAAACAGAATGGATGCAAAAAACTGCCAGTTGGAGATATATATTTGAACAAGTGACATGGTGTGTTATCTTCAGCTCTGTGGGTTATTTACAGTATCTGCCATTATCAAAGGAAACTGTGTTTACACATTGGCAGTGTGGCGACAAAATCTCTTTGGGCGATAACAGTAGATGGGGAAAGGACACTGTTTGTTTTATCATTGGACTGCTGTCTAAAACATATCAGAGGCAAAGAAATATTTGTGTTTTCCTTAAGCCGAGTGTGTGCGAATCGGACAGGTGCTCCCACGATCCTTTGCTGTGGGAACATCCAGGGCAGACCTGCCTCTTACCTCTACTTTCCCAGACAACCCCCTCCCCCACCCCCTCATGAATATGAATATTCTATTGTGTTATCATTGTCATCATCATAATTATTGTAAATGTTTGCATGGAGTGTTTTATTTTGTTTTAGCTGAGTTGCGGGCAGATGGCTGCCGTTGCTAATCTCTGAAATCTGCTGTTTACCTGCAGATGCAACAGAGCCGTCGGCCAGCTGCCGTCTCTGTTTGCTCAGTGTCGCCATGCCACCCCCCACCCCCTCCTCCCCATGCAAAAAAACCCTGTTCACCGCACTGAGGATCCTGGTGTCGTGCGGAGAACAGGTTTGCAAACTGGCGACCTGAGCGGTTTCGCCCTATTAGTCATCTGTTTGGTTAGCAGCGACCGTTGTGGGGATTGGGATGGGGGGTGTTTCTGTGGTACGGAGGTAGACTGTTACTCTTTGAGTATTGTTTGCAGAGAGGACAATTCAGCGTGATCACCGCGGTGTTTGGTTTCACACAGACCAAAAAAGTTATTTTGGAAACAGTCAATGCAAGGTGTGTAGTGTATAGTTGATGTGAATCTGTGAACTTTAAGGAGTGTATTGTTAACTTTATTGAAAGTAAAAACATGGTCAGATGGTCAGTGGACTTTTGTTGAATTAAATTACACTTGTAAAGCTGATACTACTCAGAGTTACAGAGAGAGAATCTTTGGAAGTTTTAAAGTGATCAGATTATGGTGTTGACAGTTTAAAATATTCGTATGGCTACTTCAGAAAATGAGGTATTAGAAAGGTAGAAGCTCGCAAGCACTTGAAGGATCAAGAATGGAAGCTGCTTGATATTATTGTATCATAAATCATGATTGGCCTTGTGGAATATGCCATTTTGTTTTTGCAGTGCATTCAAGTTGTTTTGTCCGAAACTTACATGCCTTGACATGTAGCAAACTGGGTCTGTGGAGCTGTGAAATAACCACCTTTTTATGCCATGATATTATGAAAAATGTTGACTGTTGCTATGCATAGTCTGTCACTCCTCATGGAGGAAACAAAGATTGTCATTGAACTGCATAGAACAGAATGCCGGCAGTGTACCACCTGGCTATAGTTACAACCACAGGCTATAGTTACAAACCTAGCTCTAGAAAATAAACAGTAACAAAAGGCATTGGGTTTTGCCTATTCATGGAAGGAATAATGTGCTCCCTCATTAATATCTCAAGCTTTTTATGAGTCATCTGGTGGTGCTAAGTGTCCTGCGCTGATAGGCGGGGCCCCCATCAGAAAGGGGCCAGGAAAAGGGGTGCAGAGGCTCAGGGGTGCACAGTGGCCTCGGCTCTGCCTCCTCAGAACCGCGCACCTCACTGTTACTCATCATGGAGGATGTGGTGTATGGCACAGGGGGCCAGCAGGACCAACACAAAGGTTTCCACAATGTAGGTGTGGATGTGGGGGTTATTGCTGAGGCCTGCCTACCAGAGCTTTGGATGTGTTCCTGTGGGTTACTTAATGATGGGAACAAGCCATTTGCCTTAAATAGGCTCGGAGGAGGACCATGTTGTCTGTAAAAGGGTGCGTGATACAGAGCAAGTCATGCAATATGACGATGAGAAACCCTGACCTATAGCGGCCAGTGGACCACCTGGGGTAGGTTCCAGTACCGCTCACGAGCGGAAAGGGAGACCGCTACAATGCCTCTGCCTTCGTGGCGCAGTTAGTGTAAACATGTCTTTGATTAAGCGGTGGTGGCCCCGGGCCAGGCCTATGCCTGGCAGCGCCGTGGCGTGTGGAGGGCTCGTCGTTCGGTTTCCAGGAGGCTGCAGCTTTCAGGGAGCTTCATCCCAGCTTTGGCCTAGGGCCGGTGTCATTCCTCAACCTCCATTCCCTGGAATCACCGGCACGTCATTTAATAAGCGCTGCCAGCCTGGTGCACTACCACCCACACACGTCAACCTCTCGCAGGGGCTTCACTCCCTCTCCACCCAAGCCGCTTGCTTCTTTTTTCCTGGGGCTCCTCTTAACCTACAAGAGGAGAAGTCTGTGTGCCTTTTGCTCTAGAGGATGTCTGCAAGTGTTTCTCATAAGACTTTCTGACCGCCACTCTCCGAGCCATGAATCGTAAATATTTTCCCTCGCAGAAGAGGTAGGGAGGGGTATCAGGTTTACTGTTGTGTAATGCCGTAACAGTGACAAGCTGCTGTCTCCTTGACATCTACTAGCAAGGGAAGAGCAGCCAGCTTGTTGCAGGCATTAATGAGGATCACTTGTATGGAGGTGAGACTGGTTGTGTTGATGCTTCATGTTTCATTGCTGTGCAGTCCTCACCTTGAACTGCACATACTCAGCGCGTCCTAGCCTAACTCCGTCTCATCACATCAAGGCCTCCATGCTTCCAAGTGCAGCTGGGTTTTATGAGGAATGTAATGTGGTCTGAATTCACATGTTGTTCTGACATTGTGAGCCAGTACCTGAGTAAGTGAACTAGTTTTGAGTTCCCTGTGATCATACTAATGATGTAGCATCACGTGCTTAGCGCTGGACATATGGCCAGATCTTTCATACCTCCCTCAAATAACATGACATTTGCAAACACAGGTTATGTTACCTTTCACCATCCACCGTTGGGAAACAACACCATGACTACGTCTGGATCTGGCATCGTTATGGCAATGGAAATATTTTAATGTGTTATGTTTTAATATGCCACAATGATGGAAATATTTTAATGTGTTTTGAGTAGTGTGAGTCTGTGATTCCTTCATTTCAAATTCACATGATTTAGATTCATGTCGTGCTTTTCGTTTCTTTATTTGGTATGTTTATTTTTCTTTCTCATGTACCCTCTAAGCGCAGTACCATCACAGCTGGGATAGTGATGAGTTACCTGCTTGTTAAGTTGTGAATAAGGCATTTGTGCACAGTTCTCCTCCTGCTTTTCGAGGTCATTAGAACTGCATTTATCATTCCCATGGTGACCCACAGCACACTAGTGGGACGAAACGCAGCTCCTAATTTTGTAGCTGAGGGGAAAACCTGGTTAGAGAAAGGACAGGCTGAGTTTGAGAACCAGCACTGACTGCACTTATCACTTCCTTCACTGAGTGCAGTGATCCTGGTTTCCACTGGCTGTAGCCAGAGTTAGCATCATTTAGCCATGCTCTTCCTCTGTGAGAATAACATGCTGTATGAACTTCTGCTTTGACGAAACATACCCAAGCACCATGCCTGCTTGGTGTTGAGTCTTTTCCTATGACCATGGCTTACTAATGCGTGATCAAATAAAAAGCCATGGCTGTGGACACTTAACAACAGGAAAGCATTTAAAATGGGATTTTCCACAAAACGTAGTCCAGTACGGCTGATCAGCAGCGTGAATCACCACACCTCCCCCCCAGCAAAGCGGTAAATGTACAAAACGCACAAATGAGACCACAGACCGGAGGCACGGCTCTTCCGAGACGTGGAATTCATTCGCTCGTTCATCACTTCTCTCTACCTCACTGCGCCTGCTGGTGGCTTTGCGTTGCGGCATGGTTTTAATTAATGAATTCCGAGCATGCATTTAAACTTCAGCAAATGCGCTTAAGTAACTAATTGCATTACGCTGTCAAGTCCCCACAGATGCTGCAGAGGCAACGTGGGAATGGCTGCATTTAAGGGTGACCTATTGTTATGGAATGCCTGCGAAACCAAAGCCTGCTCTCGCAAATGAAATGTTTTTTAAGTTGAAAAGCAGCGGAATTAAACAAAGAACAGCATGGGACTCTTCTTTGGCCGACTTCAACCCCTGCTCTCCATCTGACACTGCTTTTCAAAATGGTGGCATTCCTCACGCCGCTTCAGCGCTGACTATTCAACAGGGCAGTGCGGGGAACAGCTGAGGAGTCATTATTGGTTAAACAGCTGGTAGATTTTATGCGAGACAAATGGACTGTTGTAAAAAGTGACCATTTATGTATGCAGACTGAAAGGGCTGAATATGTGTAAAGAATAAGAATAATAATTTCACATCATGTTGTGCTCGCTTAGTGGTACCTGTCAGTACATGTAAGGACAGCGTTGGCTGTCATTCTACCACCTAGTCCTTTTAAGGTCCCTGTCATAGTCTGCTGCAGTGTTAGGGTTTGTGTACCATAACGCATTGTTTATTTTTGGTTTTCCTGCTCTGTTAATTGTGTTTCCTTCCTATTTATTTGCGTATGTCCCTGCTGAATCTGTTTTATTGCAACATGTAATCAAAGGTACCAAATTAAGAAGCCGTTCCAGGAGTTTATGAAGTTTACCATTAAAGTTTATTTGGTTCCGCCTCGAAAATGAGCTTTTAAAATTCAACTGGGTTTGAAATTGCTTTGATTGTTTTAAAAACTTTAAAAAACAGCTTTGGGAGCCCTGATGATTAAAGGGAGATTGTAATGAATTATTGAAAGCGATTTCATAGTGTAATGTAATTGGAGATAATATCAAGAGGAACCCCTTCTGTTACTGAAATGTAAGTATCGCTCTAATTAGTTTGGCCTCTTTTACCCTTCCAGTTTTGTTGCTTTCCACAGGTAGTTACATCTTTCTTGTAGCATGAAGTGATTTCCTTTACTGCATTATTTTTTTCGCTATAGAATCAGTCATGGATGAAAAAGTTACAGAATGGGCACTTGGAGTGGTATCTAGGCTTTTGGGCCCCACTTCTAAACAAGCATGTGAGCTTTTTTTCCAAAGAAATTCAGCAGACAACTAATTTCACACAACATTTTTGTGTCATTGACACACAGGTTATTCTTAATTAAAACCGAATCAAGGGTATTTTACTAGACGTATCTGTCGGATTGGGTGTGCCGTGTTGCCTCGGATCTTCTCAGGTTAATGGGTAATTTTAAGATTGTATTTATTTATTTATTTTTAGAGCACAGTTCTCTTAAACCTCACTTAATTCGTTTAATTTGACAACGTCTCCCAGAATTCACAGCATGTTAACCAGTCTCCTGGCTGCACTGTCTGTGTGAAGTATCAAAGAGCCTGTAGTCCTGTGATCAACCCCCTCTTAATTGGGACAGCAATTAGTCTACGGTTTCCCCCTTTTCACCACGACATGCCTATCCTATAATCATTTCTCATATAATGAACTACACATTATTAATGCATAATTTCTCATTTACCATTTTGAGTTGCTTAAAGTGGAATCATGTGTATGTATGAAATGTGTTAAAACACAGTTTCACTTACTACTGTTTGCAGTGACTTCTCCTCAGTATGTGTCTTTTTTCCCTTTGTGGCATATAGAAATAGCTCCTATCTGCAGATAATACACTGTAGCATCACTGATGGCTTTAGGGTGGAGCGCTGCCTTCATTTAATCTGTGACACTCTTAAACAGAATTTCATTTGGTGGTGTGGTTCATTTGATTCAGTTCTTTAAAAATAAATGTGTGAAATTATTCTGCAGCTCAGGTGATGATATTTTTGCATTGCTAGTTTGTGTTTGTTCATGACCTGGACATCATTTGGTTTAGTTTGTCAGAAAGTAATTTCGAAAGAGTAAATTTATCTCATCTGTCCTCAGAAAACGCAGAATGTGTGTGGTGTTTCCCTGGCGCAGTCTCGGGGACCTCAGTGTTACTGCTGCATTAATGTCCTCAATTCATTTAAAACATTTTTTTTTTTGTGTAATGCACATTGCATTCTTTGGTACTGTGAATTTGTGGCTGGGAGTGTGATGATCAAATTAAGGGTATTGTATTACTCCGTATTAAAAAATTAGTGTATGATATTTGATGATAAAATGCTTGTCATATGAAGTTGGATCGGCAGTATGACTATTGCTTCATATTGGATGTATGAAATGATGCTGGTTGCATTTGTATGAATGTGTGGGCATTGCTTTTCCTTTGGCTTTTGGGGATGTTAGGATTTGTTTGTTGATATTACTGCACACTCCCTCTGCCACTCTTGGTACAGTATACATTAGACATAGTATGAGAGTTAGGGAGGAAAGCCTGATCTTAAGATCCAAACAGCGCGTCTAAGATCTGCGTGCTTCATCTTACTGTTTGTCAGGCTACACAGCTGCGCCAGATCCACTGTAAGCCTGATGCAACCCTGGCTGCCGTGGGTGAGATCTCACCCCCTGCACTTCGCCATAATGTTATTCCAAAAAGCCGGCAGAGTTTCCGCATACAATTGGAGACATCCCTCTTTCTGATGCAAGGAGCGAAGTGGGAAATGACAGGTGCCCACTTATGTTCGACACGATAAGATGGCAGCCTACAGGAGGACAGGGGGCAAGGGGGAGAGGGAGAAAAAAGGGAACACACGTCCCTCCTTTGTAATCCGTCGCTCGGAGGCAGCAGTCAGAAATGATTCCGTGGCGCCGCTTTAGTCACCGGTTCCCTTTCTCTTCTTCCTTCTCTTTCCTCCCCTCTCCCCCTCCAGTCTTCCTCCTGCTGGTTCATTACTCCACAGCCAGGCGGAGACCGGCGGCTGCTGCCTCCGTCCGTGAGCCTGTATCTCAGGGCCAGGAGAGTGCTTTCATTAATTCTGTTGCTGGGAGGTGACAGTTTGTTAACAAGGATCACAATTGACAGACACCTCCCGAATCTCAACAGCATTGTAATGATATCGGAGAGGAGTCTGGGGGAAAAATGTTGTTTTGTCAAGTTGACGAAAGGTTTTTTTTTTTTTTTTTTTTTTTTTTTTTTTTTTTTTTAAGATGGCATGTTCCTTGATGGAAGGGGAGACAAAGCGTTATAGTAAATTTAACACAGCTTTTCTTGGTGGCTATCTGTAAATGTATCTTGTTAGAGCTGCCTAATTTTTTGAAAGAGTAGCCCCCAGTGGAAGTCCAAACGCAGTCTCGGTTTGGAAGAGGAACTGGGTGGGAAAGCTCAGGTGAGTCAAATGTGCATCTCGTTTGTAGCTCAGCAGGCGATCAAAGACCTTCCCAAGGTCATCGTATTACTACCCACCAAAAAAAGGGAATAATTTCAACTGGAAAGCCAATTTGAATTAGCTTAGGGTTGAAAAACAACTTCAAATATCATGGATAAATTAAATGTGAAATTCCTGCCGTTGAATTCCTACACTGGGGAAGCCTCAAGGTGGAGCTGCGGACAATCTGCAATGCAGTTTGAGTCGTGCTTTTCAAAATAAAGATTTGGGTGCGACTCTGGACCCATGAGATTGAGCATCCAGATACCTTTGGGCCATTGCAGAAGGAAGTCAGTCTTGGAGGTGGAGCAGGGCATGCTGGGTATCTCTGCAATGAAAGGGACCCTGCAGAGAGTAGCACCGTCTCTGATACACCGCCACAGACAACACACACCGCACGTCGCCTGAGAAACAGTGGCAACGAATTCAGATTTCAAAAGTGCCATCGACATGGCCTCTGTCTGCATGTGTTATTCACTTGATTAACATTTTGTTTTCGTGATTCCACAGTGCACCAAGATATGATTGAACCCTTAAAAAGAATGCTTAATAATAATGGTTTATATGTTGACTTCATATTCTTTCATATTCACTCAACTTCCATTTAAGGCACAATATGACAGTTGTCACCAGTTGCAACCATTTTGATGCAAATGATTATGCATCACAAATATGATGGATTATATGTGATAACATGAGCCAGTCAGGAATCTTCTATTCATATTCCATGATCTCTTACCTCACAGCAAACTCAAAATTATTTAATTTATACATAAGGAAATAAAAATAAGACACTATACCGAGCACAGATGCAATAATCAGATCTGCAAGCATGTTGCACAGAATAATGTGTACATCTGTACCATAATCCGATTGCTCCCAATTTGAAACGGGCAGGTGATATAAAGTGAGTTAAATGAATACTAAGAGTTAATTATGACAGTGGGGAGAAAGATTTAAAACGTTTGCATGATTTTTGTAACAATAACTCATAGCAATGTCAAATCTCATTTTGGCAAAGTATTCATAGATTCATTTTACGATCCTCCAAGAATTTGTAGATTAGTTTTAAGATCATCCTATGTTTTTTATAGTTTCAGCAAACCCTTTGAAGTAAATGTATCTGTTGGAAAGTGTTCAGCTCTCTTTACAGAACAATTTCTATGCGAAGGGCAAGAGTTATCATAAATAGACCATAATCAGACTAGTGTTTATTGGATGTTATTATAAATAGACCATAATCAGACTAGTGTTTATTGGATACATTTGTACAACCATTGAAGTTGATATTTGAAGAGTAAAGTGGGTAAAGAGTAATGGTTATTGGTCTTTTGATTCAACATTTATTTCACTAAAGCACTTGGAATGGAATGAATAGCTCATTCTTTGAACCCAGACCCTATTAAAAGGAAAATAATAGTAACTAGATTTCAAACAAAATGTTCCCTTGTTTTTTTTATTTCTCTCTTATAGGATGATCCATAGCTGCTAAATGACTGGAATCTAATTTTAAGACATCAGATGATTTTGATATTAATGTTGTGGCCTGATGAAAGACATTTACACTTGATGAAAAGGCAGAATGGGACTCTTTATCAGATTTCCATATTAACATGTCCCAGCTTACGCCACAGCTCTTGCGTCAGAACAGGGAACGGTCTGTTTGCTTCCACTGTTTATTTCAGCCATCGTTTTGTGACAAGAGTTCGCTCTCAGTTCTCATGTCCAGGCCATAGGACGAAGGAGGAGGGAGGAGGTCGTTTCAGAGGAGAACTGCAGTCAGAGTGTAAGGTTTGAGTTCTTGTGTATCTGTGGATGACTTCCATGGAACATGGGGCCGGATAAAGAGGCTGCTCAGGAGGGCCCCGAACATATCGAATCCATATTTCTCATCACCAATTTTGCCAGAAGTAGCTAAGCGTCTCCCAATGTTTTAGACTCGTTCCACCACTACTTCCTGGGAACACAACTGCTTTTCAGTCTCAGTGTTCACTCTAGACCGATTCCTGTAAGCCACTAAATGCTGACATTTTTTCCCTCTGAATTGTAGGTGCCACGCTTGTTCCCTGTCTCCTCTGTTTCAAAAAATTGCAGGATGGTACGAGGGATTTGAAACATTTAGCCCTTGAATTTTTTATGAAAAGGATCTTCAGAGACAAAAAGCTGAAAGGAGAGAGATGGTACAAATGTGCAGCAACAAAAGGAGAGAAAAAGCTTTCATCCAGGGGAAAATATGCACACTCCTAACAAGTGTGTCTTCTGGAATCTTTCTTTATTAAAATCACCTTCCAATTTTAAAGATATTTTTTTCCCATCCCTTTTTAATGTAATGAACCTTGCCTTGAACCGTCTTTTTTTAATTGCTGCTCCTTACATTTGATGGAGAAAAAATATAATTTTTCATTCCATAAATTAATTTTCAGGGAAGAGAGGCTGAATAGCAATTTAATTAGGCAGCTGGCATTGTGCATGCTTTGGTCCTTTTTTTTTTTTTTTTTTTTTTTTTTTTTTTAAAGAAAGCTGTTTAGAATAAATAATGATACACAAAATGGGGGGCTTTTAAACCACATCAATACAAATGCTTGTGACGATAAGCTACACCGCATTATTTTGAAGAAATATCGGCCAGGGAAATTAAGTAGGAAAATAGACTTTTATTTTGCCTCTAATGAGCCTTCAATTCTCCACTGCCACCCCCTTGGCCCCCCCCCCCCAGCCCCCCACCCCAGAGGGCGGAAAGGCTTGTAGTCTCGCTGCCATTTTGGAGCCCAGCGTGTTACATTCCTGTCTTGGGCCCCCTTTGTTTACTTTGGTACAATAGCGCATTAGATTCTCACCATCTTATCTCTGCCGACAGTTTCCGGCTTCCGTAGTTCCTCCGCTGGGATTTTTTTGCCCGAGTCACATGGTGGGTTGGAGGGGGCTTTGTGGTTTTCTGTGCTTTTCTTACCTGGGGATTGATTACCCAGTGATCATCTCACAGAGCACATATGAATGAGCTGCACATACGTTTTCAGGGAATATTCCAGAATCCTTCAAACAGTATTCTTATATGGTGGTAATAAGACACAGTGCTAAATGATTGAAAACTTCTTGAGATTTGATGGTCTAAAATAAAAACTTCACAAATCTGTAAGTGCACAGTTCAACATACACATTATACATATGGAGCGTTCATTTGCAACTCTGTGGTCTAGTCCCGTGTTTCATGATCCATTTATTAAGGGTTAGGTGCACAAGAACATAGGGGCATCTGATATTGTCTGGTGTTTTGTACTTTGAAGTCATAGTGAAGCATCTCAGTGAAGCAATGCAGAAATCCTCTATTAAAAGACTTGTTAGGACACATTAGAAGCAAAATTGTGGTGTAGTACCATTTTGAAATTTTTGTATCCCGGTCGTTCTAAAGTCCCGGTATACCAAACAACCTCAGTCTGTATACTCCTGGTCTAGTCTCTTGTCATGTTGCGTTGTAAACCTTTAAGCTGTCTAAGTCAGCTCGTTGGATTTTTTGAGTCTTTGTGTCGTTTATTCCCAGGGATATCACTGCACTAATTTCTAGGAATGCCACTTTTCTTCAGGGAATGTGTTGCATGCAACGAACACTCAAAGAGTTTGGAATACTTTCAAGGAGGCATCTTTCTGAAACAATGTTTGATGATTTTTCACTTTTTTTAATGCAGTTTTTTTTTTTAAGTTTTTCTTTTGGATAAGAAGGAGTTAGAAAGTATAGTTTAGGAAAGAGACCATCTTAATGGGAGGTTTTCTGCTGTGTCAGCATAATCAGTCTGTGTCTCAGCGCATGATGACAAGATGGATACAAGGTGTGCATGAATGATAATCATAGTGTGTTGGTTATCATGGTAATAATCTGCATGATCAAGGTGGGCATTTTTTTTTTAATTGATTGGAGGTTACAAAAGCCATGGGAGCAGAACAGAGGGTAAATTGGTCTCAGAAGACCAGGATTGTTATGAGGACATAAATGCCATTTGTTCATATGGTGAAAAGTGGGGTCCAGTGGGGTCACAGGAGACTCGCTCACTGCAGTGGGGTTACAGGAGACTCGCTCACTGCAGTAGGGTCACAGGAGGCTCGCTCGCTGCAGTGGGGTCACAGGAGGCTCGCTCACTGCAGTGGGGTCACAGGAGACTCACTCACTGCAGTGGGGTCACAGGAGACTCGCTCACTGCAGTAGGGTCACAGGAGGCTCGCTCGCTGCAGTGGGGTCACAGGAGGCTCGCTCACTGCAGTGGGGTCACAGGAGACTCGCTCGCTGCAGTGGGGTCACAGGAGACTCACTCACTGCAGTAGGGTCACAGGAGGCTCGCTCACTGCAGTGGGGTCACAGGAGGCTCGCTCACTGCAGTGGGGTCACAGGAGACTCGCTCGCTGCAGTGGGGTCACAGGAGACTCACTCACTGCAGTGGGGTTACAGGAGACTCGCTCACTGCAGTGGGGTCACAGGAGGCTCGCTCACTGCAGTGGGGTTACAGGAGACTCGCTCACTGCAGTAGGGTCACAGGAGGCTCGCTCACTGCAGTAGGGTCACAGGAGGCTCGCTCACTGCAGTGGGGTCACAGGAGACTCGCTCGCTGCAGTGGGGTCACAGGAGACTCGCTCGCTGCAGTGGGGTCACAGGAGACTCGCTCACTGCAGTGGGGTCACAGGAGGCTCGCTCACTGCAGTGGGGTCACAGGAGACTCGCTCGCTGCAGTGGGGTCACAGGAGGCTCGCTCACTGCAGTGGGGTCACAGGAGACTCGCTCACTGCAGTGGGGTCACAGGAGACTCGCTCACTGCAGTGGGGTCACAGGAGACTCGCTCGCTGCAGTGGGGTCACAGGAGACTCGCTCGCTGCAGTGGGGTCACAGGAGACTCACTCGCTGCAGTGGGGTTACAGGAGACTCGCTCACTGCAGTGGGGTCTGCAGTGGGGGAGACTCGCTCGCTGCAGTGGGGTCACAGGAGACTCACTCGCTGCAGTGGGGTTACAGGAGACTCGCTCACTGCAGTGGGGTCACAGGAGGCTCGCTCACTGCAGTGGGGTCACAGGAGGCTCGCTCGCTGCAGTGGGGTCACAGGAGACTCGCTCACTGCAGTGGGGTCACAGGAGACTCGCTCACTGCAGTAGGGTCACAGGAGGCTCGCTCGCTGCAGTGGGGGTCACAGGAAGCTCGCTCGCTGCAGTAGGGTCACAGGAGGCTCGCTCACTGCAGTGGGCTTAGCATCGTGGAAGCAAGCTGGACTGCAGATCAGCACTTGCAGGCTGCCTTGTTTCACCATGGCCACTGTGGAAAAGCCAATGGTCACAAGCAGCTATAGTCTGCTCAGTTGCATGCATGGTTTCAATTGGTTGCTGGCTCTCTGGGACTCCCTGAGTGATATCGTTATGGTGACACGTGTGATGTGGTCAGTTCATACAGGCAGCAGGTGGTACATTGGCCCTGTTTTGGATTCACACATACACCTGATACTGGCACACCGGGGACCTCTGGGCATGTCTGGAGACCAAGGTTAAGGAAACCCCCAGTCAAAACCCTTCTCCATGTCCTGCACCATCATTTCTCACCATTCTGAGTGCCCCTGGCCCACAGTCTCCCTCGCTGTCAGACACAGTGCCTGTTTTTTATTGTGTTTTTTTCAGTGTCATTTATTTTTTACATGTACTAATGATATACTTTGAATGTGTTATTCACATGGGGAGAAAGTGAAGCCTATAGATTTCACTGAAATTTGGTCATTATTTTAGCATGCTATTTTTCTGATCCGCTCTGACACTGATCAGGTTGGTTATAAAAGTTCCAGCAGGCAGCATCACCAAAGACACATGGCACCCCTGTCCTACCGACACACTCCCTCACCAAACTATGCTGAATGATTACTGAACTTTTTCCATCAGACTTGATGGGGTAAGAGATGATGAGACTACCCTCAAAGGCAAAGCCT
Source organism: Albula goreensis (assembly GCA_022829145.1). NCBI lineage: Eukaryota > Metazoa > Chordata > Actinopteri > Albuliformes > Albulidae > Albula > Albula goreensis. Next base: position 2,043,315 of record CM040750.1, on the reverse strand, counting down.
GGGTCTTTAAATCATACCCAGTCCCCAGCCCCCACAGTAATTACTGCTGCCAGCGCAGCCCTTCAGAGACATCGTTCAACAGCAGCCTGGGTTTGAATGTAAACACCACCTTTACACCCCTGAAAGTCCTTTCATGGTGGCTCCTTGGGTCTTTAGACTAATTTCCCCATAAGCTTACGCTGGTATAGCCATAAGAAGCATGAAGCAAATTCCCAGTGCTCACTTTTTCAACATTAATAAAGCATTGCATCATTTAAGCCATCATACAGTGTCTACACTTTGTGTCATCGCATTTCAAAGCTGCATCAAGGCCTCGTTGCACGTCTCGGTATGTGTGTACTCAGTGCTTGTATTTGGTTGGTGAACACCAGAGTAGGAGGAAAGAGAAAACATTGTTTCTACAGTGTGCTCTGAGGAAAAGGCATCTCCTGCTCAGATGATAGGAATAAACCAGCAGAATGAGCGTCGGCCATCAGAACACCATCTTTTGTGGACCTGTCTGAGCTCCACGCTGCAATATTGATTTATGTATCTGCGTACTGTACCTCATTAAACTCATGTTCAATACAATAACTGCATAACCACACAAAACACTTCAGTAGTGCTATTTTGTAAGGAGACATGCTCCCTCAAATGAAATGTCAGTTGGCAAATATTTATGAAAGCTTATCCTGTACTTTCGTTTGTTGCGTGCAAGGCTCTTTCATTTGTTTATGTCTCCTGTGTGACAGTGTTGTGACTTTGTGAAAGGTAGTGTTTCCCCAGTGTGGACACACTCGCAGGCCTGTGTCCCCCCTCCTGCCCCATGGCCCCTGGCACTCTTCAGATAGATATCACCTTAGGTACATAGTTTCTGTTCAGGAATTTACCCATGGGAAAAATTATCACAGTAAATATTTGCAATAACTCCAAACTTGGACTGATTTTCATCAAGCTTTGTCTCACGGAACACGCTGGTCGTTGAAAAGAAAAAAACAGTCCTTCAGCTGCATAACTTGCATGGTTCAGCCCGTTTATTTTCTGTTGATGAGCTCAGTCTGTGCTCGCCCGTTCTGGATATTTACACATTACATTGGTTTTTATTTTCCCACTCTACTGACATCTCAGAGGGATGATCACAGCATGTGTCGGTAGTTTTTCGTTGATAAAAACGGTCATACTTGTGTACAGTCAACACACTGCAGTGTGTGAACAACAGAACACCTGGGCCAGGTTTGCTTGGGGAGATGGAATGGAGATTCTCTCCCTCTAACCCTACCTCTCCCCCTCTCTCTCTTGCAAAGAGGCACACTCAGAGTTGCACTGTTGGCTCTGAACCCACTCATTCTCACGTTACCATGTGTGTTCTCAGATCCGGTAGTACATGAAGCACTCTGCCTTTCTGCTCTCTGAGCTGTTTCTGTCTGGAGAGCTTAATGTTTAAATCGTTTGTCTGAATGTTTCACTTTGAAATGCCGTCTTCATTTTGTGTAAATTTTAAAAAGTATAAACGAGTGACATGACTCTTCAGTACAGAGAGATTCAGTGCCTCAGGGTGGACAGTGCGAGAATAGATAAGAGACATGACACATGCATGTGCACACAAATGTGAGCGTGCATGCACATACACACAAACACATACCAAGCTTAAATCACAGTAATTTAGCTTACAATTATCTTTAACCCAAATTTCATAGCTGTGATAAAAATACACACACCCCACATGAGCAGATAAACACACACGTGTGAGACACAAAGACACACATTTTCCTTCTCAAATCCTCTCCATGTCTGCACATGGATTCAGAATTTGTATTTCATGGGCCATTCTTTTTGTAGATTGTGTCAGTTGTCATAGGTCGATATGAAACTCTGTAATATCAGTCAGTGCCATATTCAATATTAAGTCATGTCAGATAATTTAACACAGAATGTTACCTGAAGTTTTTGTACGTTGTGTGAACTGACATCAGAGTTTCTACATTGTATTGGGGTGGAGGCTAACCAAAACTGCTCTGCCCCTGCATTTCTCGAACTAACCAGTAAACCCACGTGATGATTCAGTGTTGACAGTAAATAGTCTTAGTGACTCCAGTTTTCGCCTTGCTGGTATGTACTGTATGATAGTGAAGATATACCCCCTGGCCGTGGGGCTGTGTGGAAACAGGGATAGCTGTACAACACTCTGAGAGCCTGGAGACTCACGGTTCAAACTGTGTATAAAACAGAATCACCCATCCGTGACAGCCTTTCCAGTCACTTATATCACGCACTCCTTACATGACATGAAACCATCAGCAGACAGCATTAAGCTAAGGTAATAAGAAAACAAAGGAACCTCTACGAGCTTAACAGAACTGGCACTTAACTTTTGAACTTTCTACAGTTTCATTGCGTTGTGTCAGTGGACCTCCCTGGATTGTTACACCGTTAAAACAAATTGATCCTTATGTAATTGTAACACAGATGTATGGTACAGTGTGACTGAGTGCGCATTTTCAGGAAAATGCGGCATGAGGTCCTTTGAAAATGGTTGTGATCATCAGTCTGACACGTGATGTGACATTAAAGCTCAATCACGGTTGACTTGCTGCGGGGCTCAGGAAATAAAGCCTCCAGCTGACGTGCAGTGAAAGCTGAAGGCACTGCGGAGATGTAGTTTCCACTGCGATAGAGCCCAGACTCCGTTGGCGTCGTGGCTCAGAGGCAGAGGCCTGACTGAAATCATTACTGTGTTAGGGGGAATATGGCTCTTAGTTCAGGCTGGAGAAATGAGATACCTGATCCTGAGAACAGAGGAGCGATCCCTCAGGAAAACCGTCCAAAACTTTTACCCGGTAGTAATGCGGTCCCCACAGATTTACCCCTCATCCCAATCGCCTCCACCATCAGCCTGGCCTTCTCCAAGTCCCTCCCACCCCACTACCCTTCTCCTCATCCATTCAACTGATGAAGAGGTGTTCTCACCAATTCGTTCTTCTTTTTTATTTCCCTTATTTCAACATATGTGCCTTTTTGTCTGTTTGAGTAAGGCTAACTCAGGCCATAGTGAAATGAAGGCCCAACACTGGAGACTCATCAAGTTAAGAATGGCACAGCTGTGGCCCCCTGCTCCAGTTTTTATGAGGCTGGGAAAGAAATGGGCTTTGACTTGATGGTGGTCTCTGGGGGAGAAAATTGGGGATATTTAGGGTCCAGGTGTGGGTGAGGACTTTTAACAATCGGACTGATTATTTACTTATGTTGGGGTCCAGTCCCTGGCTCTCAGAAAAAGAGACACTTGTAGATATCGATACCCGCAGAGCAGACTGCAGGCCTCCGTGATACCGTGCCCCAGTGGAGACCGGCCAGTTCGTGAAGAGCTCCTCTCTGAGGGGTTGTCAGTGCGGTAGGTACTGGACCACATCCCTGCCTGAACTCCACCCTGGCCTTGTACAGCCTACACTTTACTATAAAATCTCCTTCCATTTTACTGGAGCTCCGCTGGTCCTTTGAAGGCAGAGATGTACTACGTCTGTCTGCCTCCTGTGGGGCTGAACCAGAGCTTCCTCTTTCTTGCCTGCCTCTAGTCCAGTCCATCTGCATCCACCTCCAGCCCCCGGCAGACCTGTCCTCCATGCTGGAAGTCGCAAGTAAACCTGAGGGAATATTCCCTCTCTCCGCATCATATCACCAAGGAGAAGCCAAAGAAGATGCCCAAGAATGTCAGCGATTCTTTCTTCTGTCACAGTTGCCCAATATAGTTCTGGCCAAAAAACTTCACTAATTAGCATTTGTTTCCAATTTATGTGTGTGGGCAAGATGATGCAGAAGACCTCTGTAGTAGTGAATGTTTCTGGTTGGAGTAGAAAGCAAAGAGAAGAATACACTTTATTGTAAAGAGTGGAAGAGCAGTCTGAGAGCAGATGAGCTCCTTCCTGCTTTGGCTGGTTTATCCATGGCTGTGGAGCGAAAGGGAGCAAGCTCTTTTCTCTTAGGTTCCAGCTAAGCTTTCCATATGATGTGCACTTTTGTCTCAGGCACATGGCTTACCACATGGTGTACAAGTTTGAGTAAGTGTCATGTGAGAGATCACAAAAGATTTCTGCTTTAAAGAATGGAAATTGGAGTTTTACCTTTGAGCTTGATTGACCAAAAAATGCCCTTAGGAATTGCTTGGTTTCCCTAATTAACAATTGGACATTGCCTCCTCCATTTGCCATAGTAGGCCCTTGAATTTCTGTTTGAAATGTTAACATAGCATGGTGCTGGTTATGAGCATAAATCGAGCTCTCCGTCAGCAGACCAACCGCAACAAAGGCCTTCAGAGAATCCTCCAGGACCAGGAGCTCGTCTTTACTGTGAGCAGAAATTAAAGCACCTGTACATAACACAAGCACAGAGTAAGATAATTGTATGTTGACTTTTTTTTTTTTTTTTTGTTTGAGACAAAATTAAATGGACTTCACTCCTCCCCACCTCTCCCACCACCCCCTCAAAAAAAAAAAAAACACATGAGAAATATCAGTTCTCTCGCTCCTCATTATCAGTCTTCATATGCTAAGAAAGAGTGTGGTAACTGTGTGATAGAATAATATGGAAGTGCCATCACCAGTATGCATACCACTGTGCTGTGAGGCCGCTGTTTTTAAACCCTGCAAATGTCCTCCTGGCTGTGGAGGGGCCCCAGAGGAGTGTGTTTTGAATAATAAGCATCGCTTTTAAGCTCAGCGGACTGAAAATGCATTTTTTCTGCCTCCTGCCACACGAATGCGTGTGCTGACACACTCTGAAAACCCTCTGGAGTCTGGAGCTTGTGGAAGAGTCACTTAAGAAAATCCTCCCAGCTTTCGCTGTGACACGTTTTTTATTTATTTTTTTTTGTGGGGGAGGTTCATTGTTCAGGGCCCTCGCCATCGTAAGCGAGGCGTGCCTGCATAATGGAGAGGACTCCTGACAAATAAGGCACCCTAATGCGCTCCAGCGCCAGTCTGAGGTGACACAGTGAATCAAGTGAGCACGTGTGAGCCGTCGTGGAGACACCCTGCGGGGGGGGCAGGAGGTGGGGGGGTTAGAAAGCCAATCACGCTCACCCGGGCCCCCGCAGGCAGAGGCTTGGCGCTGGGGATTCGTTCGAGCCTGACTGCACGCCAGTGACCCGGACGTGAGCAGATGTCCGGTGAGATCAGGTGGAGATCTCTTGAACCCGGTTCAGTTCTGCGGGGCCTGACCGCTCCAGTTCATCGCTTCGAACGTGTGCGCTGACTGAAAAGGGGGAGACGTCAGATCCTTGTGACTGGCGTGCACATATGTGCCCCAGGGCGGCTTTAAATCCAAATGGGGTTACCATGACAGCATGGACATAGGAAAGGGAAATCTTTACATATATGATGCATACCATGGCAAAGAACATGTTTGTGTGAGTTGACTGTAACACATGCAAACTAATCTGGACAAAATGTCTTCTTGTATAAAGGCCATTTTTGAATCTTGAGGCAGAAAGAGAATGTACATCTATGGGGGCAGTGCTTTGATGTCTTGATGTATAGCCAAGTAGTATTTCTTTTCCTCTCAGCGTGAACTTTGAACAACTTGTTTTTTTTTTTTTTTTTCTTTGGTACTGTACTTCATGTATCATTCTTACATACAGAACTGGCACTGATAGCTAGAATTTAGCAAATTGGCCAAAATGTGGGATGCTACAATATCAGAATGACTATTTTCAACACCACTGTACTGAAAATAAATGGCCACTCTTTGACTATCAGTGTTCCTGCTGGCACAGGGGGAAGCGGGCAGTCTCTTGACCAGCGTCCCCATAAATGCACAGGCCGTGTATGAGGTCACATGTTCTCTGGCAAATTGCCACCGCCGTTTTTGCTATTAAGACATTGCTCATAACACATCTGTAATATAACGTCCTGACCTTTAGGTTTTTGCATCTTGAAGGGCTTATGGGTCAAGTGAATATCTCTTCCTCACAATTAAGATGGTTTCAGAGAGATATTTAAACCTTGGCGACTTCATGTATTTAGTCAGACTTTATGTACACCAAGCCTATTAACACTTGGGTTCAAGGCACAGACACAGAGTGGCCAGTTGGGTGGCATTTTCTAACACATCGGCTCCCCATTCCAATTAAACGGTTAAATATTGACACCTTTATCTAGCACCCATTACAAGCTGCAGTGTAGTAACACTTGGCCAAAGTGGGAAATTCTTACTGGTTTTTTTTTAATATAAAAGCAGTATTCTTAAAAATACATTTTTTATTTTTTTGGAGGACCCTGGGGTCAACTTCACAGAAACTTGCGGAGGAGCCACTGAAGCATGAGCAGAATGCAGTTTATGAACACGCATTCCAATTGTTGCACTATAAATTTCTCCCTTTTACCATTAATGTTTTTTTTTTTCTTGGAACAATTCTTTTGTTCAGGGGAAGTGTAGACATAGAATCAGAAATGTTTTTCCCCTCTGAAAATATTTCAGAATTTAAAATGCTGCTGTAACATTTAGTTCATGGTTGTAGTAGAACTCTGTAAACTTAGAAATCTTGTTATATTGTGTTTCCTGTGTTTTGCACTAGGAGTGGATTCTGTTTTATCTTTTCCTAAACACTGCCATTCTTTTTTTTTTTTTACATTCCCTCTCTGCTACACTGTAGTCTTTCTCTCTCTCTCTTCAGAAAGTCATCTGAAAATCCTTTTCATTCCATATTGATGGGTTGCATGTTTCTTTTCCAATTTTACAGTATTTGTCACCTAAAAACATTGGGCAAACACTGGTGAAAGTTAATCCCTGGTTAACATTGAGACTTCAAGTTCTGTTTCCACAGAACCATAAATGACTGTTTACACAGCATGGCAGCCTAGACTTGTTCAAATCATTATATTTTGCTGGTCCTGTTTGGATGCTCTTGCTTGATCATCAGTATTTCAGAGGGAGAGCAGTGGTGTTAAGGTGTCTTTGTGTTTCCTGTGCTTCCTCGCAAGCCTGTGTCTCAAAGCAAAGGGAATCGTAGCCATGAGATGTTCAGACTGACAGACATTTTGCTCCCCAGAGTTCATGAGAAATTTGCGTTATACTGTATGTGTGTAGTACCTCATTTAGAGACAAATTTGTTGTTATTGCTTGTATACTAAGATTGAGTTAAATCTGTTTGATTGACCCAGTGTACTTGTGTTTCCAGTTTGTCCCTGTATATTCATGCTTCTTGTTTCAATGTTTTGCAGGAAGGCCCAAGAGCAAAATAAGAAGGTGGTGCTGGCTGGGTGCGTCCCACAAGCCCAGCCCCGGATGGAGTATTTGAAAGGACTGAGCATCATTGGGGTGAGTGGTATAGACTACATGAAAAGCCTGTGTATCATTGGGGTGAGTGGCACAGACTACATGAAAGGCCTGCGTATCGTTGGGGTGAGTGGCACAGACTACATGAAAGGCCTGTGTATCTTTGGGGTGAGTGGTACAGACTACATGAAAGGCCTGTGTATCTTTGGGGTGAGTGGTACAGACTACATGAAAGGCCTGCGTATCTTTGGGGTGAGTGGTGTAGACTACATGAAAGGCCTGTGTATCTTTGGGGTGAGTGGTGTAGACTACATGAAAGGCCTGTGTATCTTTGGGGTGAGTGGTGTAGACTACATGAAAGGCCTGTGTATCTTTGGGGTGAGTGGTACAGACTACATGAAAGGCCTGTGTATCTTTGGGGTGAGTGGTACAGACTACATGAAAGGCCTGCGTATCTTTGGGGTGAGTGGTACAGACTACATGAAAGGCCTGCGTATCTTTGGGGTGAGTGGTGTAGACTACCTGGCAGGTCTTCTCAATGTTTGTTCCCTTATCAGTCCAACATCCGTATGGTACAGCAGCCTTCCTTTCACATATTTGTTTAATCACCTTTGTTTAGAGTCTGCAAATACCGAGCCTTTATGTTTACTTCTTTAATGTATTCCCTCTTAGATATTTACAGAGTGATTAAATATTACTGTGTAATTGAATGTGTTTATTTTGTCTTGTATGAAATGCACAATTGTTAAATAATTGAGCGAGTCACTGGCAGTTGACTAAATTTTTTATTGACCTTCTCAATTGTATTGCTTTTTGATAATGTGTTGAAAAAATGGAGCCAGTTGGAGCAGTTGCAGGCTGTGGAAGTGCTGTGTGAATTTATGATTGTTCCTGAAGTGACAAAGCCATGTTATGCAAATGGATCAATGTTTTGCATATCTCTGCAACATTGCTTTTCTCAGAATAATTTTCAGAGATGTATTAAAACAATCAATTCTTTATCCCTTATGCAGGCTGAAACTCGCGAGCATGTTGTAATCAGCGCGCCAGTTGATTTCCTGTTAGTCGGTAAAATGGTGAAACATTTCTGCCTCTGAGTCTCATTAATTGTTTGTAGTTTAAATATGACACGGTAGCCTTGTTTATCAGGTCCACGTACATTATTCATGGTATTATGTTTAAGTTGACACAGGAGATTAATGTGTATGAAACAAACAGTCTGAATAATACATTCAGAATGTCTAATTTTAAAATCAAAATGAAAGGCACTAGCAATTGAAATTAGCATTATATTTAAATTTCTGTTTCACTGATTATCCGTGTTTCTTTTTGGAGAGACAAATACAACATTGATGATTTCATGTGAAAATAGTTATTCAAGTGAGCCTCCAGCTTTCACAGTGGCACTCTATAGTGTAGAAGAAACTGGAGTCGTCTCCTATTGGAGATGTCTGTTGCCTGTCTCAAGGGTAAAGGCATATTTTTTGCGGGGGCTAAACACATAATTGTTTATGTTTTGGATTTCTGAACAGCTAGAAACCATGTTTTCAGTTGTCATCTGCTTTCGAGAAGTTTTCCACTGTTTAAGAATCATGAGTCTTCCAGATCTTGTGTTTTAACTGTTACATTGGCACAGGAGAATCATTTGCCCACAGACGTGGGATTTCACAATGTGTGCACCCTCTCCCGCAGAGCTGCAAACGGAAGCTTGCGCTTTGGTAAGCGTCCTATCAAGATTTATCTCATCTTCCAACTGCACCAGCCTTCACAACTCTCATCAAGCAGCCTGCACACCCAAAAGAAAACCAGAAGACCTCTCCGCTTCGATTTCCAGTAAAAACTCTCACCCCTGGATGCTTTGCCGTAGTCATTTCACCGGTAAAAATAGCGGCCAGGTTTTTCTTGGCCAAAAACCCTGCACGCGAGCTGGGCGGAAAGCAAACGTAAATGTCACATCAGCCGAGGGCTGGCTACAGAATGCCGCCCCAGCGGGCTCTCGCTCCTGCTTTTAAATGAAGTTAAAAGGAGGTCTGCAGACAGTTAAGTGCAGTCCCCCTGAAAGGCGTATCGATCCTGGAGCCGCAGGACGGCCGTGATGAGAGGGGAGGGGGGGTCGGGAGCGCCGGCTGCTCATCTCGAAGCGCAGCGGGTCGGCCGCGGGGAATGGCAGCGGGTCCAAATGGCAGCGGCCCCCGCTGACTCCCGTCCCGCTGACAGAGAGAGAGCCCAGCCCCCCAGTCTGCGGCAGTATGGATCGGTTGCCTGGCGACACTTTATTCAGGCATGCAGAGACGGTTAGGCCCAGGATTGCAGTGCGGGAGGGGGGCCACTGAGGCTGCCTTGTCATCCAGTTGTCGAGTTTTATAACTTTTAGCTGAATGGTGGGTGGAGGGTGGGGGGTCTGTGTGGTATGGGCTGGGGTGAATTTTTCTTTTGAAGTAAAAGGTAAATAAGAACTGGGTCAATGCCGTCTGGCTCTGGAGCCCGGTGTGGAATTAGAAAATTCCACACTCTTTATGGTTTCCTGTAAGAGGTGCCAGAAAAAAGGTTTTGCTGTCAGTGTACATATTTATTTATGATTTTTCCTCTTCTCTTTGTTTTGTAACCACTAATCTATACAAGCAAGTAACTGCTGTACCACCTGCACCTATGCACCTACACCTACAACCATGCCCCTGCACCTACACCCATACCCCCGCACCTACAGCCATGCCCCTGCACCTACACCCATACCCCCGCACCTACAGCCATGCCCCTGCACCTATGCACCTGCACCTATAGCCATGCCCCTGGACCTATGCACCTGCACCTACACCCATACCCCCGCACCTACAGCCATGCTCCTTCACCTATGCACCTGCACCTACACCCATGCCCCTGCATCTATGCACCTTCACCTACAGCCATGCCCCTGCACCTATGCGCCTGCACCTATAGCCATGCACCTACAGCAATACCCCTGCACGTATGCACCTGCACCTACCGCCATGCCCCTGTACCTATACACCTGCACCTATAGCCATGCACCTACAGCAATACCCCTGCACCTATAGCCATGCACCTACAGCCCTGCCCCTGCACCTGCAGCCATGCACCTGCAGCCATGCACCTGCACCTACAGCCATGCACCTACAGCCCTGCCCCTGCACCTATAGCCATGCACCTACTGCCCTGCCCCTGCACCTAAAGCCATGCACCTACAGCCCTGCCCCTGCACCTATAGCCATGCACCTACAGCAATACCCCTGTACCTATGCACCTGCACTTACACCCATGCCCCTGCACCTATATACCTGCACCTATAGCCATGCACCTACAGCAATACCCCTGCACCTATGCACCTGCACCTACCGCTATGCCCCTGCACCTATACACCTGCACCTACACCCATTCCTCTGCACCTATACACCTGCATCTATAGCCATGCACCTACAGCTATGCCCCTGCACTTACGCATCAGCACCTACACCCATGCCCCTGCACCTATAGCCATGCACCTACAGCCATGCCCCTGCACCTATAGCCATGCACCTACAACAATACCCCTGTACCTATGCACCTGCACCTACACCCATGCCCCTGCACCTACCGCCATGCCCCTGCACCTGTAGCCATGCACCTACTGCCATGCCCCTGCACTCATGGCCATGCACCTACAGCAATACCCCTGCACCTATGCACCTGCACCTACCGCCATGCCCCTGCACCTATGCACCTGCACCTACCGCCATGCCCCTGTACCTATGCACCTGCACCTACACCCATTCCTCTGCACCTATACACCTGCCCCTATAGCCATGCACCTACAGCTATGCCCCTGCACTTACGCACCAGCACCTATAGCCATGCACCTACAGCAATACCCCTGTACCTATGCACCTGCACCTACACCCATGCCCCTGCACCTGTAGCCATGCACCTACCGCCATGCCCCTGCACCTATAGCCATGCACCAACAGCAATACCCCTGTACCTATGCACCTGCACCTACACCCATGCACCTGCACCTACACCCATGCACCTGCACCTACACCCATGTCCCTGCACCTATGCCCCTGCACCTGTAGCCATGCACCTACCGCCATGCCCCTGCACCTATAGCCATGCACCTGCACCTACAGCTATGCCCCTGCACCTATGCACCTGCATCTACAGCCATGCCCCTGCACCTATGCACCTGCACCTACCGCTATGCCCCTGTACCTATGCACCTGCACCTACACCCATTCCTCTGCACCTATACGCCTGCACCTATAGCCATGCACCTACAGCTATGCCCCTGCACTTACGCACCAGCACCTATAGCCATGCACCTGCACCTATAGCCATGCACCTACAGCAATACCCCTGTACCTATGCACCTGCATCTACACCCACACCCATGCCCCTGCACCCATGCCCCTGCACCTGTAGCCATGCACCTACCGCCATGCCCCTGCACCTATAGCCATGCACCTACAGCAATACCCCTGTACCTATGCCTATGCACCTACACCCATGCACCTGCACCTACACCCATGTCCCTGCACCTATGCCCCTGCACCTGTAGCCATGCACCTACTGCCATGCCCCTGCACCTATAGCCATGCACCTGCACCTACATCTATGCCCCTGCACCTATGCACCTGCACCTACACCCATGCCCCTGCACCATGCTGCTGCAGCTGAAGTGTGCACACTATCCTGCTGCCTTTGAATCCATGAAGAATCACAATGGGGTGCGAAGACTTCCCATTGCATTCAGCCCAGAGCCCTCCAGGCCGTACATGTAGCTGTGTAGGGCACCAGCCTGCATTTGTAACATCTGCGTTCCTTCATTGAGTTGCTCAGAAGCTTAAACAAAGCACAGTGGGCCTTAGCACTGATGTAATGCTTTTTATTCAGACGCCGAACCATCTTGCTGTATGACGTAGTAATACTTTGGCAAAATTACCCAATTCCATTTACCAGTAAGGGGGACCATAGCTGTGTTTTCAGGTTAAAGCGGCTGAAGCTCTCAGGAGTCAGGGCAGATGAGCCTCCCAACCTGCTATTGATGGTGGGTGGAGATTGCCGTCTCATTAGGGGAAAATTGATTTAGATTTCCTCCCGCCTTGCTCGTGGAACAGCACCCCAGAAAAGCCTCCTACCAATAGAATGCTGGCGGCACGGTGCCCACGGCAACGGGGAAAGCAATGTTGTTTTCGGTGGCTGTGGAGTAACACCCCACTGCTGCGCCTATTTAACGGTGGGGTGCAGCGCACAACTGATCCTTATTCTCCTTAATACTGTACATCAGATTTGACAATCTCTCGTTCCCCCATGCAGAAATGACATCGCGATGGGAGCTTTTCCTTTTATTTTCCTTGCCATTTATTTGTTTTCTCCAGATTTCTAGAAGTTGCCCCCCACCCCCATCTTGATGTGCCTTCTTAATGTGCCTGTCACCATTTGTTAATTTTGTTTCTCGCACATGCACTCCAGGATTTTTTAGTCAACAGTTCCTAAGTGCTGCAATTTTTTTTTTATTCAGCTCTCCAACGAGGCAGTCAGGACCTCTCATGACTCCGCTTCTGCATTCTTGGGTTTTTTTTTACTATGTATTTGAATTAATTTTGTTTCCCGTACTGCTGGGGATTTTGTATCTGTGATGTTTTCACTGCACCACAAATTATGAGTATTTACTGAGAGGAGTGTGCAGTTGTGCAAATAAAAGTAATTCTATCTGCTCAAGTTAAGTATTGAAATAGAAGTGCTTTGAGACTTCTAAAGAGGTACCCTGCTTCATTATAATTTTAAAATATTTTCTTATTATTGTGGTCACTCGGTTAAAGGAGTAGGTTTGCTGTAAGCTGTAAATGAAAAGCTTTGTTTAGTGACTGCAAACTATTGGATGAATTCTTGCATCAGGCTCAGTTGTGTTTTAGGGCCTGCAATGGTGAGGATGTCACCCTCAGTTTGACGGGACCTCTGTGACCACCACCCCAGCAGGCTGCGGTATGCGCAACCCATCTTCAGCACTGTGTTCTTGGAAGAAGACAAAATTAAACTAAAGGCCTGAAAACAGATTTTCTGCTGTGCAATTACTGAGAGAATTAACAAGGAGGTAGTGTTTGATCTTTTAACAGAATGTAAAGATTCCAATTAAGGACAATTCCTCTCATAGCGAAAAATGTATGTACGCATTAGTGCATTGTGTGCTAAATCCCTAGACCACATCACCAACATGTTTGGTCAGAACGTGGCTCGCCTTTCAACAAGGAGGAGCAGTTAAACCTTATTTCATTATTCATTTGCAAAGCAGACAGGAGTTTGAATGTTGTGGACTTCATGGAGTGAATGAATCTGTGGTCTTCATTGAGCGCTTTCAGCTCGCACTAGAGGACCTGCAAGGATTCATTAAACTGAAATGGGCTCCGCTATCACATCTTAATGACAGCAAACATTAGGATTTGCCATAGAGACCAGTACATCTTCAGTCATTTTAATACGTTTAACAACTCATTATAGCTCCGCCCATAATGAGGTTCAGGAAACCTGGCCTTTCATTCTTCTATAGGAACCTCTCTGATACATAGCAGAACTCATGTGTCCTTCAGTGGATGGCAAGTTTTGAAAATGCTGATGCATTGGAAAGCAGCCCCAAACCTCAATGCTAACACTGTGCTTGACTGTTGGTATGAGAATTCTTACTGTGGGGTACAGCTCACATTTTGCAAGACATACAAGGCCCTTTTTGCCCAAAACACTCCACTTTTGACTCTTTTGTCCGCAGCATATAGTTCTAGAACTCTTGAGGGTCCCCCTTTTTTGCAACTTTGAGATGAAAATGTGTGTCCTTCTCTGTGAGCACTGTTTTCCACCTTTCCCAGTGGTTCCCTGTGATGGAGTCATGAATACTGCCTCTGCTTGAGAGAAGGGGGGCCTGCACATCTATGGGTGATGTTCTAAGGTTTTTCTGCACAATTTTACGCCTTGCTGTTGGAGATTTTTTGGCAGGACAGAGATTCACTTCTGTCCCAAACCATTTGGACAGTGTGGTTTTGAGCGTGGCTTTCTGTGCCTTAGAAATAATGAAGTAAACCTTTCCACATGTATTGCCTTTTACTTACTTTTCTCTGGGGGTCTTCAGGAATTCCCTTTAATCATGGCATGGTGTGTCCCAAGTCAGGACTGATTGTATTCAGCTGACCTTAATTATCACTTTAAGGTGATTGAATTAACAGCTGAAAATGTACTTTTGATTACCAAGCCAAAAATAAAAGTCCCAAAGTTTTTTCTGTTTCTGTTTTTTTTTTTTTCCCATGAGACTTAACTATGTACTGCTACAAACCATTCAACCAGTCAGATGTGCTTGTGAGAAACAATTATTCTCACAAGCACATCAACATACAGAGGCAAGCACAGTCCAGGACAACTTTGAATGAATTCATAAATGTGGGAACAAATAGTGTCTGGACAAATGTATGGTCCTGGGCTAACTTCACTTTGCCAAAGTAAATTGTCCTTCTGCCCTCTGCTTGCATGTAATGCTGGTAAAGCGTGTTGATTGGACAGTTGAAGTGTCAGTCCTTCCTATGAAGGAGGCCATTGGTCCGATCTCACAGAGGGGTTCTGACTGAAGGTTCTGAGGAATGTGTGACACCTGCTCCTCTCTGCAACCTTGAGGCTAATTGAATGCACGACCTCGGGGGGTGAGAGTCTGGTCGCTCCTCCACTAATTCCATCTCCGTGACAATGCACGCTTGTCTTCAGAATCCATCACTGGCTGCCTTTTTTCTCTTGCTGAATCTATCAGGTTTTCTCTTTCACAGTCACTGCCTTCCGCCATAAGCAAGCAATTAAAGCTATAATGGCTCACTCCTTTGTCGTTGGGGGTCTTTAATTGCCTAATAATGCTGATAATTACTGTACTGAAGCTGTCAGAAAGAGATCATCCAGTCACTGACTTTCATATTTATAAACAGGAGTGCATCTCATACATTGGAATGGGCTACTTTTTCCTCTGCCTACATTTAGAACAAAAGATGAGCCTACTTAGATATCCCTCCCAAATTTACCATGTGGTGTACTATTCTTGTATAAACAGAGAGCTTATAGCTTTTCCTTTGTAGTGACGAGAGTGGAGTGTTGACCCTGTCACAGCACAGAGTGTTGGACCTACTTATGGGCTAATGATAGCACAATAGCAGTGCTGGACCAATCACAGAACAGTAGCAGTGTTGGGCCAATCACAGCACAGTAGCAGTGTTGGGCCAATCAATCACAGCACAGTAGCAGTGCTGGGCCTATCACAGCACAGTAGCAGTGCTGGGCCTATCACCGCACAGGCAGATCGCTGGGCCTTTTACAGCACAGAAGAGGGGTGGGCCTATCGCAGCAATGTAGCAGTGTCATAGCACAGGCATGGGGCCTGATAAATCAGTTTAATTGTGCCTTAGAAACAACTTTACTCTTTGACACTGGCATCTCCTAAAAAGCCTTTGCATTCTTTGTTTGACTCGCGTATGAAGTATGACCTGCACGAATTTCTGCACACACAAAGAGATTTATAACAACAGTACTTACCTCCATCTGCCTTGAATGGAGTGAGGCACACAAGGGGAGATTCACACTGACATGCACTGTGTGTGTGTGTGTGATTGTGTGTGTGTGTGTGTGTGTGTGTGTGTGTGTGTGTGTGTGTGTGTGTGTGTGTGTGTGTATCAGAGAGAGAGAGAGATAGGGCCAAGTGGTCCAGGTTATCAGTGGGAGCGATTTCAGAGCACGTGATACCAGTGATGGAGGACTCAGGTGGGGATGCCAGGTGGAGCTGGAGCTCCCAGCCTGTCTGCATCAGTCCTGTGGAGGACTGTGAGTTAGTGTGAAAGATGGGGGTTAAAGGGGGCCACAGAATCAGAGTGCCTGCACACCCCATCAGTATTATGCCTCTCTCCTATATTTACTTTTTAAAAAAGACACTTGGCTTTGTAGGTGAAAGAGCAGTTTGAGAGAGGTGAAAGGTCAGAAGGGTGTTTGAGCTGGGAGTTGACCCCATATGGACAGGGGATGGGTGTTTGGGTGCTGCTGTGTTATCCTGTGCACTGCTCCACATGCTCTCCTGACACGTCTGTTCTCCTGCAGGTTCAGCAGATCGATCGAGTGGTGGAGGTGGTGGACGAGGCAGTGAAAGGTGAGTCCGTACAGCGTTCTCCCAGCAGCTCCACTGAACGCCTTAACTGTTGTTGCGTTCACACACTGTTAAATGCAAAAGAAGTCTGACCCTTTTTCCCTGTCTGCAGCTTCAGCGCCAATGCTATTTTTCACTAACACAAAGGTTTCTTTTCATTTGACTTGGTGAAATCCGGTTATCTTGCTACTGATAAAGGTGTTGCTTGCTATGCTTCGCTTTGAGAATCTGAAGTTAATACAAGAATGAACAAAAAGAATAGCGTCTCCTCCCCAAAAAGGAGACTTTGATCTATTTTTGATAGGTTTATGTGAGAATTTGACTTTTCATAGCTGACATTGTCAGTGATGAATGTTTCTCACTCTATTCTCTTCCCTTGGACCTTGGTGTAGGTTAACGTTTGGCAGGAGCAAAATGCTAATCTGTGCTTTTGAAGCTTGCTTTCCTCCGGCAGCTCTGAGCATTTTATTCTCTATCTTTGTCTGGTGCATTGCCTCTTCGGTTTTGACATTTTTCAAATTGCCCATGTGAGCACAGCTTTCATAAGCAGCTCAGCCCCATGCATTGTGGCCTTGCTAAGATCATGCATGTCAGTCATACCCAGTAACAGCAAGGATTTCTTCCTGTCCATCTAAAGAGAATCAAATTCAAATTTAAGTCATGTTCCAAGTTTCACACTTAACTAAGGAGTACTTTCAAATTTAGATAAAAACACTGACCTTTGACCTTCCCCAGTTAACCACCAAGTGTTCTAAACTTAGTGAGAATCGTTGTGGATCTCACATCTTTGGCCTCAGGCAAATTTAAATGGATGGTATATGAAACCCATTCTGCTTTGCCCTGGCTGGCAGCTGAAATTGGCAATTGACAGCCCCAAACAGTCCTGTGGGTTCCTGTCCCGCTCCCTGCAGGGGTGAAGCAGGCTGGAGGCATCCGGAAGCAGAGCCTCTCCTGTGACTAATGGCCGTCTGGTTAATTGAGGCCTTGGCTCTTGTGTTTTTTCCTCGATGCGCGAGAGTGCGTGGCTTTATTAGTCTTGCGTCGGAGGGAACTCGGTGTCCTCTCTAAAACCCCCAATGCTCTACAAAATGACTAATTGCGACACAGCTAAATGGTTCAGGAGCCGGTTTTGGGACGTGTTGTGCTTTATAAGCAACGGTCTTTAAAACTGTCACTGCAGTCTAACTATGCAAGCAGCTTAAATCACAGAGAATGTTCTGTGCTACACATAACTTAAGTCTGTGTGTCTACTGTTAGTCTCTGTGTAAAAGGTATTTGTTGTATGAGTGTGTACCGTATTTGTGGTATGGTACACTGCACAGACTGTACCAATGCATGGGCTGCTGTGTTTCCAGTGGTGGAACCGTATGTCTATGTGCTGTCACGTCTCAGTAGGTAGTCATATTAGAAATATGAATGAGTAATGATACTTGGGTTTTTGGAAAAGTGTGATAATGCCTCTGACTATTCAAACCTCCATATTTGGGAATGTAATTTCATATGCATATCAGAAAATGAGTGCCAGCCATGATGTCAATGGTATGCAAGAATGCAAACCAGAAATGCAGTTTCAAAATATGCATTTCTGGAGAAGCAGCAGCTGTTTTTATACAGTGTTGTCCCCTTTTTTTTTTTTAAAGAAGATTTTTGTAAAGGAGGCCACAGTAGAGGTCGCACAGTTTCCACAGTAAATAACCTGAGTTGCATGCCTTATATGTTACAAAGTGGCTATCTCATGGCCTTATAGACTGCTATTCTAATCATCTATTGGGGTGAGATTGTGCATCCTGGCTTTGTGACTGTAGAGGTCGGCAGTGGAGAAAGAGAGAATGTCCATCACAAATGCATAGACCAAGGGACGTTCACACAGTAATGGAAATCCCGGACTGTTTGAGCGTGTGTATCTCAGTCCTGACCTCAGCCTCTCTATCTCAGCCTCACTGTCCACATAACAAAAGCAGAGCAGGACATAGAGGCAGGGGATTAAGAGTTTGTCGGTGCTCAGATCTGCCCAGTCCATACCCTGTAGGACATATTTTTATCTGGTGTTTTTCTGCAGTGGGGAAGATAACTGCCTCTGTGTCGGTGCTGCTGTTGTGTGCATGCATTTCAGAGGCGTCCTATCTCGTGGGCTTTTAAGCATGGAACTTCCCTTCCAGGGAGGTGGTTCCATCTGGCACTTGGGCATGTCCCGTCGCTATGAGATTTATTAGTGGAGTTCTGTGGGTCCATGCCCTGAGCGACAAGCTCCCACTGCACCCGACCCCCCCCACACACACACATAGACGCATGGTGCTTCACTTTTTACACAACAACATCAGTCATAACACAGCAAAAAAGTAAATACACAAATAGCTAATTCATAATTCACAGCATCAAAAAACTAAAAAAAAAATGTATCAAAATTATATTTTTGTTAACCTTTTTCATGCAAGTTGTTGATGACAGACTATAATCTTTTGCACAGTGCAATCAGACTATCTTTTGCAAAAAAAGTAAAATGCAAAATAGAAATTAAGTACAATATTGCAAATTAATAATTGACAACAGCTTCGTAAAACAAACTAAGATGATGTAAAAAGCTCAGTTTTTCCGTCGAGTCTCAGCCCTTCCTTTTAACAAACAATGTGTTTGGAGATGAAGCAGAGCACCGTCTCCTGCTGGTTCCACTTACACATACTGGCGGACCAGTGTGCTCGTCCACAGGCAACAAATGCTCACCCCCCGCCAAGTTTACCAAACTGCTGCACCATGACAGCCAGGAATAAAAAAGCACCCGACAGTGAAGTTAAATAAATGCTGCAGTCTGTGAGGCTCGCTCTCGCTCCGTCTGTATCCCAGACTGATTCCCGGAACGAGAAATGTACTTTGAGAGAAAAGCAAAGTTGACACTGTTCGGGATGGTGCCTTGAGCGAGTGATGGACCACATTGCGGTGAATTTGCCATTGCTCGCTCGCCATCCAGACATGCCCGTTCCTGGATGACTGTGTTTTATTGACGCGGTGGGAAGATAAGACTCCGTTCATCGAGGCCACGACCTTCTGAGCCGCTCGACTCTCTCACATTTATTAAGGCCTGGAGCAGCTCGTAATTAGCTGCCCCTCTAGTTACTGCACTAGTAAAATGTTTTAACACTCGTCTGTTAGAGCCAGAACCCCCTTGTCCCAAACTTTAGGTAATGTTCCATGCCTTGATCCAGTTTGCATTCAGAACCCAGGGGTTGATCCTTACAGGAGGAGGCGTCGTGTTTTCCGCTCTTAATCCGCGATCGTTAAACATACCTTTGCCTCATTTGGAACCCCACAGGCATGTAATGATTGACATCATCTCCCAAACCTTTTCCTTCCTGTTTTCATTCCCATCCAAGACAAGTACTTCCTTCACTGTCAAAGTGGACTGGAGAGGCCCAGCAGTCTTTGCTGTTTGATTTAACTTGCTCTCTAGCTGGTTGGAAGCATGAAGCTCTCACTCTTCAGTTAGCCTAGTCAACATTGCTTTATGTAGTCTGACTGTTAGCAGAGCTCTCCACTGCGGGGTCACAAAGTTGTGGGAAGTACATTGATAGCTTATCGATTTTCACAGTGTACACAGTTACGTAGTTGTGTTGACCTAAAATGGGCTACTGCTTGGATCCCTTCAGGTATAAATCAGAAAGCCAAAGAGAAGGAATAAGGATGACACGGCAAGAGAAAGAGAGGGGAAGCTATTTTTTTACTGTTGTCATATTGATAGGGAGCACTGTGTGTTGTAAATGACACTCATTTGAAAATTACAGAATTTTAGGGTAATCTTACGTGGGGCCTGGACCTAAACCACATTAGAATCTGTAGTAAGTCAGCGATGTTCACATGTACAATGCACCTGTGAAGGCTGACAAGCCAAAATGCATCAGCACATTACTGCTGTATGAAAACATAACATTAAGAGAGCTATTAGCTTTCCTACAGAAGACCACGGAATTCCAAATCACAGAATAACTTTACTGAAGAATGGAGAGAGTGAGAGAGAGAGCAGTATGACAATGAATTCATAATGCAATAAAATTCTTAACCGAGCAGCTGTTTCAGACATGCTGGTTTTTCATAGAAGCATGCTGGAGAATAACCCTTATCCTCATTGATAGCCTCATTGACACCAGTCCATTGGCTGGTGATAACACCTGGAATGACTCCAAGGGCAGCGAGGGACGTCGGTCCTCCAGGAATATCGGAGTTGTCCGAATCACATTGCATGCCTGAAGCACCGATAGGGGTCCTGCCAGGCAAGCCTCAGAACGCCCCCAATTCCACAGTTCCCCAGAGTGAGGTATCGACTGCTGTTCTCACAATCACGCTCTTACCTGCGGAATGAAACATTGATGGAAATATAGTTGGGCAAAAGGGGAGGATCATTCTCTGGAGCTCTCTCTGTTTATGTCATTTAAAAAAAATGGGAAACGTGCCCCCCCACCACCTCTACACAATAGTTTCCGATCCATGCCTTCTCACTGAACCAATGAATCAGAAAATTACTTGTTATACTTCTAGCATGAGTCTTTTTTTGGCCCAATTATTTGCATGTAGATAGGCTATGTGAATTATTTAGCAAATGTTATTAGTTCATGGCACATACTTCTGAATGCATAAAGCACGCGGATGTAATTAAATTCTCCCTGTGATGTGAGCAACGCGATCAGACTGCCGCGTGAACTTTTGACACAATGAAAGGCATTAGCCGCCTTGTTATCGGATTCATCTCCCGCGCTGCTTTATTAAAATGCTGCAGTAGAAAGTCCCACCACTTATGAGAGATCCCCCTTGGGTCGTGTGCATTTGTTCGGTTCTTTCCCCTCCTGTCTACCTTCCCTGGCTCACCTGAACGCTGTGGTACCGGGAGATGGTGTCTCACTGTAAATGGGTCATTATGGCCGAAATTGGTTTACGTCTTGTTAAAATTATATGGAAGGAAGGGGGCCAGATCAGTCACCGTCTCCATTTGGCTGTAAAATAATTACACTCAGGGTCAGCTCTGGTAAACACATTTATTGAGATGGGCCAGCAACATGGGTGCCGGATCATGCACCGCCACAATCATTTTTTTACCCAGCACTTCTCATCCAGAAAGCCTCAAATTTAATTTTGGGGAAGATGTACCCGTCCCACTATGTATGACGTGTGTGTTGTGTGGAAGCGTTCATGCATTCTACTTTAAAACGAGTGTTTGATAAACCATCAGAGTGAGCTGAGTCATGAGCTGAGAGGCACAGGAAATTTTGGAGCAGTCGAGTACATGACAGGTCAAAGGTCACAATTTCCATGAAACGCTGCAGGATGTAGATTATGGTCTCATGACAGAATTCAGGATGTTTCTTGGGCCCCCCATTTGCAGACCCTCTGCGACGTTTATTTCTGTGTTGCCGTGAGTTCCGCGCCGAACTCTCCAGCAGCCAATGTGCATGGTCTCCTCCCTTACCTCTGAAAGCACCCGTCGCCGCGCAGTCTTTGTTTTGCTGTGAATGCGCAGTGGGAATGCAGGCGATAATGAAAGGGTAGGTGCGCTTTGTGCAGAGGAGACACCTCAGCTGTTACCGGGGCGCTGCTGCATAATGTCTCCCCACTTCTCTCTTTGTACTCTATTGATCATTTTACAGTACATGGCGGCCCATCTCTATAGCTGCAAGATATACATTCCTGCAATTTTCCCAGTAACACACATGCCAGTGAAAAGAGACGTACACAGAGAAAACCCACACAAAGCTTTGCTAGGCTCCATCTGTGGTTTTTCTCTCACATCCGCCTCCTTCCCCTCATCCCCCTCGTCTCCTCTCCTCTCCTCTCTCCCCCTCTCCTCTCCTCTCTTCTCCTCTCCCCTCCTCTCTTCTCTCCTCTCCCCTCCTTTCCTCTCCTCTCCGCTCCTCTCATCTCCTCTCCTCTTCCTCTTCTCTCCTCTCCTTCTCCTCCCCCCTCCTACTTCCTCTCCTCTCCTCTCCTCCTACTCTCCTACTCCTTCTCCTCTCCTCCTACTCTCCTACTCCTTCTCCTCTCCTCTCTTCTCTTCTCCTCTCCTTCTCCTCCCCTCCTCTCCTCCCCCCCTTCCCTCCTAAGTGTTCCAGTCTAAATGCAAGGCTGTTAAGGGCAGGCCAAACAAAGACTGCCGTTCGGTGATGTCTGCCGGGCCGCCCGGAGAGAAATCCTACCAATTTGCCAAGCAGGCATTTCAGCCCTTTGTCCACCAACAATGTAAATAAGCCCCTTTTTCCTCATTCATACAGCATTGCAGGGAAGGAGGTGGGTGAGTGGGGGGTTTGTGCTGTGGGGGGGTCATGCATTAGCTCTGGGTAATGTATTCTGGTGAAGTGTTATGACTACTATTTATATGTTTCATTTGAAGGTCACTCAGTGCGCCTGTTGGGTCAGAAAAAGGATAATGGAAAGCGGTTGGGGGGAGCGCGATTGGATTTGCCGAAGATTAGGAAGAACCCACTGATAGAAATCATTTCCATCAATACCGGGTAAGCTGTTTTCAAAAAAAATTCTTACTCATAAAATATTCAGCATCACCTGAGAATTCAATTTCTTTCGCCTTCCTGCCGACAAAGCGTGATGTCGCGGTGGACTCTTCAGCTCCCTGGATCCAACAGCCCCCCAAACCAAAACGATCTGAACCCCCCTCAGGGGTGTTTGATTGTATCAATTTCAGACCAAGTGTTTGTGTGTCTGTGTGCATTTGTGTGTGTTTGAGTATCAAATCTGTTTGCTTTGCAGATGATTTCATTACAGGGCAATAGGTCTCTCCTTGTATTTCAGAGCTTTAATTGGATTCCTCTAAATTCAAACAGAAAGTGACATAGACTTTAAATGAGTGTGACAACACTTGTAGCCTCAGTTTTGAGAGAATACAAACCGTGCTCTTACCTGTGTAATACGATTTGGGTTAGAAAAATTAAAATTGATATTTGGTCAAGAACTCTCTGCACAGCACAATTTTGAATGTAAAATAAACTTGAAAATCAGTAAATTCAGCTCTTAACCATGATTGGGACTAACAGGTATACAATGTTTTCAGAACTGATTCAACATTGTGAATGCTGCTGAATGTCTGTCCTTTTGCTTTCAGTGTTGTTCTTGGTTGTTCTTAATCTAACTTCCTAGTCACTTCTCTCAAGAGTACCTTGTGTGTGAAGGTCTGCAGCACAACTGTATGTGTTGGGTAACTCAGTGAGGGAGCTGTGTTCCTTGAGCAAGGTTTGACCTCTTGTGAGTGCACATTTGCTTGAGCAAGGTTGAGACGTTTTCACACATTTTCACTCTTTGAGAACTCACATAGACAGCGGTCAGAGGGAAGGAGAGACGTGGGTTTAAACTAAAGGTGAGCTGCATCAGTATGAAGACACTGAAAAGCAACACAAGACAGTCCTCCCTGGAAATATACTACCAGTGCGTTTGATGAGTGAGGAGAAGGTTCATCATGAATTGCTTTGGCTCAGTAGAACTACGGAGTGGCCTCGGGTTGGGAAGGGAAGGAGTTGGAGAAATGGATTTCCCATAAGACCCGGTGCTCTGTAACTGCTTCTCTCCAGGGGTCACAATGGAGGCAGGTTATTATAAGACACCTGATTGAACCCCACAGGCCTACATTGTCCGCAGACACACACATCTATGTTGTCCACACTGCAATTATTACGTCTGCTCTTTATGTGTCTCACAACCTGCTGTCCCTTTTGTATTTATGGGACGGATTTTTAATCGGAATTTTTACCAACCTATTTTTCTCCCCTATTGTTACTCCAAGTTTCAAATGGCGCACGTGTGTGAGTGTGTGCGCGCGCGCAGGTGTGTGAGTGTGCATGAGTGTGTGTGTGTGTGAGCGCAAGCGTGTGTGTGTGTAAGTGTGCATGCAAGCGCATGTGTATGTGTGTGTGCGTATGTGTGTGACAGTGTGTGTGCGTGTGTGCGTGAGTATGCATGCGCGCTTGTGTTCGTGAGTGTGTGCGTGTGTAATTGTGCATGTAAATGCTGTGTGTGTGCGCGCACATGAGTGTGTGTATGTGTGTGAGCGTGTGTGTGAGCGTGTGTGTATGCGTGAGTGTGCTTACGTGTGTGCGTGTGTTTGCGCGTGTTTGCGCGTGCGCTTGTGTGTGAGTGTGTGCACGTGTGCGTTTGCCCTTACCTATTTAAAGATCTGGCTTTTTAAAACTCCTCAGAATAACTTCACTGTGGATCAGGAGTGAACCGTCAAACTTGTGACACACTAACTTGTGTGCATGCCCCAGCAGATAAATTGCAACACAAAAATGCTATTTAAAGATCCAACTGGCAGCCATTGTGCAAATTACTTTTTTAAAAATGTGGATTGTATCTAAATGAGAATGAACTGAAGGTACTCAAGACATGAAGCTGCTGTTTTTTTTTTTTTTTTTTTTTTTTTACAATTTCAATTTTTGGTTTTGTTTTTGTGTAGCCTATCTTAAATGTTGGTGTTCATCTCAACAGGGACAACCTGCAATGAATAAACATTTTAACTATGTTATATTTAAGACTGCAGAAAAGGAAAATAAATTTGGTTGACTACCGCAACCAGATGATAAAACAAAAGTTTAATGAATGGTGTTGGCAGAGCTGCTATCCCCACATTTCATTGATTTTGTTTTATAGGCCCTTTTAATTTTCCCCCTCTTTGTTTGATTGATTGCTTATTTTTAAGTTAAGGCAAATCTTAAGACTGAGCTGAACTGAACTTGTCTCTGTGTAGTAGCAGTGTGTTCCATTATCCGGGTACATCTGCATTTCAGATTAAATAAACCCAGAATAAATGTCACCTGAACCCCCGCCCCCCCGCCCCCCTTTCTGTTTTCCACAAATGGTAAATTTGGACACACATGCTGTGAATGAGCAATTCAGCCATGGCCAGGTTTTCACAGTGGATGAGGCATGCAGCCATGGCAACAGCGCAGTCATGGCGCCAGCGGAGCCATGGCACCAGCGCAGTCATGGCACCAGCATAGCCATGGCACCAGCGCAGCCACGGCACCAGCGCAGCCACGGCACCAGCGCAGTCATGGCACCAGCGCAGCCATGGCACCAGTGCACTGCACCTCCAGCACAGCTGGCACAGACAGACTGTAGCATGTCTGATCTGCCAGAGGAGCTGCTCTGGTCTGATGAGGCAGGGAATACTTGGACCAAAACCATCCGTTCCTGGGCAAAGGCTTCAGCCAGTTACCTGCCCGCCCTGCAGGGAGGCTTGTGGACTGCTTTTTATTTGGAACATCTTTCTTCCATTGAGGCCATGAGGCCAGGTCATCTGTCTTTGAGCTGAGCAAGACTTAATTTCTCTCCTTAAACCTGCGACTCATTAGAATCTAAATCGTTTTTTAAAAAATTTAATCTGGTACCTAAAGAAAAAAAAACCTCTGTCCATTCCTGTTTGACTGAAAACATGCACGCACTCTGACATGTGCTGGAGGAGGGCTTTGAGGGTTTCGGCTCTGCAGTTCTGTGGGCTGAGAACGCAGCATTGTGCAGTGAGAACAGCCACTTCATTTTGGGTTTCCTGTGCAGAGCTGTGACCCTTGACCCCTGTGGCGGGGCTGAGAACAGTGGGGCCCTGTAATCCCGCAGCCCGCCACCTGCGCGACTCTTAACCTGCCTCCACGGAGCCTGTGGACCTTTCAGCCAAAGAGGGGGCGGGGGGCACGGGGAGGGCGGGGGCGAGCCCAAAGCCATCAGTATTCCTGCTCATGCTCCTCCCCTGCGCCCAGCCGGCCAGCCAGGCCTTCTCTGTTTATTGCTGTTCGCCACAGGGCCACTCAGTCTGGCCTGCAATGCTGGGCCGGCCCTTTTGCTTTTCTCATTTCCACAATCAGCCTTGTCGAATGCATTCGATGCAATGGCGTCAACAAGAGATGGGACTCATCGTGTTTTCTACCCCCTCACCACCCCCACCCCCTTCCCCTCCCATTGCTGCAGCTTGCCAGCCACCCTGTAGCCACCACTATGCTTTTGCTCCCAAAACGATTCAAATTTAGTAGATTCTAAATCCAATTTAAAAGTAAATATAAGTCCTCTTTTTTTGCCCACCTTTACTTTTCTGAGACTTCACCTACAAGGTTGGCACGTCCCCCACTGCCTTGTCTGTTGGGAGCCCCTTGGCTGGCCTGCGTGTCCTCTGCGTGCTGTAATGGATCCTAGCCACAGCAGGTTTCAGGGCAGATATGGGGATGTAAGCATAAAATGATCACTGAAGTATGGAACCCAATTTATCACTCTGCTGGCTTGTGATTGTGTTCTTATTTTCCGAGGTGTAAGGCTCTGAAGAGCTGCCGGGGTTACGCCTTTGAACTTTGCCGGTATCCACTTTGACCAGAGCTCATATATCCCGGCCCCTTGTACCTATATGGGTCTGTCATTTCCAATTACAGCAAACGGCCGGAAAAGATAAGAAGAGGTGGTTCTCTTTAAAGGCTACATTTAAAGGGGCGCAGCACTTCCTCTTTCGAGAGCCTGAGCACTTCCTTTTAAAATAGCTCTCTCCTAAAGCCTGTTGGAGATTCTTCACTTGCATTAATGGGAAATTAAGTGAAACAACACGTTTTCTGTGGGGAAAACAATAGGGATGGAACAATCTGGATGGAAAAACTTTTTTTTTGGGAAGTTTTTATGTAGCAGCGTGGTCACCTCATTATGCATGCAGATTTATTTTTTAAAAACATTAGATAATCACCTTTTGCATAGTTATGGGAGCCATTTTGGCTGTGTTCTTAGTGGGTTCCAATTAGACTAACACAAATTTTGGAGAAGTGTCACATATTGAGACAGTGGAAAGGGGAAGAGCAGGTCTCCCTCCATTTTCATGTTGGTTTGTTTATATACCCAGGAGAAGAGCAGGTCTCCCTCCATTTTCATGTTGGTTTGTTTATATACCCAGGAGAAGAGCAGGTCTCCCTCCATTTTCATGTAGGTTTGTGTCTATACCCAGGGGAAGAGCAGGTCTCCCTCTCTTTTCATGTGGGTTTGTTTATATACCCAGGGGAAGAGCAGGTCTCCCTCCCTTTTCATGTGGGTTTGTTTATATACCCAGGGGAAGAGCAGGTCTCCCTCCATTTTCATGTTGGTTTGTTTATATACCCAGGAGAAGAGCAGGTCTCCCTCCATTTTCATGTTGGTTTGTTTATATACCCAGGAGAAGAGCAGGTCTCCCTCCCTTTTCATGTAGGTTTGTGTCTATACCCAGGGGAAGAGCAGGTCTCCCTCTCTTTTCATGTGGGTTTGTTTATATACCCAGGGAAGAGCAGGTCTCCCTCCTTTTCATGTGGGTTTGTTTATATACCCAGGGGAAGAGCAGGTCTCCCTCCCTTTTCATGTAGGTTTGTGTCCATACCCAGGGGAAGAGCAGGTCTCCCTCCTTTTCATGTAGGTTTGTTTATATACCCAGGGAAGAGCAGGTCTCTCTCCCTTTTCATGTGGGTTTGTTTATATACCCAGGGGAAGAGCAGGTCTCCCTCCCTTTTCATGTAGGTTTGTGTCTATGCCCAGGGGAAGAGCAGGTCTCCCTCCTTTTCATGTAGGTTTGTTTATATACCCAGGGGAAGAGCAGGTCTCTCTCCCTTTTCATGTGGGTTTGTGTATATACCCAGGGAAGAGCAGGTCTCCCTCCCTTTTCATGTAGGTTTGTGTGTATACCCAGGGGAAGAGCAGGTCTCCCTCCCTTTTCATGTAGGTTTGTTTATATACCCAGGGAAGAGCAGGTCTCCTCCCTTTTCATGTGGGTTTGTGTCTATACCCAGGGAAGAGCAGGTCTCCCTCCCTTTTCATGTAGGTTTGTGTCTATACCCAGGGGAAGAGCAGGTCTCCCTCCCTTTTCATGTAGGTTTGTGTGTATACCCAGGGGAAGAGCAGGTCTCCCTCTCTTTTCATGTAGGTTTGTTTATATACCCAGGGGAAGAGCAGGCCTCTCTCCCTTTTCATGTGGGTTTGTGTCTATACCCAGGGAAGAGCAGGTCTCCCTCCCATTTCATGTAGGTTTGTGTGTATACCCAGGGGAAGAGCAGGTCTCTCTCCCTTTTCATGTGGGTTTGTGTCTATACCCAGGGGAAGAGCAGGTCTCCTCCCTTTTCATGTAGGTTTGTTTATACCCAGGGGAAGAGCAGGTCTCCCTCCATTTTCATGTTGGTTTGTTTATATACCCAGGGGAAGAGCAGGTCTCCCTCCATTTTCATGTTGGTTTGTTTATATACCCAGGGGAAGAGCAGGTCTCCCTCCCTTTTCATGTAGGTTTGTGTCTATACCCAGGGGAAGAGCAGGTCTCCCTCCCTTTTCATGTAGGTTTGTGTGTATACCCAGGGGAAGAGCAGGTCTCTCTTCCTTTTCATGTAGGTTTGTTTATATACCCAGGGGAAGAGCAGGTCTCTCTCCCTTTTCATGTGGGTTTGTGTGTATACCCAGGGGAAGAGCAGGTCTCCCTCCCTTTTCATGTGGGTTTGTTTATATACCCAGGGAAGAGCAGGTCTCCCTCCCTTTTCATGTAGGTTTGTTTATATACCCAGGGGAAGAGCAGGTCTCCCTCCCTTTTCATGTAGGTTTGTTTATATACCCAGGGGAAGAGCAGGGGGCCGAGGGACAGGCTCCTCACGCTTTGATGTCGTACCTTTAATCTGTGAATTTGTACAACAGCATGATACAAATTCTCCTGCATGATGGCGGGTTAATTACAATCCTCTCTCCAAGCGGCAGTTAGAGACAAATTAGATGTGGGGAAGCCTTGAGACGCAGGTATGATTCCCGCTGTCACGGGGGGGGATGCTCCTGTTCATTTTTGATTAATTAGTGTAATTAAATCCAAAAATAACACGTGGAAGAGAGTTGTTTACGGCAATCCCAATGTTTACACAGGTAACATCATCAGTTTAGGATACCAGGTTTTTCTGGAAGATGTCATGGCCAGTTGTTTGCTTGAGAGGGTGGTTGTCATTTTCTGTATTGGTAACTCATTGTGTGTCTGTGATTTGTTGGGTCATGTACAGCATAAAAAAGCTGCTTAGTCTGCACAGTGCTGTCACCCAGTGCCACAGTAATTTTGGTAGATGAATTATAAGGGACATCACACCTTGTGACCAAGAGCATGAATAAGAAATCAGGGCTTTCATAAACGAGCCACATTATCACATTAGCAAGTTACGCCACATTATCACGTTAGCGAGTTAACACAGTGACTCACTGTCGCACAGTACTCTGGTCCTACTAAAATAATTTTTTTCAGTTTTTTCAAGCTCAGATCTTCAGGCATGTAAACAAGTGCTCTTTGCTGCTTGAGAGTATCACTGCATAAATTCACATCTTTTTGACACAAGTGAAAATGTATGCAGTGAATAATCCCTGCTCTCTGAGGCTGTCAGCCTCCTCTCTCTTCTTCTGAGTGGATTTGGGCAAGGCGTTTCTCTCTTATCACAGACTCCGCTCGCATCTGTTCCTACCTGGACCTTAATGTTATTTCCCACTATTCAGTCACCCAAGTGGTGAGCTATTACCACGGTAACTGGTAAATGGCCTGCTTGGTGAAACAAGCTTGCCTGTCATAGCGACAGTCCGACGTAGTCTGTCACGCAACAGATGAACACATGAAAGTGCTCTGACATCAGTAAAGAATTAAAATTTATATTGATTTCCAGTTTTTCAGCCAAACAAAAAGAAATATATTGAATTTTGGTTTGATGTTATTGATGTTATGAGTATTATTCCCAGCCATAAAGGGGGGAGATGTTCCTGTCGACATATTTGGGAGTGTCAGAGGAGGATCTCTCTCCTCCTGAGCCTCTCAGCACTTCCTCTCAATCGCTGAGCAGCAGACAGCCCTAATACAGCCAGATGAGCACCAGGAGTAAATGGGTATGTCACTCATCCTCCGCCCCCGCTATTCTCCGACCTTTTGAACTCCCGCTCCGACCTGTCGCTGACGTTCAGACTCCATTGTGACCTTTTCTTTTCTCTTGTTTGGCTCCATGCTGCGATTCCTCTTGCTAGCCACAACACAGGTGTGCACAAGCACAAAACCTGCTGTACTTGCCTTGTTTCCGGGGGGAAAAAAATTAAGCTCCTCATATACAGACAACGGGGTGCCAAAGCAAAAGTTTTAAAAAATACATAAAAGGCAAGGTTGGAATTTTCCAGTTGCAAACATTTTCATATCATAAAATGTCCTGCTCTTCTGCAAGATATTCACATACATTTGTATACTGCCCATTAAAATGTTTCCAGTGACAGTATCTGCTTGGGACTGTGGATAATACAGGCAGTGTTTCCACTGTGTAATGCAGGTATGGTGCCTAATGTGGGAGTAATTTGAGTGGCAGTTCCACTGTGGATGGAAATCAGTTAGCCCTTCCACTGTGGGATTTATGCATACTTTTGTGTGAACATCATCGTTCTAATGCTATACCTAATCCACAGTGGAAGCATCTCTGTGTCCTCTAATACAGGTACCACTGCATGTACCACTTTTGTGTGTGTCACGCAGGCAACATCTGTGTGTGTCTCTAATGCAGGTAGTACCTATATGTGTCTCTAATACAGGTAGCATCTCTGTGTCCCTCTAATGCAGGTACCAGCTTCTGTGTTTCTAATGCAGGTAGTACCTATATGTGTCTCTAATGCAGGTAGCATCTCTGTGTGACTCTAATGCAGGTAGCACTTCTGTGTCCCTCTAATACGGGTAGCACTTCTGTGTTTCTAATGCAGGTACTATATGTGTGTCTCTAATGCAGGTAGCATCTCTGTGTGACTCTAATGCAGGTAGCACTTCTGTGTCCCTCTAATACAGGTAGCACCTATCTGTGTCTCTAATGCAGGTAGTAGCATCTCTGTGTCCCTCTAATGCAGGTAGCACTTCTGTGTTTCTAATGCAGGTAGTACCTATATGTGTCTCTAATGCAGGTAGCATCTCTGTGTCCCTCTAATACAGGTAGCATCTCTGTGTGACTCTAATGCAGGTAGTACCTATATGTGTCTCTAATGCAGGTAGCATCTCTGTGTCCCTCTAATACAGGTAGCACTTCTGTGTTTCTAATGCAGGTAGTACCTATGTGTGTCTCTAATGCAGGTAGCATCTCTGTGTCCCTCTAATACAGGTAGCACTTCTGTGTTTCTAATGCAGGTAGTACCTATATGTGTCTCTAATGCAGGTTGCATCTCTGTGTCCCTCTAATGCAGGTAGCACTTCTGTGTTTCTAATGCAGGTAGTACCTATGTGTCTCTAATGCAGGTAGCATCTCTGTGTCCCTCTAATACAGGTAGCACTTCTGTGTCTCTAATGCAGGTAGCATCTCTGTGTCCCTCTAATGCAGGTAGCATCTCTGTGTCCCTCTAATGCAGGTAGCATCTCTGTGTCCCTCTAATACAGGTAGCACTTCTGTGTCTCTAATGCAGGTAGTACCTATATGTGTCTCTAATGCAGGTAGCATCTCTGTGTCTCTAATGCAGGTAGCATCTCTGTGTCTCTAATACAGGTAGCACTTCTGTCCCTCTAATGCAGGTAGCATCTCTGTTTGTTTCCTCTCATGTGCAGGTAGCATCTCTCTCTGTGTTTCTAATGCAGGTAGCAGGTGGCATCTGTTTCCATCTCTGTTTCCCTCTCATGGGGTAGTACCTCTGTGTGTCTCAGGTAGCATCTCTGTGTAGCATCTCTGTGTGTCTCTAATGGAGGTAGCATCTCTGTTTCCCTCTCATGGAGGTAGTACCTCTGTGTGTCTCTAATGCAGGTAGCATCTCTGTTTCCCTCTCATGGAGGTAGTACCTCTGTGTGTCTCTAATGCAGGTAGCATCTCTGTTTCCCTCTCATGGAGGTAGTACCTCTGTGTGTCTCTAATGCAGGTAGCATCTCTGTTTCCCTCTCATGGAGGTAGTACCTCTGTGTGTCTCTAATGCAGGTAGCATCTCTGTTTCCCTCTCATGGAGGTAGTACCTCTGTGTGTCTCTAATGCAGGTAGCATCTCTGTTTCCCTCTCATGGAGGTAGTACCTCTGTGTGTCTCTAATGCAGGTAGCATCTCTGTTTCCCTCTCATGGAGGTAGTACCTCTGTGTGTCTCTAATGCAGGTAGCATCTCTGTTTCCCTCTCATGGAGGTAGTACCTCTGTGTGTCTCTAATGCAGGTGGCATCTCTGTGTCCCTCGAATGGAGGTAGCATCTCCGTGTGTCCCTCGAATGGAGGTAGTACCTCTGTGTGTCTCTAATGGAGGTAGCATCTCTGTGTCCCTCTAATGCAGGTAGCATCTCTTTTCCCTCTAATGGAGGCAGCATCTCTGTTTCCCTCATGGAGGTAGCATCTCTGTGTGTCTCTAATGCAGGTAGTACCTCTGTGTGTCTCTAATGGAGGTAGCATCTCTGTGTCCCTCGAATGGAGTTAGCATCTCTGTGTGTGTCTCTAATGGAGGTAGCATCTCTGTGTCCCTCTAATACAGGTAGCATCTCTGTTTGCCTCTAATGGAGGCAGCATCTCTGTTTCCCTCATGCAGGTAGCATCTCTGTGTGTCTCTAATGCAGGTAGTACCTGTGTGTGTCTCTTATGCAGATAGCTTGTCTGTATGTCTCTAATGCAGGTAGCTCAACTGTATGTTTCTAATGCAGGTAGAATGTCTGTGTGTCTGGTGCCAGTAGCATCTATGTGTGTCTCTAATGCAGGTAGCATCTGTGTTTATGTGCATGTGCATTTGTGCGTGTGTGCGTGTGCGTGCCGTGTGTAATGTAAGTAGCCCTTTTATGTGTCGATAATGTAGGTAAGTGCTTTGACTGTTAGATTTGTACAGGTAGCACTTCCTCTGTGTGTGTAATGTACCGTAGACAGTGCGTCCACTCATGTGCATTACACAGGTAATCCTCAGGTCCTGTCCTGAGATGCACTCCACGGGGCACTCTTTCCATTGCAGCTGTGCCAAACCACAGGATCGTGAAGGAATCGCATAGTCTGAATGTTTGTGCAAGTCTGCGGAAACCAGAACAGCAACAGCACAGAGGCTTATGCATCAGCCATAAATAAGTTTGAAAAATAGAGGTCTCTTCACTGGGACCACACGGCAGCAGGAGCTTTAACCCCTTATTTCACCCCTAATTCTGGGTTGCTCTCATTTTTTTAAGTAGGGCTTTTGCCTCCAGATGGAACGAAAAAAAGTAGGGTTTTTCGTCGCACAAGGGTTGTGTCTTATTTTAATATTCCATGTGGGTTTATGATAGTTATTGCATCAGCGTCTGGCAGCAATGTCTGAGAAAGCCATCCACTGTCATAAAATGTGCAGTAAAGTACACTGTGTGAAGTACATAATGGTAACAACTTAATCAACTATTTTATGTTGATTAGTTGATAAGTATAAAATGTCTTTAAATTTGTCTTGTTAGAAAAGACTAAAAAATGTTTCACAACAGCAATTTGTTTGCACTCGTTCACCTGGCACTTTGAGAGGCATTGTTGTCGCAAGTCTGACTGGTATCTTTAAAAAAATAGTCTGCCCTGCCCCCTCTTAAGCTCTAGCCAATCAGCTGTGAGCATCATGTCAGTGCCAGCCAGTTGCCTGATGCCAGTATGTTTTAATACTTCAAGTCCAGCTATATGCAGGCAGAAACTGATTCTTCCACAGCTGAGCCATGGTTCAAGCAGATATTGCTTTTGTTTTTGCCTTAAGAAATGTGATACCTGTAAACATTTTTATAGAGTTGCACAAAGCAGGCCGTTATTTAATAGGATCAGCATAATACCACAGCTTTGTGTCTGAGAACCACACCACCTCACTGATTACAGAAATATATGGATGAGGAACACAACACAATACAATTCTGGCTTTCATTTCCATTCTGTCAATGGGAAAAGTACAAGTGTGCATATGTAAAATATATGTCAAATTTGATTTTCATTAAGGGTATTCTCAGTTACAGCATGAATTGACTGTGAACTGAAAAAAACAAAGGAACAAAACTTCTGCATCTGAAAATGTAGAGCCTAGGCTAATAGCATGTTTGCGTTTTCAGTGATTTTTATTTGTTGTTTTCTGTGCATTTAAGCAAAAATAAACCGTTGTATATCGTTGAAGAAAGATCGTAACTGTCACATGAACGTTGGAGGGGACAGTGAACCATTCATTTTGGGGTCTGTCTGGCTTGAGTAGTTCTTTCTGTGTTTTTCATTGGCATAAAAAGGGAGAGCATGTTGCGTGTTAAAACCGCTTGGCTAGGCCTGGATGCTGACCAAAGACCTTGTGCGTCTCCCCCTTCAACAGAAAATATTAAGATTCTGAGTTTTAATTTGCTTTTGAGGTAACAGTGACATCAAGGCTGACATTTTGGAGGCTGGTGAGATAGAGCTCTCTTTGTTTCTGGGCGAAACTGAGTCCCGCCATCACCGCTGTTCAGACACACTATCAGTCATTCAGTTTCTGCATATCTCTCTGTCAGACCATTCCTCTGTCCTCCAGCCCTACTTTATTTAGAGAGAAAATTATTAATCATTATGGGTTTTTTTTTCTTCCTTCCAGTCCTCAACCCCCACCACCAACTTGTGTCCCCCCACCCTTTTCCATGCTCTGACAGCTGGAAAAGGTTTGTGTGACATAACTGTGTTTTTGGATGGGGAACGGAATGCAGTGACCCTAAATGACTCTGTGTGGCATGTTTTCATAAACAAACCCATGGGTTCCTATGAACACTGCTTCAGAAAAAGCATTGGTGGACCTCGCCTATATCACTGAATGACTTTTAAAAGCAGAGGAACAAGTGTAGCCTGGCACTGTGACTTTGCTGTGAATCCATCGGTCAGAACTTTGGAATGTCTGAACCAGCTGCACCTTCTCATGTCCATTAGTACATAATTCTATTCATCTTCTCTGTGGCATCGCCACTTGTATTGTGAAATAATTTACCCCTCTCTTTTCATTACGCATCTTAAGTATTGTGTGTATGTTTGTGTGTTTTTGTGTTTGTGTGTGTGTGTGTGTGTGTAAGAAAAATGAAACCGAAAAACAGCTCTTTCCATAACCACATCACAAGACATAGTTCAGACAGCGCTGAGCTGGCAGTGTGGTGTCACTGTGAGAGATCTGCTCTGGGGAACCATACGGTGACAGTTCGGGGTATCTGCACCGGTGGGTCATGGGTTTGAGTCGGGGCTCCTCTGTCGCTTAAACTAAGGCACATACCTGCATCGCCCCCGTAAGCGTCTGTTTGGGCATTATTTTAATCATGTGATAAGCTGTTTACATAACATGCTGTAGATATGTCCTCTCACTAAAATGAGCAGAAGGCCTTTTGGGTAATAGTGTTTCGCTCTGCGGTCACATAGGGGGGGGTGGATCGCACGCTCATATGCGGTTTACAGCCTCCCTGAAGGGGATGGAGTGTTGTGTTTTTTTTTTTTTTTGATTCCAGGAACCATGCTCCTGCTTTGTAACCAAAGGTCAGTATTAACATGTGGCTACCCGGCCAATGCTTCCTGAACTTCTCCTTCCCAAAACCACTCAGAGCATGCTGCAGTCCTCTACACCAGGGCCCCTGCAGGGTGGGACTGAGCGTGCTCAGTAGGCGTGGAGAATGTCCTGAGGCATTCAGTCACACAGTTCTGGTAAATTTCAGTTATTAAATGGGAAACAAACCACAGAATTAGTTAAAAAAAAAAAAATAAATAAATATAAAAAAAAGTTGTTTATTACAATGTTACTTACTTTGCAAGGGTACTGCCATTTAATCTGTCCTGCATTTAAGAGCACTGCAGAATGCTGTTGTGCACAGATGTGTAGATAGGACCCAAAAATATATATATATATTCTCTGCCGCATGGAGGCATAGATGTGTTTTAGCAAAATGCAACAAAAATTATTCTGTGAGATGACAAACAAAAACAACAAGATGAATTGGGGGGGGGGGATGTTTTTAGCTGCCATCCTTGTTAATATTTTATTTTAATCATGCTGATCTGAAATGTAAAAAGCATTAACTTATGGTCTGGCAGTGCTGCAAATTCTCATTGGCCACTTTCCAATCCAAAGCCCAGCTGCAAATCCTCTAAATCTTTGTTTTAGTGGATCCCTCAGACCAAGTGTTGAAAACAACAGATATTCTGAGAGTGAAAATTGGACTGTAATCCACAGGCACAAAATCTGGCCAGCAACTGTGATGTTTGTTTATGGCGAATCGCTTTCGCTGAGTGTTTCTCCCTCCCCTTTCTCCGTTCTGTGGCTGATTATGAGTGCTCCTCCTCTGTGTGAGTTTATGTATTCAATATGTTTAGCCTCTCTTTATTCCTTAGCATGGAGTGCATACTGAGTAAATCTAGTGCTGAGGTGTCATAAGTTGTCATGGCTGTATGTTGGACATTCCATGTTAAATCAATCACCCTTTCATCTTAACTATTTCGATTTTCGCAAATATTTCCATGCATTTTTATCCCATGGGAAAATTGGCAGTGGTAATTTTGGAGACTGGGGAGCTCAAAAGTTTGGAGTTTTATCTTTTGATATGTATAGTTTAATCACAGCTACATGGAGGTTGGTTTTTATTATTTGTTTAAAGCTTATAAAAAGAATTCAGTGTCAGTTTTGAACAGTTTTGATGAAATGATCTCAAATCATGTGACCCAGGTAATTGGAAGATAATTGTGCAGTGCTAGCAAACTATTGTTGGAGGGTATGGAAAAGCACAAAGAGGTATATTAAGAGAGGAATTCTCAAGTCTGAGCTGAACCAGTCTCAGATTATCTAGTAATTTTAGTGGCAAAAGCATTTTCAGGCATTTTCTAGAATTTTCTGAGTCTGACCATCATCTGATTACAGTCAAATGGGTTCCCCAAATGGATACAAGCCCAGGAAGGTTGGCACATCCATGCGTTTGACCTGCACCATTAGTTTTGCATCCTGAAAAGCACGGTCACATTCATGAATCCCTTTGGAAAATGTCAAATGAGGAGAGCAGGTGCCAAGTGTATAATTAAACATTACTCATATCAGCCTCATATCATCCAGGTATTTGTGATTTTTTTAAATTTAATTTGCCCTTTACTGATGTGTACTGAGTAGGCCTGATATTTATCATTACAAATATTACAGGTTTCTCTGTACACTTGAATATGAAAAACTAATAAAAAATATAATTAAAAATCTATAATTTGTACAGACAACTTGAATTTAAGGGGAAAAAAACTTTCTTCCAGAAAGGAGCATTTCTCACCAGCTTGTGTCCTTGCCCCAGTTTTATCATGGCCTTTGGGATCCTGCTGCTCTTTGGTTTAGTTTTTTTTTTTTTTTTTTTTTTTTTTTTTTTTGCCAAAGCTCTCTGTCTTGACTGAAATCTGTGATTAACGTTACGGTTCGTTAGACTGAACGTCAACAATATTGTCTTAAGCAGTTTTGGCAGTGTTACACCTGGGAACACCTATGAAATTCAATTAAATTTCAAATTGATTTACAATATTAGTTTCATTAGATTTTGTATTAATTTTTACACCTATTAAATTAAATTAAATTGAATTAAATTCTACACCTATTAAATCTTTTTCCCCATTAAAAATACAAAATGTAATTCAACAGAGTGGCATTACAATCCTCAAATGCCCTGTGGCCATTCCAGGGTACTTTCAGTCATGGGTTTGGAAATGGAAACGAAGAGGGGGGGATAAATTGATCAGGTGGATTTATGTATGGATGATTAGATGTAGATTATGACAATTTCAGTATATGGGCCACATCATCCACACTCATCACTGGAGGTCGAATGTTAAGAAGGTACAAAGATTTACTCATCACAATTTATTATGAGTTATCACTGTCACTCTCTGATCTTTTAGGCTAACGATTTCTTTAGTATAAGCATGCAGGCATGTCGGTCTTTCTGTATGCGTCCTGTGGTTTTACAATTTATCTCCACAAATTAGGCTTTGCTGAAAATTACATTTCCCAAAACCGTTCTTGTCTAGTTGCATTGATTTTTGAACCAACTTTATTCGTAACTGATTTATGAGACTTATATAGTACATACATGTGTGTATAACTGTGTGATAGAGACAAAAATGATGGAAAAACCAAGAATTTTGCTTAATTTTGTTTTGAAAATGATTGGAATGATTCTCTTTTCAATCCTGAAAACATATTGAGCTGTTTGTGCACAATTGTTTTCAGTTGTAGTGTCATTCATAAACAAAACCTCCAGTAGACTGTTTTTGCTTGTAAGTTGCCCATGGGCAGTTGAAGCACACACAGGCAGCCAATCTGACCGTTAAGGGCAAGAGACATTAGCAATCGATCAGTGCGTGTCCCTCGCCAACTCCAAATATCAGGAGGTGCGTGCTGGGGTGGTAAAATGGTGGAAGAAAGGGACACAGTGCACCCAGGGGTGACACGAGGCATGTTGTGGGATGGCATGCCAACAGGATTGCACTCAGAGTGGGTAATCAGACGAGCCACAGAAAGATGGAGAGGGGGAGGGGCAGGGGGAACATGGCGGCAGCCTGACTCTGTCGGGGTGGGAGGGGTGCAGGCGTGTGTGGAGGGGGGCTGGAGACAGGCTTGATGATGTAGAGGTCTGTCAGGCGGGAGGCGGCTGACGACCCGGTAATTGTGACCCCTGAAGCCATCTTTTCGGTTCGAACAACACCTGCGAGGATAGCTAACCCAGTTTACGGAGCTGTGGGGTAGTTTGCAGAGACTCCAGGCAGCTTGTTGTGCTGTGGAACCGGACGTGTCTATTTATCTTTCTAGTTAAGGGTGAAAAACGGGAGGCGAAGGGAGGTTGGTGCCCACGGTATCTTGTTTCTTGTGGAATGAGACCACATTAAGGTGATTGAAGCGTTTGAGTTGCCTCTTATTTTAAATTTGACACTTGTTTTTGTAGCCTGTTTTTAGCAGGAAGCAAACATACACTTTTCTGTATGGGGATGTCAGAGTGATTATATGGTGTGGTTCTGTGATACTGTCAAATTGTCTTAAATTACCAGAAATTTGCGCTGGGACAAAATAACTGAAATCAAGGAGCCTCAATAATTCACTTTCCAAAGTCTTTTTCTGAATAAAGCTGGAAGGCTTGTACAGATCTTTGATGCTACCTTCACTGCATCCCTGGATATCACACAAAGGTTTTTCTCTTTTTTTTTTTTTTTTTTTTTTACAGTGGGGAAAAAAAAACATAATTTCCTGCTTCCCTTGCTTTGCTCACTCCTGTCTCACATCAGCTCCACCCATTGCTTGTCAACTCAGTCAAGTATAATGACCCAGTTCCATGCTTCATGTAAATGTGAACGTTGACCCTTTTTGTTTGTTTTCCATGAGGTTCCACACGGCTCTGTGGGTTTGTTCGCACAAAACTCATTTTCTTTTTTCATTTGCCCACCCAGACCGGCCCCCTCTTCCCCAGGAGGAGTGAATCTCCTTCTTCTGGGGTTTGATTGAATGTAAGAGTAATTATCAAAAGCTGGCTCCAGGCCTATAGCGTTTCCATCACCCCCTCCTTGATGGGGGGGGACTCTGATGGCTCTTGGCAGAGGACCACCAAGTTTCACAGAGTTCCAGGGCATTTCTTTTACGGCGGCCAACGTGTGCTGCTCATGCAAAAAACAAAGTCTTCCTACAGTGGCGAACAAGAACCAACCAGATGGAGTCGCATCAGTAAAATATCCTGTACTCAGTAACACAGCTTCCTGTATGAATGCTGGACTTTCCTAAACACCTGCCTTGTAAAGGCTGTTTTATGCTCAGTGTAAACTTGGAAAAGGATGTGGTGTAGATACCCTTCTTCCTTGAGAGGCTCGACCCGGTCGTGCCTCTGTATAATAAAAACTTTGTCAGCCCTTTATGTTTAAAGTGCAGGATCTGTATTTGCTTTGCTTTGCTTTGCTTTGCTTTGCTGTAAGAGTGTTTTGGTAAACTAGATATGATTCTTCATGAAGGGATGTAACTGACAATAGAACATTCTTTGGTTTCTTAGCAGCACCGACATCACTGGGGCCTCCTAGAATAAATTGGTCTGAATGTGGGTCTGATATTGTGGCATATACTTTATTAAATGTGTATAAAAATTATATAAGGTGCTACTGCTGATGACTGTATGAGAGATGCAGCTGTAGTCTGGTTGTTGTCCGATAAATCCGAGTATTGCAGTTGTTGTGTGGAATCATGCCAAAGACAACTTCTTCTGTACTGAGGGGAGGGGGAATGGGATTTCTTGGAAATTCAGGTAGCAACATCAGCATAAGGCTCAGACAATCACAGTCACCAATGTAATCACTTTTATCTCATGACTTTTATTTTGAAGCATTTTCATTGTGTGATGTACATTTATACAGCCATTTTGCAGTGAAAATAATTAGCATTGGTCCATGAAGGAGGAACAATCATTTCCCCTGATATGATCATTTTTTGTTCATATAAGATTTATTGGAGTGCGTGGCTCTGAAGATGGGGGTGGGGGGCCATTGCCTCTAATGGGCCACCAATAGTCGGGCAAAGCACCGCACTCCTGACTACACCAGTAACTATGAGGCATTTTTTTTTCCCAGAGGCCACTTTCATGTCAACTGACAACCAAACAGCATGTCTAAAGGAACACGGCAGACCCTGAATGTGTCCTGAACAAATAAAATGAGGCAGGATACATGCTTAAAATTACATGTGTTTTTTTGGCTCATGGATCCATCTGTGCTGAAGGCAGAACTATTTATAACAGCTCAGTGCCATACATCGGACCGCATGAAACATCGGAAAGTATCCCAAAAGAAGACGTCACTGTAAACAAGCAGTCCATTATCCCAGCGAGCCGAGCCAGGACTGTAAGGCCCTGTCTGGCATTCTCTCGTTCTGAATGCGCAACCTAATTTGAATAAGCAGTTTACATGATTGGAATATTTATTGGGGATGTGCAGTTTTGTGAAATTAATTATGTTATCTGGCAAGGGCCATTTTGCCTCGAGCAGCCAACGGAACCAGCCAATGTGGGTTCATGCCACAATTGTCATTGGATCCACATTTTCAGGGATTAGGTACTAAAAATATTGCAATTTATTATTTTTTTTTACAGAGGCCAAAAACAATCGAGCAGACATTGTTTGGGTCTGGGTTTTTCCTGGTTAGTAACAATCAGGGCCAGGCCATTTCCCACAGACTTTTTTCCCAGCTCTTCGAAAAACCGTCGATGTCTATCAGAGGCTATTTAGACTGTCTGAAATCATTCAGTAAGAATTTATTATTTTTATTTATTTATTTATTTTTTTTTTTTTTACCAACAACCATTTTTTTTTTATTTTTCCCTATTCCCGCAGACTGTTGGCTTTTCCCCCTCCATTTTTCTGCACGTCATTCCACCAGCTCTGGGTGGTGGGGGGGTGTCTGAGAGGCGCTGCAGTCGCCTGCTTCCTGAGTGATTTCACCACCAACCCCCAACCCCCACCCCCCTGACAGGTCGCGTCCCAAAGGTAGAGCCGGATAGAGAAAAAAACAATGGTCCTTATCAGGGCTGGCGCTGACCTTAAAATATGAGCCAGCTGTTCCCAGGCTGTCTCGGACTGTGCAGGGTCAGACAGCGATTGAGGGAGAGCAGGCCGCCGGGGTCAGGAGGTGCGCTGACCTGCCCGTGCCAGCGAATGAGGCTTTCTCTGTCACTGCGGTGACTTCTGGCCCCGTTCAGGCCATGTCTCAGAAACACGAGCCCTGTCGCCTCAAGGCCCCGGATGGTCATGTGACCCGAGTTTGAACAACTCTTCTTCTGAGTGTCAACCTCAAGGTCATTCACAATGTTTTTCATCCTCGAGACATTTGTCTCAGAACGCCACGGTTGAGCAAAGCGCTTCATTAAAATGATTAAAATTAAATATTTTATTATGCATTGAAAGAGCCATTAGAGGCACTTTGAGGATTGGTCTCGCACAGGTTTGCAGCAACTATTTTCGCATGTTCTTTCTGCACTCGCTCATGCTAAATAATTTGAATCCAAACTTTTATCCACAGAGATTTTATTTTCATTTAAATTGTATCTATTATTAATGCCCATAGACTGATGTTCTGTAGAGCACTACAAATAGATCAGATTTACATGTAGCTTTGAATGTGAGCGGTTCAGTGATGAAGATCCCTGTTTTCTCTCTCCCCTTATTAATAAATTAGACGTGATAAAACTTTGTTAGGCCAGCAGCTTTTGAGGGAGATTTAATTGTAGCTATTGATTTCCTGTGATGTGAGTAATGAAAACTCCAGATTAATTATACATAAGTGAGTTTATGGGAAATGATATAGCGGGCAGAAATTAGATGTTCATTCTTTGTGGCTGTCCCAGGAGGCTCGGTTGAAAGTGAATGTGCTCAAGCGCCCCTGTGTTTTGTAGTTGAGAGACAGAGGGGAAAGAGAGGCTTTTAAGTGGCGCTCTGTTTGATTTGACGAGGCGATTGGGGTGTGAAATGTGATCCAGGTTGTACACAGCCACTGGAGTGTAAAAGATGCCTCTCATTAATGAGGAGAATGGAAGTTGCATCACTGCTGAAGACAGAAAGAACAGCACAAGTGTGAGACCCTCTCAGTGTCTTATGCATGTAATGATGCCTCCTGTATTTCCACAGATGCTCAGCTCAAGCGTAACTGGGCGTGTGGGCCTTTTTCCTGTTTGGGATTGTGTTGAACATCCTTGACATTAGATTTTTTTTTGTTGATACGGAGGAAGGATACCTCCTGGTGATTATTTGGACTGGCATTCATGCATCGCCTACAACCGCATTCTCATCGGAAACGTCCCCACAGTATTGCACCAGTTTGATCTTCCTCTTGGGTTTGTTCAGTCCTGTCTTTTTGTTCTTAGCCCTGGTGCATCATTCAGAGAGTAGGGTGACTAAGGTTATAGCAATAATAAAATATAATTAGCATTAATTTGCAGGCACAATAAAATGAAAGAATTGGTGTGTTTGGGGTACAGAAAGTATGATTTATGGAGCTGTCACTGGCAGGCCCTGCTGGGAAACGGGTGGGGAGGCGTCAGAAACTGCTCACCCTGCCCGTCTCCCTGCCAGGGGGCTGTCATTCCCTGCACAAGGTGAACATGCAGGGACATGCGCACTCACACACACACACACACACACACACACACACACACACACACACACACACACACACACTCACTAACTCTCATACGCAAATATGTACATGCACACACCTGCACACAAACACAGGTAATGGTTCTGCTATTCCTTCTGAGTTGAAGGTGATGATTTCCTCTGTAATGAGCACATATATCTATCTCCATGTGAGAGAACGATATGGCACCTCTTCCTCCCAGTCTTTCACACACACACAACACACAGACACACACACACACACACACACACACTGTGCGCACGCACACACTCCTCAAACATGCAGCATTCCCAAACTAACAATTAAAAAATTGAAAAACCATTTGAATGTGATCATGCATCTTACTTCTCTCGACAAATGAAATAAAAGGTGCACTTTCTTTTCTCAAAAGCATAATCTAATAGGATATCTTATTTGATCTAAGACAAAATAGAATGGCATGCTTTCCTCTAGGCTGTGGGACTGGTAATGCTTTAATTTTCTGGCCTGTCAGTCTTCTTGCAAATAGATCCATGAATGAGGAGAAAAAAATTGTCTTATTATCACAGCTTTCATACACATCCCCCCTCTGTGAGTAATCCATTTGGATACCAATTTCCATTGCTCGTTGTGATTATTGAAACATTCATAACCAAAATGTCATGGTTGCAACAAGACATGACGTTTTATACAGGAGCTGCAGAATCCTACAAAAAAATGCCCAATCCAATGGCCAATAAAAGTAAATGGGGGAAAAAAAGTTCAATGCGTTTAAAGTTTTTCTGAACAGGGGAAAAAAAGTCATTAGACAAGTTTAAAGCAAAATTAAGTAGGCCTATGTGCACTTTGTAATTTAAATTTTACTGGCAATTATAGCATAGAAATTTATGGCCTGAACAGTACATTATAGAGGAGACAGAATTAGAACAAGGCCATCAAAAGCGATTACTAATGATCGAGTATACCCCGCAGTCAGTTTCAGAGGTAGCATCATGAATTGATTAAAAGAAATTTGCTTCTGATAATAATTGCTTCCGATAATAAAAAGATATCTTGCACAGTTATCTGGAAAGTACGAGCGAGCAAATGTCCCCCACAATTGAGTAAGCTGAAGAATTCAGGCTCTCTTGCCTCAGGAGAAAGAGAGATAGAGAGGAAAGCAAACTTGCTTGCAGCAGTGGGCCAGACCGAGAAGGGGCTTGTGTGACTCGTGAAGTGGCACCAGCCTTGGTGAAGGGAGAGACAAATGGACATTGTGGTGGAGAAGGGTTCAGGGGCACAGCGCTGGGAGCGGGGCCCCTGACACTTCCTGCATGTTCAGACACCACCACTG
This sequence comes from Albula goreensis, assembly GCA_022829145.1. Lineage (NCBI taxonomy): Eukaryota > Metazoa > Chordata > Actinopteri > Albuliformes > Albulidae > Albula > Albula goreensis. The sequence goes on along the minus strand of CM040750.1, from coordinate 1,998,558 downwards.
CACCATTTCTGCAGGAAAAGACTGAACCCACGGGCAGCGCGCAGGCCTCTGACTGCCTCCTGTTTTTCCATTGTCCCCTATACCCCCTGCCCCCCTGACCCCTTCCTGCCGGGAAACATACACTACCTTCCGGAGGCAGCGATCTCCTGTCCCTCAGGCCGCCAGCGCCAAGAGAAACCACTGTTTACCAAACAAATGTATGGAGCGGTTTTCAGGTTCACTGGTCTGGACAGATTATTCAATTTCGCCGCTCTCCCTCCCTCTCCACCCCCCCCCCATGCTATTGATGCCCGTTCAGGAATACAGATGGAACCCACCATCATTAAAATGGGACCCCTCATGCTCCACCTCCCACACACCACCCTGCACACTCCCTCATTCTGTTTGCTTTGACCATTAAATCTGCCAATACGTCGCATGGCTTCACCCACCATACTAAAAGCAATGGACTTAAACACTTAAACAAACACTGTTTTATGTAACATTTGCTACGATACCAGTTTTCCCTCTTTGTATCGTAAAACATTTAAGCCCGTTCTTTTATGGTAATGTGTGGCTTCTCTATTAATTTAGACTACAGAGGTAACACAGTATATTCTTATTGATAACTGCCTTTTGAATGGCTACCATTTATAGAGCTGCTCATTCAAATTGTGAGTTTGAGGTTGAAGTGAAAACTCCCACAGCATATTCTGTAACCAGCATATGTATTAGCAGCTGCTCTTTTCCCTTTTTTATTTATTTATATTTGTTTTCAGCAAAGCCCCGTCAGTTGCAGAAAGAAGGGAAGCATTTTGCACCGGATTACAGACTGCTCAGGCTAACGTGCTTAATTAAAAGCCAACTTTCCATATTTTCTCTCTGACTTGTCTCCTCTCAGGCTGTGCCGGTACAGATCACCAGCAGATTACACTTTAATTATGTGATTACCACTCCAAACCACTGTCAGACGGGGGGAGTGGGGCGTAGACTGAGGTTGAGGTGGGGGGGCAGGCAGGCAGGCAGGCATGATGCACGCATGGTATAAACCCCATAAACATGCTTATGGAAAAACACACCTTCTACCTGAGACAGCTTATTGCTGACAGTGCGTGCTGTAGCCTGCCAAACGAGTCACCCTAAAAACGAACGGAAATCGTCCACGTGCAGAATCATCAAAGCAGAGCCAAATTGCCGTGGTTACCAAAAAATCATAATAAAAGCCTGATCTAATGTGCATTTTTACAGTCAGGTGATGCATATATCTGGGTGGACAGACATAAGGTTAGCGAAATGTTCTGTTTTAGAACACAGAAATGTGTTTGGGTTGTAAGTGCTCAAGGTCAGCGGTGATCTTTCAAGGTTATTTGTGGATGGGTGCAAGCACAGGGCAAACCCGGCAGTAATCCATCCTCCTATTGTTTAAAAGTCCGCCGCTCACAGATGACAGCGTGTTTTGGTGAGAGGCACACTGCCTGTGTACAGCCTCTCCTCCACCTTCATTACCTCCCTCAGCAGTGTGGCGGTCCGAGTGCCACTCTGTCCTGTCTCACGATCGAGCCAATGCACGCTGCAGAGATTATAAAAAACGTGCTTCAAACATGTGGAACATTATGCCGGGCCACAAATCGGTCCAACGAAGGCCAGCCCCATACGCAGGGCATGTTTTGTTTGACAGCTTTACACCTCATGGTGTTTAACTTTGGATGGACTGGCTGGTCTGCTGCAGACTGATCGGTTGTTGGGAAAGGCCTAGAAACTCTGAGTGTACAGCTGTGCCAGGGGTTTGCACATCCACGGCCATCTGATGCTGTCACTCGCACCAGAGAACCAGCGTTTGTACAGCAAACAGACTGCCACGGAGGTTCTTTAGTCTTGCAGTAATTCAAATAAATACGAACCCTCGAGGCCTCGGATTGGACAGGTTGGAGTTTTATGGTCACGCAGTGAAAAATGAGTTAATAGTGATGTGCACTGATTGATGACTCCAGCATATGGAATAATGTGCTTTTTTTTTTTTTCCTCCAACCATGGGGGCGTGGATCGACCTGCCGCTTTGCGGTTTGAGTCCAGTTTTAAAACAGTGGGCTTTTGTTCCCCCCTGACCCCTCTCCCCTCCTCTACGCAGCGCCTGCCTTTATTATGCTCATCGTGTTACCCTGACTCGCCCTTTCACCGCTCCTCCGGGGCCCGTAACCCCTGGCCCCTCCGAAAGTGCAAACATAAACACAACAATAGCTCGTTCTTGCCCTGAGTTTACTGCAAAGCCAAACCGACTCTTTGGACAACTACAGTATTTTTCTGTTTTTTCTCAGAACTTTTCCACTGCTTGCACAAGTAAAAATTCTTTACTCTTGTAACTTCTGAAGCTTCAAAATTTTCTATGGCATGCTTTTGAGACACTGGAGAAGGGCATGATCCTGATATAGTGGGTAGTGAAAGGACCACTCAGTACGCTCGCTTTATTTATCCTGTCTGTGGGGGGACAGGTGTCCGCTGATGTCATGGTAAATCACAAGTTTTTTTTTTTTTTTTTAAGATTATTTTCTGGAATTTTTCCCATTTTATAAGACTTTTACAGTAGAGAGACAGACAGGAAATGCGAAATGCAGCGGGGGGGAGGACATGCAGAGAGGGGCCCATGCAGAGAGGATTCGAGCCTGGGCCGCTGCAGTAGGGCCTCGGCCTTATGTGGTACACGCTCTACCGGTAGAGCTACCGGGGCGCAACTCAAGGTTTTTAAATATAAAGTATATACTGTGCCTTTGTGCTACATAACCTTTTTTTCCTATTTGAATGAATTTCATATAAAGTATGAAGCAGGCAGTGAAGGGAAGTAGTGCTTGAAATAAGATCCTAGGTCCAGTTTTCTCCTCCAGTGTGGAGTTTTTTAATGTTCCAAGTGACTCTACTTCATCTCTAAATTGAAAGCCCTGGAGGTCAGTGCTGAGTTGTTGCTGTATGTTCTGCTATCAGGAAGTGGTACAATTGATTGTATTTGGGAACCCAAATGGTTGTCTCTACCCTTTATATGCTCTCTTATTTTGTAGTGTTCTATATCAGGGTCTTCTACCCTGATCTGAGAGGGACACAGGGTATGCCGATAGTCATTGTTGCTCTGACTAAATTAACCAAGTAAAACACGGTATCTAACCCCCACTTATTTCCTTTGTCTTGCAACAAAAATCAATGCTGAGACCATAGGTGAGAGCAAAAACCAGCAAACCACATGCTGGAAAAATCCTGCCAGTACAACACTGGGTTTGTAAGAAGTCCCTGAATAGGGAAAGACCTGCTTTATTGTGGTCATATGCCATAAGGCTGGTGTTTGTGGAGGTGTGGGCCGAGCAGGACTATGCTCACTAAATCCTGGAGATCTATGCTCCAGGATGGTTGAACTGGAAAATCACTGGACACATCTCCTGGACTGACCTAAGCAAGTCATTGCATGTCATGTAATGTTGAAATGTAACTTTGTTGCAAAATGTAAGTAATCTGGCAAAGATTCTCAGGGGAATATATGGGAATTTATGGAAATAGGGCCCTTTTTTGGGGGGGCCGGGGGTTGATGTCCCAAAATTAAAGTGTCTGTGGAAAATGTCCATGGAGAGTTTTGAAATTTAATGGAAATTTTCCTCTCTCGATGTCCTACCTGGCTTGCATATAAAATGGATCTAAATTTTGATACCTGTAATTTCATGCATAGAAGGCCGGCTGACCGGAGACAGTGTTGTGATTTGGCTGGTCATTACCAGCCCCCCCTGGCCCAGCGCTGTGGGTAACCGTGATGATTACTCCAGTCAGAGCGTGACTGGCCCTGCTCGCAATCGCGCCTTTGTCTATGACCTAATGAACCCGCTCTTTATTTTGTCTCCAGCTCACTGCGCGGGCCAGTAGAAGCAGTCACTGCCACGCACTCCCTTGTTTTGGCTCCAGCCGGTCTTTGTTGTTTTTTTCGCTCATGTTTGTTGAGCATTGTGAAAGCAGAGCTGCTGGTCTCCGTCACCACCCCTCCCCCCCATTGCCCTCCCAGATTGTCGCTCTGTTTCGGGCCCTGCTGTACCTCACCTGCCCCAGCTGGTACTAGGTAGAGCGCAGAGCCAAAAGCCAGCTGTAAATTAGTGTCCATGTTAAGTGTGGTAAAAACTGTGAGTGTCGTGGATCTACTCACCAGCACTCTTATGTTTGATTAACAGAGTGCCCCCTCAGGAGGCCTCGAGTCTGCCGCCTCTATATCATGATTATGTTGATGGTCTAGGGCTGACAGCCTTCACTGTTTACTGTTAGCATCCCTGTTGTGAAGGTTGGTGCTGTAAAGTTACAGCCAGTGTTTGACTTTGCAGCAAACAGGCCGTATTCCTGAAGGGGCTCTCAGTACCCACTCGGCTGCGCTCCTCATCAGAACAAATTAACAAACAATGCGATGCGCCCTGGTGCCCTGCTTGAAGGCTCAAACTTTGCTTTTTATCATGCTCGGAATAAGCCGCAGGCCCGTCGATCCAGCTTCCCAATTAATGGGAAAACACAAGTTCACACGCTTATCGTCGGCTTACCGTTTCTCCCTCTCTTTGGGGGGAAGTCTCGGCTGGAGATGGGCCTCCTGGGCGCGCCCGTGATAGCGGGGGGTCAACGTAATTTAGCGTTGGATCCCATAAGGGGGGCCAGAATTAATAAAACGAGGAACCAGGGGCTGCACAGGGACCCACTCTCATTGTATCCACGTCAGCACCAGCGTTGAATAGGTAACAATGCGTAAGCGGTTACTTTTCACTGGGGGCCTCCCTCTGCCTTGAGCTCCGATAAAATATTATTGTCCTTGTGAATCTCCACATGTAATTAATGTCAGGGAGAATCTCGCACATAGCAACTTGCAGCAGGTTCAGCTAATTAAGAAATTATTTACTGCTGGTGCCTAATCATACCGTCCCAGGCCTAGGAGTTTAGACGCACCTTTTTTCCCCTCCTTTTTTCTCCTCAGCTCAAAACCACATCTCGTTTCCTCTGTATATTTTTAAAAGCGAGCTCGCTCAGAGCGGTTAAATTGGAGACATGGCGGGTTTCAGTTGCTCCAACAGTGAAGGGTTTTTTGAAGTGTTCCTGTCGCGGCTGTTGGGAGTCTCAGAGGGGGGGGGGAAGTGGGGAAGCTCCCCTGAGGATGACTCTTTCATAGCGACGGCAGAGGGAGAGAGAGGCCTGCAACTCTGCTTCTCTTTGGAGGCGGAGAACAGGTGTGGGGTGTCTGGCCTGCCACAAAGCCTCTGCTGGAGGCAACACTGAACCTGAAACGTGCTCTGCTTATCCCAGCGTATATGTCAATAATCCAAATCACAGAGCTACAAAAATAGATAAATAATGAGCTGCCTTTGCATATTTTTAATGGTCATGGTAGTGTGATTGAAATTTTTCCTGGGTCAGGAGTATGGAGGAATACGGTTCCTTGCGGATAAAAGTATGATACTGTATGGGTAAGCGGTTAGGGACATTCTGATGAGATAGGTTGTTTGTTTGAATCCCGGGTGGGACAGTGATTCGTTCAGCATTTAGCAAAAAGCTCATCCCTAGGAGCGTGTCTACAGTGGGTAGGGTGGGAAGCATGAGCTTTGTGAGTACGTTCTCTTGGCTGGGACTCAATGCTGAGCTCTTCACTGGTGCTCTATAGTCCTGCTCCTCACAGGTGTGGTTTAGAGATTTGGGTAGTGGACTAAAGATGAAGACGTTCTGGGTTCATTTCCTCGGTGCTGTCCTTTCATCCAGCGTAACTGGCCCCTATTTTTAAAGCAGAAGGTTTTTTCAGTTGGCCACTGAACAGAAAATTCGGTTTCCCTCAAAGGCATTGTAGATCAGGTGGTTTGCTAAAGAATAATAAAAATTAAGTAGAAGTGTTTGGGATTAGACTAAAATGGGTGCGTGCACAAGCTGAGACCATTAATCCTCAGTTAGACTGTTGGTCACTGAAAATAATCTCTTTTTTTTTCACCCCCATGTTTGTTTATCAGAAGGGCAGTTAAGCACTCCAACAGGGCAATCTGTCAAATTTCCAATTCATTTTCTGCCCTGTTTATGTCATAACAGTAAATAAAACATTACAGATTTGTTGGCGACCCTTCAATCTGTTTTTCTCCCTATTTTTTTCCCTTTTTTTTTAACCAATCCATCTAGGATTTTCTAAACCTTACTGGGCTATCACTCTGTGATCCATTTGGCATTTACTGAAAGGTAAACAGATATGGAGAGCAATATGCTGGTTTATTGGAAAAGGCAGGCGCAGTGCTTTATTTGCGCTGGCTGTGTTGGATGACAGCGATCTCCAGGGTTGTGCACAGGGGTTGTTTTGATATGAAAACACTGGGTGGAGGCATCTCCTCTCTAAGGATTAAGTCCGGGTTTGATCTGTTTTGCTTGCCTATATCATATTAAGCGCGCCCTCTGGTTCAGCCCCCACCCCATGGTAGTTTGGGTTTGTTGCTCTCCGTTTGAAGGGTGGATGGGTTCGAGGGGTGGTGTGTTTTTTTTTTTCTTCTGTCCCCTCCAGAGTCAGGGCCATCTTGTTTTATCCTCCAACCATGCTTAACCCAATCAAAAACCCCACAACTGGAGCTAGTCTGTACATTTCTGCAAAGTTTATATATTCATCCATCATTTATTGTGTGGTCCCATCGGAATTCATGACTGTTTTGATAACCAGTATTCTCCTCCCCACAGCACTAAAGTCCTCAGTCCTCGTTTTCTAATCTAACCACCACAAAATAAGCCGTCACGTTATAACTTGCTCTTCACATTGCTTTGTATCACATTTCAGGTATTTATAAGATGCTCTTATCCAGAGCACATAAGTCATATGTGAAAATATGGTAGTCATAACGCTAGTAGTAACAGAACGTGTAGAGAAAAGCTTCAGCAAAAGTGCAGTAATAACATGTGAATGAGTGCAATATCAAATCCAGTAGACCTAAGATAATTACATTAGAGAGACTGGGAGGGATGGACCTTCAGTCTGGGCCTGAAGGCAGTCAAGAGCCACTGCTGCTCTTTCTGTTTTCACCTCTCTCTTGTAACAGTGCACCTAATTAACATTGAGAATAAAAATTTGCATTAGATACTTGCTCATAATGCATTTTTTTACTGGAAGGACTACGGTTCCCACATTCAGCGAAGGTGAGCTGAATAGAGCTGCATTATCATATGGTGAAAGAATGACTAAACACCAATAACGGACAATTACAGTGAAAAAGTTTGATGACAAAGGCCAGCAGTCATCAGTCCGTTCATGGCAGCCAATATGATGCCATAACTTATTCAAAATAAAAAAATAAAATAAAGAATGACAGCAGCAGAGGCCTAGCGGTCAACATGGATTATTGTTTCCTGGGAACTCTGATATGTTTTTATATGGTATAAGTGATCCTAATGTGTGCTTACAAATCACTTTTTATGGTTGCATTTTTATGGAGCATCCTCTCTGTCTCTCCCCCCAAACAGCTGTCTGAACGCCTGCACATACTGCAAAACCAAGCATGCCAGAGGAGACCTGGCCAGCTATCCCATGGAGGAGCTGGTGGAGAGGGCCAGGCAGTCCTTCCTGGGTGAGTCCCGTGTGCCTCACACTTCTCCCCTGACTGTAGCACTGCAGCTGTCTGTGAAAACTCACTGATTCTGTACACTTACCAGACCAGCACTGTATCTGTATCTCTTACTGTGGCCGTGAATGAACAGAGCGTGTGAAAACTGCTTTTCATTATTTTGACTTGTCTATTTGCTATGATTGTGACAGTGTGGACATGTCAGGCCACCCTTGGAAAAGGGATGTTTATCTCAGTGGGCTTTCCCGGTGAAATAATGGATGAACAGGAAAATGAATGTTCTGTACCAGAAACCCAGCCTGCCACCAACCAGGACCTCCCATGGTTAACAGATGGAGGATATTGGAGGTCATTATCTAGTGCCTCTTTAAGAACCCGAACTTACCTGGTGACTCTTTAAGAACCCGTGTTTACCTTGGTGGCCTGATTTCCACCCATTTCTCCCTTTGTTTGCCTAAAAATTCTGCCAGCTTTCGTCAGCCTCCCCTAGAGATTAATGACCCCAAAAAACAACAGAACTATTTCTGGAGTTCCAGTGTCGCCCGTTACTGGGCAGATGGGGGGAGGGGGCGGGTTCTCGAACCTCATTTTTCAATCGGCTTTGTCCAATCACCACAGCAGACCATTCAGTGAATCAGACTGCAGACAGTAAATATATCCTCTGTTGCTGTTTGTCGGTCAGTGTTTATGTGCAGGTATTATTGTTGCCCCACAGCATATTTTCATGGCCCAGGCATTAGATCCAGATGAAAAAAGTGTGCCATATCTCCATAAGAGCATGACATTTTAAGCTGATGAAAAGATTATTTCAAATTATGTTTATGAGCTACTGGCCACGTTTTAATCTTCCCCTCTGCAGCTTAGTCCTGTTAATGCCAGAGCTGGTTAATGCAAACGTCTAGCGGAGCTGCTATGAATATGCGCCTATTGATTTGCTGCGAGCTGCAGGGGTTTTATTGAGCGGGACCTAAACAGCTCACCTTATTTGCTTTAACACATGCTAATTTTCCTGTTGTGTGCAGTAATACAGAGGAAAGGCTGTGTTAGCTGGCAGATGTTTTCCTCAGTGCAAAGTAAGGGCATGCTGCACTCTGCGGCTCTGACTCTGGAGCCCCCCCCAACCCCCAAACACAATTTGCTCCCACACACTTGTGTATAAATTTGAATGCCGTGACCCTGGACATTTTGGGCATTGAGAACTGTCTGGAAAAGCAGAGCCGTGCCTGCAGAAGGGTCTCTATAAACTGGGCCAGGAAGGCCCTTAGCACTGTCTGACTGGTGAATATGGCTGAAAGACAAGTGAGACGTTGGGAGGTTTTGCTTCAAAGGGAACTGGGAAGTGAAAAACTTGATCACAACAACAGTTGTAAATGCAGAAATAAGATCTAAAGATATGGTCAAGGCTTTAAAAGCATAAAAAAATGGGAAGTTATCGACGGTCATAAGCACTGTCAGTTTTGTTTTAACATCTTGCTCAACAGTCTCTTTTTATGGGTGTTTGTCAATGTTCGTGTGCGTGTGCGTGCATTAGTGAGTGACCAAACAGGCACCACACACTGACTTATTCACGTACGAATGTGTGTACATATGTGTGAAAATGTCCATGGTTTGTTTGTTGGAGGTGTGTGTGTGTGTGTGTGTGTGTGTGTGTGTGTGTGTGTGTGTGTGTGTACTGATTTTTATTACAGGAACAAAAGATGGGGAAATCAGAAGTGATAGCATCACACAGAAACTACAGAGAGCCAGTTGTTCTCTGGCACCTGGTGTTGAATTATACTTTTACTGAAGCTGTCTTTGTTTAAGAAAAGCAACTTTTGTTGTGCACTCAGAAGACAACCTTATCTGAGACCTACATAAATGTTCACTTCCTCCAGAGCAAGCATTCCCTCCCTAGGTCACAGGTCTTAACTCACTGCCTTCTCGTGCTGATACCTGGTGTGAAGTCATGGACAGGTGTAGTTAGCTGAGATATTAGATTCCATGTACTCAAAGGAAACAGGAAGGAATTATTAATAAGCTGAGATCAAATGTTTGGCTAATTGCGTGATTTCATGGGCAAACCTGACTGGAAAAAGAGAAAGGAACCGTAATGATACACACTCACTTCTGCTTAATTCACTCCGGTGCATTTCCAGGATGTTATGGCCCACAGTTCCCTAGGGTTTTCAGTGACAAGCCTTAAATAGAGAGGGTTCCCTCTTAGCTGTTTAAATGGCATGGTGGGCCATGCGTTGTCCTTCCTTCGCTGGGCTCGGAGACTGGATGGTCTATTCCCGATCGGGTCATTAACACTGAGCGAGACTGCCGCCAACTGTCGTTCGCGGCCTTTGCCCATCAGTGTCATCAGACAAATTAAAAGATGAGCTGTAATCCTGGGCCCTATTAACACAGGGTCCCCCCCCTCCTCCCCATTAAAAGTCCCTGAATTCATCCCCCTGATCTACGCACTTGCCTGAGCGAAAGCCCCTGAATTCACCCCCCTGATCTACGCCTTTGCCTGAGCGTGAAAGCCCCTGAATTCACCCCCCTGATCTACGCCCTTGCCTGAGCGAAAGCCCCTGAATTCACCCCCTGATCTACGCACTTGCCTGAGCGAAAGCCCCTGAATTCACCCCCCTGATCTACGCCCTTGCCTGCCTGAGCGAAAGTGAAAGCCCTGAGCGAAAGAATTCACCCCCTGATCACCCCCTACGCACTTGCCTGAGCGAAAGCCCCTGAATTCACCCCCCTGATCTACGCGCTTGCCTGAGCGAAAGCCCCTGAATTCACCCCCCTGATCTACGCGCTTGCCTGAGCGAAAGCCCCTGAATTCACCCCCCTGATCTACGCCCTTGCCTGAGTGAAAGCCCCTGAATTCACCCCCCTGATCTATGCACTTGCCTGAGCGAAAGCCCCTGAATTCACCCCCCTGATCTACGCTCTTGCCTGAGCGAAAGCCCCTGAATTCACCCCCTGATCTACGCCTGAATTCACCCCCTGATCTACGCTCTTTGCCTGAGTGAAAGCCCCTGAATTCACCCCCCTGATCTACGCCTTGCCTGAGCGAAAGCCCCTGAATTTGCCTGAGCGAAAGCCCTGAATTCACCCCCTAATCTATTCACCACTTGCCCTTGCCTGAGTGAAACCCCCTGAATTCAGCCCTGAATTCACCCCCTGATATTCACGCTGATCTACGCCCTTGCCTGAGCGAAGCCCCTTGCCTGAGCGAAAGCCCTGAATTCACCCCCTGATCTACGCACTTGCCTGAGCGAAAGCCCCTGAATTCACCCCCCTGATCTACGCCCTTGCCTGAGCGAAAGCCCCTGAATTCACCCCCTGATCTACGCTCTTTCCTGAGCGAAAGCCCCTGAATTCACCCCCCTGATCTACGCCCTTGCCTGAGCGAAAGCCCCTGAATTCACCCCCTGATATACGCGGTTGCCTGAGCGAAAGCCCCTGAATTCACCCCCCTGATCTACGCCCTTGCCTTGAATTCACCCCCTGATCTACGCCCTTGCCTGAGTGAAAGCCCCTGAATTCACCCCCCTGATCTACGCCCTTGCCTGAGCGAAAGCCCCTGAATTCACCCCCCTGATCTACGCCCTTGCCTGAGTGAAAGCCCCCCCTGAATTCACCCCCTGAGCGAAAGCCCTCACCCCCGACGCCCTCGCCAGCGAAAGCCCCTGAATTCACCCCCTTGCCTGAGCCGAAAGCCCCTGAATTCACCCCCTGATCTGAGCGAAAGCCCCGTGGTTGCCTGAGCGAGAGCCCCCCTGAACGCTCTTTCCTGAGCGGAAGCCCCTGAATTCAACCCCCTGATCTACGCGGTTGCCTGAGCGAAAGCCCCTGAATTCACCCCCCTGATCTACGCGCTTGCCTGAGCGAAAACCCCTGAATTCACCCCCTGATCTATGGGAGTGCGAATGCTGCAGCTGTTCCAAAGACATTCCCTGGTCATGGACATGTCTGCTGGCGTCCATCATGCCACAAGCTTGTTTGTAGCACTGATTAGCTACAAACACAAGGCAACATTTGGAATGCCTACATTTTCCCATAGCTTCTGGTGTAGAGAGGGGCAAGCAAGGCTGCTGTCACATTGTTGGCTGAATTATCCACAAAAATCCTGCCATACAAATGGGCCCTGGAATTTGATTTGCTGTTTGCTTTGAGTAAAAGCCCCTGATTGAATACTAATTCAGGTAGCTATTTACTACAGTGAGGATTTATTCATTTAAGGTGACACTTTAAAGGATTTATGAATCTGTTTAAATTCAATTTTGAGGTAAATGGCTGCATCAAAGCGCTTACCTAAAACTGAGCCTTTTAAGTAATTTGAATTATTCAAAGAACGGATAATGACATCCTGGACAAGCTTTTTACATACATTTCCAGATTCGGCGCTCTGCAATACAAGTTGGCCAAAAGGTCCTGCCTTTGCCGCCAAATAAATTAAAGGGAGGGGCCTGAGGAGAGCTGCCCCGCCCCTGTCAGCTCTCATAGGAGAGGGGTGATTAAAGGGAGGGCCCTGAAGAGAGCTGCCTTGCCCCTGTCAGTGCCCCGCCCCGGCAGGCTTTGAAGCTCAGAAGATGATTTCTGGGTTTTGGCTCATTTCATTTTTTTTTTTTTTTTCCGAAATCATGGGCCTTTTTGCTGAAATGTTCACATTTTCTCTCTCTCCCCAACATTGTCTCTCCATGTCTTTTTCTCAAGTCCTGAAATGTCAGCGCTTTGTCACAAGATGCTGGTTTCCTTTTTGTCTGCAGCGGTGTCTTTTTACCCCTTGAGCTCCGTTAACTGGATTTTGCCAAGTTGTGCGCTGTGTTGGAAATCACATTTGCTTTTTCATTTAGTAGTCTGGTTTTTCTCCCCTCCTGTAATCATTGCTACACTAATCGAAGCAACAGTCGGAATCAATTGCCATCAAAGCTCAAAAGCACTAATGAAATTCAGCATAACACTCTCGAGTCTCATTCCTCACAGGAAACATGTATGTTTTTGATATCTGTGTGCTGCTTGCGATCATAGACACACAGTGAGAAGCGGCATGAGGATGACTTTGAAGTGTAGTAAATATATGTGCTCATGTGTGGTATTGATCTGGTGCTCATATTACCAGTAGCTAGTACATAACTGTCAGTGGTTATTAATTATTACCACATAATTGCACAATTGTATTGGTTTTACCAGCTATTATTTGGTTTTATTTGGTTGTTTGTTTTTCATTCATTTCAGTGATTGCAGTTGTGTCCACTCCCTATGAGGGTTTACTGAAAGGGGGTGGCCATCCCTGCTTCTGTGAAGGAGTAAAACGTCTTACATGAATGTTTTCATCTTAATTAGTACATGGGTGTACAGATACCTGTTTTGACTAGGTGAGGAACCCATCATGACAGACAATGGTAGTTTCTCATGTTCAGCTCTGCTGTAAATGGTGAGATTGTGCTATAGGAACTTCCTCTGGCCTCCTGCTGTGTCGGATAATGCAGAGATGCTAAATACAAGCTCTTTAAATTGTTTCTGTTTATCCAGTGCTGTCCGTGAAAAAATTGTTTCTCTGTTTGGGGACCACTGCAGTTTCTCTGTGTTGCTGATTCTCTGTGCTGCAGTTTCTCTGTGCTGCTGATTCTCTGTGCTGCGGTTTCTCTGTGCTGTGGATTCTCTGTGCTGTGGTTTCTCTGTGCTGTGGTTTCTCTGTGCTGCGGTTTCTCTGTGCTGCGGTTTCTCTGTGCTGCGGATTCTCTGTGCTGCGGTTTTGAAGTGTATGTTGGCCGTGGCTGTGTCACACAAAGTATAGGGGCCTCTCACACACACACACACGTGCGCACACACGTACTCACACTCACATATGCACACACACGCGCACACACATACTCACACACACACACACACACACACATACTCACACACACGCGCGCACACATAGTCTCACTCACACAAGGACTCTCACATGGAGACTCACCCACACAGAGACTCACACTCACACACGTGCGCACACACACAACTCACACACACAGACACAAATGCACATGTATACACACACACACACACACACACACACACACACAAACACTTTGAAAGCACTGAGGAGTCTAGCATATGGAAGCCCCAGTCCCTGTCTGACATGGTAACTGCTCCATATTTATAGGTGGCTTTACCCAGGCCCTCTCCCTAAGAGCTTTGAGGCGACGGATAGTGGAATGAGACGCCTCCATGTGCTGCAGCAGGATCATTTGAGCTCAGGCTGCAGCCGTAGCCATGTAAAGACTAGCTGTAATAGGTTTTTAATGATCAAAGGGGATGACACTGGAGCCCAGCACGGCCCTGCAGAGGGCCAGAGCTGCCTGGAGCCATACTCCACTGGAGCCCAGCACGGCCCTGCAGAGGGCCAGAGCTGCCTGGAGCCATACTCCACTGGAGCCCAGCACGGCCCCGCAGAGGACCAGAGCCCACCTGGAGCCATACTCCACTGGAGCCCAGCACGGCCCCGCAGAGGACCAGAGCCCACCTGGAGCCATACTCCACTGGAGCCCAGCACGGCCCCGCAGAGGACCAGAGCTGCCTGGAGCCATACTCCACTGGAGCCCAGCACGGCCCTGCAAAGGGCCAGAGCTGCCTGGAGCCATACTCCACTGGAGCCCAGCACGGCCCTGCAGAGGGCCAGAGCTGCCTGGGGCCATACTCCACTGGAGCCCAGCACGGTCCTGCAGAGGACCAGAGCTGCCTGGGGCCATACTCCACTGGAGCCCAGCACGGCCCCGCAGAGGACCAGAGCCCACCTGGAGCCATACTCCACTGGAGCCCAGCACGGCCCCGCAGAGGACCAGAGCCCACCTGGAGCCATACTCCACTGGAGCCCAGCACGGCCCCGCAGAGGGCCAGAGCTGCCTGGGGCCATACTCCACTGGAGCCCAGCACGGCCCCGCAGAGTACCAGAGCTCACCTGGAGCCATACTCCACTGGAGCCCAGCACTGCCCTGCAGAGGGCCAGAGCCGCCTGGAGCCATACTTGCACTAAACATTCCACAACTTTTTTGACTTTGTGTGTAGTAAATAATTTGGCTGCACATTTCTGGAAACAAAAAACAACCTACAAGGTAATTTGCCTGTTGAGATCCAGTAAAAGCGTCTCTCTTTTTCCCCAGGTTGTTTGGTTCTCGGCGTACGCTGGATAAACGTAACATAGTCATGTTATTGAGGGGAGTGCTGTCTCACTACTGAGAAACCTTCGATGTGGAGTTGATCTGACGTGCATCTCGCTGCGCGTTGAGAGCCTGCTGATGATCTGTCCCCCGTCGGTATGTCGGCCATGTGCCTAAATGCACCGCTTCAGGACGCTCCACACCCGCCGTCAGCTTTTGCCATTAACTGTACCATGGCCGATCTGGAGACACAGGCCTGATGTTTTTTCCTGTGCAGCTTGTTCGGGTCAATGGCAGCCCTCCGAACTGCTGATCCAACAGAGACCGAGGGGTGAGGAATCGCTTATTTAATGAACTTCTTGAATGAGTGTGACTTGAAGATGGTCGGCACCACGACAAAAAGCGTTTGCCACAATTAAACCCATGTCTTGTTTAAAGCAAAACTGACCTTGTTCTGCCATGTCACATTCTTTAAGGATTCAATCATAATTTATCATTTCCATTGTAAATTAAAGGGGGAGGAATGTGGAAAAATGAATCCCCCGTCTCCCTCTGTTTCTGTGGATACCATGGGACCCAAGTGGTCACAACATCAGTCCAGCCAGGTCAGACCCAGTGTTTCTGATGTAAACCCCTAAAACAAACACCAAAGAGGCACACACAGAACCATCTAAACCATCATTAGCCATTTGTCCTCAGAATTGTTTTAAAAACAGGTCCCTTTAATTTAATGAAGAATTTTGTTTCAATTCCCCCATCTGTTTATCTCTGAAATATTATTAAAAATCCACATTAATTACTTGGCAGTGGGGTGCCTATTACGATGCTATATTATGTGAAATCTATATGTAGACTGCCTATTGATCTCAAGTAGAAGGGATCTGACTGGTCTTTGGTGCTGGGGAGCCGCTTCCTTCTTAATTCTGATTTTCGCTGCTCCTTCGGTTCATTAAGACCCGCTTTTCAAAGACGCATCGACCTCACCTCTGTGAGTCCCTGACTCATGATGCAGAATTGCCGTTTGCAGCAGGTTTTTTACGTGTTTAATTGTATGATGTATTGTAAAATGGTAGTGCTCACATTACCATTTTCCCTCCATCTCTCACTTTGTCTCCAGCTTGAGCTGAAACTAAGGTTTAAAGCAAGCCGCTGTCCTGGTGGCACTGGACAGCACTGGCTTGTAATGTTCCACAATGTTCCATTCCTGCACACCACAGTGTGAAATTAGCCAGTTCGATTAATTTGGCTGTTAACATGAAAATGTGTTGAAATAATGCTATGCTACAGAATTGTATAAGCGGTTATGTATTTATGGGTCCGATTTATGTTTTGACATGATGCATAACCTTGCAAGACAATTCTGGGGAGACCACTGGAATTGAAGCAGCTATGGCAAACCACTTACTGAGAAAGTTTTTCCTGTAAATAAGGCCAGTTGATTGTGCAGTGGAATTCAAGGCATTAAATGTTAAAGAACATATGTGATGTATTACTGCTTTACATTCCCCATTCATTTGAGATACTCTACATTTATATAGGCTGTGCGCTGAATCTGAGGCGGAAGATATGCTAGGAGAGCATTGATTGACATGGTAAACATAGGCAGAGATGGAAATATCGACAACCTAGATCTGAAGCAAGGTCACTCGCCGAAATGCACTTTTAAATGCATATCATTTATTTAAGAACACTTATTTATTAATGATATTTTGTGAGCCAATTCAGCACCAGTCTGACTCGTGAAGATTCACCTTGATTTAAACAGGTGTCAGGAGAGCAGTACATTTTAGTGTTGGCCACCAGCCCTTGTGATACAGCACGGTATTGTGCTAGTGGAATTTTCCATGCACTGCGGGGCTTTACTTGTAGAACAAGCACTGTTGCATTTATCAGATACAACTGCTAAGTGAATGACAAGATTGTGCATTGCCTGAATCCACAGTGCTTCACCTGGGATGGTTTGTTTTCATGATCAAGTCTGGCTATTATATTCACACATTTTATAGATCTGTTTTGTGCTTCTTGCTGTTGTAAGTGTTCTGACCCTGTGTGTATAGGGTACGGTGTGTTAGGAATGCTATGGAGATGGATGGGTATGGGTTGTGAATGGCTATGCACGGTTTGATGCAGTAGTCGTTTTGTGTCCTGAGGCCATCAGGGTTCACCCTAGGTAACAGCCCCACGCCGCCAGCAGGACGTTTACGAACTCCTGCACCGTCACTAAGGCCCGAGAGCAGCCGTAAAACAGACTACCACAGGCCCCATTCCCCCACCCCGCTGCAGAATCCTCTCTCAGCACGAACAGCAGGCCCGTCACCGGCAAAGACTTCCAGATGTGTCCAGGGCCTTCCAGAACAGACGGCCAGCAGGCTACAGCCTTGTAGCAGTGGCTCAGGGCTGGGCCTCTCCGTCCCATCTCTGGAGCAAGGAGAAGGAAGGTGAGAACTGAAACAGACACGAGACTCTTAAGCGCCAAAGGTGACACCCCACCCCACTAGGAAAGGGCTCATATCATGCCAGTACCTGAAATAATCTCAACACATTCTCAACCTGTGGCCTGTGCATAAACCGTATGACCTTTGCACATGTGTTGATGGCCTTACACAGTATCTGTGAACCACTGTGAATTATTCAGTGTATGAGTCAGTCAGTTGACCTATAGTGTTTTTATCTGGGCTCATGTGCATTTGGTCCTCCAGCCATGGCCTGGACTCATATCCTCTGACACTCAATCTCTCTGTCTGGCCTCAGACACACCCATATGCCTGTGATTTGCAGAGGTCTGTCTGGGTCAGCTGCGCTCATTTATTATTTGCTTGGTTAGAAAAGCAGTATAAATAATAACGCGACGCAAGGAGAAATAAAGCTCTAATTTTAGCGGAGATTGAACAATGGGTTGATAAGCAGTCCTGAGAGCGACAGGAAGAGCGTCAGTGCTGAGGTACTGACTGCTGAAACAGCTAGAGGGCTGGCGAACAGTGTGGGAGTCTTAACCCTCAAAGAGTTGTGCTCCGTCTGGGATTGAGAGTGTGTGTGTGTGTGTGTGTGTGTGTGTGTGTGTGTGTGTGTGTGTGTGTGTGTGTGTGTGTGTGTGTGTGTGTGTGTGTGTGTGTGACTGTTATTTCCGTGTATTTTTGAGACTGTTGTCTGTTGTGGTGTGTAGCACATATCAGTAGTAGTGTTGAGTATGGTGTAGCAAAGAGCAATTGTGTTACATGTGTGCATGAGTCTGTGGCATTGTGTGTGTGTGTTGGGTGCAGTACTGTGAGACTGACTCTTGTTTACATGCTGGGATATTTCTGAGACTGTTGTCTGTTGTGTTTAGCACATATCAGCAGTAGTGCTGAGTATGGTGCAGCAAATGGCAATTGAGTTACATGTGCGCATGAGTCTGTGGCACTGTTTGTGAGCGCTTGTGTTAACTGAATTAAACACTCCCCCACGGAAGTACCCCCCCACTTCTCCTTAAGATTATAACCCTCAGGAACACGTGGGGGAAAATAGGCGAGTGAATGGGGTCGGACATGTGTGCGAGTTCCAATCTCCCAGATAGAAGGCAGGGTTAAACAATCACTGCCTCAAGTTCACAAACACCCCAGCGGAGCTGAATAAACGGCACAGCGTTAATGAATACTCCTCTCAAATATTTGCAGAAGGGAGGGGGCGAGGCGGGAGGCGGCGCCGGTGGCGGGAGGTCCTCCGAGGCCGTACGGCACATAAAGCTGATATATAGGGCAGGCGTCAAATGCACGGCCAACATGCTTAATACGCCCAGGATCCAGACAGGTTGTGAGACTTCCACTCAGACACATTACGCAGCGCCGCACTCCTGACTTTCTCTAAATGCATAAACTGAGGGGGGAGGCCAAGGTATCACACCTTGAGCTGCAGCGTATTAATCTTTCATGGGTGCAATCTGTCCTCTAGCACTTGACAGCACTGGCTACCCCACCCTCCCCCACTTGTGAACCGCCAGGTGTCGAGGTGCCAGGGTCGTTGACGTCGCCGGACGAGCACCAGGTACACCCAAGGTCCCCTGGTGCATTCGCCTTGCCATATGGGTAAAACTCCCCACCACCCACCCACCCAAATGTTAGTCTCTGTCTGCCCACAATAATGATGTAACCGCACGAATATGACAGCAACACTGACATGGACAGCAGAACTGGACTACGGTTGCCCATGGAAACGTTGACAGACAGGAACGGCGGCACAGAAGGCAGCATTTTGGGCCCTGTCTTGCCTCCCCTCCCAGTGTTCCAGTGGCATTACGTCATGCCTGGTGAAGATTCTTTACTGTGCTTTGTGTTTCATCCATGTTTCATACAATCCATGTAATCTGTAAGTGGCAGTGCATCTTTTAAAAATGTTAATAGACACATGTTTCAATTACTTATAGAGCACGCAATTTAACGCTGAAAGTCTCTGGAGCGCACAGGCCTACATATGAATGCAAACTGAATTTGACTTGATGTGAAATATGGTTCCAATGACATTGCGTTGTTGAGGTAATTCTGAGGGATGTCACAATCGCTCCAGTTAACTTCGTACAGAATAGCATTGTGTGTGTGTGTGTGTGTGTGTGTGTGTGTGTGTGTGTGTGTGTGTGTGTGTGTGTGTGTGTGTGTGTGTGTGTGTGTGTGTGTGTTTTCACGTTACTAATACTGTTGCATGTTTAACAGTCTGAGGTTTCCTGCATTGCTCACAGGTTTGTCTTAAAGGGGGGAGGGCTGTACTTTTGGATTTTCTGATTCAGTTTTTCTGATTCTGCATCTATTTTCAGCCAAATCCATTTTCAGTCAAACCCTGCAGGCCATAATGAATGTGGTTCATTTCCTTGACGAGGGAAATCTGTAAAAGTGGCGATTCAGCACTCCCCATTTTCAAATTTTCAATACGTTATGTTTTAAAGCCAATCAGTCAGTCATAATCAATATGTTAATATCAATAGTATCTAGAGCCCTTCAGCAGGATATTGAAATGGCTGTTAACTTCCCTTTCCCCCCCCACTCCCAATATGGATAGATAAATAACTCCTGTCTCTTTTATAATTAATGTCTGCTCAACATCCCAGCGAGAGCAGGAGTGAAATGGCTTTTGGAGTGGTAGAGATTACGAAAACGAATCGAACGAGTGCCAGTCCTTGAGGCCAGGAAGTTGTTCCTGCCATCGTCGAAGCCACATGTTGGGAAATAACTGAGACGCTTGTGGAGTGTTTCACCCCTCGAGCAAGGCCTTGGTCCCTTTAGCGGATCCAGACTGGACCCTGGGGTTGTGAGCCGCATGGACATGTGGCCTGATGGGGATTGACCAACTGTAGTCACCCTGCTTTGAGCTCGAGGGGTCTCGAGAAGAGACAGGGGTGTGGTTGGAGGAGAGAGGGGTCTGGATGGAGGAGAGAGGGGTCGTGGAGGTGGAGAGAGGGGTCTGGATGGAGGAGAGAGGGGTCGTGGGGGAGGTGGAGAGGGGGTGGGGAGGTGGAGGTGGAGAGGGGGGGAGAGGGGGGGAGGAGGGGGTCGGGGCGGAGAGAGGGGTCGTGGGGAGGAGAGAGGGGTCGTTGGGGGAGGTGAGAGGGGTCGGAGGAGAGAGGGGGGGGAGGTGAGAGGGGTCTGGGGGAGGAGAGAGGGATCTGGATGGAGGAGACAGGGGTCTGGATGGAGGAGAGAGGGTCGTGAGGGTGGAGAGAGGGGTCTGAATGGAGGAGAGAGGGGTCTGGATGGAGGAGAGAGGGATCTCGGTGGCGGAGAGAGGGGTCTGAGTGGAGGAGAGAGGGATCGGGGGGGAGGAGAGAGGGGTCGTGGGGAGGAGAGAGGGATCGTTGGGGGGGAGGAGAGAGGGGTCTGGGGGAGGAGAGAGGGGTCTGAATGGAGGAGAGAGGGGTCCTGGATGGGGGAGAGGGGGTTGTGAGGGAGGAGACAGGGTTCTGGGGATACCATACAATTACCCAATTCTGATTCTTCATCATAAGGTGGTCTTTCTTTTCAAACAGTTTCAATTTTCATGATTCAGCCCTATCTTTCCTTCAGCTGAAATAATGATCACTGAATATTTGTAGAGAATTTTGTCTGAGAGGGGGTTGGTGGGTTTTAGGAAGGAACCCTGTGTTTGGTCAACCCCTTCCACTGGCTAGTGACATCAGCAGCGTACAGTGTAGCTGGTTTAGAATGAGTATTGGCCTTTATACATTAGCAGGATCCACAGTATGAGCTGCTATGGCCAAGTGGAGGTGCGCACAGGCCTGACCCAGACAGACAGAGCAGATGAGCCTCCAGCCCAGTGGCCTGGGGTGCGCTCTAGCTCACTGCCACGGCAGCGTAAGGAGGGGAGGGGTGTCTCCGCTTCATATGGTCCCTCAGGGCACTGTCTCCAGTGGTTTGGGGGAGCTGCCGACAAGCCACAATGGGGAAGAGAGAGAGAGGGATTTTTTTAAGGATGTGTTTTTTTGTGGCCGAGGAGGGTTACGTGTCAGGCATTGAAAAGAGAGAGAGTGTGTGTGTGTGTGTGTGTGTGTGTGTGTGTGTGTGTGTGTGTGTGTGTGTGTGTGTGTGTGTGTGTGTGTGTGTGTGTGTGTGTGTGTTTATCAGGATCTTGTGCGCTGGGTATGCTTTGTGTGACGGAGTGAATCCTCTGCAGGTTCAGATCAGTATCACAGACACACACGCACATGCAGTCACTTGCATTGACTCCCCCTCCACACACACATACACACACAGGCACCTCCATGCTCAAACCTAAGGAGCTGGCTCTGTAGCAGGACTGCATGGAGTACGTGCACCTGCACACAAAGCCAGCCTCCATCCCATCGGCTGCTTCGATTGGTCCACCGGGGATGACATCAGTACCTGTCAGGCCCAATCACTGGCTCTCGGGGCGACCGTCAGTTTCCCCCTACCACCGCACCTCTCAATAGGCCTGAACAGCACAACAAAACCAGAAAGAGGCTCCTTTCTTCCTCCCAGCTGGGCTGTTTCCATCTGGGCTGCTCTGAATAGGGGCCCTGCCCACACACTGTGGGCGTGGTGAAGGCGAAGGTGTTTACACTATTCCACCTCGGCCAGGTTGAGCCCTGGAGACGGCCGAAGGGGAAGGGGGCGTGGTTGGGTACAGCCGGGCACCATCTGCTGGTCCCCCTAAACTCCCCCACCGCCCCACCCCTGCTCCCCTGCTCCCTCGCCCCTCCCCCATCTCCCTGCCTCTCCTTCTCCCACACTCATTGTTTTATCTGCTGCTCTCCTCCTCCTCTCTGTGCTACTGAGCATTTGTGTCAGTGTATGTCTGAATTTGTGTGTGTGTGTGTGTGTGTGCGCTTGTGCATTTTTGGGTGTATGTTTGTCTCAGTGTGTCAGTGTGCACACATACATGTATTTTCTTTATGGATGTATTCGTGCATTTGTACACTGTTGGTTTATCAGTGTTTCTACGGTCAGCTATACTCAACTTTATCAGCTTTTCACTGGTGAGCTCCATGTGAGTTTTCCTCTCCTGATATTGGCAGGCTTGTAGGGCAGTCTCATTTCACAGTAAACATTGTGCTGTATTTGAGGTACTCACCTCTCCCATTCCTCTCACGGTCATTCGTTTAGCCAGCCCCCAGGGTCACCACGGGAACCAGGGGGGTCACTGCAGTCCACCAACACCCTGAAGCACCCTCTCCCATCTTAATTTTAGGAGCTGGCCACTCAGATTTCTGTTATGAATACAGTTGTGTTCCCAATGTGCAACTTTGTGTTGTTTCGAAGGTGTTTACACTCTGTGTTTGGTCAAAGGTGGGCGTTTCTGTCATTAACTTGGAGCCATGTGTGTCACGCATCTGAAATCATGCACACGATACCATTCCAGTCTGAACAGGCCTGAAGATGGGCTAGTTCCAAACATGCTCTTTTTTCCATTTGAAGTGTAAACAATGGCAGTCATTGCTCTGCTGCTGCATCCAGACAGGGCAGATAGAGCTTCACTGCAGTTCAGCAGCTTGGCTGCAGTTGTCATGGTTATGGTTTGGGGCCTGCTGGCTGAGGCCTGGAGCAGACTCCGCTTTCGCCGGCCCCTCCCTGTCTCCCTCTGTGGAGGGAGCTGCGTGCGACAGGGTCAAAGATCGCACGCATTGTTGTTGTTTTGGGACTGGCGGTTGGAGGGGAAATTGTCTCGCACTGGCAGAGCAGGTACGTTTCTACTGTGGTTGTTTGAGAACAGATGCTTGGCAGGACAGATAGAGAGAGAGAAAAGCTGTTGCGCCCATTCGTTTGGTGCTGAAAGGTGGATGATGGATCTGAAGACCGTCTCTCCGTTTTCCCATCATGCCCCAGATGCTGCTGACTGGGGGATTATGAGACAGCTGTCAGTTTCACTTCACAACAGACCATACAAAATTATATGAAGTTCATGAACTTGGGGACAAAACTAAACACAGCATTTAATGATTTCATAATTGCAGTGATTTTGTATTAAAAACATACCAGTACATGAAAGTAAGCTCTAGATGTATAATTTGCTTAATTGATTTAACAAAGTTCATGGAGAATTTTTTCATCCTCAGCTGTGATTCTCTTTGGAGGTATTGATGTTTTTTGAGCAAGGAGGGGGGAAAAAAAGGTTAAAAAAGCATTTCTGTGTGTTTGTGTTCCGTATTGTGCTGTATAAACCATGAAGCAGCTTTGACACAAGGCCAAATAACCAATAACTTGCACCTCATACTCTGGGCAGTTTTGGTTGGTGAATTGATTAGCAATCCATTCGTTTTGATTGTTTCCCTCTTCCAGGGCATGGAACAATTTTAATTATATTTACATTTCAATTTAAAAAAAGAAAATAAAACTATTATTTCCTGGAAACTGAAGAAGTCAATTCCCTTCCCCTCCCTCCTTTTCTCTGTTTCTCTCTCTCTCTGCCCTTCTCTCTCTCTCCGTATCAGTTGACAGTTGGAGCTGGAAGCATGTTTGTTTATTTTTTGGGGGATGGTAAAAAAAATTCTCGCAGCAGCCAGTAGGTGGCAGCAGCGCTTTGGAGTTTGCAGCCAGGCCTACAGCAGTTGATGGCCGTCTGCTCTGGCGCTTCTGATGTCTGATTGTTTGGGCTCCTGTTTTCACCCTGTGACAGACCTGAAACATGCGCCTCCCTGACCCCCCCTTCCCGAGCACAGCTCTGCCCCCTCTGTCACTCTTTTAATGGCTCCTTCCCCTGTCAAAATGGCTGGGGACCCCTTCCCCCATTGTTCCAATTCAATTGTTTACCTTTTTCTCCCCTCTGATGCTTAATGGAAAACAGCTAACGCAGGATGGAAAAGAGGCGTGTGTTTATTTATTGAAGTCATTAAGAGATCTCTAAAATCGTACTCCCTTTGGAGCAATGCCACCCACCCTATAGGCTATCTATAGCTGGGGAGATAGTTGAAGTCTGCTTTGGGTTGAAGTGATTGAATTATAGCAGAAACAGCGGGAGGAGAATCTATTCCTGTTGACCCAGTTTTGGGGGTGAGCTTTTTAAGGGAAGCTCGGGTCTTTGCTCTCGAAGGCAGATGATTGTTTTTTTTATTACAGTTTAATGGTTTGACAGCATTTCTCGCTGGGTTGGTGAGTTGCATTGCCCTGCTTGTCTCTTACACACACACACACACACACACACACACACACACACTTACACAAACATATTTGTGTTTGTGTGTGTGCTTTTATTCTTGGGTAGGTCATTATTCTGAGTATTTATTGAACACACACACGTAATTTAGCTTTTCGGACAGCTGCGGCATTTTAAACGGCTCCTTTGAAGAAAGGAGAAGTTTGCTGCAGTAACAGTGGCTGGCAGACTTTGGTGTGACTTGTCATGTGATGGTGAGTTTGAGAAAGCCCTCAAATTCAATAGAGCTTGGCCCCTCCCACTTGCACTCCATGCCCTCAGCAGCTGGCTGTCTGCGAGCCACGCGCACACACACACAGGCACACACACGCACATGGGGCCCGCTGCTTACAAACAAACATTTTGCGCATGTAGCAATTTAAAGACGTGTATGCGCGAGTGTTAGCGTGAGTGTCTGTGTGTGTGAGTCAGAGCGGCAGTTCCTCTTTTGCTCCCGCATGCTTGTACGAGCACGTTTCTATGTGTTTGCATGTGTGTCTGGCTGTCGTTTCCATGCGTTCCTCTGACTGTGAGTAAGTGATACATGTGCTTGAATGTGTCTTTGAGTATACCCAGGCATGTGTGTCTGTGTGCAGTGTTGGTTTGTCTCTGTATGTTTATGTGGGTTATAGTGTGTGTGTTTGTATCTGTATGTTGGTTTGTGTCCATTTGTCTGTTTCTGTGATTAAGTATATATTTGTGTGTGTGTGTGTTCTCAAACATGCCTGTTTGTCATGTTCAGGGTAGAGAGAGAGAAACAGACAGAATGAGCGAAAGGATGTATATGTGTGCACATCCTAGGTGTGTGTGTGTGTGTGTGTGTGTGTGTGTGCACATGTTAGGTGTGTTTGTGTTTGTGTGTGTGTGTGTGCGCGTGTGTGTGTGCGTGCACATGCTAGGTGTGTGTGTGTGCGTGCACATGCTAGGTGTGTGTGTGTGTGTGTGTGTGTGTTCGCGTGTTCGCTCTGCTCCTGCTCTCTCCCCTCCTTGGCGCTGACAGCAGAGCTCTGGCTTTGTCTCAGTGCTCACAGCCTTAAACAAACCCATGAGAGAAACAGAACTCCAGCAGGTCCCCCACACACACTTTGATACACTGCCTGTCTGCAATGTCTGTTTTTCCAAGTTAAACTCACAAAAGCATTAAAGCAAAGTTATCTTAACTATATTCACACTAAATTAGTATGCCCACGTTAACAAACCACAAAAAGCAGGGAATCAAAGGAGGTAAAGCAAAGTTTCATGAAAGAAACGATGCGTTGGAAATTGGACTTCAAAAAGCGATCTATCAAATTAAAATGTGTTCATAAATCAAGAGGAATTGCGTGCTGTTTGAAGCCTTGAATGCACACTCTTCCAGATGCTGCCCTCTGACTGCTTCCTATGGAAATGTCCCAGCATGCACTGAGAGAAGAAATGGACAAAGAGAAAGTGAAAAAGAGTCGAAGAGAAAGAGGATAGAAGACTGTTTGAAGAACGTAACTGGAAGGAAAAAGAATCAGCAATGTGGAACATGGAGTATAGAGAGAGTGATACATGAGTCTTGGAAGGAAAGCAAAAAAGAGGGAGATATAAAGAGAGGAATTTGAAGCAGAGAAAGTTGGAGAGGAAGTAAGTGATAAAGGACAGATTGAAAGCAAAAACATGGAAGAAAAAGAAAAGTTAGTGAGAGTTTGTAATGAATGAGGAATGATGGGCTCCAGTGTTGGACCCAGGCAGGCCTGTGTCCTTTGGTGGCACTCGGTCTCCTCCGGCCCATGACCATCACCAGATCACATGCTCTCTCCGCTCAGTTAGGCCCCCAGTCAGGTGTGAGTCTCTCCCAGCGAACCCTCACTCAGTACAACCTGGCTGCGCTTTATTATTATTATTAGTATTATTATTGTTGTTGTTATTATTATTAATGGGTCTGGAGAACCCAGCCCAGCCTCCTGTCAGTGGCAAAGGCCAGCCTGGTCCCTGGCACTGGCCCAGTCTTAATCACGCTGAAACAAAATCCACACTTGGGTCAACACCCCAGTTCAGATAACTCTAGCGCAATATCGGTACCAATGCTATTTGTTTAGTGCTGGCACCGAATATGTTTGGGACAGTGTAAATGTTTGCTTGCTGGGATACTCTCACTTGTGTGCCAGCATCTGTCGTGTTAATGAGAAGCATTTATTACGCGAGGATCTGAAAAAATGATCAAGCTGTCGCCACATCTCGCCAGCAGAGTTTTCAGAGGACTGTTCAAAGTGAAGGTGTGATATTTCTCCCTTCTCACACTTGTTTGCAGAAATGCTTACTAAACAGTCTTACAGCAGTGCTGAGTAGCTCTGTCCCACAGCTATTGGATGCTTGATGATTAGCATTTTTTCAACTCAAATTTAGGGCCCTGAGAGAGGCAAAACTTGAGAGAGAATTGGAGAGGAAGTATCATAGAGGAGGGAGAAAAAGAAAGGCGATGGAGTGAGAGAGAGGAAATAAAGGCATGAAATAAAATTGCGACTGAATGAAGAGTCTGCTACGACAGGTGAGGTGGCAGGCTAGTACGTTTTGTAGCTGTCAATGTGATCATCTCTGAATTTGACAGAGGGGGAGAGTTTGATTAGTTGGTTTTAAGTTAAGTTAGTTAATATTTCCTTTATTCAATCTTTCACTGTCTGATCAGTGAACTCCCCTCTGTAGCTTCAAATACTTTTGTAAGCATCATAAAATATTCACACACTCACATACACACACATGCACACAGACACACACACTTGTATTTATGTGTGTGCACGTGTATGTGGGTCATCCGTTAGAAATCAACCAATGCTCCCACCAGACACTCTCAGATTTCCCTTGATTTCTTTGTGTAGTTTCTACGAAGAACATGATGAAACCAGGCAAAATATGAGGGTCTAATCATCACTATCTTTTTTGCTCAGAATGCATCGGATTACCTTCAGGGTTGGTCCTTTTTTCTGCTTTTTTTGCCATTTTCGAGCTCTGGTTACTCCATTGCTGATACAAATACCACCATGACATTTTCAGCAATAACATGTTTGTACACATTGCTTTTCGTTGTGTAAATTAAAATCCTTTCAGTATTAAAATTCAAAGTCCATGAGTATAAACAGTATGCACAAAGGAACAACTAACTTATCAAATGCTCAAGATTCAACATAGTTATGACTAAATTGAGATATCTATAGAATCAAAGTCAACATACACACTTCCAGTGTGCTTCTGAATTTTAATTTTTCTGTGGGGCAGAGGTGCTTCCTTTGGGATGGTGGGTGTGAAGGATGACCAGCTGCTGGGCCTTCATGTGGGTCTGTGGGACTGTGGGGGGTTGGGGAAGGGAGCAAATGTCACGGTCAGGTGTCCGCTGTCACTTCTGGGCTGGACAGGTTGCCAGGTGTGATCGAAATTCTCCCTCTGTTCCTCCTTGACAAGTCTCATAATGATGCTGATAGTGAGTCTCTCCCCTCCCCATACCGCTGTCTCCAGTTTAATCTGGCTGACAGTGTGGGCCAGAGGTCGAGCCCCACCCCAGGCAGCTGCCGTTACAGAGGTGGGGCCCCGAGGGTCTTTCCTGGCCTGTGGGGCTTGAGGGAGACAGGTGTGCCCCCCTGAAACCATTGTTCAAACACCTGTCTTAGCTCAGGTAGAGAAGACTCTCAACTGGGGGCTGCTTACGAGACCTCCTGTGGTGGGCTGGAAAGAGCCCAATTGCTGTTTTTTCCCTCCATGCTTATAAAGTATGTGCAGACAGTGATTACTACTCTGTTTATATTCAAATTCAATTCAAAAGAGGAGGGGGTGGCAGTGGGGGTGTTGAGATGGGAGAGTAGCGTTTGTGCCTGGTGTGGTTCCTCCTGCATATAAAAGAAAGGAGAAGTGGGCTGTGTTGAGTTAACACGATGCATGGCTCTGCCTTATTTTTCCTCTGTTTCTCTCCTTTTACCCCTTGCTTTTGTGTTGAGAGATCCCCCAGCAGTATTGGCCGGGCTCCATTTTGGCTCAGGAACACCTTTGTGGACAAGTAGCATGCACCATGCAAGCTTGTAGTGGGGTAACAGGGATCTGCACCCAAGCTGCGCTTGCCTTTCAGCATGAGTGTTTTGGGAGCTGCGTCAACAAACCCATCCTCTGTTGTTTTCCGTCACCTTGAGTGTTCAACCCGGCTGTCGTTTTGAGTTCTTTAAAGAGGAGGGGAAGCTGCTTTGTCGTTCCGTGGACATGACAGTGAACAACCCAGGTTCATTTTTAAAGAAACATATTAAATAAATAAATAAAATGAAACATGTACACAGGCGGTTCACATGCAAATGCTTTCTAATGAGATCCATGGCTAACGAGCTGCTGACAGGGCACCGGCTCACAGTGTCACGGCTTTGATGTGCGTCTCTGGCAATGGGTTACAAAGGAGCTGGGAGTATGACAGGAATTAAATATAAAGCCGACTCCGCCCCATGCCCTCATGCTTCCACCCAATCAACTTCCCTGTTTTACACAGGATTAGGACCAATTCTGTGCTTCCACCCAATCAACTTCCCAGTTTTACACAGGGTTAGGACCAACTCTGTGCTCCCACCCAATCAGCTTCCCTGTTTTACACAGGATTAGGACCAATACTGTGCTTCCACCCAATCAACTTCCCTGTTTTACACAGGGTGAGGACCAACTCTGTGCTCCCACCCAATCAGCTTCCCTGTTTTACACAGGGTTAGGACCAACTCTGTGCTCCCACCCAATCAGCTTCCCTGTTTTACACAGGGTTAGGCCCAACTCTGTGCTCCCACCCAATCAGCTTCCCTGTTTTACACAGGGTTAGGACCAATTCTGTGCTTCCACCCAATCAACTTCCCTGTTTTACACAGGGTCAGGCCCAACTCTGTGCTTCCACCCAATCAACTTCCCTGTTTTACACAGGGTCAGGCCCAACTCTGTGCTCCCACCCAGTCAGCTTCCCTGTTTTACACAGGGTTAGGACCAACTCTGTGCTCCCACCCAGTCAGCTTCCCTGTTTTACACAGGGTTATGCCCAACTCTGTGAAAATCAGCCCCTCTGACCTTAAACACACTGGCACTTCATTTCAACAAACAGTTTTCTGAAATTCCTTTTGTTCACATACACAAACCGATACCAGACCTGTGGCTTTTGCTGCCTTCTACATGTTTAAATGTTCTCTTTTTAACCAGTTTTGATACCTATTCTATTTTTAACAATGTCATTTGAGGACTCTGAAGCGCTTGTCTCCTTTGAAGCTCTTGCCACTGCTCCGTGTTACTCTGTGGTCTGAGGGTTTGGCTGTGCGTTCGTGGTGTTGAAGGGGAGCTTCTGCTTGATCGTTTGCCCCATCCACCTGACAAGCTGCTGTTGTGCAATTAGTCAGCAAACAAATCAAATCTTTCCTTCCCTGGATTACCTGCTGCCCTGTGGGGCTGCCAGCCAGCCTGGCACAAGCTGGTATTGGATAAGACAATGTGTAGGTCACATGATTACAGAAAGAAACAGCACTTCAGCAGGCCAAGCAGCCAGACTGCCCTGCTGTCTGCTTTGATAATGCTATTCAGAGGAGCAGCATCTCTGGAGCCTCAGAATCACAACCTGGAGCAACACTGAATCCTCAAGCTGTGTTTATGGAAATAAACACCCAGGAAAAGTGTATGGCCGTCCCATCTTCTAAAGCCTCATTAGGGTTGGTGTGCTTTGTTTATGCATGGTTTGTCCAAGTAAACACTGTTTAGGAGCTTTCAATTGTATTTAATGCATGTCATTTTAATTAGGAAAAGATGTTACATAATAATTGTAAGGTAAACTAATTCTGCCTGCCCAGATGACCTGGGAATGATAAAAGTTGGTGTATAGCAGCATTAGCTGTTTACCTGCAGCAGCACTGAACTCACTTTGTGTCTTTAAAGAGGGCGAGGGAGGCCTTCCTCTCAGGCTGTGGTTCTGTGTGAATGTGCTGCGGTGGTGGACCTGCTTTGGGGATATGAGGGTGAACGTGGAGTCCAGGCCTGCGACAGGAGAGGGGATATGTGAGAGTTTAGGGTGGAACGCAGAGCCCACCCTCTCCCCCCAACCCCCTCATCTCCTCCATGGACCCTGTCCTCTCCTTGGCGGGTGATCAGGCATCGTGGGAAGATGCTGAGAGAGGCACTCAATGAAGCACAGCAAAGCTCAGCTCCTCTGATACAAGGGGAGAACAGGAAAAAGCAGGGAGACATAGGGTAGACATAGTCTAAGGAAGGAGAAGTGAAGAGAGGGAGGGGAGAGAGAGAGTGAAGGAGAGGAAGCTGGAGGTCCTGTGGTCCTTTCATCTTCAGGCTTCTATAGCAGGCCTCCTCACAGATGCCCTCCTTTAATCTCTGACAAGCGTTTATTTCCGTGGAGGACCATCGCATCAGATGGGCCCTCAGGAGCTCCACTCAGGCCAAATGGAGGCTGAACACCCTGCTCCCAGTCATATAAATACATTACATTACAGTATACTGGGGGAAGACTAAATGCCCAGTGGAAACACAAAATGAAGAAAGAGTCCTATTTTGAAATAACTGAATTACAATTCAAAGGTAATCTACACGTTTCATGTTGTAATGTCAGTAGTAATCACAAATACATTTCTCATTTTGCTTCAGAAGCCCACATAAAAGTGTTGATCTTAAAACCTCTTTAATTGCAGAAATGTAAAATCAGATCTTAAAACCTCTTTAATTGCACCACCACACCAACCACCACCTAGTCAGATGGTGATTACGTAGTCGTCACTCAGTTCTTTTCATAGCCATTCTACATTATTGTTAAATGGGTGGATGCTCCCACCATCCACAGTTATTAAGCTGTCCATTTAAATTACCCGCTCAAAAATTCTGCAAGTTCTTTGTCTTGTTTCTGTAATTTACAACTTGTATTTATTTTAAGTTGAAGTAAATTTGGTCAAGCTTATGTTTTCGGTGATTAATTTGTCCTTTACATGGCTAAAATAAAGCAGTCATTCCAGTCCTAAGTTAAATTCATATGTTTGTAGGACCTAGAACATTAGCGTAGGTAGAGCATGGCCAGTAAGGCAGCATGCTAATGAAACATACCAAAGATGTTGTAGTATACACTTGCATACAAACCAGTAATTACTCTTATGACCAACATGCATCGACATCATATTAAATATAATATTTATAATAAGAGCAACACTACTTTATTATTCTCATATTCTCTGTACTGATTGGATGTCATATGTATGCGTGTGTGGGTGTTGTGTGTACATGCATATGTTTGCATGTGTACAGTATGCATGTGTGCACTTGTATGACTGTGTATGTGTATGTGTGTGTGTGTGTGTGTGTGTGTGTGTGTGTGTTCGTGTTCCTCCCTCCCCAGGAAGTGTGTGGGTCGGGGCACTTTGTTATTCGTGCAGGGTGGAGATGCAAGCATGTGCTGAGGCTGGCAGGATCAAAGACGGCAGGCGTTTGATTCTGCCGCCACCCAACAGAAACACCACCCTCACCTCTCACTCCGTCTGAATATACATTTCCTCTGAAGTGCTAATGATAAAACAAGCCATGCTGTTCGCGCACACTCTCTCCACGCCTCTGCCACACTGCACCTACCAAGACTGTGAAAAGAAAGCCTCTTTATTGTTGTGAGTTTATTACAAATGCAACTTGACATATCTCTTGAAAATGAACATATATAACTTTTAGTGGCTTCACCCGGCAAAGGTTACTCCACTGATTAATTTAGATTGCTGATTTGTGACCTTTTGCATTTGTCACATGGGTCATATTAGTGATTCTTTTTTTAATTTTGTTTTACAGGCCTTGAATTCGGAAAAAAAAATCTGTTGTAATTGACTAAAAGCTTGCCGTTGATTTGGTACGAGGTGGTCCAGTTGCCCTGCTCTTAAATGCCGTGACGTGGTGTGGAGGTGGGAGATGTTCAGTAACAGCAGTGAGTTATAGTGGGCAGTGTTCTTGTTACTGTACAGATAACAGGACTGCAGGCTAGCCTACCCGCTGAATGTGAGGCCGTTAGTTACTGTAACCGTTGAAGAATGGAGCCATTGGGTTGCGTCAGAGTTGCAAGATGACCAAGCGGCACAGGAGTATCTGGCCTGGGTGATAACGCACTGCATCATGGGTAATGGCCTACCCACTGTATCCTCGCAATCTCAAACGGTTTTAAATCTCAATAAGGAAATGTCAGTGCCTGAGTCTATGCATGTGCATGAGTCGAATCTGTGGTGTGAAAATGATGGAAATCTGGTCTAGAATCACATGGTAGGATTTTCTTACACACCTCACAGACCAGCAGCAGGTGTTGTAAATGTGGTTTTGGAGCTTTCTTGCTCTGACCCCAGATCAGCAGCAGCTGTTATAAATGTGGTTTTGGAGTTTTCTTGCTCTGACCCCAGATCAGCAACAGGTGTTGTAAATATGGTTTTGGAGCTTTCTTGCTCTAACCCCAGATCAGCAGCAGGTGGCTAAAATGCAAGCTGGCAACAGTAGGAGTTATTATTGCACAGGTTTCTGCGCACTATGTCCTCTACCTGTGGGTTTTGAAGAATTTAATCTGACACCACCATCATGAGTCTGATGATTGTTCATCCTGCTTTGCAAGGCTATGTTCACCCAGAAAACAGACAAATGTTCCACTGCCCTTGAATCTGGGGAATACGGCCTGATGGTTTTCAGAGGAATATGTCTCCATGGCACACGTGAAAACCCTGGCTTACAGAATGCTGCACCATAGAAATGTGCCTGTTTTTTGCCCTGCGGTACAACTAGAAAGAGTTAGGCCTGTGTTTTAAACTTTTAAGGGGGAGTGTGTCTAATGACGTTGGTGTATTTAATGGCACAAGTCCCTCCCCCGCGGTGTCCTCAGGCGTGGTGCCACTCATTTTAGGCATCAGGTCACAAGGGCCTTGCTCCGCCCTTCCACTGTGCTCAGCAGACCAATGACTGCATACTGTGGCTGGAATCACAGTGTCTGGTGGCATTTGTTAATATGAAATGAGTGGCCCACAGGGAACAGCAAAAAGGTCTGGAAGCCCTTCCCATATCCCATACGGCTGCCATATCAGATGAATGACTTTTGTGTTTGAATGTATGAAAGTAATGCCCGCTTTAATTCTCCCCCAGTTAACGGCGATACTAATTGTTGATGTTAGAAAGATCTTCCCTTCAGAATGCATTCTTTATCTGCCACGCTTTCTCTGTGGAAAGGAGGGATTTCGTAGGGAGCAAATTTATAGCGAAATGCCAGATGGATTTGTTGTTTTACTTTCTCCTGTGGGAAGAAAAAAAAAACCCCTGGAAGACAATCATAACAAGGGCTTTCTGTAACTTCCTTATCAAGCTTTCATGGTGTGATTTCAATCAGGATTTATAAGCCCAGTCAGTTTTTTGGAGATTATGTTTTTTATGCTGGGCACAGAGTTATTGCACCCTAGAGCAGTGGAATATGTTTGGAATTGAAAAAGCTACACCAATGCAGTCTCTGCTTTTTTATCGTGGTCTTTTGTCATACAGTTAGGCTGGTGAAAACTGAACACAACATCCTTTTTTACTTTGGCTGGAATTTTTTCTTCTTTTATCAAATGGCACAATGCTGTGTTTGGCATTCAAGAGTAACCTTTACAGCAAAATGGGAAACAACAATACAACATAATATTTTGCTTTTCTTACCAGACATTCTACAAGGATAGCTCTGTCATAGTCAATAATTTGACATTGTGTGTCATTTGTTGTGTATCAGATTGTTCCATCCATGAGCGTAGGCTCCCTATTGTACTGGTGACTTCAGAGTCATCCTCCAACTGCATTATGGTTTTCTGTGGAACAGTTTAATTGCTAAAAGACATGACCCAGGATGCACATAGATGTCTAAGCTTAGGCTTTAAATGCTTAGAAAAAACAGTTACTGGTAAAATGGTGAAAGAAATAACATGGCCATGGCAAAATACTGGTGTTTTTGGAAGTGATGAAGTCCAAGCTCCAGGCAGTTAAATTAGGACATTCTTTCACTTGAGGAAATGTGCCTCATCGCACAGTGTCTCTCTGCATAGAGAGGAGAATTATTTTTCATTAGCGAGAGTCGCAGCGGTTACCTGAATCAGCGTGCGCTCTTCCAGCAGACAGCAGATGGAGGGAGGAATAATGAATGTTTTACAATTACAAGGAAAGGCACTTGATTAAATTTGTCTCCCTCTCACTCTCAGAGAGTTTATAAGCAGCGTGGTCCAGCGTTGTGAATGAGTCTCTTTCCAGTTCTGAACGCTTCGGCTCCCAGCGATGTGCTCCTTCTCTTCTCCCTGCAAAGTAGCTCCATTTCCGTAATAACCGTAACCAGCACTAATGGACATCTGCTCCCTAATGAGCCACTTCACATAACTTGCCTTTATTTTAAAGTTTTTATTTTTTTTAAATGTGGAACAAAAGTTCTGCTGCCTAGACCTACCTGGTGTTCAGTGCCACCTGGGATTTTCTCTCTAAGGCTCTCAGAAAGCGTCTTTAGTCCCCTTTTTCAAGAATGTGCTGTTATAACTGTGTGCTAACGTGAAAACCAGAATGCAATTTATTTTACTGGTTTCACAAAAATACTTTCAGAATAATAAAATGCTTATGTCTGTCTGTACATGCTTAACTTTCCATGCATTGTATTCGGAATGATTTTATGCAGGGTTATTTGGCTCTTCCTGGGGAAGGCATATTTCCAGTATGTGGATGGGCAGGCCATGGAATCCAGAATGTGCCAGTGGCAACTACAACTTGCAGCTCTGCAGGGTGACAGATTATTGGCTGTCCAGGCGTGGGGTGAACCAATCAGCAGGGATGTCCATGTCTCATCGTACATCAGTGACCCCTTGCTGGTCTTTCATGTGCTTGAAGTCTGTCTGTACAAGCTACACAAGAATGCTGTCAGCCAATAATTAATAAAAGTTGTACACGTTCTTATATATCTGGGCAAAAGGTATTGGCTGTGGGTTATTGCTGTGTATGCATGTTGGGTTTGCATGTGTACAGCTTGAAATATACATACACCTGTACTAAACCGATGTGGTGTTGGATGTTAGACGTTGTACGCATACCCATCAATCAGGCTAAATGATGTCAGATATAGTTTGTCTTCATTTATGTGGCCAAGGCTATAATTTGTGGGTCATAGTTTGTGGCACGCATGTATGTAGCTCATGCTATAGGTTATGTGTATGGGTGTATTCCTTGGTGTATTTCTTAAGCACAGCTGCATTGTTTTGGTCTTGTTTTTTTTTTTCTTTTTTGGCAGCTTTGCTGCTACAAGTACAAATGATCTTGAACCCTGCGCACATACATCTCTTCACCTCTGCCACGGGCTGGGCTCTGACCCTTTGCAGGCCGGGCCCGCGAGGCTATATTTAGGCCCAGAGCGCCCAGCAACTCCTGTGCGGGTTTCCATGGCAGCAGCAAGGAAGGTGGAAAAGTAAAAGATTAGGAGAGGATAGCTGGGGCCCAATCCTGCCCCTGAAGCTCCTGGAGGGGGGTGGAGCAGAGGAGAAACACGGATAGAGGGGGGTCTGGGTAAAATCAGTGGCAGCTTAGCAGTTTGTCTTTCGGCCTTCTTTTCCAAGCCCTCCAGGCAGCACACCTGAAACAGTCCACCGCCTCACAGCGGATCGCCTTTGGAAACGGCAAGGTGAGAGAGAGTAAGGGATGAACACCAACCTTCTCGCTATGCAGAGACAAGCTGCGTAACCTTGCAGAGCAAGAAAAACCCATCTGCGGTCCCTCAGACGAGAAGCCATTCAGATGTTATTGGAAATAATAGCAAAAAGAGGCATTAATGAAGCCCTTGCAGGGGAGAGAGGAATGAAAGGCAGTGCAGAAGCTTTGTGGAGGGTCAGACTCACTGTGTAATTTTGTTCTTGAATGCAGCTGTTCCAAAAGAGAGCTGGTCATCAACTACAACATGCTGATTCGAAGGTCAAAAATAGGTTTTTAGGTAGTTGATTTGGAATGAACCCATTTCAGCTTTCAAGATCGATAGCTTTATCTGCCCTGTTGTTGCTCTGTGACCTTACTGTGAGGATCACACCTCTCCACAGGTAAACTTTTCCCACAATGCTCTTCTCTTCCAATAAAGTTAAAGTTTGTCAGGGAGTCATCGGGTTGCAAGATCTACCTGGCAAACTGGGGCAGGTGCCATAGGAGAGGAAAACTAATTGAAAGAGTTTGGTTTGAGGGTGTTGGGTGAAGGTACAGATTAACACTATAAACAAAAATAATAAAGCATGCAGAACTCCTGAGCTCCGATGCACACCTTCAGTGTGTGAAACAGACAGCTTTTCCATCCCCTGGGATCTTTGTCAGGTCTAATTTCAAATGGTGCCTGACTGCTGGAACATAGGAGGTAAAACATAGCAGGAAATGACTGATTATCTGTACTAAGTGAACTAGAAACAATAAAAATAGTTTGGGTAGCTGTAAAGGTGAACTTTTTTTTTTTTTTTTTTTCGTGGAACTGCTCTCGTTTCAATGGTGATGGAGACAACCCATCCATACCTCTGCTGTATGTAGGTCCACGTTTATTGTCCCCTGCAGAGCAGTACCTTTTAGCCAGGTTTTATCCTTGAAATTCTAACCTCTTTATATTTGCCGGCTTGTTTTTAATGTAGCCAACAACACAATAGGGAGCTGGATGGAGTACCATAATTCACACATAAGATTTATAGCCCTCCTTTACAGTGTCTGTTTACGACATACCTCCCGCGAACGAGCGGTTATTAAAGAGCAAAGAATTAATTACACATCATAAAAAAACAGCTACTTGCTGCTGAGGTGGTTAGGGAAATTTCATTAAGGCAGGCATGTGCTAGGCCCAGTGCACAAAGATAGATTATGTAGGGTACATATGTGCAATAATGAAATGTGTCAGTCAACTTTTTTTTCTCTGAATCTGTTGTGGCGATCTTGGGGCTAAGAATGTTATAACGGCATCGGTAGCGCCCAGCAGGGTCTGGGATTTGCAGTATGAGCCTGAGCACGGAGGCCCTGTAGGAAGAGTGAAAAAACTGTTAAAGTTGTCGGGGCAGTGAAGGCTGAATTATGTCCTCAATAGCCGAGCCCTGTCCAGAGGTAACGAGAGGCTCCAGTAAGGGGAGGGGAGCTGTCTGACATTTCATATTCTATCCAGCAGCACTAAATGTCACTTCAAGTCGCCGGAAGATTTGCGCTTGACTGGGCGGCCTCTTGCCACATATGTCAGGTTGTTTCAGCGGGACAGGGTTTGATTCGAAGGCGAGGCCCCCCTCCCTTGTGTGAGCGTCGGCCCCCCGCATTGCCAGAGATCAGCTAATGCGGCCTGAAACCTGAGATGGCGTGGGCCCTGCTAACATGCTAATACTCCCGAACCCAACCCCCTGCCCCCCCATGGAGGAGGGAGGGTGTCGAGGGGGTCTTTTTGGGTCCTGCTAACGCTCCCGAACCCCCTCTGCTATAGAGGAGGGAACAGTTTGAACTGGCTGTGCTGGTAGCCCGGTTGCTGTGCTGGTAACCCTGTTGCTGTGCTGGTAACCCTGTTGCTGTGCTGGTACCCTGGTTGCTGTGCTGGTACCCTGGTTGCTGTGCTGGTAGCCCGGTGGCTGTGCTGGTAGCCCGGTGGCTGTGCTGGTAGCCCGGTTGCTGTTCTGGTAGCCCTGTTGCTGTGCTGGTAGCCCTGTTGCTGTGCTGGTAGCCCGGTGGCTGTGCTGGTAAACCTGTTTCGGCGCTGGTAGCCCGGTGGCTGTGCTGGTAAACCTGTTTCGGCGCTGGTAACATGGTTGCTGTGCTGGTAACCCTGTTGCTGTGCTGGTAACCCTGTTGCTGTGCTGGTAGCCCGGTTGCTGTGCTGGTACCCTGGTTGCTGTGCTGGTAGCCCGGTTGCTGTGCTGGTAACCCGGTTGCTGTGCTGGTAACCCTGTTGCTGTGCTGGTAACCCTGTTGCTGTGCTGGTAGCCCGGTTGCTGGACAGCAGGTACACAGACGAGCTCTGACTTGCTGGCAGCCGGAGGTGATGCTGCAGATGCTGCAGCCACCGTTATCAGGGTTCAGTACAGCTTTGTTCATACCCTGCTGTGGCTGTGCTAGCTCCACCTCCCACCCTCCACTGCACATAAACAACATTAACAGGCTCACAGCACATCTCTGGGAAATTGTTCTGGCAAGTGAATCTTCGGAGGTCACAAATTCACAGGAGTTTGGTGGAATTATTATAATTCTTCCTCAACAGCAGGTATAATGGGTATTGTGCAGAGCTTGTTTGACTGGGATCATACACTGTGGTTTACACATTTATAAAGTAAGCAAGTCTTACTGCTGAAGGTTACTCTACCCTTCAGAGGCTGCAAAATAAGCTTTTTGAGTCTAATAAAGAGACCAACCTTGGCCAGCTTTTTTTCAAGCAATGTAGAACATTTGAAATGTTTCAGTATTATCTGTCTAAAACAAGGACCAATGAAATGTGGATCGATTCATGAAAATGTAATATTCTGTAACATTCAGGAAACTCTCTCGCTGCAGAAAAAAGTATTGGATTTTCCAGGATTTAAGTGTTCAGATAAACACAGATTAAATACCTATACATACTACATACATAATATATAATATATAACCTTGACTTTACAGCTATGTTTTGTGGGCAAATGCATTACCAATGGCTTGTGACATATACAAACGGGTTTTTTTTTTCTTTTAATTGAAATCTAAAAATGTCTTTGCTGCATTTGTGTGCAGTTTTGGAGAGAATCAATACACACTCCTCCAGCAGTATGAATTGAGCATTAATATGAGCGTGAGTGACAGTTCTCTGACATGTGACGGCTCAGACAGCCCCCCATGTCTCTAACAGGACTCACGAACCCCATATAGCATTAATCCATTTGCCAACTTTAATTTCACAGGCAATTCATCCTGTTTAAACAGCAGCTTCTCCATATTAAATATGAATGGCCAGCCGGGGGGTGAGCACGCACTGTATTGGCAGGTAGGGGGAGGCCTGGACATGGCCCGGGCTGATTGAAGCCACAGGGGTCCTCAAAGATGCGCGGGGCTTTTAGTGGGTGTTGCCGCTGTGCACTAGCAACAGGGAGGCCTTGGCTCCAGCCAATTTTCCTAAACCCCCGCATCTCGCAGGGCAGTGTCTGTCTACCGTATTCACGCTCCAACACCTTCCATTTGCCATTACTTGCAAGTAGAGTGAAGCGCAAACATTTTTTATATTTTGCTGAGGGAGGTGGAGGAGCTCCCCTAGTGTTTCTGATCAATGATTTAGTGGAGCGACATGTTTTTGCATTTAAGCCCTCCATGGTTGTTTTGATGGGTGGAGGAGGCATGGCAGAAGGTGACAGGGCAGGCATGTGTCTGAGGAAACTGTAGCATGGAAGCCTGGCCCTTGTGGATCAGAATGATAACATTTTTCTCCTCTCTATATTGCTACCACATACACAGAAGTGCAGCCACGAGGGAGACGAATGCATAATGGGGAAACCAACTCTGTGTATTTCCATTCGCTTGGAGATGCGGTACGCAGCACCGAACTCGTGTAGATTTGAGTTAATGGATGGCAAAAAAGTTGTTTGTTAAAATAAGCATAATTGGGTCAGTGGTATAAAACCCTCCCCCTGTTACTTCTGATTAAGAGCAGAGAGGGCAGGGGTGGGGCTTCTGAGGAAGGGGTGGGGCTTGAGCTCTTTGACAGCCGATATTAAACATTAACACATCAGTGACTTTTTAATCATAATTCATTTGCATATGTAATCTCTCCTCAGCATCAGTGTGGTGATGGGGGCCCCTGCCTGCTCAGTGCCCTTCAGTAACGTGGAGACCTATTTACTGTGATTTACTGAGGCTCACTGGAGCATGCTGAGCTGTGATCCGTCCCCCTTCCCGAGCCTAAGGGGCGCTTCCCAGGGTCTGCTGACAGGAGGTGAGAGGCGACTACGCGTCGCCGACAAACATCATGGCCACGCGGGTGATTTCACCAATTCCCCCTCGCGCTTTGCTGCAGGTCAGCTCCTAGCAACCCCCTTCCATCCCATCCTCGGACCAACCAGAGGAAATGTTAATCACCTGCGCGTCTTCACGCTTGACATGCCGGTCACCTTCGGGCCCTTCGCACATGTCCCTCACACCCCGTCACCAATGGACACGCCGCTAAACCTAATTCGACAGTTTTGCCAAGCATTTATTCTGGGTCTTTGGTGAAGTTGAAGAGACAAGTTTATGAAAATGGCTTCTTTAGAGCCAAGTCCTAACCACTACACAAAGCATAATAATACATGCTTGTGTGTACGAGTGTGTGGCTGATTTTTTCCCCCAGCAAATCACTGTTTGAATACTACCATATCATGTAGACAAAACAACAATAAAAGTAAACTCGACATCCTTCAGTGATCTTGCCTTTTTTGAATGGGACCATTTTTGTGTGAATTCTGGATAAACCAACAGTAAAACAAAAATGTATCACCTCAAAAAAGAGGCAGAATTGTTCTTATTGTTGACAAGCAGCGATTTTTAACATATCCAACGTTTGGAATCTCAGTCAACATTTAACAGCCGCAGGTATTTTCTTAATCAAACTTTTTTGAAAAGGTGGTCAATATATTCAGTATTATTATGTCTCGAGACTTGATAAACTATCCAGATTAACTAAGGAATAGTCGCAGTCAAAAAAATTAAACGCCCTCATTTAGCAATTTTGCAACAGGAGACGCCCATAAAAAATGACAGATATGGCATGCATACACATCCAGATAACAAGGAACTACGAAATTAATATGGAGCAACGATCAGCTTAAATTTACTGATGCGGTAATAAATATATCGGCCAACGAGACGCCGCTTCATAATATCGTGTTACAGCATAGGAATTAAACACCAACCAAGGGGAGTTCAGATGTTTTTGAGTGACATCATGTTCAAAATAATGTATTAAGAACAGGCTAACATGACAAATAATTGAGGAAATAAAAGATGGCATGGCGTTTGGCTGCATACAAAAATCTTTCCTACAACATAATGCTGGCAAAAGGCGGTCCAATTTTAATAGTCATCCAGTATCACTGTTGGTCCAGTAGTGAAAGAATAGTAATACTGATTTGAAGTTATTACAACAAGCTGACATTCTACTTGTTCCACCCTCTCACTTTCTGTAGATCTATACCTGAAAATAAAGCTGCAGTGACGTGAACAGCTATATTTTGCAACATTTGTGATTATTTGCAACCCACACAACCTATATGTTCATTGGGTATGTGTGTTTTCTGTTTCTGAACACATGTTCTTTGTGTGATCCACCCATGCAACTGCACTTTGAAAAGATCTGGAAGAAAATACATGTAACATTAACGTTAGATTCACCACAGCCAACAGAGTATTTCATATTAGGCGCGTGGCTCAAGTTCCTCCAGTGGTGCAATTGTTCTGTGACTGTGAAACCTATATCGCATCACTGTTTGCTGTTTGGTTAACTGAAAGAGGGTGTGATGACTGCTGCTGTATGCAGGAGAGAGATCAACTTATTAACATGCCTTTCATAGAGCGAGTATAGTCTGTATCAACGCAAAATTTCCTCCTGTTTTCAGACGTCGTAAAAATTCCCACGCAAAGTGGCGATTACTGCAAGGTTTAGAAAATTGGACAGAATACTTAATTGGCCTCATTTGCAAAATCTCCGCCCTGTTTTAGCGCCTTTACCCCAGGTATACATAGGCATGAACAGATGTTACTACGGATCAAGAGGAAAGTCCCATAGTTGCTGCAGATTCCATTGTCATAGTGATTTTCACTCATTGCGACTGTTTAGTAATTCGCATGTAAATACCATGACGTTTTCGTGGTTGTTTTTATGCCTGAAAAGCATTTGCAATCCTTTAGGCCCCTAATATTTTGTGAGTCTTAAAAGATGTGTAACCTGTTTACACAGCCACGCAGGTAGTGCTGAGGATGTGATTTAGGTGAGAAGTAGGTTACCAAGGCGACAAAATAGCATTAAGAAAAATGGAAAACGGGAGAAATATTAGCAGCGTGTGAAAAGAACTGACCAGTTATGCTGTTAGCCTCAGAATCATAGGAATTTGTGAAAGAAGTTATTCATAAGAAGCTAGTCACGGCCTCAGTGACCCACTCTTCACCCCTCCCCTCAACTCCAGTACCCTCCACCAAACCATACTTCTCTGTTCCTGGCTTCTGAGAGCATAATATGACTTAATGTTTAAGTAAATAGTATTATATAAAATCATAGGTATAACTAAAAATCCAATCAATTTCTATCAAGTAACAGTGAAAAATGTTTCATTAAAACCAAGGTTGTAGAGGTCTACATTGTCAATGCAATGGAGTTCAGACAGGTGAGGGCTTTATCATATGCTACAAGAATATGTGCTTCATTTTGATTTAGCTTTGCCTTTTTGTATTTGTAGTCATAAAGACAAGCAAGATTCAACGAGCTAGGTAGTTGCAGTCTATTTGTACATCAAGTTTTAATAGCCATTTGTATGTAGATATTTTCTGGCCTGGCTTGCTTCATTTGTCTCATCATACAACCAGTCTTTTTGTGAGCTAGATTTGCTATCCAGCTTGTTAATTTTTCCATAGAGATTTCTATAGCCATAGTACAAAATCACGCCACTTTCCATTCTTTATCCGTGTAAAGTATGATAGTGTTTTGGTTTAATGCTTGCCCTGTTATTTCAGTGCTTGGAAATAATAAGGTGTAATTATGTTAGTGTGCCCATCAGATAGACACTTTATTCATTTTTGGGGAGGGTGGGGGACAGGCTTTGTGCCAGTAACTTTTTCCACAGCTGCAGCCCATTGCCTCACCCATACAACACCATGAGGTAGGCCTTGTCTGTTTCATGTTTTAGGTCACGAGCAAATGTAACAGTCTGTTATTGAAGAGAATGGAAGAGAGCGCCAGCCAAAATATTCGACAGTGAACATAGTCTGGAGAAGATAGGTGCATGTCTTTGTTTGGAATAAATAAGTGACCAAGACATGTGCCAGTAGATACCAATACAGGAATTTGTTACGTTTGTCTTTATGCGCATCCATTCAAAAAATAAATTTATATTGTGCGGCATGAGCAAACAAAAACTGTGTAATAAGTGCAAATGTTACACAAAGCATGACTCATAGTTAGCATGGGCCCTGTCCTTCTGAAGTACAGAAGTGGTTCCAGAGGCGCATTCAAACAGATAAACAGTGAACCTTTTGGGGTGGCGGGAGGGGGTCACAGTTTTTCCAGTGTTTCAGTTTCCTCATGGATAATAATGACCATGGGAAGAATAATGTACTCTTTTGCTCTGGCACACCAGTGTAAACAACTGAATGATACAACTGAGGATGCGAGTCAGTTAGTCTGTAGTCTCACCCACACAGTTACAACCGGTCATGCTCAATGCAGCTCATGTAATGTTTACCATTCTCATACACTAGGCTGCCGTTAAGTGGACTGAATTAGACTTCCCTTAAAGCACAAGTGTACTTTCAAAAACTAGGTTAAAGGAATGAAATGTAGGGTCTAATATGATCTATGTTCCATGATTCATTGCTCTTATATAAGGATGTTTTGCTAATCCCATCTTTATGAAGCATGGGAATGCAGAGGCGCTGTTGATCAACATTTGCTGTCATTAAATTTCCAAATGGGCTTGTTAATTACAGCAATTAAACTGTGTGTGATAATTATTATGACTTCGCTTACAGCTGTGAATTAAAGATTAGTGGAGTAGAGGAAAGTCGATTTTTCGGTGTGCGTTATTATATATACACAGCACAGGGCATGGTTAGATGTTTTTCTTTTTTTATTTAGGGACTCGCAAT
The DNA here is from genome assembly GCA_022829145.1 of Albula goreensis. Lineage (NCBI taxonomy): Eukaryota > Metazoa > Chordata > Actinopteri > Albuliformes > Albulidae > Albula > Albula goreensis. Next base: position 1,954,463 of record CM040750.1, on the reverse strand, counting down.
TCTTTCTTCATGCAAATGTTGTGAAACCTGCATTTATTATTGGCAGCCAATTGAGGCCTGCAGTTGGTCCAGTTTTCCCACTGCTCTGCAGCTCTCGCCTGTATTGGCCTGAGGCTCTAATGGCTATCGATGTACAGATAAAAGTGGTATCTTGGAGATGACGCTGACAGGTAATTAAATTTGTGTGAAACAGTGTCTAATTAGTGCACTCTAATCACAGCATATTTTTTTGTCAAGTGCATGATGTTCCGGCAAACAATTAATTGATAGACTTAATCCCATCAAGTGTTTTGAAAATATTTATGAAATTGCTACAATATCAAAGAGTAGCCACTCCAGTCAGAGTGCACTTAGTCAGGGTGCATTATGGGAAGGCAGAGGGCAGGGTGGGAAACCATCTCGTCACAGTGTGCTGTTTTGTCCTTGTCTTGGGTGGTTAATACTCCAGCCAACCTACATACTCTAGGCTGAAATGGACTTCAATAAACAAACATAAGAGGCAGTGCTTCACAAAGATGCTAAATGGATTTATATCCATGTCTCACAGGAAGCATCATGTTACTGTTTCAACTATAGAATTGATTATGAGTAGCAGAGTTAAAAGATCTGCAACAGATTCTTTCCTATGTACTAAAGTGCAGGTGCAGTCAGAACTAGATTTAATTGTTCCAGGGAAGCAAACCCGAGTCATTGAAATCATCAGTGAAACACTTGAATCAAAATGAAATGTCCTCAAGCACAGCTCTGAGGGGGGTCGAGGCAGAGAGCCTTCTCCTGAAGCTGCTTCTGCATAATCACAAGAATTTCTTAATTTTTTTAACACTTTTTTTTTTTTTTAATTATTTATTTTATTAAAAAAAAAACTCCTCTCTCTCCTCCTTCATGCTGTTCACAGTCTGCCCTCCAACCCTTCTGCCTTTGGAAAAGTGGATCTGGCGAAAGGCCAGTAGGGAGGCAACCTCTCTGAAGGTTAGACGGGCCTTGGAGTTTATGCCAGCAGCCAGAATGCTTATTTTTGCATTTTATTTTCTTCTTTCCAGCCAGAGGAGCCTGCAGGCTCAGAAACCACTCAAACCAACGAGCTCCTCCAACATGCGCGCAGTACCTCCAATACGAAGCAGTCTGCGTGGTTAGTTTCTCTGAACGGTCAGTTAATCGGACCGCCGTTGTGCCGGGATTGCTGAAGCTTTACTCATCATCAAACTATTGTCTCGTTAACGGGATTCCTCTGTTATGGTCTCCCTCAGGAAAGTCCCCCGGGGGCAGATAGCCAGGTCCGTCAACCTCATGGCCACAGTGACATTGCTCTAAATACATCAGAGAGTTGGGCCTGCTTTACATGGCTATATGTCTCACCTCAGATGGTTTTCCCCTTTGTAATTGGATCCCATTATTACTTTCCTTGATCATTGTGTCTTGAGGATTAATGGAAGTGCCCCCGGATTGAGAGGGTTGGAGTTGCAGGGGGTAGTTTCAATTTAAATGTTCTTCTTGCCTGGGGTAAAGCACATGGAATTTTCCCCATGTTGCTGCAGACAGATTGAGGGGTGTGTCTTTCTCCCCCAATTCCAATTTTTTAAAAGGCTCTTATCGTGGCAATTTATTGCAGGACTGTCACAGACCATGGGTCAAACAGGTTTCCATCGCCATACCGGTCTTTGGTCGGCAGAATATTTCATTCTGCACCCAAGCAAAGAATGAGCTTCCATAATTCATGGAATGGAAGTCCTCATGAATGGAAGAAATCATACTTTAAGGAGTTTTGTCCTGATCATTGGCAACATTCAGCAGGTCTGGCATGGAAATCTCTCTCTCTCTCTCTCTCTCTCTCTCTCTCCCCCCTTCCCTCTCCCCCCCATCGGTTTGCTGAGGGTCTTTTTATTCCATGGAGAGTGAGGCAGAGGGAGCGGGGCGCTGCTCTATGAAAGCCCTCTAATAGAGCCTATTGTCCACCCGAGCAGGCGGCAGCTGCTGCTTTGTGCTCACATCTTATTTGCTTCTTAGCACAGAAAGGAACTTGCTCCAGGTAGTGAATAGTCAAGGATATGGATAAATTCTCTCCTCTGCGACTCTCTGTGAAAGCACTGGAAAGAAGGGGAGGGGCTGTTGTGCAATGCTCACCAAAAAACAGCGAGAGACAGCTGAAGGCAGCCTACAGCTGCACCAGTCCTGTAACCCCCCCCCACCCCCACCACTTCCAGGTGAGGGAAGAAAGACATTCTATTACAGCTCTTACTTTTCACCTCTGCTGCAGCTCAGTTGGGGGCGGGGTGATAAAGAAGCCTTGAACATGTTCTGTCAAAAAGACGATGAAGCTGCAAGGACCTCTTTTTGAGCCTCATTGGCCACAACTCTTTCCCCCCCCCCCAAAAAAACAGCCCTCCCAGCCCATAATCTTTATGTCATAAGTGAAGTCAAACAGTTGAAGACAGAACAAAGACAGCTTTTCAGAGACATTCAGGGACCTGAACCTAATGTAGTCAGTGAAGAACAGGGCCTGGCGACAGTTCATTTTCAATTTAGATTTTCCAAAATGTGCATTGTGCTGTCCCAGCACATTCAGACCCCAGAGTTTCTCCAGTATTGCCCTGTCATGGGACCATTGTCTTAGGTATGCATTTGTGCTGGTGGTCTGGGTGCTCCATCTGCTAAGAGAGGAATCTTGATTAATTTGTTTGTGCTGGGTGAAAAATGCCTCGGCATTATCCACCCACCATTGTGTTGGAGTCTGCACCCACCGTCAGTGGATTGAGACATGCCACCACTGTATCAGTCCATCGCAGAGGTGTGTGTTTACACTGTACAAACAGCATGTAGAGCTCCGTTCATAACCACTCCTCATCCAAGTCATCCTCTTTAATGAATGTTGAAGTTGCGCGCACACAATTTTTCAACCGCGTGACAGAGGTGGAGATGCAGTAGCCAGTTAATTGCAGTGAGAGTAAAGGGTCTGCTTGTCTCAAAGGTTTAAATGGTCACTTAATTACTGATAGCAGGATGGTGTGCTTTCTTGGCTGAGTGACTGGCGGGCGGAACACATACTTCACCCCAGCGTTAAGGAATGATTTACTCTTTCATTTCCTTCAGTATTATTTGATCACAAATTGTACAGGAAATGGAGGCAATTACATCTCCTTGGATGTTTGACTGGGTCACTGCAATGCATTATATATCACGAAAGTGTATTATATGTTTTTTTTTTTTGTCTTTTTGCTTTTATGAAAATGGGGTTATTCACTTCAGTTTTATTGATAGCAGACACTGCAGAACGACTCCACCGAGCTTCTGGCATCAACCTGTTCACCTCGGTCCAACACAGCTTAACCCTTATGTGCAGTGCGTGCAGTCATGTGATCATTTTTCATTGTTAGGCTTCACATTGGCAGTTGGAGGGACCTTTTCACACAGAGAAACTCTTTGCTCCTGGTGTGAAGTGCTTGAGGAAGACTGTTTGAGTTTTTAAAGCACTACTTGCACCATTTGTCTGGAGTGTACAGGTGTACCAGCTGTCTTAGCTGATTGGCAGTATAGTAAATAAGGAATGAAAAAGTCGCCTTTCGGTGTCGGTCAGTTGAAATGTGTGCTGTGCCAAAAGCACGTCTGTGTTAGCAACTGAAAGCCTCTGTGTTTTTCTGCTGTCAACAGCTCTCAAATAATGGAGTCTTTGGAATTTTTTTGTTAAAATGGTGTAGAGCTGAGTTTGGCGGACTTGTCTACTCAAGCTGTCTTTGATGATGTTTTTTCACTGTTTTTCTGTTGGAGGTGTGTGCAGTGTCAAAAAAATTCTAAATTAGTGACTGGTCTAGATTTTTAAAAAGGGCAAAAATTTTGGTTTAAACATATAAGCGGGTGCTGAAATGTCTAAGATAAGACATTTTCTTACCGATGCGAGTGTGATAAAATATGCGTTGTGATGGCTCTACAACCCAAGTGTTTTTTTTTTTTTTTTTTTGATCTCTGAAGGATGTTTTTTTTTTTTTTTTTTTTTTTACATGAAAGCCTGTGTGTTTTTGGAGATATGGATTTGTTGTATACAAACAGCATTTGTTCTCGGCCTTGTTCCCCCACAGGCGACTGCCATATATATCGCGTTTACATTATCTGGGTTGAAATTGGGCCCGGGAGCATTAGCGTATGTAAGAACGGGGTATTGGTTTAACGCCAATTTACACGGCTTGTCAGTTGTCATACTTGGGTGGTACGCGCATGGCGGCCACCTGCGCACTCATTGCCAGGAAGTCTGTCTGAAATGCCAAGGTGTTCATTATGCTAACCACTCAATCAGCCGTTCCAAAGCACCTGGTAGATCACCCTCATTTTCCCTTTTTCAGATGGTGGGTCTTGAGAGCAGTTCAGTTCAGATGTATTGCTGTTTGCATAATGGGGCAGTGTACTCAGTTTTGATTGATAATACCAAAGGGAGTCAGACAGGGTCAGTGACCACTCATAATTCTTGGCCAAGGGAATGCTGTACCTGATAGGTGGAAAACATTTGGAAGTGTGTTGTTGATTTAGACAGCTGAGGGAAAGTTTCCACCGCTGGAAAAGTAGGGTTTTTCAAGAGGACAAAGCCTGGGGCTGGGGTGTCTGTCAGAGATTATATTTGTACACAAGATTTGCCAGCTGGGTCTTCACTTCCTGAATGTCACTGCACCCAGACTGCTGTGTTCGAGAGCACAGCGGCACTGCAAGCTGGCTGGTCTGTGAGCCATAGCGACATTGTCATATTCTCTTTCTCCTTCATCACACTAAATTGTGATTCCTCTGTCCTTCTGTTCTCAAAAAAAAAAAAGAGAGAGAGAAGGGGGGAAAAATACCGGCCGCCACCGTTGGTCCCATCCATCACTGTGATGTATGACATCATTAATCCTTCCTGAGGGCAGGAGAACAGGGAACCTGATCCCCCCCTCCCGCTCCCCCACCTCCCTCAGGTCCCATTCGTGGTGTGGCCCATACACATGCTCTCACCGAGTCGATACGGAAGGGCTAAGTCAGTTAGCACGTGGAGTTTTCAGTTAGCAAGCGGAGCTCTCGCAACATCCACGCAACATTTCAGCAATGTCGTTACAACATTGCCTAAATGCGGAGGGGCCACCGGGGGCGCAGGGTAACCCAGCGGTCAACGCAGCGTCCTGTAGAGGTCATATGAGGGTGGGAATTCTTAGTGTGATGCTGATAGGCCTTACTGCAGCGGTATGGCAGCTGTCATTGGCATTTCTGAAGAGAGGAAAGGGGAGGCACACAATTACATGTGTTATTTTTTAATTAAACAGTTTCATTTCAAACTACAACTTCTGTCACCATATAATAATGCTTATTATTTCAGAATTATACTTGTTTTATCCAAACCATTTATCATGTGTCAATGTCACACAACAGTGCTTCAGAGTGGGCTTCTGTGTCTGGTCTTTGTTTGAATACTTATTAATTGACTTGTGATTGAAAGTCTGTGATGTCATGGTGATATTCTTCAGTGTTGCACACTAACTGAGCTTGAAAATGCTGATTAGGACCCAGACAGGAGTAGTGAGGGCATTTGTGTTCAGTGCAACAGGATGGAGGCAGTGTAGCTGTGCATGTGTAAACTCTTACCAGGAGTACAGTGGAGATCCTACTGCTGCAGCCTCTGCAGAGGACCTTTAAATGGGGAGAGAGTAACACAATGGTGTGAAACCACAGTCACTGCTACAACCCGCTATTCTTAGCTCACCAGTGCACATCATTTTTCCATAGAACCTGCCTAGCCTGCCTGTGTAGGCTCTAATGTTGGCTAGATCTTCTTGTAGCCAGTTTCCCTCCATAATATATTACTGTATTGGGTGAAGACTGAGCAATTGCAAATTTTTACAGTACAAATTAGTCATTGGGGAATTCAGCCTCAAAATGTCCAATACCAAAATGTAAAAACAGAAGACTTGATCTCATGTTGACGAGATATAATATTCATCCATTTTTGAGCTCCCTGTGTGTGTGTGTGTGTGTGTGTGTGTGTGTGTGTGTGTGTGTGAGAGAGAGAGAGAGAGAGAGAGAGTGTGTGTGTGTGTGTGTGTGTGAGACTGTGAGTGTGTGTGTGTTTGCGTACACAAGTTGCACTGTATGGTGAGATCAGACGCATGAACAGTCACACATTAAACTTCATTGACTGTAATCTACACCACAATGAAAGCATGCACACACTCTGAAGGCTGCTAAAATCTACAAGTCCATTTATATATGCCGTTCAGTCTTGAATTCATTGGCGTGACGTGTGCTTTCTGAATCTTTACAAAAGACGTCTGGAAGATTGTACTTGAGTTGTAATAATTAGACCCTACATATTCTCCGCTTCCTTTGACAAATTACAGTTAATTTTGCTATTTTGAAATAAATTGAGATTGAAACATAAAAGCAGGGAGAGCTCATAAAGTCGGTGGCTGCACAGGAAACCATTGAATCAAACCTTGTAAGTATTTGCACAGATAACTGGTGTTTGAATAGTCAGTTACGCTTGTCAGATATCGTATGATTTCTCCACGGAGAGCAACTAGGTTTGTAATAAATTTGCGGGTTGTGTCGAAGGTGAAAATAGAAGGTGGTTTATACAGCCATGCCCTGAGGACATTATTCAGCGTGGGCTGCCATGTTAATATTCTTGGGGGCCGCCAAAGCTGAATGTATACTGCAGTTGGTCGAGTGGGGGTGGGGGGGTGTGTGTGAGGTAGAGCTGAGCCAGTGAAAGGGCCTGTTTGTGTTTGTTCTCCAGTTGAAATATGGATGTATGCTGATGTGCTTTGGATAAGAGCCCTCAGCCCGGTTTTCCATCCGACAGAATAAGGGGGATCTGGAGAACAGAGGGGTAGTCACCCCCGGCAACAGGGTGCTCATCATGCAGATATAAGGGAAATAATGCTAAGGAAGATTATGTGGAGGTTGATACCTGAGCTGGGGTTGATACCAACACAATTTTCCACATGTTTTTGCCACCCTTATTAGCCTCTTTCTCTGTCTCTTGACTCCTATTACAAGCTAATCTATCTTGGATGGAGATATTGGCCATGAACCACTGTGCTGGGGTCAGATTCAGCCCGCATAGTGTAGGTATCTTATGAGAGGGTCATCAGAAAATACTAACCTGAGGTAAGTCTGTCATTACCCCCGCATACAGGTGATGGAGCTTAATGCCTCAAACGTGTGCTGAAGATGTTCCCCCTTGTGTTTGCTAAAATGTTGAGGCGCCGCTAGTGAGGGCCAAAATGGAGGCTGCACCATGCCCGTGTAGTTTACAGTAATGTCCAAATGAGGAAATGATTTAGCCATCCGTATCATATTTGCATACACCCTGGAACTAGCTGTAGGGATGCCCAGTTTTCAGTCTGTGATAAGGCAAATAGAGGTTTTAGATGGATGAAAGTGAATGAATCTTTTATGCGATGGCTTGGGAGGCCAGATGGCAGTCTACCTTTGTTAAGTGCTGAAGAGCCGATTAAGAATTGAACTTAGTTTTGCTCAGCTCTTCAGACAGGCATTATTTTGACTGTGGGGCATTCTGCACCAGTGCAGGCTGGTGTTCTTTGTGCGGTCTGTAAATGAATCTCCATATTAGTTCAGCCTATTGCTTCTGACACGCGCTGCCTACAGCAACACTTCAAAGCAATCTTCTCCACTCCGTGCTCATCTCAGACTTACCATAACTAGCACGGTCGAGTTTTGACAACCTGCAAGACACAGCGCTTAGCATTACAAATGGTGGAATCAACTGCAGCGACAGCTGTGGCAACAGATCGGCAAAGACAATGAAAGGCATACCAAATGGCGTGCTGCAGTCGCCAGGGAGCTCTGAGGCCCACCACAGCGTCCTCTGGCATCCCAAACCTTTGGCCCGTAACTCACTCTCAGTGTCTGGCTGGGAAAGGAGAGGTGACAGGGACTGCCCCAGACGAGCCCCCTCATGCCGGTGCAGGGTGTGCTTTGTTTAGAAAGCAGGTTTCTCCAGGAAATGGTGGTGAGATGACCCTCCTGTGTCCATGCGCGGCTTCCCCCCCGCCCCCTGCCCCACCAGCTGCTTCCTTTGCCCACCCCTTCACCCGGCCCCAGCGCTCCGTGCCCACCCACACGGCTCGGCCGAGGGTTGCTGCCTCCCCACACCGTTCCTGTTTGCACACGGGCAAATTCCTCCCTGTCCCTCCTGCTCGTACCCTTCCTCCGTTTTCTTTTGTTTAGGAAAAAAAAAGATCATCCACCCATACGCTCTGACATCAAACTTTAACAGGTCATCCCAGAAAAGCAGTTCAAAGTAACACACCTTCTTTTTTTACATAATGGTCAGGTAATGGAAATTGCTATCATTGCGTGTATCCTGTTTTGACGACATGGTTAATGAAATTTTTCCTCTAGCTCAGTCACACAGTTATTTTCTGACGTTGTTTTCCATTGTGGTTCAGCTGAGTATCACTGTATACAGGCCCTAACGCACCGCTGCCAACATTGGCACAAACTCTTTGGGCTGCTTTTCTGCTCCCTTTTCAAGTATTGCAGAGGGTCGCCTGTCCTGTGCCTTCTGCCTTCTGCCTCTTGCACTGTGCTGACCTTAATGTGGCCATCACCAGGTGGGATACCCTGCTCATACCGCCCCAGTGGGGGCCTCACCCTGGGGGCACAAACCCACACCCAGCCTCCCGTCAGGGGCCCTGCAGCTCACATCTAGGTCATGGTTAATGTGGGTATAGCAGCGGCAGCACACTTTAATTTATATTTATATCAGTGAAGAATTCTTTGGCCTACTTTTTACCCAGCATTACACAACTTTAAATAAAACATTATTTTAAATGTATATTTTTTGTGAATAGGCCCTGTAGCTTGTGTAGCACATGTGAAGTGGCAGAAGACTATTTTTGTTCAAAAACGTAGCAATTTGTGGTAACAAAGTGAGCCGTATTAAAGCTGTACTTTGTCAGCTTGATAAATAATTGGGTTCAGATTTATAAGAAGAAAGAAATGTTGCCACAACATATACAGAGGTCTTATCACAGGTCCGTGAAGCCAGGTAATTGGACCATGAAAACTCTGAAACTATGAAATCTGCTCAGTGCCACATATGCTTTCCTTTTGTTTTGTTCTGCTTGTTGTGTTACCTGACTACAGTTTTGACTTAATAATTCACTGAGTTGAATCAGCAACCACAAAGTAGTTCAAGCAAAATGATGGGTGTGATTTTTCACATATGTCCTCGATGGCCTGCTGGGTGTGTCACCCCGTTAAGCCTCTGGATTTAGTTTAGCCAATCATATCAGGTCAACCTCTGACCCATGGTAGTCCAAGCCAGGGTCTGTCTCATTTGTGGGGTTCTGTTATTGGGGTTTCCCCTGTCCTACTGTGCTAGCTCATGACTGCACAGTTCAGGCGACGGATGGCCTGGCAGCTTACTCTGTGCCTGGCAGTGCTCTCCCAATCTGATGGAGCACATTGCAGCAGGGGAGGTGTGCCTATGGAATCCTTTAGGGATTTTGTGCTGGGAGGAAGAAGACCACACAAAACTGGAGTTAAAATTTTCTCTTAAAATATCTCACATTGGCTCAAATGCACACATAGTTGTTTGATAATCATGGATTAAAGGTGCCACCCTGAGTATTCCGTCATTTGGCATGGCCCATTACTTGAATGCAAATGCATGTGCATCTCGGCCCTCGGGACGGACCTGTATATTAATGAAAAGGTCTCAAAGCGACAGTTGTATTCATAAACACGACGGGTAAATAATAATATAACACGGAATAATAACCACAAAAACCACAGTTTACATGCTCTTCATATTCAGACTCATTACTGACTTCCCACCAAAGCAAAGGACAATTGTGTTGGTCTTTGTGGAGTTCCAGCACAGAGCGTGTAAGCATAACGATGTGGTGGAAAGTCCACAGGGAGAGGGGAAGTCTTCGAGCAGACCTTGAAAGCTCATTAACTCATTAACCTGAGTTGAATTTGAGCTGTCATCTTTGGATAAATGGGCCTTTAAGCCGATCAGCCCCTTTGCCACCCCCACGCCCTGCTGCAGTACCTGGGGATCCCTTAGGTAAACCAGCGCTTGGTGATTCACGGCCCTGAAAGACAAAGGTGTAGTTTAAAATAAACACTGACAGTCGTGTGTTGGTCCTTTTTTTTAAATCAAACCACAAGTATGGAGCTGTCTGCGGGGACTGAATGAGGCTGATTAAAAATAACAGCAAACAAATGTAAATTAGCTCACGCACGGTGCGCGCACCCGTTCATCTGGGGAGAACATAGCCAGCAAAAAGGGCTTGCCGTGTTTGTCCATTGACTTTATAATTGCAGTGCGTGAAAGAAAACAGCTAACCCAGCTACCAGATGTTTTTTTTTTTTTCTTTTTATTGTTTCATGTCTGTCTTGTTTTTTTGTCGAGTTCCAGTAAAATAATTACCAAACTTGTGTCATTTACTGACCGTTGATCATGTCTCATTTATCGTCCATGAGTGACTAGAGGTTTGCACGACTTTGCTGCGACTGCAGATTCCAGAAAAACATATGAGTCCTCTGGAGCTAAACCGCTCACAGAGCCCAACACTCAAGACAAGCACACTTGCACTTGTTCTGTAATTTTGCGTGTCAGGGCAAATGGGAACACAGGAACGATATAATTACTCACAGACTTTGTGGAGCATGTAGTTTATAAATAGCCCTTTTATGAATAAAGCGATTGCAACATTTTTTTCCTCATTGAAGTTGTTGGCAAAAAAGTAATTCAGAATAACTGCAAGCGAACAAAATTCTCTTTGAAAATAGGGATAAAGGCTAATGTTTTATAATCGGCGCATGATCTGCCTGGCTGTGCTTGAAACGACATTCTGTTTGTTGTGATGATCCTGACGGTTCTGTGTGCCGAATCCTAGTTTTTCCTCCTGTGAATGACATGCTTAAAATTTACGGTCTGAACTGTACTTGGAGGGACAAACTCATAACACACACACTGAGCCCATGGAATTACAAATATGTTGTAGGAAACATATTTAGGATTAGGCTTGGAGCAGAGCCATCAACAGAAGGTGAAATGAGTTCTGTGAATGTTCATGAATGTCAAAGGAACTTTTTGTGATTCGTGGTGCTATACTCCTAAACTAAAAGTAAATTAAGTAAATGTACTTGTGTGAGTGACTGTAACATAGCAGTGAGTTTTATATATGGAAGTAGGAATGGTGACTCTGTGATTGAATTGAATCTTTCAATAACTTATTATATTTGTACCAATAACACAGTGGTTTCTAGTGTTAATGGTGGAAGAGTGATGAGACAGTGTGTTATGGAACAGTGCTGGCCTCTGTAAAGTTTTGGATCAGTCTATGGGCTGAGACCTGAAAATGAGGGTCCTAAACTAGTGGCCATGAAATGCCTGTAACTTTCCTTGCAAAATCTGTGGTAGGGAAACACACTTCCTTGGCCTTGGTCCACACCTGGCTCTGGTTGAGTGCTTCATCACTTGGTTTAGCTATGGGGAAAAACCCTGTGGATCTGGTGACCAGAGCTGTAGGGGGTTACATTCGTTAGTCAAAGTGGGTGTCTGTCTGTGTTCACAGAGGGTGTGTGTGAAATTTGGCTGACCAGCGAGGACACAGGGGCGTATGGAAAGGACATTGGCACAGACCTGCCATCACTGCTGTGGAGGCTGGTGGAGGTGATTCCTGAGGGCGCCATGTTGAGGCTGGGCATGACCAACCCTCCATACATCCTGGAGCACCTGGAGGTGAGTCCCCCTAACCTCCCCTTTAGACAGAGGACACAATGAGACCCCAAACTGTGCCACTGAAGAACCATACACCTGGATGTCCTCAAAGTACAACTCACCAGAAGGTGCTCAAATTGTACCCACAAAGTAACTCAGCAGAAGGTGCACAAACCAGACCCTCCAAAGTATAAATCACCAGAGGAAGCCCAAACCATACCCCCAAAATATGACACGCAAACACTCTACTCTAATGCTCAACAATACCCTATTTCTCCCAGCCATTCAATGTGTCAATTTAGAGAGAGAAAAGGTAATATAGTTTTGAAAGAGCTGGACTGTCTTTGCATTTTCTCCTAATTACTGATGATAAGAATTAAGAATCCCCATTTAAAGCTGTCTTCCCTCTTTGTTGGAGTTATAAGGTCTTTGCCACCCTGATGTGAGTCTTTGTTATTGTAATTGTTTTGGGTAAGGATGAGGTCTAATTAAGCTGATCTTGCATCAGGTGTGTTTGTTCAGGTGTCAAGGTCTTTGCACCTCTTCCTTCAGACCCCTGTCTCCCACCACGCCATCATAAGCAACTAGCAAGTGTGCATTTCTCATCTTTTGTTGGAAAGTGACAGAGTAACTAAAGTTCAATTTAGTATTGCTAAATTGAAACTGTACAATGTGTCATTCATATTCACTTAATTTCTGTAGGTGTTATTTGTTCATCAGAAAGTTCAGAGAGTAATTCCCAGAGCCTTGTTTGAAAATGGAGAAACACTCGCTTTCATTTTTGCCACAATTAGTTAAGGAAAAATCCACTGGCTGCATCCCACTGAATTTCTCTTTTCCAAATAGTTGAGCAGTAAGAACACCTTTGAGGTCGTATTTAACATCAGGGTTGAACATAGATGCTGAGAGAGTTGTTTCATGCTGAAGGGACTCTGCTGCGTTTTGCTCAGAGGACCAGGGCATACCACCCTTGTTAAATGTGGACAGACGGTTGCCTTTCCCCACAAATAAAACCCCAGGTGGGGGTCTGAGTCGCAATCCATGGGACTAAGTGTGGGGGAAGTGATTTTAATTTGCTCAGGGTTAATTGAGGTTGTAATTTTGTCCCCATATGTATAGGTTACTTTTATGCTCTGTTACGTTCAAATTAAAAACTGATGAAGCTTTTTCCCCCCTTTTTTTTAAATGAAAGGAAATTGCAATTAAATGGCAATTAGAAATGTAGGTTAGGCAGTGTGTGCAGGCCGCGGACAGTTACCGGCACTTTAGACGCTAATTTGATTTTCGTACATTTTAGATCCTTTTGCCTCCACGCAGGAAATGTGCTGTAATTGTGTTGTCCTTTTTTAAACAGTTCCATTCTGTGAAAGTGTTTCTAAGAATTCTGCTGTATGAGGAGACTGTCGCCAGTCTGCGTGCCATGAGTCCCAGGACAAAAATATCTCATTTGTGGACATAAGATTTTTGCATCATCTGATACTGGAAAAATCAAGGGGACTGGCTTTGATTGGTGAAGGAAATGCCAAGTACACTCTCCAGAGACACTTTCACACACTTTACTTTTGACAGACCCCTGGAAAATGACAATCTCTCCGTTCTGTGATTGGTGCTGTTCACCAGATTGCCTCTCCTGGGCATTCCGCGTTGGCATTTGCTGATTACGTTCAGCATTAATGCTTCGCTCCTAGGTATGTAAGATATCTTAACAAAGCTTTTTGCAGCCTTTTGTAACTCCTTTGACATTCTCCCCCAGCACCCCCTTTCCGAGATTTCTCCCATCCTCCCATCTTTTAAACCATTCGCCGTTCTTTTTTGCGACGTTCAGGGTTTAAATCCTGCAAGGAAAAAGACTCAAAATTACAGAGTGATTTTAGCAGCAAAGGCTATGTCACTCTCTGGCTCTTCAGCCCTTTTATAAGGATAACCATTTAGTAGACATTAGCCGACAGTCAGAGAACAGAGCAGTGATTAGAAGTCTCTCTCTCTGTCACTCTGCTTGCAAATTGCAAAGCAGCTGTCAGACAGGCGAGGGGGCCGAGCACTTGCCATATTTAGAGTGCACAGGGGCGTGGGGGTGGGGGGGGCTTTGCTGCTTCACGAGTGCACTGAACGTGAGCTAAATGAACTGGAAAAGCAGGCATAAGATCACATTAAGTAATGGGTCTGATATTTGCCAGCACTTTCCATCCCGGTATGCATGTAGATAGTCTCCTCTTTTCATACAGATTCGTCTGATATGCTCTAAGCAGAGGGTGTTAAAGAAGTACAATTTAAATGCAGAGCAGCTCAGTCAGTCAGGTCTACATCGGAGGATAAATCTTTTTGGATATGACCTCCAAAACTCCACCTCCCCTTTGATGTGGTCCTGCTCTGAGAGATTACTGTCGTCAGTTTGGGACCTTTCATTGAGCTTTTTCAGAAACCAAGTCTGCAAAAGGAAGGGCGATTTACAGTTTAAGATGTTTAATGTCTTTCAGTCTGCACATGGTGCTTTTAGTTTTGGGAAGACGGGTGCAGTGCTTCTGTCCATTTCTGTAGAGCACATATTTCTGGCCAGAATGTAAAGATGCCACTCCAGCCCCATTCTTATGGTCCACACTGAACTCCAGTCCTGTTCTTATGGTCCACACTTAATGGAGTAAGCCTAGCAGGCCACTGTAGCAATCAATCCACACTGGCCTCTCCCATGGCTCACGTGTGTTTCTGCCGTTATGGGGATCAGAAGATATCTTGCCATTCTGCATGGTCACATGATCCAGCCCACAGCATTTTTCTACCCATAACGCTCTTTTTTGTCTTCAGATTGATGGGGGAGCGGCTGGGGGGCGGGGTAGAGGTGGACATCTTCTGTCTTTAGTAATCACCATCCCAGGCTGTAGCACTGCCCTCGTTTGTAGGACCCACTGCCCCCAGCGGCCAGAATATTTTTCAGTGGTTAGTGACTCCTGTGTGACCCTCACGGCCAATCAGAGGCTAGCACATGGGGTACATGCTGAAGGCTACAGCCCTGATGCTGTTTACGCCAACAGTGTCATCAAGGTAGCCTTTTAACACACTTTTCAGGATGACTTTATCAGAACGCAAGAATGATCGGGATAAGAACATTTTTAATTTATTGAAGAAAGAAATCCTCCTCAGAGACATGGTGTTTGATTGCCTGTGTGATTAACACATCTCTAATCTCTGAGTTACCCCCTCATTCCTCTCCATTGGAGATTTCTTTGATTGAGGTGGTTGTGCGGACTTTGACCTGACATGTCAGTCCTTTAAGGGTTGAGGAGAATGGGAGCTGATTGGGCTGGAAATGGCCCGCACAGACTCATTGCGAGCGGATCTCCTTACCTGCCTTCCAGGTGAAAAGCCCAGGGGCCAGAGGAATTATAACATTGAAGTAGCTGTGCTTGACAAAAGGGGTCAGACCGCTTTTCAGTCAGCTAATGAAACACTACCCCAGCCAGTGCAATGTCCAGCCACCCGCCTTGAGCTGAGCAGCGCTCACATTCAGCCACTCTGCCCGCATCTGAAGCAAGGTCAAGGAGCAGCGGCCTGGCAGCTGAATGGATTTAAGCCTTCTTGTCTTTCTCATTATGACATTAATGCCGTTAAATGAGCCCCTTTAGAGCAGAGCTATCTCTGTATCACTCCAAGCACTTTACTGCTGTACAGTTTTTATGGATGCTACACATTTTTATGGAATTTATTTTTAACATAAGACAATGTCAGGCATGGACCACAGTCCAGCATGCAGGTATTCTGAAATATTCACTAACATATTCTATTTTCATTCCTATCGGTTATAGTTATGGTGTTTTTTATTGGTTGATGAGAGTGGTTATTTACAGCTTAGCACTGTTTCATGTGAGAGTCTCACAATTGTGTAAACTCCCCATAAGTAAAAGCGTAGCTGCATACAAACCAGGAGTTTTTTTTTTCTCCTTGCCTGTACTACCACAGGTTTATTACTGGAGAGAAGACATCCAAGACCCTTTATCTTTAAAACACCAGGCACAGTGTTTCTCATTCCTTTTTTGGCACGGTAAGAGGGGGACTGCGGGCCATGCTTGCACTGGGTCCAGGAAGCCAGCACTGAATTGTGGAGCCCCTGCTGGCTTCACATCTCTGCCCCACCTTCCTGCTTCACTGATGCTGTGTCCCTCTTCTCCTGGCCGTTAATCTGGAGAACGGGAGATGTGAGAACACTCACAGTTCAGTCAATTACAGCTCCGGCCCGAGGGACTGGCACAATTTGTATGTGGAGCGCCGCCTGCTAATTTCCCACAAAACATGGGTGATTTTCATATTAATGAATCTCACAGGGCCCTGTCCATTAGGGGCCTAATGTACCATTGTGAGGACACTAGGCAAAATTGATGCCAAAAAAAATCCATTCGATCTGTTTGTGAAATATGAGGGTGCATTAGACTGGAGAAGGTTGTTTTCATTCTGTCAGTGTTATGGGTTTTGAACCCGTTTTGTACCCTGCTTGCTTCCTAAACTAGTTTAGAACCCTGCTTGCTTTTTAAACCAGTTTAAAACCCTGCTTGCTTTTTAAACCAGTTTATAACCCTGCTTGCTTTTTAAACCAGTTTATAACCCTGCTTGCTTTTTAAACCAGTTTAGAACTCTGCTTGCTTTTTAAACCAGTTTAGAACTCTGCTTGCTTTTTAAACCAGTTTAAAACCCTGCTTGCTTTTTAAACCAGTTTTGAACCCAGCTTGCTTTTTAAACCAGTTTAGAACTCTGCTTGCTTTTAAAACCAGTTTAGAATCCTACTTGCTTTTTAAACCAATTTTGAACCCAGCTTGCTTTTTAAACCAGTTTAGAACTCTGCTTGCTTTTTAAACCATTGTAGAACCCTGCTTGCTTTTTAAACCAGTTTAGAACCCTACTTGCTTTTTAAACCTGTTTAGAACCCTGCTTGCTTTTTAAACCAGTTTAAAACCCTGCTTGCTTGCAGTTTTGCAGCCACAGTATGCTCATATAGGGGCTGCAGAGGGTTTACTATGTTGGACCAGGTGTTCTCTGAACACACTTTACTTTCTGTGTTAAGTACTGTTCACACCTCGGCCCTCTGGGAGCGATTCAGATTGTTCATTACCCTCCTTGCGTCTGTGGGGCCTGCTCCTTTGGGACGGCCCTATTCTGCAGTTGGTGTGAAATGCTGAGAGAACTGGTCTCACTGGACCAGGAGTTAATTCAGACAGCCACCACTTAAGGTCACATCTCTTTCTGATTCAGATATCCTGAAGTTCACATCAGGGTTGGGGGATATGTCAAAATGTTCCTATCGGGAACTGTCACTGCTTCAGTTGGCGGTTGCCGATGTATTCATGATGGTGGGTGGTAAGTGGGAGAAGTAAATGTTGTAAAATTATTATTATTAATGTTAATATTATGTGAATCTTTTGTAAATTTAATAGACTATGTTCACATAGACCTAGATCTATGCAATCTTTAAAGCTGCAACAAAAATGCAAACTGCGAGGGCTGCATGCTAATCTTCAGTCAGTGTCCAGACTAATAAACAGACCAGTAGTCCAGGCGATCAAATAAACTGTAATTTGGTTGTAATTCTAGGTCTACCGTCTCCCGGGGCTATATGCTGTGTGGAATACCTGTATGGAAAAGGATTTATGGGAGAACAAATAAAGGGCATAGTCGGCATTAACAAATAAAATGACATATGCTACTGTTCATGTCATGTGAACCAGACTGGTCAAAAAAGTTAGACTTTCAGATATTGACAAGGCTAATGAGAACCTGTGCTAGTGTGTGCATACTTATTGTCTGTTGGTTGCACATTGGCTGACATACTTGTTATGCAGTAAAGAAATGAAGGTATGGGTTAGTAACAGTGTTTCCTTCATAACTGGCTTATATAAGTAGCGAAACATTTGAATCCCTACAGTCTCTGTGATTGGCCTAGTAAGTAACACAGGATGTGTCCTCTTTGGTTTCTAGGCCCCTTTTCACTGCCTTTCTGTAGGTTAGGGTTATAAATGTATACAGTATTCCCATTTCTCCTCGACTCATGCAGTAGGCCTCATTCATGTGCATACTGCATGAGTGTTAACCAGTGGTACTGGGCCAACCAGTTAACTAAAAGTCATTTTGACTTCAGTGTCTGCAGCATTCAGTTGGCAAGGAATTAGAAACTCATGGAAATTATCATAGACATATGTGATGTGGCCCCTTGCCGTGGCTGGGGTCTCTGTGTATGTTTCCTCCTGTTGACCAACATTGTGCCCCTGTATGGATGGACTGAGGAAAATCCATACTGTTGTGTCTGCAAGACAAATGGACTGCTGCTTTTTTTTTTTAGAAATGCATGGCATGGATGTAAATGGGAATCGGAAACGAACCAAAGGGGTCTTAGGCGGTCATCGATCGCAAGAAACACGAGCAGAGCTAAATCGAGTCCCTCTGAACCTGCAGGACACTCATTCTCATCGGGGGAAAGAATGGCGTTTTAATGGATTAATTATCTTCAGCCACATAAAGGCGAGAGCCGGTTTTATTATAGAGTGTAGAGTTATCTGCGCTGGAGCCACAGTCTAATCTGATCCTGGACGAGCCCCCGAGCGATAGCCGTCTCTCACTACGCAGTCGATCCACATACATCACATAGATACCGCAGTGGTTCAGGTGTCCAGACCTCGTCTTCCCGAGGAAGGAGAGCAGAGGCTCTCAGCTTGGCTTGTTTGTCCAGCTGTGAAGGGGCCACTTGCTACAGAGGACTCGGAGGGAGGAAGGCAGAGAGAATTGTTCGTGTGGCACAAAGGGAGAAACAAGGTCCTTGCGTGAACTGCCTGCAGCAGCCTGAATGCGCGACCTTACAAGTTATGTCTCAAAACGTTGTTGATCCGGAATGCGTTACATAAGTGACCCACATAAGATGCTCTTGGCCGCAAACACACTTGAAATATGTAGGAAGGTATGTGGAGAAGCACTGCTGTAAGGAGAGGAGAATGCGTGAGAGACCCTTTCCACTTTTTCCATTCTGAAGCTCTCCCTGCAGGCCAAGGTAACACATTGCCCTCGTAGAGCTTGAAGGGTTCATTTGGGGACGGAAAACAATTACAGAAGCAAGGGCCACATTGCATCACAAACAGCAGTGCCACACTAAATATAAAGCTCCAGACTGATCCTTTCACAGATTCCCCAGCCCGTTTCCTCGTACTGCTCATCAGTTATGCCGCTCTTGGCTTGAGAAGGCATTTTCCATTCAAATAGGAGATATAATGGTTTTTCATCTACTGGCAGTTTTCGTATTTTTTTTTTCCCCCCTCTCAGCTGTGGGGAGCCAAAACATATGTAACCACATCCAAAGAAAACAGCAATTATCCAGGAAACACTGGCCTGTGGAGGGAATACAGCAAAAACAATGATATTTTACATTTGATTTAATATGTGATAGGAACAAAACCTTGCAAATATTTTCCTGTTTTGAAACGTAACCTTGATTATGCTGCCCCTGCTAACATGCTAAACATTCTGATTTTAGCAGATCTTGCATTCTGCATATTGTCAGATCTTTCGGCTTTACCTGTGTCCCTCAAGAGTACCTGCATCTCACTAAAAGAGAGGAAGAGTGGAGACAGCTGAGGCCTGGCTCACCACATTAAACACATGTGGTATTTTAATCCTACATTATTACACTGACAAATTAAAAGCAACCTGGCTTGACCCACTGTTATGATCATAGGACACTATGCCTGCCTTCATTAAATTTGCTCCTCATTTGTTTCCTTTTTTTCTTCCCAAGACCTTTATTTGTACTGTCATAATTCAGCTTCTATGATGAGATTGAGGAGTTTAACTGGCTTACTTTGTTTTTCTTGACAATGCAGATCTCTGGTCACAGCTAGCAATAGTGCAGCTGAGACTTTAACTCCAAGATGCACAAAGAAACATGTGCTTTTCATCTGTGTACCACAGGAAGCCCTTTCTAATTAGTTTAACTGTTCACTGCCAAGCAATGACTACACTTAGTAAGGATGAGTCCAACACCAAAGCAAATAAATATGGACAGAGACTGACTTTATTTTTTTCCCAGGGGGTGACTTCAGGACTTATGAATATAAAAATAAATATGGACAAAAACTTCTGTGTCTACCAGTTCTTCCCGCATAAATATCAGTATACCCTTAGTGTACAAATAAGCCTGCTGGCAGATTATGACAAAAAAGGAAAAAATAATGGGAAACCTAACAGAGAGTGAGTATCTGGAGTTGACACTACCTCTCATAAGCTCTATATGTACCGTGTGCTGCTTCCACTTCAAATAGCCACCGTCTACACTAGTGCGGTGAGCAATGTACGGCATGAGTCATGAATCCAATGTGTCATTCAAAAATGACAAAAGCCATTCATCCTCTCAGCCCGCATTGTTTTGGGTATTAAAGAGATAAGCATGAAGGTGCACCAGGAACGGCCGGTGTTTGTGCTTTGCGTGGAAATGCTTACACAGCTAAACTGTAAGTGCATTTGCGAAGCAGGCGGACATCTTTTATCACAGACATGTACGAGCGAGATATCTCTCCTTTTTTATTTTATTGTGTCCACTTTAGAGTTCTAAGACAGCGAAGAGATTCAATTAATGCATGTTTTCTTGTTAACAGTTTTCAGTTGGTTGGTCGTGTATTCTTAACATGTTTTATTTATTTAGCCTGGATTTGTATGCAGCCTCTGTAGCTAGCGAGGAGTTCTTTTGTTACTTCCTGTCAGGAAAGTCGCCGCTGGGATTAGCATCTGCGGCCGGCGTTATTATTTACTGTCAGCGCAGGGTGTGTGGAGAGGGTTATAGGCTGCCATCCTCTCATGATCAATGGCCGGCAGCTCATTAACCGCGCGCTCGTGGCTGTGTTAAAGAGGGAGGGTCCTGGCCGCCGGTAGGCACGCGGCTAATGTGCCCATCTCGGGTCCTCTGTCACTCAACTCCCGATGCCATCTGCTGCGCCTGCCCTTCCCCCAATCCTCGCCAGCTTTGATTGGCCGATCAGAATCAGGGAGAGTCTGCATTGTCTTAGTCTAATGAGTTCCTTGCACATATTACCATAGCTAAGTAAATTACTGCTTTACAGAGTAAATAAGATGCATATTAAATGCATTGCTGTTGGGGACAAGAACAGGGCAATCAGATAGTGTTGTTAACACAGAGAATAATTATAAGTTCCTTAATTAACAAGTCTGGATGTTTTTTCTTTCCTGATCACAAACTATCATATCAGATATTTAAAGCAATTTCGGTCTTTAGTAGGAAATTAAAGTTCTGTTCGTCTACCTTTTTAAATGATAAAATAGAGTACTGCATTAAATATTCAGAAGTTAGTTTTCTCAGATAATACTTGGAGAAATGTGCCAAATCTGATCTCATTTACGCCAGCACACTCTGGCAATTGCTGAGGTTTGAAGGGAATGCTATTAGATTGTTTTCATTTTGTAGATGAGTGATTTTGGGGAGAAATAATTATGATAAAATAATCACCACTGGTTTCTGGTTCAAGGCATTTGAGTAGAAACATGTTTTAACACATGGAAACGGATTTTACTTCTACTGCGTTCAGCCTGCCGTATATGCCCTCTCACAATAGGAAGGGTGTGTTTCAGGACATTACATTGCAGACTGGAACGGTTCTCATTGTGCCATTGGAAGAAAAGGGACTATTTCAGAATTGATAAACGTATTTACACCAACAACAACGAATTGTGTGCGTCCATGCGCTCATGTACATGAATGTTTGTGAGTGTGTGTTAAGGAGTGTGTGTGTGTATTCTCAATATTATTGTAAGGCCGAGTAGAACTACAGAGCGTAATGTTACAGGGCGTTTCCATGGCTGCACTTGAGTGAAGTCATTCAATTGAGCAGATGTCTGAGGGAATCTGTATGACCCAGCAGGCCTGCAGGCCAGTTTCAGACATACGTATTAAATGCATATTTCACATTAATCTCAAGCTGTACAAACATATACCATGCATATGAACTCAGATCCATGCCACTCCTGTCTCCCTCAGCCCTCCATTGCTCTTAAAAGGCGGACACACAGGCAGGATGTTACCTGTTTCAGGCTGCCGTTGAGTGTCGCACGGCTTGTGTCGCACTACGTGACAGCAGAGGTTGACGCCTGACGAGGGGAACCCATGATCCAGACGCGGATGCTACCCCCCTCCCCGCCCCTTCATTTTTTTTGCCCTGCGATCACTGCAGCCTGATATATTCCCCCTCCCACACCGCCAAACCGTTAATTTGTTCAGATATCCACTGTGTCCCTGTGCTACTGGTTCTGATTCATCTCAATTCCTAATCAGCCAGTATTCTTTAAACTAATTAATTCTTTTAATTTTGATCTTCCAATGTCTAACCCCATGTGGTGAGGGACAAGTGGACCAGACTAACTGGAAAAGGGAGGGTGGGGGCTAGCACAATAGATTGTAATTGTGAAGACCGCAATCAAAAAAATTTTCCCTAGAAAAATTATTTCCTACTTTTTTGAAAATAATTTGAATTTGGTTTATGATAGTAATATAAATTCAAGTATGGTTGCACAGTTAGTTGCAGGAAGCATTCTCTATCTTTCCAACTGCTGATTTTGTTTAACCTCAGCAAATGAATTCATTTCAAGTGTTTTCCATATATTTTTTTATTTTACTTTGTTCTCCTTCTCTTGGTGATTAGTGACAGCTTGTTCTGTGTGTCTAAACCTAGAAAACCTGCTTTCTTTTCCTGCTATTCATGCAATTCCTTAAACACCCACCCATGCTGCCCTCCCTGCTTACTGCTTTCCTTTTGAAGATACGACTGAGTCATTTCATCTTCCTGCTTTCAAAATGTAATCAAAAAGATGGACGGCTTGTGTTTATAACAATATGTTGTGAACATTTAACATTTTAAAAGTGCAGTGAAGCATTTCATTGCTTTGTACTGGATAGAACTCATGACGTTTACACACAGAATCCTCTTGGGTCACAGCATTGTGGAGACTTACCTGCTCTGGTGACTAAGCTATTCCCCCAACTCCAGCTATTACCCCAACCATCAGACTGACTCAGATGTGCTCTACCTGTAAGAATAAAGCCCGTTCTTGTGTTCAGACCTGACCAAGATCACACAGGACAGGGGAAAAACAAGTTCCTTTCGGTCCCGTTACAAATGAAACTCTTGGCTCTGAATGCTCAGCTTCTTCACATTTATCAGCACGTTTCTCAGTACACACACTCTTTCTCTCTCTCACACACACACACTCACTCACACACACAGTCACACACACACTCTCACTCACTTAGACACACAGTCACACACTCATTCACACACACACACACACACACACACACTCTCTCTCACACACACACACACACACACACACACACAGTCACACACACACACACACACACTCTCACTCACTTAGACACACAGTCACACACTCACTCACACACACACAGTCACACACACACACACACACACACTTGCTCACATGCACAATCACCCACACATACACTCACACACACACATACACAGTCACTCACTTACACACACACACACGCACACAGTCAGTCACTTACTCACACACACACACACACAGTCAGTCACTCACATACACACACACACGGTCACTCACACACACATTCTATCCTGTCCCCATCATACCTCAGAGCACCATCCAGCAACAGTCTCCTCTAAACCTCCTGACATCTTCCCTCATCGCTTTATCCGTCCCTCCAAAATTAAAAATAAAACCAGGACGTTCCGACTTGCACCAGCCTGCCCTTGCTGTGCCGCTATAAATAATTTCTGGCTGATGGTTTGTTATTCTTATTGACATTTCTTTATTTGCGATGTTTTGTTTCATGTATTTATTTCAAAGGCATTTTTGTGGTGTGTAACAGTGCTAGTACTGAGGAGATATCCTGGATGGGTGGACCCTGGTAAGAGGATCTTTAAGGTGTATTGCATGTTCACAGAGTACAATCAATATGAGGGATACCAATAATATTACATACATGGTGCTACCCAAATAACAATGACCAGAAGATTTTTCCCTTTGGGGTCATGTGACACTTCATCTGAGACCCAAGCTGAGTGGCCACCATGAAACATCCAGCTACAGATGGCGTGTGTTTGTGGTCATTTGCCTTAGATGTATGACTTTGGTTCTGTTAATTTGCCTGTATTTATCATGCATGCCCTCTCCTATTGATTTTGAGGAGGGCCAAGATGGAGGCTGCGTAGGGGGTTTATCATTCAGAGGGAAGGAGAGAGAGAGACCCAGAGAGAGAGATTGGTTTTTTTGTACATTATGTCATCATAACAAATGCCCCACTGTTTGAGAAATCCCTCTGACCTTTCCCAGGAAGCACTTCTCCCGCTCTGCGTCCTCTCAAAGGACCTCGCACAATTGTGTTGTCAGACAAGCCAACTTACTTGAGGGGACTCTCCAAGATAGGACAGATCATGGAGGGACTTGGGTAATTAAAGCAGATGTCACGTCGAAACAATCGCATCATCGCAGCTTGGTGTTAAAGAGAAACGGAGACCTTACATCTCAGTAGTGGCCCGGCACACAGATAAAGATGGCCTCCTACACCCGATCACTCGATTTCCACAGCACGCTTGTGACAGAGCATGGGTGCGTGACGCCTCTTATGCAGGCCGGCTCGTGTCGCTGGCGTGTCCTCTAGATAGTGAAAGGCATAACAGTGCCCGCATTATGAATAATTCTGAATTACCTACTGGGGGGCTGCCAGATTGACATAACTCCCCATGACATTTTTTTTTTTTTTTCCACGGCGGGGTCTACGTCCTGTCGCCATGGCGTGTAAATCGCGAGCGTGTAAAGAGAATATCAGATTACGCGCTAACATAATTACCAGGAGGGACAATGCGGAAGAGAACATACAGCGAGGGCCTGTGGACACACATGTAGCTCACTGTGAGCGGCAGCAAACATGACATGATCCGACTCTTCAGAGAGCGGCCTATCAGCGCATTCTCATTTCATGTTCCATTCAAAGGATGTACAGGCTTAAATTCTGACAGATATAGGATAAAGGGGCTGGGAGCAGAGTGGTCACAGATTCTTTTTTGACAGCCAGTCGTCTCTTAGAGTGGCGTGCGGCTAGCTCTTGAATTGAACGCATTATTGGCACATTATTGTTTGCAATGTGAAAAAGGATAACGATATCAAACACACAGTCACAGGAGAGAGCATTCCCTCTACTGCTCTGCCATACCGCTGTCAGACCCTCAGGTAAGTGGGGTTCCATGCGGCCTGCCGATGAATGTGGGCCGTGGGGACAAGCCAGCGGGCTCAGGAGAGCGCTGACACCTGGCTGCTTAAATGCAGGATGCACTGCCTCACTGGGTGAAACCTCTTTCCTCATGGATTAAACCTCACTCGTTTTGTTCATTTCTCCTGCAGGAAATGGCCAAAATCCTGAGCCATCCGCGAGTGTACTCCTTCCTGCACGTGCCGGTTCAGTCTGCCTCTGACAGCGTCCTGATGGACATGAAAAGAGAGTACTGTGTGGCCGACTTCAAACGCGTTGTTGACTTCTTGAAAGAAAGGTAAGTCCATGTGAGATTTGAGGCCCTTCTCAGATTCAGTAAGGAGGTTATAGCAAGTGTGGCTCTGACCCAATAATTTTTATTTTTCTCCGTTTACTTTTTGTTAGTGCCTGGGGCCTGTTAACGACTAGACCCCTCTATGGTAATTTTGGAAAGAAGGCCCTCTCTGTCAATGTCTTTCAGCATCTCTCAGGAGACAGACATGCTCGCTCTCTATTTCAGGAGAGCCTAAATTGTACAAACTGTACATCTTTGTGAGTTTGCCTGACCTATTTTATCAGAAGGCTGGAAAATAGCCTTCTGAGAAAAGCCTCACCTCTACTGAAATTGTCTTGCCCTTCGCTATATTGTCCCCCAAAAGCTCAGTCCCCCCATCCCAAAAGGGATTACCTTTTCCAATTCATGGAGCTGTACTATGGAAAGCAGACCATATCATTACTGTTCGTAATGCTCCGAGTGCACATCGCTGGAATTGTTTACCTCCGATCGCGGGGGTAGCTCTGTCTCATTTGCAACATCACCAGGCGCAAAAACACATCTCGGTGTGCTGGCGGCACCTCGGTCCACCCCTGGAGGTGCGGCCCCTGACTCCTTCTCTGGAAAGTAGGCCATGGCACCAGGAAGCACGGGCAAACACCCCCCACACACACACACACACACACACACACACACAACCCGAACACCCTGACGACCACCCGGAGGCCGAGTTCATTAACCCTGGGCCCACCCCCGTCTGAGGCAGCAAGCTGCAGCGTAAAGATACGCCGGTCGGCCCTAATCCCGCCTGCTCCAGCCTAATGCGAGCTGACATCCCCAAACAGCCAGTGTCTGTGCGTGAAGGCAGGCCGGAATGAGCCCCTCAGCCGCCTGCGGGGGCAAGGCGGCCGCAGGCCCGCCGCAGGCCGCCGCAGGCCCTCAGTCCTGCTTCTTATTCCTGACACGGCGGATCCCGCAGGGCTATGGCGGGGAGCGAGGACGGTGTTCCCCACACCGGGTCCGCAGATACACCACAGCGATATATCACTGGACTCCTTCCTGCCTCCGATCTGAAAATGAAAGCGCTTCTCCAATACTCCATGTAAGGATAAAGAATAGTATGGAATATAGCGGCACTTTTCAAGCTGCCAGTATTGATAAGCATCAGTGCTGTGATGAGCATTTTATGACTGCAGTGAATTTGTGTTGGCCTAATCCACAGTCGTCATAGAGGTATTATTTTCACATTTTAATTGCCTTTTCCTGTTTGTTTTTCATCAGTCCTTGCAAATGAGGTTGTTCTGCAGTGTTGACACTGATGACTCATCTTGGGGAGGGGAGCGCTGGGGTGGGGTGTGGAGAGGCTTGGGATCAGTCCTTAATGTGTTTTGATAGTAGAAAAAAAATAGCTGGTGTTGTGTTAGAGGAAGCTAACAATGGAAAACACTGACCCCTGGACTGGAGTCGAGCCGTTTCCTGCTTACTTACTGCTTTTGGTATAGAGGGAGCTGAGGCCAGGGCCGACCTGGTTGTGCGTGCCAGGGAGCGCGCCCAAGCTCCCATCATGCTGTTCTCCTCAGCGCCACTGGGCACGTGCCATGGGCCCCTGCGTACAGAGCTGCGGGCGTCCCGCCAGCCCCCTGCGTCTGAACTAACTTGAACCTTTATTTATTATTTTTCCCCTGCACCCCTCCATTTTCTCCCTCCCTCCCTCCCTCCCCCTCACCAACTAACCTCCACCCCCCACCTTTCCTCAGCCTCTCCTTCAAGCACGAGAGTTGGCAGCAGTTTCCAAAACAACAGCTGGATTTAAGATAACCCAGGAGGGCTGGCGTGAGCGAGACGGAGAGATCATCGTCTGGGCGCAGAGGGAGAGGGAGAGAGAGGGAGGGAGGGAGGGAGGGAATGACAGAGAAAGATAGAGTGAGCGTGAGAGAGAGCAGGGAATAGGATAGGTCTTCTCAGGCCTTAGTGCAGAAGAGCAGACCTGGCTGTGGGAAGCATGTAAAACGCTGACAGCGCATTGCGAGATGACGCTCAGCGGACGTGCATATGGTCAAGGTCCCGCCCAGCCGTATCGTGCGCCACCCTATCCTGGCCGTCTGAGGGCAACTCACCAGGGCCCTCCGTCACGATGACCCACCAGCGTGTCGTGCTGACATTTTCATCTGATGCTAGGAACACGCGTGTTTCTGTCCTTCACATCGCCCCCTCATAATTATGGTGGAAATGAAGGCTGTTCGTGTCGTAATTATGGTGGATATGACGGCTGTTCATGTACCGCCTTGGCAGACTCGTCTCAGCCGTTGCCTGGACAGCCACTCTTGTGTGACACTTTGGGTCTGATCAGTGTTCAGGGACGTTCTGGTCTCCAGAACATTGACACGAGCTGCGTGTCTGTATCATTGATTCACTCGAGTGATGAGCGAAACCACGAAGCGGCAGTCAGGCTGGCAGTGATCACTGGACGAGAGAAGACGACGGCCAACACGTGCAAGCTCAGTTGAGATTTTCTAAGGCTGCCTCTGTGATTGCAGCGCACACCTGTAGCCTGCGTCCTTTTTCTTACATTGTATGGAAACTTTTTATAAGGCAGCAGTGCAGTGCAGTAGGCTTATAACCACACGATTGGGAGCTCTACTGCCAGGTTTTGCACTGCTGTAGTACCCTTTAGCAAGGTATTTCACCTGAATCACTTCAGTAAGTATCCAGTGTAAACTGAGTAAGTTGCTCATGATAAGAGTGTTTGCAAAATTTCTGTAATGTAATACATCGACACAGCCATGGCTGGAGGCCCTGCAGACCCAAGTGTATCCCAGAGTTCCCCTTTGATATTTGACCACTCAACTCTTTGCCCACAAACCAAAGACCACTCCCTCTGCTGCAGGCCTGTCACAGTGCTTTTGGGAGCTCTCGTAGCATTACATTACATTATAGTCATTTAGCACCTTTATCCAAAGCCACTTACAGTTGATTAGGCTCACCATGGGCCAATCCCCCCTGGGAGCAATGTGGGGTTAAGGGCCTTGCTCAAGGGCCCAACAGGAATGGTGTTCTTGCTGTGGCTGGACTGGGGCTTTAACCACTAATATCAGGGGTTCCAGTCATGTACCTCAGCCACTAGACAACAGGCTGCCCTGAGGCGGCAACACTGCACAAGCTCACTTGTTTTGAGTGTGTTTTTGAGATTGACAAGTACAGCCAGTCAGTCTCAATAAGCCCTGACATACTCACTCCCAGCTGTGTCTGACCATGCCATAATCAGTGTGGTGAATATGACAGATGGCTGGCCACATTGCTGAGACTCTTGGAACCCTGTGAACATGCAGAAGCCCCCATTATCCTATCTTTAAGCACGTTTAACATGTTTTAAGATGATGAACTGACAACATTAGATTTTATCCTGGGGTTTTGGCTTATCCTCCTCTGAGCACTGAATTCATCTGCTGGATTGATCACAACAGGAGGGCCTGATGGGAGAATCTGTGTTTGTGTTGGTCTGATGGATCTGTGTGAGTTTGTGTAGGTCTGATGGATCCGTGTGCGTTTGTGTAGGTCTGATGAATAATGCTGTCAGGTGGATGAGAAGTTGTGATGAAGTTCAGTCTGGCCTCATTCATCACGGCGTGGGGGTGAGGCAGAGGGGGGTGAGGGGTTTGGGGGGGTGGGGTATCACAGTGTTCAGGGCTGCCTGTGGAAGAGCCGTAAACATGCAGATCGCTCAGATGAACATTACTTTCCCCCAGTGTTGAGCCTGTCAGACTGACACACATTTTCTCACAACAACAAACGCACCCACACTCGCAGTGAGCGTGTGCATTGTATTGCACCATTCAGTAAGTTATAAATTATGATTTTTTTTTTTATTTTGTATTAGATTGCCAGTGGTAATCTATAAAATAAACAGCAAAGTGGAGGTCTGCAGCATCAAGAATAGATTGAAATTGAGGACAATAATACTGAGGATGAGAGCTGGTGAGGTAGTGGACCAGGTGGAATTGCTTTTGCTTTGAAGAGCCCATCGACTCTTTTTAATATCTTATATAAGGCAGTTAAAGGGCTTTTCAGTGATATTCAGTGCTTCTCATTTGAGTCAGTGCATCATAATGTGTCTCCATTTGGTAAGATGGAGTTTAGCTGTGACGTCCATTTGTTGGCATTTTGTCCTGCTCTGTACTTTTTAACATGCACAATACAAATTCTTCCACCATCTCCAGAGTACATTTTACAACTCTCTGTGTAAAACTAATTATTTAATTTAAATGTAAATTTAAGTATAATTTAAATTAATGCTTAAGTTAATACTTGTATGTTAATGTTGTCTTTTTCTTGTGACCCAGGCAATTAATTTAACATTTTATTATTCTTATTTAGATGAGTAGTTTTCTAATTTTGCTATGTATGCAGCTGTCATTGAGCGAGGGGTTTTTTTTTTATTTGTATTTATTTATTTATTTATTTATTTATTTATTTATTTTAAGTCTTGCGTATTTGAAGCATTGCCTTGTGTGCAGCACTCCGGACCGTGTTTCTTCTTAATTATCTTTCCCAGACTGTTATTTTTTTGCACGTTGTGAAGATGCTGTCGATGTGAAAGTCTGTAACTCTAATGGCTCTGACCTACAAGTGTGAAAGCAGTGGGTGTTGCTTCATGCCGGTTCATGTGGTTGAGCGATTAATGAGATTCCCACATAAGCACTGGGATATCGAGTCCTGTCAGTGAATTAAATTTACAGCTCCCGGTGCACTGCCATGCAGTGGAGATGGCAAATTTGTGAGCTTTATCTTCTTTTCAGATAAAACTAAAAAATTGGATTCATTTGTAAGATCAACTGCATGTCTTACCATCATTTAAGAGGAGTAACTTATTCACTCCAGAAATGAGTTCAGTTTTTTCCCTCTAAAGAGAAGCATGGCTTTCATTGCTGCAGATATTTATACCAATGTTTGGAGTTGTTGGGGATGTTTTGTATTGACATTAATACCTGAACTCTCAGTTTAACTGACATTGTTTGTCAGTTAATATGGATTTACTCTTGCACACGCACTCACATTCACACACACACTTCTTGTTCCTTCTTATGCATACCTGCTCGTAAAGACAGTAATGGAGATCTGTTTAGAGTTCAGTCTGCCTGCGTTTGCTCACCCCTGGAAATCCACCATCTAATTCCCTCCTGTTTACAGAAATAAGGCAGAGATTATGCCGGCCGGTCTCATGTTAAAAAATCCACTGGAGCAGACCTGGCATGAAAGTGGCCCTCTGCTCATAATTCTGCTGATTGAGGATATTGGAAGGAGTCTGTTCTTCCTGCATTGTGGTGCGGCATTACCCAGAATACACGGGCCCTTAATCCAAGACAGGGATTAGTCCGTCTGAACGGTCAAGTAAGCATGCTTTTTTCATTACCGCTCCTATTGCTACCGCTACTACTGCTGCGTTTGCCAGGAGTTTATTTTCATCTGCGGGTTCATAGCGGACATAACTGTGGTGAGTCGGTCCACAGCAGCTGGCTTGTCATCTCCTGGGCTCCTGTTGTTAGCAAAGACAATAACCCTACTTCAACATGTGTTTTCTGTTGCCGATTGCCATGTTTATAATGTATCGCCACTATTTTAATGACTGTGTTTTGTTGAACAGGGCCTGAAAATATATTTTTGAACTCATGACTCAATGGGATCGAGTGACATTTGACTCTAGGGAACATTGGATATTTAATATGTGAAAACACTCTGCTTTTGAGTTAAATCAATGACCTATTAATATAGAAAGCTGTACTGCATGCTCTGTAGATTTTGACTTGGAGCTGTCATCTTTCTGAAATGTGGTTCAAACCATCTACAGGAATCCCATGATTTGAATTCATAGCGTGGCTGCCAGTGATTTTTGAAACGGTCCGGCTGGTTTGGGAAAGCGCAAGCCAAGTTCCAGCACGGCTCATCTCCATCACAGTTGTCAGGGAAGATCTTCTTGAACTTTTGAGATATTTTCTGTGGCCCTCGTTATGCATGGTGAGGTGTCTCCTGCCTATTGTGGCTCGTTTGTGGCCAAAACGGCCAAAAATCTGCCACATGAGATATCCAAAACAGTCCAAGAGATATTTGAGTGTCCAGCAACAGGATCTCTAGAGATCTTCCAATTGGGCAAAAGGCCATATGGTCACATGGTTCTCCTGTGACATCACTCCAGCCTGCCTGGTAGTTGAGTGACGCTTCGTCATGGAGACAGCTTCTAGGTGCAGAATTTACAAGTCCTCAGCTTTATCAATATGACACTCTAATGACTCGCCTCTGTCCGGGAACTCCCAAACACATGCAGTGGATAATGGTAGAACGTCGTTGTTTGGCACTAAAAGAGTGTCCTACCCCACTTTCAGCTGTGTGTGTGTGTTCTGTCTTCAGCCGCTCAAACTGGTGGTCTTGAAAGCTTCATTTGTTCTTTTACAATTGCTTCAGCTGTAGTGTCTTGCATTATTCTATTTTCTCCTCCACACAATGATGGATCTGAGGTCTTTTTTCTCCCTGGCGTTTTCTGAGCCGTGCTCGCCGAGGGAGACTAATAAATAGATGCGTATGGATGGGAGGTGCAGGCTTGCCAAGGCTGTGTCATGTGATCCCAGTTGTAGGTCATGTTGGTCATATGGTTTTAGTTAGTGGTCTTGGTGGAGCTTCCCGAGCTGGTGTTTTTGTGGCAGTGCAGATGTTTGAGGACCAAACAGAATCATCTCTTGCTTGGTTGAGGATTGCTGTAGGTTGTGGAGTTTCAGCCATAGACGCATGCTGTATGTCATGCTGTCAGAACAGAGGAGCCAGACTGGCGCATACGAGCCAGCTAGGTGTTGACCAGACGTTTCTGCCAGTACCTGGAGCAGGCAGCTCAACGCCCAGCTTGCCCCACTACGCAGAACACAGTGTTTCAGTTACAGGCATCAGTTTCAGTTTCGGCCCCAAAACAAAAGTGTCTGTGACCACCGTCGCCTGTCTGTAATCAACACTGGGCCAGCCACACACAAACTGACGGCTGACAGCTCGCAGGGGAGACAGAGGCCTGAGCTTTGAGGCTCCCTCCCTCCTTCTTTCCCTCCTCCTCTCCCTCAATCCCTCTTCTTCTCCTCCTCCCTGGGTTTTTTGTCATTGAGGCAGTTAGACCTGGCAGCAATTTAAAAGAGCTGTATAAAAAAGGTCTGGGTTTCCTTTCGTATGCGGCAGGCTCGCGTCTGGGTCGGTGTGTAAGTCACACGAGGTGAGACAGTGGTTTTTTTTTTTTTTTTCCCTCTTTTCCTCTAGCGCACACTACCTTACATAAACCAGCTCTGTGTGAATGACCCGCTTTCCTCTGTTGCTTGGCTGGGGCTTCTCTTTCTCTCTCACTGTTTCTCTCTCCTTTTCTCCTCTGCTCTTTTCCTCCTCTTCCTTTTGATCCCTTTTTATTTCCTCCCTATCGCTTTCCCTCCTTCCCCTGCATGTTAAGACAAAGGCTAAGGAGGCTTTTGAGGACACAGACAGATGAGAACAGGAGGAACCCAGTCTCTGCTCTGGGACCTTTAGGAGAACCCTGACCGGCCTGGAATCACAGCAACTTTCTATATGAGGCCCAGCAGCTAGCCCAGAGACTCAGTCATGCATGCACGCACACACACATGCGCACACACACACACACACACACACACACATGCATGCACGCACGCACACACACACACACACAGTCATGCACGCACACACACACAATCATGCACACACGTGCACACACATACACACATGTACACAGTCATGCACACACGCACATACACAGTCATACAGACAAGCACACTCACACACAAGCACACTCATAGAAACAGACACATGACACATACAGATTGAGGAATACACACTCTCACACAAACATAAATGCACAGATTTACAAAGATGGAGAGAAAGATACGGATACATACACTCAGACACAGGCCATTCACAGAGAGACATACACACTCAAATGCAAACATGAGGCTGCTTACATGCACACACACACACACACACAGTCACATACACTCATATACGCACACACACACACACACACACACACACACACACACACGTACACCCACACATGCCCTTTCCAAGGGAAAGTGAGAGAAAGTGATTGCTAGACTGAATGTTTTTCTGCGAGTGTTTACTGGAGGATTCACTGAGTCACTTCCGTACCAGCTGTCTATAGGCAAATTCAAATGTACAGTCAGTGCTACTCCTGTTTTTTTTTGTCTGTAGTCAAATAGGCCTGTAAAAACCAAGAGCAAGTTGTGCAGTGCTCTGAGTGGCAGTTGGATGGACTCGCACTGGCGAGGTCAAACAGACAGTGAGAGAGTTTCTCAGCAGACGCCAGCCAGTCCCCTTTCATTAAAACGAGTGTGGCGATTTGACTGCATATAGGATTCCAAACAGTCATCTGCTAAGTAGTTAGACCGCAGGGAGCTCTCCCACCTGCCCACACTGTTTAAAGCCTCACAAAGCTGAACTTTCTCCACAGGACCCACTGGCCTTTCTTTCTCTGTTTTTCTTCTTCTTAAACATGTTTGACATTATTTGCATTTCACTGCAGCCAGGAGCACCCATGTGTAAAGAGGCCATGGTTTTTGTCTTTCATTCTGAGCCGTACACGTTACTCTTTCATTTCTCTGATCCCTCTATTGTACTTTTGAACACAGGAGCTGTAGGCGGCCCATGAGCACCTTTTGCAGAACTCTAAAAAGGTGTATACTTTTCTTCTCTTTGTTGTATCGCATGCCTGCTTTGAGAACAGGTAGCAGTACTGCTCAAACCCCAGGCCTGTGAAGCGGCAGGTTGTTTGTTCCTTGCCTGCTGTGTATCTGAGAGGGGTGGAGTGGCCGCTAGTCCAGGCCCCAGTCCAGTCAAACACAGAGACTTGGAGCAGAATGATCTCATATGCATTCTTAGAGCATGGGGTCAGAAATACAAGCCGCCACCACTGTTACTCATGTGTAAGGGGGTTCGGGGTGTTCAGAGACATGTCGGGGGGCAGGTGGGCAGGCTACCCCCCTGTCTGTTTTTCTCACGCCGGTGCCTCTACACAAACAGTCCGTCCTGAGGGGTCATTGGGGTCACATGCCACAGGCCTATCAGGTGACAGGGGTGTGTTTATAGCCCAGTCCCCTCAGCAGCCATACAATTTACTTATAATAATGATGATGATGATGATAATAATTGTTGTTATTGTTATTCTTACTACTATCACTTCTTCATTACCTCCTGTGGAAGAGCCCAGGGTTGCTTTGGTTCTTCCTCTTGTTTTATATAAAACATTGAAGTTCAGGAAATTGGATGGAGACTACAATAACCTGCTTCGATGGAGGCTTCATTGTTTGTTTTCAGATTTGTGATCTCAAAGATATATGAATGCAATGACTGTGAAAGTACCTGGATTAGTATTATGACATCCAATTGCTCATTTTATTGGCATGCTCAATTATTATTGTTGACCAGGATCAGCTCTTCATCCAGGCAAAACAGCTGATTTGTTGGTGGACGGCACTTTTGGTCATGCATTGTAATCATTTCACTTGCGTTTTTTTTTTTTTTTGCACCAGCATTGTTGCCAGGCCCACCAGTGCGGTGGAACGATTTGCTCCACTCAGGCGCTATGTTTAAAAACCACCAGCGCTATAATCACCCACTCACTGAAGTGATTTACAATCAAAGGCGCCCGTTAGAATAAATGACATGTACTGGTGATCAGTGCGACAGTAATGTGAAGTAAATGGACCCTCATCACCTTTTAACTGTAATTGGCTTTGCCGAGATGGAACAGTCTATATGTACAGTAGGGCCTTACTTCTTGAGGAATTCATTAAAGATATTGCTGAATGGGGTAATCAGTCTCTGCCTCAGCTCAATATTCATTAACTGTGCTCCCATACATAATTCTGCTCTTAAAAGATGTATTGTTTTATTAAAATTGTTAATTTGCTTTACTTTATGAAAATAGACTTTTGTAATCAATTAAAATCACATTATTCGAAATTCACTTTATGTAATCACATGTGAACAAATCCTATTATAAGAAGATCTAAGAAATTACCATCTGCAGGCAAGTGGGTTTTTAGCACAAAGAGAATGACAAAGTAGTATGATTCTATATCCCTGCTGTGTTTTCTCACAATGTCATTTGTGTTTTTTTTCCTTTCCCCCAAACTCAAAGTGAGTTTAAGTTTGGAGTAGCAAAAAGTGGAAGAGTTTTCAACAGATCAGACTTATCAAGATGCTGTCTAGAATTACAGCAAATCCAGAGTGTAGTCTACAGTCAGGACAAGCTTAGCCAGCAGAGTCCATGTCAAGGGGAAGAGAAAGGTGAAGGAAGTCTTTAGGCTGTATACAACAGGAAGGTGGAATGAGAAATGGTAGAAATGTGGTGAAAGTGTGAGATTAATGAGGGTGAGACACCTTCCCCACATGCTCCTGTGCCCGAGGGCCGGCCCCTCTTACACTTCCCAAGGACACGCAGAATCCTTGCTTTTCAGGGGCCAGGAGGTGGCAGGTGCCCAGCTAACATAAAGCAACACGTTTCAAGGACCATTGGGAAACATTCCGGTCAGATTGTGAGATAACTTTACACAAAAGACGTTCCTGAAACAGTCCTAGAACATGCAGTGGAACATCAGGGAGGCAGACTGATCGGTCTGCTAAACGGGGTGTGAAACAAGAAGTAGTTTATGCAATTATCTCTTATCAAACTCCAGACGATGACTGATCCAAAAAAGCAAACACTGAATGCAAGTGAGTCACACTTTCTATCGTTAAGATACGGTTGAACTACTGTCAAAGTTTGAGAGAGAGACTTGGCAAAAGGTGCCAAAATAGCAGGTCATTTAACTTTCAGATGGCCAACATAGGGAGAGAACAAAAATGATTGTCATCTAATAACTGCCTCACAGACCTCACATCAGTACTTTAACTCAAGATAAGATTGCTTCTGTAATCTAAATACCGGACTCCAATCAACAGGAACGGTGACTCAAGGATGTGGGACGACTCTCCTCGTGTCTTAGTACCGCTACAAGTTTGGGACTCTACAGGTACTTTGCTTGTGAGAGAGGGTGGCAGATTAATGTTCAGGCAGCAGGTGAGCCTGCCAGGGTCTTCCTGTAACAGAATACCTGTTTGGTCTGAGATAGAGAATCTATGCAGTTATGATGAGAGCAAAAAATCCATGCACCTGAGGAGAGCCTGTATGCCAGAATCTGAGAGGTGATAGTAAAGAAAAGAGTCAGCTTCACAGAGCTCTCTATCTGCAAGCTTCTCCAACTGTCTTCACTATAGCTGATTATCAGCCCAGCTGTGATTATGGATTTTCAGGGTAGATGTACATATCGAGACTTGTTTCTGACTCCCCAATGACTACTTTTGCATTGGTCCACAATGTTGGGACTCTGTAAAGCCAGTGTAAGATCTTTGATATTTTGGAATTGTAGATGGCCTATGTTATGAAAGTCAGCTGTGTGGTGTTGGTGTTAAGGAGCTGGTCTTTGGGTTTGATTACCATGGAGGGTGCTGCTGTTGTACCCTGGAGCAAGGTACTTAACCCAAATATAACCCAAGGCACTTAACCCAAATTGTCTCCGTAAAAGATTCAGCTGTATAAATGGATAGTGAGTAGAAATGTGAAACTGTGTGAGTAGGTCTAGATAAGAGTGTCTCCCAAATGCCTGAATATAAGTTAGCAAGATACACTGCTGTATCTTGTGCCTGTGCAAAGTCAACAGCAAAACCTTACAGTCGGGCCAATATTCAAGAGCTGGATAATTGAGCGATGCCTAGCTCTGGGGTTATCTTCTCATGTTTCCCTGTTCTAGCCAAGGTATGAGTGGCCACATTCTCAGCTGGAGGGCCTTTGGCAAAGAACTGGAGCAGCCAGGTAACAGGCCATCGCAGTACAGGAGCCGAAATGTCACAAAAGCATGTATCAATTTCTTTGCATCCAGAAGTGCCCAATTGTAACAATATTCCATAAGTGGCAGATGGCCACTCTGTTTTTAATATCAGTGTAACATAAGAGGTGAGATTAGAATCCATCGTTAGACTTTCACAGCCACATGTGGCACAACTAAGCCGCCATCAAGATTTGAAGGAATGTACAGGAGAGACGTGTTTGATGTCATTTATTCTTTGGGTCCCACTCACTCTTACATTCTACTAATGTCCAAAAAGTTTTAGCTGGGTAACTGTTATCATGCACCTGTGATCAGTTTAACGCTTTGCTTCCCTGAAGGAGGCACAACCCACTGCTTGTCTCCTCGTCTATGAACCAGCCAGGGTCAATGGCACTGTCTCAGCTCCGCGACCCATTTTCGCATTGAACTCTATTTGAACCAGAAGAACCCAGGTCATCTGTGAACCTGCTTCCCCCCTCAGGGTTGTTGTGCAGCCCCTCCTCCCTTCACTTGCCCCAGGGTGATCCTACAAGCCCCCCCATAACAAGATTACAGAAACGGAGAGATCCAGGCTGTTGAGTGTGGTCACATGGTCCACACACACACACACACACACACACACACACACACACACACACACACACACACACACACACACACACACACACACACACACACACACACACACACACACACACACACACACCATGCCACCCCTACTCCTAAGCTGTACACACAGGACCTCTGCTATTCTAAGCCTGTACAGTATATGCATATGTTTATACATGTGCTGGTTCATTTAGCATTTTCCCGCCTTTTTGTGAGAAAATGCATGCTTTCAAATGATTTAGAACCAAATGTGTAACTTACGTTATAGTCACCATCACTACAGTTAATCTTGTCCCTTTAAAAATGTTTTATTTTTTTCCTGGGAGACTTTCAGATTGTTTATGAGATGGTGGCCCAAACTTCTTCCAAGTTTGATGGTGGAAATTTCCCAAATTGTTTCATCAGCTTCAAGTTTTCAAGTTTCTTTGTATCAAAAAAATTTAGCATGTTGTTTTTTAATTGTTTTTTTTCCCCCCACATTCACATCTGGAAACATTGACTTATTTCACCCTTGAATAACTTGATGATCAAGTGTTTTGTATCTTGCTACATAATTATAATTAACTTTTGCACAGCTGGAAATAAAAGTTCAACAAAGCTAATTTTATGTTTTGTACATATGAGTTTTGTTTCATTCTTATTAAAAAAATAACCATTCCGACTGCCAATTGGAAGATTAAAACCAGATAAACTTATTTCTGGGAAATAAAAAATCTTCTGCAGTTGCAGTTTGCAAAGAGATTGTTGCAGTAAAAATAGTTTTTTGCTTGCCCTTTCCTCTCCCAAGCCCATTCTCACACACTTTTTGCCCCTCAGACTGAGCTGTAGAGGCAGTCAATCCTTTCCTCCTATGGAACTGTAGCCCTTTCCTTCTCTATAACGTTTTGTGATCCTTTAATGTGGGTGTTTATGAATGGCTTTTGATTGAGCTTGTTGCAGCTCATGGTTGCTCCTGTTAACTTCTCTGTTTTTGATGTCAAACTTCAGAGTCTCAGATACTCTTTATAGTTTCATTTTCCTCCACCCCATAATTTCAAGTCTTTATCTGTTCCCCAAATTCTAGAGGCATTAAGTGTCAAATCGGTTTTATATTACCTGCCACTTAGCTTGTCTACTTGAGCCCATTTTCGCCCTTTTTCTCTTAATTTTGAATGGGCCTTGTCGGCATGTCGTTAGAGCAAGCCCTCCACGCAGCTCGCTTAGGCAGAACGTAGCCGTTTGAGGATGGAAGTAATGGTTAGAGAGCTGGCCTTGTTCATCTTTGGCTGCAGAAGCAAGGTACTTTACCTGCTTTGCTTTATATCCAGCTGTATCAATGGATAATGTGTAATATGTAAACTGTAAATTGCTCACGATAAGAGTCACTGATAAGATGCCTGAATGTAAATTTGAATGTGATCAGCGTGCGGAGTTGCTGTTTTAGGACAGAAGGGGGTATAGAAATGTTTTTCATTGTTCTCACAACAGGTGCACAGACAGGCTTAAGGTCGCACAGATGCTCCTTATCAATATTTAAACGACAACCAATCACCCACAGATTGATGTACATTTGAAATCATATTCTGACATTTGATGTACAGCAGTGAAAGAGGATTGGACTGTAACAATTTCTAATGTATACAGATAAGAAAAGAGATGGGACATGTGTTACTTTTTACAGATTTACAGGCAACAGAAGTAGAAACACAGGAAATGTTTTGCCATATCATAACATCAACTTGAGGTGTTTATTGGAGTGAATGACATTTTTGGGTTTGATGGTTCTGCAGGCCACAGTTCTAAATCTGAAGCCTGTTGGTGTGGGAGTTAACTTTTTGTTTAGTAGCTCATATCAAAACTCATATTGAGTTTTTCAAGGTTACAAAACCGTTGACCTTAATTCCTAGCTGCGTGGTTTAGTTGTGCATTTTTGTACAGGCACAGGTTCACTCCAGAGAAGGGCTGCGAATCAGCATTCTGCGCTGGATCTGTGATCTCTGCATCATCACCATGCTCTTAGCCAGTCCTGTATCTGGCAACCTTACCCTTAGCTGTGGAGCAGCAAAACAGATCCGGCAGTAAGCGTGAATAACACCTCATATGGATGACTTGTAGAACGCATTGTTTTCAGGAAGACTCAGCTGGTCTGTGAACAGTAGGTGGACTCTGTAAAATATCCTCCCCTGGAGAGTCTGAGGTTGTTGCTACTGTGAGCCTACTGTTTCCTCACCACTGTTTCATGCCCATGGATTTGTCAAGAAGATAAGTAAGCTGAAGATGAGTGTTTTTACCCTTTCCTCTGTGCTAGTGGAGACCACTCATGTCAAGGAACAACTTCTTAAAAGTAAAAAATTCCTGCACCAGTCATCCTCTGTGAAAGCTCTTTTGAGTATCCAGTATAGTTTGCTTCTTTGAAATGTGTCTTTCTGACAGGCCTTAGAAATGAATAAAAGACATGGGAGAAAAAAATCTGTGAAAATGGGACATTTTACATGTAATTGACCCAAAGAATTGATCTTTTCATTTTCATTTTTTTCAGCACAGTCTGCAGTGTACCCTTTCTTATTGGCCTTACCTTGTCTAACAGATAGGATTGGACAGTCCTAAAGGCAGAATTTATTCTGTTCTTTGGTAAACTGAGGTGATGAAATTGAGCAGAGTCCTTTTAAGTTTCTGGATGACAGCTTGCCCTGGACTCCTGCCAGCCTGTTGGCCACAGTCGGTCACTGTTAGTTGCTCCATGTAGCCCAACCCTGACTCACACGCCCTCAGTGCGGTCTTCATCGTTAATGATGTGGGATGGTGTTTCGGCAGTCCCCTTTCTAGATTGATGCAGAGATAGAGTGACGCCAGCGAGGGTGACTCACGTTAGAACTGTAATATTTACAGTCTCTTTGCCTCCTCGTTTGCCCGCCAGGTCTCCGCGAGCTAGACGAACAGCTCCCAGGTGATAATGTATTTGTAGTTAGTCATTACATTTCTCGAGTGCTGAAAGATCTGGCAAGCGAGCTTTTCCTGGGTCAAACCAGGCCGGCGTAACAGTAGTGCGATAGAGAACACCCACACTCGAGCTGAGTGTGGCGGGCCTGCTGTTAACTCCTGCCGGTCCCGCTCTTTCTGTTTTCAAGCCTCAGGTGTATCAGGTGAGCTTCACTGACAGTGTCTTTAATGGCCTTTAATTGCCCCCACGACAACAGCTGCCGCTCCAAACCCTGTTTTCTCTTCCTGTAATCCTGACCTATGTGTGTGCTCTCAGAATGACGGACAGTGGTATTCTGAGGTCATGACATCATAGGATATGAGACTAGTTTGAGTGGGCTTCTGAGCTGCTAAATGGTTATGAGGTGTAAAAGGTCTTTAAAAAACCTGCAACGGATTCTGTGAAGGGCCATGAAGTAATTCCTCCGCTGTGAAATTCTGCATGGGAAATTAATTAAAGCATGAATGCAGAAGCACCGGAGTTGCTCGCTGGAAGGCAAATGTATCCTAACACCGACAATTAGTAGCAACGTAAAGCCATAATGACCCTCCCTTATCACGCGGCAGAGGCGGTAAGGGGTCTGCTAATGATTAGTTAGCAGCCCGCGTGAAGAGGCTGCTTTGGAAGGATCACTGTTACAGATTAAACATTTAAACGTAATAACATCACCTGCCTCTGATTACCAGCACATAGTATGGATTTCTCAAGACAAAACCAAAGCCCATATCAACATAATGGTTATTTTTCAAGATTTTTTTTTTTTTTTTTTTTTTTTTTTTAAATACATATCAAGCAAAATGATGTTCCATCTGGAGGCTTAAAGTCAA
This sequence comes from Albula goreensis, assembly GCA_022829145.1. Lineage (NCBI taxonomy): Eukaryota > Metazoa > Chordata > Actinopteri > Albuliformes > Albulidae > Albula > Albula goreensis. The sequence goes on along the minus strand of CM040750.1, from coordinate 1,912,899 downwards.
GTTGAAATATTTTAAGTCCTCGCTTGATAACAGTTTGTACTCCAGTTCATGTCACAATGTTGGTTTTATAAAAAGTTATTGATTACACAATTTGAAAAGTTGTTGACAGTTGATCATCTGAAAATCTGAATTCATATTCTCGAGAAAAGCACCTGTGATTTTGGATAACATTTGGTAAAGCAGCAGTTGAACACTTAGAGACAGAGTCACAGGAGCTTAGAGCATCTTTAAACTTGTCACACTAAAAGTCTGCTGCTGTTTGTTTAGCATGTATGAATGGGTCATAGGTTAGGAAAACAAGAACGTTATGCAAGTTGTCCCAGGTGCACGAAAGGAGAATAATGTGACATTATGAACAGCTATTTTGCAGTCTTTGAAATCATTTAAATCGGTTTCATCAGCTTCAGGTTATGCAGGTTTTGACTGGATTGGGTGAGCACTTCCCTGTTCTCTATGAACTTCAGTGCTGATGTTGACAGTTGATATCTGATATCGGTGACTGCCAAGCCAGTCAGCCTCCAAGGCTAGAGTTTGCCAACATTGTACAAGTATCATAAAGTGTTCCTTTGTGACTGTTGTGATCCCGGCCTATACTTTGCAAGTCAAAGTAGACATTAGATCGTTACATTTGTCCAGTCTGTATTGAAGGTAAATACAGTGAGTCACCAAAACAAAATCTCTTTTTAAATGAATCCATTAAAATGTGACAAATTTCTCTTGTAATCGAGAGAATTACTTTATTCTGCCATTTAATAATAATTTGTAATATTCATACTGTGATGTAATATCTATATTAGCTAATACAGTGATGTAATATCTATATTAGCTAAATATCTGGAAGACAGAGAAGGAGGCGAAAGAAGTCTTGAGCTGTTCACAGATATGGAGGTAAACATCAGCTTTAAAATCCCAGGGTGTGGCTCTGAGCTATAGGCAAAACAGACAGACATTACAATTTTGTGTAAGCTTGCTAGTAAATCACCATTTCTAATGGAAAGTCTCTCTGTGAAATGGCTCCATCTTTTCAGTAGATTCCAGCAGATTGGTTGATGTATGTTGGGTATGAGTGTGAACATGACCACCTACCACATCCACAAGACCCTAATGACCAACAGAAGACATGCTTATCATACTGAAAAATCTGACTGCACGGTTGTGAAGCTGATACATAGAGGCATAGCAATAAAGGTATGGAAGAGGTTCTTTCGCATTATTTCAATATCCTAGCAACAGTTACCTGAGAGACCGTTGTAAACTGTATCAACACAAAGAAGATATTATGGAGTTTAAAAACCTCTAATTAAGCTTTAAATAAAAACATTTCCATAATCTCAACTTCTGTCTCCCCAGTTAATTCATGAGCAGCTCATTAAAGTGGATCAGCTGGCATAGTAAAAGTAAGCAGATAAACACAAGCAATATTGCATTAACCAAATAAAACATCAAATACTGAGTGCGCTACCAAATTAACATAATGTCCTTAAAGGATCCATATCATACAGACCCGTCTATTGTTTTTTTGATTTTCTATCAGGAATACAGCATTTTATAATTCTTGCCCAAAAGCATGGCTTCTGTTTTTCAAATTTTGGGTGGCATTAAGACTGCTGCATAGAAGCACATGTCAGTGCTCTGTGTGGATAACATTAAGGTACTCATCTGATCTCTGTTCTGAGATTTGGCTTGATTTCTCTGAATAAAGTTTTTGAACTGGTTTGCTGTAGAACTCAGTGAAGTTCATATATATGAAAATGTGTCAGGAACTACAGTCTTAACAAAATACATCTGCACAAAGATTGGTTGTGAGTGTTGTTGAGAGTTGGCAAAGCTGAGGTTTACATAAGAGTACTATGGCATTCTTTCTCATGCACTGGTCATGGCAGAGCGTGACGGCACACACAGCTTTTTAAAATGGCTCTGTACTGGAGGGTTGTGTCTGAACTGCAAACACTATGGCGGTTAGGTGTGTGTTCTGGTTCCATACTGCAGATGTCAGGTGTGTGTACTGGTTGAATATTGTAGCCTTCTGGTTCAGTGTGTGTGTGTGTGTGTATATATCGTGTAGTGTGTAATATGTGTGTTTCGTGCACTGTGAATATTATGCCTAAGTGTGTGTGTATGTGTAGTGTGTGTGCGTGTATGTGTAGTGTGTGTGCGGGTGTATGTGTAGTATGTGTGTGTGTATGTGTAGTGTGTGTGTTTCGCACGCTGTGAATACTATACCTAGGTGTGTGTGTGTGTGTGTGTGTGTATGTATGTATGTGTATGTGTGTGTGTGTTTCGCACGCTGTGAATACTATACCTAGGTGTGTTGGTAAATCCTGCTTGTTGAGCCTACAGGCAGGGTTAATGTTTCACCCCTGCTGTAGAGAATGGAGGGAATAATATCCCCTGGAGGGACTGAGAGCGAGCAAGTGAGAGAGGGAGAGAGACATTTGGCGCGGTAACCAATCTCTCCGGCGGGACTGTCACTCCTCCCCTCGCCTCTGCTCCCCACCCCCAGCAGAAACGTGCTTGTCAGCAAGGTCTGACTCAAGCCTCGCCCGCTCTCGAAACCTCCACTCTTACCCGCGATACAGATCTCCCCCCTTGTCCCTGGGGCAGGCCCCACCTTTGCGCCCTGCCCTCCCCAGAACAGGACTGTCCTGTCCACGTTACCGCCAGACTCAGTCACGGCTCTCACTCTCCCGCCCTCTTTCCCGCCTCAGAGAGCGGCGGTGTGGGTTTGTGTGTGATAGCAGGATGTTAGTCTGTTCCCTGGGGCCACACAGGCAGGTGAGTGGAGAGCTTTCTCTTAACCCCTTCAGGTGACTCAGAGAGCTTACACCTGTGTCGTTTCACTCATCACACTCACCCAAAAGCCAGGCTCACTGAACCCAGATCAGACCGGCCGACCACCAACAGTTTCACCACGCAAAATAATGACTCACCTGCTCAGTTCCATCCTCAGAGCCGTTGAGGTGAACATTAATCCTCACAGCTAACTCAGAGCTGTTGAGGTGAACATTAATTGGCTTGAAATAAATCAGTCTGCCGCCAGAGACACACTACAGTGCACATTAGGCTCGTTATTAAATTATGTTTATGTCATGTGATTATTAAAAACCTCCAGTGACAGCTCTAATTAGACTGCAATGTTCCCTCTGGCTTATCCTATTGTATTTGCTGTCATTATTTGTCATTTGTTGCTGTTTTCAGTTTGGTATGTGATGCTTATATTTCTTACGGTTAATAATTGTTTTGTTCAGTGACATCTTCACATATTCTTGATGTTCTTTAGTTTTCCGGATAGTGATTTTTTTTTGAATTGCTGGTTTTTGAAGAACCTGATCCTTACACTAGCCTACATTGCACTTATTGTTATTGAAACACAAATAATGGATATGCATATGGACACACACACACACACACACACACACACACTCTCACACTCTGTGTCTCACGCACGTGCACACAAACACTCAGAGGCACGCACAGACCATGAGTTCATAACGGCAAATACTCAATAGCTGACATTTTAACTTGTGAGCGCGTGTCAGCGCTCCAGTGTCGCGCTGTAAAAGACCTACTTTTCAGGAATGTCCTCACAGAGCTCTGAGTGCTCAGCCACAGATGTTCCCTCACAGAGCTCTGAGTGCTCAGCCACAGATGTTCCCTCACAGAGCTCTGAGTGCTCAGCCGCAGATGTTCCCTCACAGAGCTCTGAGTGCTCAGCCGCAGATGTTCCCTCACAGAGCTCTGAGTGCTCAGCCGCAGATGTTCCCTCACAGAGCTCTGAGTGCTCAGCCGCAGATGTTCCCTCACAGAGCTCTGAGTGCTCAGCCGCAGATGTTCCCTCACAGAGCTCTGAGTGCTCAGCCACAGATGTTCCCTCACAGAGCTGAGTACTCAGCCACAGATGTTCCCTCACAGAGCTTTGAGTGCTCAGCCACAGATGTTCCCTCACAGAGCTGAGTACTCAGCCACAGCTGTTCCCTCACAGAGCTCTGAGTGCTCAGCCACAGATGTTCCCTCACAGAGCTCTGAGTGCTCAGCCACAGATGTTCCCTCACAGAGCTCTGAGTGCTCAGCCACAGATGTTCCCTCACAGAGCTCTGAGTGCTCAGCCACAGATGTTCCCTCACAGAGCTGAGTGCTCAGCCACAGATGTTCCCTCACAGAGCTCTGAGTGCTCAGCCACAGATGTTCCCTCACAGAGCTCTGAGTGCTCAGCCACAGATGTTCCCTCACAGAGCTGAGTGCTCAGCCACAGATGTTCCCTCACAGAGCTCTGAGTGCTCAGCCACACACAGATGTTCCCTCACAGAGCTCTGAGTGCTCAGCCAGCAGATGTCCCTCACAGAGCTCTCACAGATGCTCACAGAGTGAGTGCTCAGCCACAGATGTTCCCTCACAGAGCTCTGAGTGCTCAGCCACAGATGTTCCCTCACAGAGCTCTGAGTGCTCAGCCACAGATGTTCCCTCACAGAGCTCTGAGTGCTCAGCCACAGATGTTCCCTCTGTGTCCCAACAAGTTTTGTTTGGGAAAACCAGGCTGCCAAAAAAGCAGGAAGCAAATAAAGACCGGTCGTTAGTTTCACAACAAGGCGAGCGCAGATAGTTGGGCTGTGCGATAGGGGCCTGTTTGAAAGGATGGTGCGATAGCGGTCTCCTTATCGATCGCCGAGGCAGGAGAACGGGGGACTAATCTCTCTGCCTGTGCCTGGAACAGAACGTCAGTTGGTGACTGAGGGGGAGATAAAGACTCCCTGCCTGCTCCACTGTCTCCCGTGCCCAGGCACACGTCCTGTGGTCCCTACCCCGCCTTCTGTACACCCGCCATGGTCTGTGTGGCGTAATGGTTCTCAGATAAAGGTGTTCAAACATGCTTTTTCTCAGAGGAAGTGGAACTGTTGTCCCTTCTAGATCATAGCTATCACAAAATACAGAACTGATCACCCCAACCTTTAACTATCATCCATTCTGTGTAAGTGCTGTGTATGTCATTTACTTTCAGGTGCTGTGCTTTGAGTAACCTTTGCGTAACCTTGACTTCCCCCTGCATGTGTAATTAATCCTGAAATGCCATTCACACGGATTACTCTTTCTTGCAGTAAGGTGGATTCCGTGTACCCTCACTTTGTATGAAATGTAAGGGTAAACATTGAGGTTAAACATTTAACTTCAGATATCTGGAGCTGAGGCTAGAGGAGGCATAGCTGTCCAGATTTAAGCTCAGATATCTGGAGCTGTCCCCCGAGGCCGCTGCAGAATGCCCCAGGCAGGGTGGGGCTGTTAGCGGGGCTGATGGTGGAAGATTTTCAGACTTTCTTACAATTAAGTAATGTCAGTGAAGTCAGTTTTTGAAGTTAGAGGTCTGTTTTACTTTATTACAAGGTTCGTAAAAAGACAATGGAAATTATTTTTTTTTACCTCTCTTTACAAAAGTAAAAAAAAAAAAAAAAAAGTCTTCACTTTTTTAAAACAAAAACATCAAAAATCAGCATGCTTTGGTCGTAAGGTCACTGGTGGAAAAAAAATATGTTATGCCCTCTTTGAGAGGAACAGAGGTGAAAGAACACATGAAAAATCAGCATACTTTCGTTGTAGGGTCACGAGTGAATAAAGACAGAAGCCCAGCGTTAGCCCAGATAATGAACGGGCCCCATAATATTTTATTTCTGTTTCCACTGGGAGCTGCTTGTTTCCTGAAGCCACTTTTCAACGCTTATTGACTCCACCCTCCCTCTCCCTCTGTCTCTTATTGGTTTATTTCGATATGCATAAAACCAAGTATCCATTCCCCCTCATCCCCACTGTCAATGGCCCAGCCTCAGTTGTTGAGCATTGAAGCGATTCCCCCCATTAAGCTCCTTTGGTTAATTTCATTAGGAGGTCAAGGCATGCTACCTGCTAATCCAGTGAGGCAGTCTAATCACATGGAGGAATACTAAGTGTAGAGTTAACCCCCCCCAGCTCATTCACTAATGGCTGCCTGGGGTCACGCACCAAAGGTCAGGGGGTCAGGGCACTAGTGAAGTTCTGCAGAAGAAGAATGGGGGAGAGGCATGAGTGAGGAACAGGGTGGGGAGGGTGCTCGGAAGGTAGAGTCGGTTTACTCAAACACACACATGCGGGGAGTCCCTGAAAACTGAACAGCTTTGTGAGGTGGCTGCGTGTGGTTGCGTGTGTTCACCCCAGTGCACGCCCAGAGGAGCCAGATCTGTGTCCCCTGATGGCTGTTTGACGTGCAGGTGGGACACAGCAGCAGCAGTTACAGAGAACAGACACCGAACAGACCACCCTTTGCTGTTTAGAGCACTGGAAGGACCGTGTGCAATGACGGTCACAATGTAATGTTCTGGAAAAAAAGGATGAAAATTGATCACTCAGTCAATGAAAATGTACTGAATGTGCATTTTTGTTGAGACAGAGTAACAAAGCACTGAGCGGTGTGTTTTCCCGTGGGAATTCCAGAGCCAGTTGGGGAAAACATGGGGAAAATGATTTCCATTTACAGGAAAATGCTTTTCTTGTTGCTCAGGTAGAGAAATGTTGCTGAACATAGTCAATGATAGCACTGCTGGCCCATTGTATACATGCAGTTTGCATGTTTGTGCTCCTGACTTACTTTTCTTTGAGAACCTCTATTGTATGTAATTTCTCTCTTGCTGCCATGGTGATATAATTAAAAAAAAAAAAAGTTTTAATACTCATGTAGGCACTTTTTATGTTACTGCTATAACGCTATCAGTCTGAATCTTACCCACGTCCTGTGGAAATGTCTACCTATCCGTTGTACGGGGTAAAGAGGAGTCCTTTCTGAAACGGAGCACCAGTCATGGCTGTTGGGTGTCTGCTCCATCACTAGAAAGCCCGGAAGCGCCTCTGAGTGACTTGTGGGATAAATTGCCGCCTACGGGTCCTGAGGTCGGGGGTTTGATTCCCGGCTTTGCCATTCCCGGCCATGGCCAGTGGTCCCATTGGTGCGTGTGCTGCGGTGAGATCAACAAGTTCGCTTGAACATTCGGGTTGGAAAAAGGGGGGAAAATCAGCGTAAAAGAAAAGAAAGGCCCGGAAGCCTTTGTGAGTGACGTCTCACTGCTGAGTGCAAGCAAGGGAGGGGGACCCAGAGGAGAAAGTCATGAGCACTGCCTCCCGAGGCTGCCCTGCCCCCCAGGCCTGGTCAGGCAGCCCTGCTCTCTCCCCTAGGGTCACATCTTACTGAGGGGCTTCTCCTCCAGCAGTGGGGTTTAATCGTATCTAGTCTTGCCTATATCTACCATTTTAGAGGAAGTCAAATTCTGGCTCCACCTTTCCTGTCATGCAGTGACAGTTTGAGGCTGCACACTTCTTTCTCTCTTTCTGTCTATCCCCAAGACTGTGGATCCCTCCCTCTCTCTCTCTCTCTCGCAGTGTGGTATCAACTATGCTATTGTTTAAGCAGCACGGCTCTCAACCATTAGTAGGAGGTGTATTAAACATACTCAATAATATGTGCTGTCCACAATGCAGTTTCATCTCTCAACCACCTGCTGTTTAATGACAGGGTGTAATCACACAATGCCTAAATTGGTCTAAAAAAAAACACACACATCAAGGGCTCATTTGTATGTAATCTCATGTCATTATGATGCAAGGAGAACGTGGTGAATGTCAAGGTGAAGCTGTTTCATCTCATATTGAGAAATAAATATTTTGTACTGTATATGGGAAAGAGGAAAAAATGTGGAATGGAAAGTTTTCAGAAGAGTGGAATCTAAGAAGTCAAGAACAATGGCATGTCTTTTTGTACCTAGCATAACAACAATGCTTCAAGTTTAGCGGAAAAGAATGCACTCACACACTGTTATCATGCTCCCAGTCATGTATTTACAAACACAGCTTGTTTCCATTTGGTCTCCTTTGAAACAAACTTGGTTAATTTTGCTTTGAAGCAAATGCTAGTATTGTCCACTTGTTGTCATTATGTGTTTTTATGTTATGTATGAGAACATCTGAGCAAACCGTCTGCACTATAAGTTTCCAGTAACTAAAGAGCTCATAAAGTTGATTCAAACCCACTTGAGGAATGAATTCTGTGTCAGAGAAAGAAAAACCTTTTTTGTCCTGAAAACAAGTTTTTTTTCTTTTAGAGAATTTGGTTGTTGTGCCACTCAAGCATACATATCAGAATATAGTTTGAAAAAGTGGCCTGAATAGAACAGGGTCCCTGAGGCATGCCATGGACGGAGCTTCATACAGTGAGTTTTGTGTGCCATTTCTGTTAATTGCCTGTTTGTGCAGCTTTAATATAGACTGTGGCTAGCAGACTGAGCGCGATAGCAACCCGGCCCAGAATGCACCCAGCTGTGTGAGGGAGCACGACGGGCGGCAGTTTCATTATTGGGGCCCAGTGCATTGTGGGATGGGAGAGACCCCACTGTGCCTTATTCCCTCTTTGCCTGTTAAAGCTCAAAAGTATCATATATTCTGTCTGTAGCAAGACCCCCTTTCTCTGCTGGTTCACTTTTATCCTACCCTTTTGTCAAGCTTTTGAGAGCTCTTGAAAAATAAAACAATTGTGAAAATATTGAGGATTTATTCATATTGCTGTCTATTTCTGGCCATTTTAATTTGTATTTGGTAGTGGTTGAAGGCCCACTTTACCATCAAACCAAAGCTGTGGTATACTTATGAAAATAAGTGGTTTAAAATGCCATTTAGTTTCGCACTTTGTGGAGAAAGAGAATATTCGACTCTGATCTCATGGCCTTGACAATATTGTCCTAAAGCACATCTCAAACTCTTTTGTTCTGAGGCCTTTTGGAAAAATAGAGGAACAGGTGTTTGCCAAACTGCCCTGCTGCTTTACATGGGCGCGACACTGCCCGCAGTCAGTGCCTTCGTGTGGAAAAGCTTAGGAGCATGTCAGGACGGCCACAAAAGCCGTCAGCCAGCAGGTGAGTAAACAACAGAGCTCCTGACTCAAAAACCCGTGACACGAGAGACTGCCTCTTTTTAGGTCTGTCAACTCTTCTTCTGGCCTCCACAAGCTCTATCTCTGGAACATCTACAAAGGGAGGTGAAAGTTTTGAGCTTTCCTCAAATCTGATTGGCTCTATCAGGTTTTAGCCAGCATTGTGTTATAGGTCCTCAAACCCTTCTTACATCAGAGATTGAACCTTGTACTATGAGGTTATGGGCTTCACAGTAGAGGTTATAGAAGTCATTGCTGTGGATGGGAGGACAGAGGAACTTGGCCCTTTTAAAGCCTGGTTCAGTGTAGGAGCTGTGATGTAACACATTCATCCACATTTCAGTCTAAAATGCTGACATACAAACACCTTTTTTTTTTTTTTTTTTAACCTTTAAGCTTACTTTTTGGATAGAATTTGCTGATTTATGCAACATGTATTTTGAGCCTAAGAAGAGAAAGGGCACAAGTATTTAGCGAGGCAGTCAGTAATGAAGCTCATGGGTGCATTGGGGGTAACACTGGCTGCCACCGCTGGTATGTGAACAGGTGCAGCCAGCATGCACTGGAGTCGGCATTGGGCAGGATGTTGGCTGTTGTGAGGGGAGGGATACTTTGTTGTCATAAGGGCCAACAGTTCCTCTTAAATAGGCCCACAGATTCTGACAGGAACAGATCAGATTATTTCAGCAGAATGACTTTCTATGTGTCTATACAAAAGGAGAAGGGGAATATTTTCAGTTTTTCTCCCCTCAGTGAAAATTGTTTGGCTTTGCTCAGTAAAAGAAAGGAAGCTTATGAAGTAATGTGAGTGTGAGGGTGTTTTAAGTTGAGAAAGGTCAAGTGAAGAGCTCAGATCCCTGAAAACCCCTGTAAAACAGCAGGGTAGCCTGCTGAAGTCCACCCCTGTAAAACAGCAGGGTAGCCTGCTGAAGTCCATGGAATGCTCTCAGGAGTCAATCCAGCCTATTGTAAAAGTGAAGCGATTAAAAAAAAGGAGAAAAAAATATAATAGCCGTGTTTGAATTTCCTGTTAGTTATAATCTAAAAAAGGTGCCAGATTACTTTTTACAGTAGATCCACATGAAGTAACCAGATGAAACAAATTCCCTTTATTCACTGAATAGGTTTCATAAATCATTAAAAGCATGAATTAGAAACATTGGTGTGTAGTATTCAGTGAGAAGTTGAGCAAATGAGCTTTTGTGGTGAATTACCCATGAGTACAGGCATGGCTCATGTGTGCACAGTGCAGGCCGTATGTCTGCATTTCCCTGAGATCCTGAGCTGGCCCGTCGCCTTCTGACTGCGGGTCTAATTGTTGTAAAGTTCAACGGGAGCCAAATTGACATTTCATTTACATGCTACACTTTGAGGGGTCAATATGTAGAGGTTCCCTGGGGAAGCAGTGTGGATGTCTGGGCTGCACCATTAGGGCTTTATGGGGGATAGGAGCGCTGTCATGTGAACTCTCAGGCCATGCCTTTAATGCATGGCATCTAACTCTAGACTCGGGCCTGCCACTCACAAACACCCTGCAAACAGAGGAGGTGTGTGTGTGTCTGTGTGTGTGTGTGTGTGTGGGGGGGTTCTTTAAGCCCTTAACCTCCCCTACCCCCTCCCACCCTCAACCTCTCACCCACTCCTGTGAAAAGGGCTTGGAAGGACACCCCCAGAGGACTCTGCCAGGCTAATGGCGTCCTGTGGGAAGAGCTGCCCTTTCTGGACAGACGTGTCCTCCAGCCTTGTTTCCCAACAACGCCTACCAAACCCCCCACCCTCCCCCCCCCCCCATCATCCTCCATTCTCGCTCACATTGGGCCCAAGCCCAAACCAGCCTCCAGGAACACGATAAATATCACATACGCAAAACACACTGCCTGTTCCACTGCAGTCTCCCTGTCAGGAATGGTATATGATAAAACAGAAACTCTGGTCACTCCAGAAATTCCATTCTTTTGTATTTGTTCTGTATTGTTTTTTCCAGCTCTTAACAATAGATTTAGTTTATCAAACATTCATGTGCTTTTTGTATCTCCAGTTTGTTTGTGCAGCTTTTTTCTGAGCAAAGTTAACCTTGACTTCAGTTCAGTGGTTTTGCAGTATGATTGAATAAGCCTGTAAATATTGTCTTCAGCTGAGCGGGTTTACATTACACTGCACCCACGGACTGTCTCCGACCCCCCCACTCCCCACAACTCCAACGGCCTGACCATCCGTCACACTGCCGTGGCCAGAGACTTCAGCGAATATCACTGCTGAGACTGAGATTGTGCAGTCCAGAAAAAATAATATGATTTGTTTTCTTTTGCTGTTATTGTTATGGTTATGGTGAGGAGAAGCAGTTCTGATTCAGAAGCTCATTTCCCAGAGGGGAGAAACTGATAACCTGGGCTGCTCAATGCATAGGGAAGCAGCAGCCCAATCACAGTGTCCAACCCCAGTAACTCCACCCCCTTCCTCCAATACAAACCACTATCTCTGTCCACTCTGGTCCTACATCAGCACAGCATGCTATTTGCTTCATCCGTAGCTGGTCGCTCTGCCTGCAGTGACCTCGGAAGACGAATAAAGTCCTCCAGGTCTCACCTGTATGTCAACGCTGGTTCGTGTGAAGTATGGAAAGGATGAACGGCTAGTCAGCATGTGAATTAGAGAAATCGGCTCACTGTCATGCTCTCTGTTTGATGGATAAAGTCGTACTCAGCACTTACTCCCCTCCATGGTTTAAAAGGTGAACATCATTCCCAGTATCCTCTTTGACCCTGTCTTCTCTGTGCGGTGCAGGAGTACGCCTCACCTCAGACAGCTCAGTGTCCCCAGTATCGTATTTGAGAGTTCAGTGGCTTCAAATCAACTCTCCCAGCTCATTAAAAACGGTTAACCAGTTTCAAGAGATTCATAGGAAGAAAAGAGTAATCCATATGCTGACATGGCAAAGAGACAGTTTAATGAGAAAATTTGCTCTAACAAAGCAAATTGGGCTCAGACAAAGATTTAATTATTACCTCATCCCCACCTTTTCATGTATTTTTTATTTCCCCATTCCAGTTTATCAATGAACTTTTTTTTGCTGCAGTCTCCTGCTTATTACAGGAGTATCAACTGCTGCAGTGTGTGTCATAAAGTTAATAAATGCAAGTATTGATGCGTCGCATGCAATCAAATCCAGCATTTAAATATATAAATCATGTTTTAACATTATACAATTAAAACTGAAAATTTGACACATTCAGAGGCATGCAGAAAGAATAAAGAATGGTTGGACATTGGTCATTTTTCTTGGCCTTCTGTGGCCCCTCGACTGTAGGAGAAAGGTAGAGCTGAGAGCCATTCTCCACATGGAGGATCCAGCTTGTCGCAATGATGGAGGCCTGGCCCAGGGAGAGCTGTGGGAGATTCATCCCACCTCTGCCCCACCATTCCCCACTTCCCCACTGCACTGAGCAGCTGTCCGCTGGAGCAACTGTGCCATACTCTGAAGCCCTGGCACATTCTGCTCAGTGCCTCCACCCCCTACACCTCTCAGAGCTGCCTTTACCTAATTAGTAAGCAGAGGTGGAAAAAATCTGCTTACAGACTTATTGTTATTTGTTCCACCCATGCACTAAACTGGCTGTTTATTTAATTAGCTCCCCTACCTGGGTGGAGAGTTGTGTTTTAGCTCCCCTGCCTTGTGTTATTTAGCATCAGCTGGTTTAAAGCATGGGGCCTGGTTATTTAAAGATGGAGAAAGGTTGAACCGACCTGCATATCGTTGAGATGCAGAAGTCCTGAGACGAGACAGGGATATGAGAAACGGGGAAGCCCTCCATACTGAGAAGGGGAGTGTGCTGCAGGTGTAGTGTGATGTGTGAAGAGTGAGGTGCCATGTGTCTCACATGGGTGTTTCCAGTGGAATGGCAGTGTTTGCTGTAGGCCAGGTGAGAAGGCATGGCCCTCAGGTAGCATGGTGGTAACAGTTTGGATGTTTGGTAACAGGTGGAGATGTGTTGTGTCTCTGTGTGGTTGTTTTTGACACATGAGTTAACCCTTCAGTGCTGTGCAGACTTCACTAAGAAAGCAGGGAGGGGTGGGGAAGAAGGTAGAAAAGGAGAAATATGTGGGGGTGGAAGCAGAGTAAGTGAAAGGCAGAACAACAGCAAGAGCCTTATGAATTATTTTAGTTCACTGCCAAAACTGTGGAATGAGGCATGTGTATGAGGGTTCTAGAAAAGAAAAGTGTAAAGTGAGACATGCTTTTAGAATTGAGTGGTATCCCCATTAGTGTTACCAAAGGAAAGCATTACTTGCCTTAAAAAAATTTGTTTATCATAATTTCATCTATGAAGGTTAACAGAAAGACCCCAAAACAAGCAAACAGAAATTGACTGCTGGTGTAACAGCAGTCACCCTGTCTTTCAGATTGTTATGACACTTAAACTCTTATAATTAGTCATTTGAGTACTAGCAATGACATTTTTGGCTCTTGGGAGAGTTTTGGCAGAATCTTGCTGAGGGTCAGGTTTCATAGGCCAGCCTTAAGAGGCCGATGGCCAATGGATGGCCTCTCAGGAGTGTGATATAATAGCGACCTGGAAAGGCATTTCCTGCCCTGCGTGCACTTGAGACAGAAATACTGAAGGAATGGAGTCAAGTGCTCAAGCATTTCATCCACCAGCAAAGACAAACCATGACAAAAATACTGTGGCACAGAGTCCTGAGGTTCTCTCCAGGACCATGTGGTGTAATGTGTGGAATCGGACTCGTGCAGTCACTTCATGTTTCAAAAATCACACTTCCTGCTTTTAGGATAAAGGTATACTCTTAAATGGGGAAAGTGAAGTTACACTCTCTGGAGATGGTGCTTAAGGAGGAGATCCCCAACTCATTCAGGCATATTGCGGTCAAGAGCATGCGCATCCATCCTTGAAATCAAAGCATAGAAGATATATAAAATGAGACTTTTCCCCTACCATCCTGATTGGCTTGAGGTTGGAGGAACGTGCAACTGATGGAAATAAGCCATAGTTGGTGGGTTTTTGTTTGTGGGTTTTTGCCATTTAACAGGCAAATCGTTCTCACAGTTGTCTTGATTAAAAACGAGGCTGACAGCTCACTTGAGATATGTTTGTCAGAAAAGTGAATGCTGCCTAAGAAACACTCAGAGCCTTCACAGCAGCTTTGCTACATCCTAACACTGTGATGTTGTTCAATTTCCCTCTGTGAATAATATTCAAATCAATCAACAAGATTTCAGTTACGGTAGTGCACTGAACAAAGGGATTCACTGAGTCTGTTAGTGAATTAAAGTAAGGCCAGGACGGTGGTATCTCCAGGGTACGGGCGAGGCGAGAATTCAGGAGCAGGAACTCGTTTAGCAGGCGCAGGGAGCTGTTGTCCAGGTACGGTTTTTGGCTCGGGGCACTTCCTTCCCGGTGCCACGGGTGTGATAAAGTTAGCGGGCTGTCTGTGGGATCATCCATCTCACTTCCTCAAACAGAAGGCAGAGCGCTCTGGAGTACAGCAGTGAAGTGCCTGCCCTCGCAAGCAGACCCCCAGGAAACTCCTCTGCTGAGTCACACGTCTTCCACTGAGAATTTCATCACCTTCTGTCGTTTAAATGCGGCACACCCAGACCATGAGAATTTCCCTCGGCAGTTCTTAATTTTTCCATATATATATGAGAGCGCCAGAGGTGTGTGTGTGTGTGTCTGTCTGTGACTGTGTGTGTGTGTGTGTGTGTGTGTGTGTGTGTGTGTGTGTGTGTGTGTGTGTGTGTGTGTGTGTGTGTATATATGTACCCTCTGAAGCATATTCTGCCATTCGCTACTTGGCAATCGTTGTGGGGAGTACTCCTCATTCACACCTCATTCATTCCTCAGTCAGTCATGTTCCTTGGTCTGTCATGTTGCTTGGTCTGTCACCTTCCTCAGTCAGTCACCTTCCTCAGTTAGTCCACCCTAGCTACTAGCACATAGGATTCAGCACCAGAATGTGAAAGTGTTCTAGACAAACCAGTCAAGAGGTCCAGCTTCGCTGTTTTGAGATGACTGCAAAATTGTTTTATGTTGTTTTAAATAGAAAATGTAAACTGTCTTATGAAACACTCATCTGATCAATGTCAATGTTATTATTTTTTTGTTAATTGTTACACTTTGTAGGGTGCTTATGGATGTTGTGTTGTATTGACTGGATGCATATTTATTTTGGGTCTTCAAAGCAGGATGGTTTCATTTCATGTGAAGCTGGTTTCGGTGTTCAGTGCCAAAGGGTGAAGTGGATTTGTTTGTTATGCAATCCTAATGGCACTTAAAATTACCTGAAATAAATAACATGGCCAGAAGCAAAGTGAGTCAGAACTTCTGGATTCATGCTGCTTAGTAGGAGATCCACATCTCTTAACTATAATCACAAACATTATGATTTCTATGCTGAACAGAGATGTTTTTTATTTTCTTCATCACGGCATATTAAAATCATATCAAACAAGCAATAGTCTGAAGTGATATGTCTTGTTGAAAAACTGTGATCAAAACCACGGTTGTGATGATATGGGATTGTGGAGACTGGAGTATGGTTATTATACCAAACCCTGTGTCATAGGAAAAGAATGAACTGAAAAAAGTGTTACAGTCTATTTTCAAATACCAGAGTATACTGAGTATATCTGTTGTCCAGGTAAGAGAATCTTTGATTTTTCTTATAACATAGGCAGTTTTAATATTACTAGGCTAAGATGACGAGCTAAGTTGACATAGATTTTCCCCGATGGCTACGATTTACGAAAGAAACTTCAGTGAAACTGAACCCTGTTAAACTCGATGTATAGACCGTGATAAACACACATCTGGTGTGTAGAGCTGCATTTTTTTGCTCTCGAATAATTGTCAAGCTGTAGTTTTTCAAACATTTGTAAATCGCAAAACTCTTGGTCATGAATGCTGTTTTGCTAAACTAATTATTCAGGCAACTGCATGTTTTTTGTCATCACGCCACAGTTACATTCTCACAGCATTGTCACTCTCTAGTCCAGGGAGTGAACTTCAGATTATTTCTAAAACAGTCCATAATGACTGCTGTTGTGTTAGGTATTCTAATTGCATTCCCTCTGAAATGCCTTGCTAGCTTACAAAACAAATGAAGCCAGTAGAAATGCATCTAGCAGAATGAATGGACGAAATGCAATTTTGTGTAATTTCTTCCATTTTTTTACTGTGTAATGACTTATAACTGAAGTAAAAGGGCTACTGCTGTTTCTCTTGGAGTCGTGCCTCACAACGCTCTTTATAAGGCGCCCTTTATTCACCGCCATGACGACATTCTCAGTGGACCGCAATCCCTCAAGTGGGACTTCCTTTTGTTTGTCTCAGCCACAAATCCTCATCATATGTCACATCTCTTTAAGATTCACCCAAAAAACCTCTTTAGAAGCACTCGCTCTGAAAAAAAGATTATGCTTTTACACCGACCTCTCCGTTTTCGTTTTTAAAATGCAATGGATGGCTTCCAAATGTTGGCTACAAATCTAACACATTCTAACAGTTCGGCCTTTTGGCCTTTAACCTTGGTGCCCTAACCAATACCATTCACCGAAGGCCAGTGTAACCTTTCCACAGAAACCAGAACCTGTGACCCGAGATGTATTGGTGCGTGGTCTTATACATTTTAATATACTTTGTAAGGTAAAAAAAAAAAAAAAAAAAAGCAAGCATCCATATTTGTAAAGCAAATGTAGAAATAAAACATAAAAAGGTCAGTAGTACCTCCATTTTATCTTTGTTGTCTAGACCCCTGTATCTGCATTTGACAAATGGTTATTAAAGAACTCTACTCTACAGAAAAATAACCATTGTATCATAAAGTAACCTGAATGACCATTTTTTTCAAATGGCAATAAACATAAAAATATTGTGTGGCAGGAGCACGTCAGAAGATTGAATAATTCCTTGCAGTGGATTAGGCTTCACCGTCACCCTTGCCTGACAGTGTAATTAAGGTTTGCACAGTACACAGCAGATCCGGGCATTCGGCAGACCGTGCTGCTGAACTCAAAGAGGGGCCATTCTGTGTCAGGATAAGGCTCTCCTCCACTCAGACAGGGTAGATGTTGCCATCTGATCATTGGAGTGGACAGCTGAAGCACTTATTGGCCCTTATATCTAACAGTAGGAGGAAAAATAAATCCCTGTTTTTTTTTTGGGATTGTCAAATGGATCCTGGATTTTCTTTCTGATAACGATCTGTGTAATTATATCCTCCATGCTCGTTGCTCGGTGCGGCATAGCTTGTTCATTTGGTATGCAGACGCGCATGCTATTTAAAAGGCAGATAAATGGAGAGAGTTGAACTGCTATCATTAAGGATTCTCTTTGCAGCGTGTCCTGTCAAATGCCTGCCTGTATCAGAGAAGGTCAAAGAGATCACTGACAGTAATTGCAATCAAATACGAAGAAGCAGGCATGCGTGTGGCTTTTCACTGCTCAAATGTGTTTGCGTGTTTGTACAGAGAACAGATGATTGCCAGAAACAATAAACAAAAAGTTGTTTTCGTGGTTCTTGAAATTATAGTTTTGTAAGTTTCCCCCTCATTAAAGAAGCGTTAATTATGTATCAGAAGAAGATTGTTGGAATGCCAGTCTGAAAGCTTGGTCTTCACTCCTAACCTTATGAATCTTATGAATGGAATACATAGAGCAGATGAAAAAAATAAGACCTGCTCTGTCTGCTTTGAAATGCATTATGATGTTGGCTGTATTCCTGTCAAAGTACATTTTATGAAAACAAATGCTTTGTTATTCCTCCCATTCATTTAAGAAGTCAATTTTTTTTTTATATTGTATTCATGTGTCTGGCATTGATCAAGATGAAAACAAGAGAATCCAGTTATGAGTCTGTACTAGTTGTGCAGAACCTGCAAGGTAACCTGGGACAATCCATCTGAGAAATGAAGGACGGGGAGGACGAGGTGTTCCGGCTCCAGGTTATTGTGTAAACAGTCACTCTTTCTGCCCCTCACTTATGAGAACACACCTATGCTTGCTTTCATGCATTTTCAGTTCCACTGAACAGCTACACATACCAATCAACATTTGTTTTAGCAGCTGGCATTGAACAGCAACTTTAAATTTAACCAATCCGGAGCAGACTGACTGAGGACGCTGCTTCTCCCCTGAATAAACGCCAAGCTTAGCCAAACAAACACACAAGCAAAAAGAACACGCATGAGGAGAAGCAGCCAACCCCTCCTTTTGATGGTTTGCGCGAGGTTTACACCGTTGTCGCGGAGTGGTGTTCCTTCGTCACCGCTGCTGAAAGCCCCGTCCTCATCGATCACGGTGCGGGCTCGCTGCTCTTGGTGCGGCCCGTCCGCGGTGCTGGAGCATCCGCGCCGCTGGAGCGCTGCGTATACATCATCTCCATCTCATTAAAGGTGCGCTGCATTCCAGACGCATCAGCGAGAGCGTCTGCGGCTTCCCGCCGCCGGAGCCCAGCTCATTAATCTGACCCGCGTGATACAGTGCGCTGGCTGCGCAAAAAAGAACCCATAGGTTTCCTCGAAGCCAGCAGACACACAACCCTTTTCGCTTTGTGCATCTGATAAGGAAAAGTTCTATGCTTAAAGCGTGGGCTGGTATCATTTGCATTTTGTTGTGATGTTTGTTTATTTCTTTATTCATAATGGTTTTATGTACTTTTTTCTTTGCGCATCTTTGTCGAAAAACATCACTCAGCGTGTACATTAGAGAATGCTGTCAGCAGCAGTAGCGAGGGAAGAGATGGATGGGGTAGGCGAGTGCAAACGAGTGCAAACAAAAACAGCTGCTGAAAATAGAAGACCTCTGAGCTGTGGAAGTCCAGGCCTAATCTCTGAGCCCCTCTGCCTGGCCCCTCTCCCGCCTTTCTGCAGTATGTTTGCCTTACCACGCCCGCACTGTAATTCCTCATCAGGCTTTGAACTGAGTGGGTGAGGGAGATGAAAGGCAGACTTGTAATGCCAATGAGGGTCTTTGCTCATTTCACACAGACAGACAGACAATTGCAGGAGAGGTCTTCACTCATCACCATGTCCTGGGTGAAGTCTTTCTGACCGTAAATCCCCCATCAGGTCTATTGTGTGTGTATGTTTTCATGATTGTGTGGTAATGGATGTGACTGTGTGTGTGTTTGCTTGTGTGTGTGTGTGTGTGTGTGTGTCTGATAATGGAGATGAGTGCGAGTGTGAGCACACATTCTTTTTTTGTGTGTTTGTGTGCCTGAGCACGGCCGTGTGCGCTCTCTTGTGTGCGTGCATTTGTATGCTGGTGTGTTCTGTGTTTTTCTAATTTTGTACACGAGCCCTGGCTTCTGTGTGTTATATGTGCCTCTGCATGCATTTGCCAGTGCCTATTTCTGCCCTTGTGTCTGTGTACAGTATGTGTGTGGTTACGCTTGCATGTGTTTGTATGCATATGTACGTATGTGCTGGTTTAGTCTTCCTCTAGTCGTACACAGATTGAGCCTTTGAAGTGTCATTATGGTTGTTATGAGAGTGATTAGGATTATTTTGGAATCATTCATTGGTTGCATTAGCGAACCTTTGAAGGCTGTCTTGCTTAATGGGCCTCAGCTCGTACGCCCTCATCAAAGGTGTTTTAGCAAGAGCAGAAGCTGCAGTGACGGTCGCTGTGCTTGCTGAAGCCCTTCAGCATGCAGTCAGCAGCCTCTGTAACCGCTTTAGCTGTGATGTTCCTGGTGCTTCAGTCTGCGCTTCCTGTCTGTCTCCTCCAGTCTTTCCTGTTCAACAGGCCTGTGTCAGAATGAAGCACCAAGCTGCCTCATGTATGCCTCCAAATCTTACAAACAGGTGACACAACAAACTGAACCAACATGCAATAATGAGTCTTATAGCAAATGTGTTTGTCATAAGTCATCAAAAATGGCACACAGTTTGACTGACTCACAAGATTGTGCTGTGTTCATTTATTCTTGTTATTATTCTTATGTATTCGTGTTTAGGAACCGTTAGCTTTTTCTGGCAATGCCAGCTTTCCCCACTGGAAAGCTACATTACTGCCTCTGTCCCCTCCAAAAAAGAAAAGAAAAAGTCAATAAAAAATACTTTCAGGACATGCTGATGTTTTGCCATGCCTCTGATTGCCAGCAGGTGGTCTTGAGTCTTTGGCACAAGCTTCTCTTGCTGTATCTCTCTCTCTCTCTCCCTCTCCCCCATATTCAGCACGCTTTATTGGCATGGCACAATTTACATGTGTATTGCATCATACATAATCACAAACGAAGAGTAATAACAGAATGTGAGACACTATTTTAAAAATAATAATATCACATTTTTAATGTGTGCTGTCATATGTCTGCCCTGGGGTGGGAGGGTTTAACTATGTTAATGCAGCATGGCATGGCTCCATTAATGTCTTCAGTTTGGGGGTTGGGGGCTTGTCCGGTTGCCTCCTGTTGTGTGCATTCTCAAGATGTGGAGCATCTCAGACCCTTTTTGTTGTGCCAGTCATTCATGGGGCGTTTGACCATGGACCATGGGTACATATCAGCCCAGTGTATTCATTCACAGATCCCACTGTAAGTGTGCAAATGTGGGCTGCAGCTTCCAGACTGCCCCTGCAGGTCAGGCACAGGGGAGCTGCGCTCTCCTCCTGGCCTCTGATCGCAGTGTGTGTCAGAATGGACAGCTTTTGTTAGTCTTAATGAGAAATAAATCATTCCATTTAATCTCAAAAATGCCTCTGCTTATTGCTTTTAAGTCAGGTTGATGGAAGACATCAACCGCCCGGCACACTTGCCAGAAAGAGACCTGGGGTGATTAAGTCTAAAGAAAGAGCACTGTGGCTCAGGGGTCTAATTGGGGGATAAGACCCCCACTTGATTTCAGAACCATACAGTTTGCATATTTGAGCATTATCAAAGGGAAGAGAGCTGTTTGTATTTCTACCAAATGTACCAAGGTCATGTGAATGACTGGCTGGAGGTTACTGTTTCTCTTTGACAAATCAGTAGTCCCTTGCCAACCACAGGTTCTCCAGTCACAGAATTCACTTATACACGGTTACATAAATGTACACCAATTCACCTACCTACTGGCATTTCGGGGGGAACCTTAGCCAAAGCGACAAATACTTAATATTCTTCAGACCTTTATTCCACACTATAAATGGATCCAAAATCAAGAAAGCTTCTGAATGTTTTGTACCCATGATGATGAAGGGGAAAGTGTAAAACACGACTTTTCAGTTTTCACCTGGCAACAACAACAGTTCGGCTTCCTGTATTCCACGCTCCCCCCTCATGTCCATTGGTCCAAAATGTTTAGCAAACAATGCTGATGGTGACAAGCCAGCAAAAAGACTGAATGCGTGAATTTCATGGCGTACCAGTTTCTTGTTAATTGCAGTATTTGCTTGATTTTGTATGCACTGTAGTGTAGTAACAGTGTAATGTGTAATAAAGGCTTAAAGAATAGTATGTATTTGTAGCTTTGGCTAAGGTTCCTGTAACCCAATTTTACCCATAAAAAGTCAACTTCAGCAACCGCTGTGTTTTTTGGTAACATAACCATGTGGTTGGTGGGGGTTACTGTATACTGTGACAGCTGTTACAGCGACCTAAACTAAGACCTTGGTTATTCAGCCCGTTCTTTGTCTCAAAGTTGCTTGAAAGGGAGTGTTTCATAAACTCTGCAGGTGCCAGCATTAGAGCTCCACTGATTCTGTTCATTAGGAATACATTCATTCATTTTAGACAGAATTGAGGGGAATTTATGATTTAATCCAGACCAAAGTCTCATGGCAGGGTTACTCTCAAACCATGAACAGTCCCATGGATGCAGGAAACCCTGAGCTGCTGTTTTTGGCGGAGAGGTCTGGTGGTTATCCAATAACACACATCTGTCCCTGCCCCCAGTGTTACTCATGATGGGACCAGAAGTGCAGCACTGCAGACTGGATTTCAGCCTCACTTTCATACCATTGTGAGCATTGACACACCTATTCTTTTTCAGACAAGAAATTTAAATCTTTGTCAAACCTTTGCTGACATTTTTTGTGCCCAAAACACAAGAGTCTCTGTTTTGTTTCCGACAATTAAAACAATGTATCTTTATATGTGAGCTGCCATGGGACTCTCAGTTTTCCAGTTAAGACATCATGAATCTCCCTAGCCCTGTTCTGGAAATGGATGAGAAATTTCAGCTAAAGTGCATCCATGAAGGTTTTATGAAATCTGGATAAAGAGAGTAAGGATATGCTATTTTCCGCCCGGCTACCCAGCCCCTGTTTGGTGTGTGCGTGTGGGTGTGGGTGCGTGTGTGCATGTATGCGTGCACATGTGTGTGTGTGTGCTTGTATGCGTGCGTGTTGTGTGTCTGTGTGCGTGCGTGGTGTGTGTCTGTGTGTGTGCATGTGTGTTTTGTGTGTGACTGCGTGTGTGGTGTGTGTGCGTGTGTGGTGTGTGTATATGTCTGCGTGTGTGTGTGTGCGTGTGTGTCTGTGTGCGTGCGTGGTGTGTGTGATTGCGTGTGTGCGTGCATGGTGTGTGTGTGCATGTGTGTGTGTGTGTGACTGCGTGTGTGAGTAGTGTGTGACTGCGTGTGTGTGTGTGCGTGTGTGAGTGGTGTGTGTGTGTGTGTCTGCGTGTGTGCGTGCGTGGTGTGTGTGTGTCTGTGTGTGTGTGGGGCGGTGGCGTAGGAAGCTGATGGGGAGCAGCGGTAATTGAAAGCGTATATTACGATTCTGCTTCCCGCACCACCGCCACTGCTGCCAAACGCACGGAGTCTGGCCCCATTATCCTCCCACTCCCGTTAATGAAGCATGCGTTGAGCACCGGCAGGACCCAGCTCTGGGGCCGTCATTAAACCATAAACTTTACTGATTACTTTTGCCGTTTAATTATTTAGCCCAAATTGAGACTCCTGACCTGCACTGACCTCTCTGCCTCATACAGTTGGGGTTCTGGGGGTTCAGGCTGGTTTTTTCTCTTTTTCTAATTTTGCATCGGCCCATGGAGGCTTAGAATTGGGTCTTTGATCGTCCTGTGTTAAGAGTGTTGTGGTTGCTTTAAGCTGAAGGAGCTGTAGAGAGGCAAGTGACCTGTTTTGTTCTACATTTAAATTGGTATGTACTCTGTGACTTGTGTCGTGATCCTGCAGTTGCCATTCTGGTGCAGGAACTGCTGGTTCAGTTCAGTGTGGATGGAACAGCTGGTACGACCACACAGAGCAGCCCGAGCTGACAGATGTCATTGCTGGCAGTCACAGTGTTGTGGTCCACTGTGGCCTTCTCTTTCTGCTTAGAACTGCAGAAGTGTCTAGGGTGACACTATTTGTTGTTGTGAAAGTCCTAGCTTTCTCACACACACACACACACACACACACACACACACACACACACACACACACACACACACACACACACACACACAAACACACTCCTGCCTGTGCGGAGAGGAGTCTGACTCTCAGCCAGCAGGCTGTGATGCGATGGGAACTCTCTGCTGCCAAACAGCTGTGGGAAGTGGGAACACAAAGCGTCGCAAACAGCATGTCAAACGCACCGCTATTCCCTCCCCTCACACAGACAAAACACTCAAACAAGTCCTGTGGTGTCGAGCTGTTCTGTGTGAGAAAACCCAGACCCCTGCAAATCTTCATGTGGAAAGTCGCCGCGCTGCCCAAAGCAAAGCATCTAGATGGTGCACAAGATGGCCACGCTCCCTGTGAAACATTGATGAAATATGAAATATAAAGTGTTTATGAAGGATAAGAACATACACACTATATCCAGTCTCTCTGTGAGCTCCTTGTGGGCTCCAATGAAATAGATTTTATTTTAACCCAAACATTGATTTTTTTTATTTTTTTTATTTGAATTGCATACACTGCTCTTCAGACAAGATCAATTGTATTGGAATGTGAGAGTTGTGCTGGGACTGTTTGTTTCTGCTAAGAATCAAAAGTTTGCACATTGTAACCTGACACATTCCCATTTCAAGGCTTTGTTTCGTTTTTATTGATATTTTGAAATACTTCATTAATTCAGTGCTCTGCATAGATTTTGACAAAGCAATTGATTCATGATTCATTACTTTACATTGCTGTGTAGTTTCATCTTATATTGCCTGAATTACTTTTAAAGACTCTTTCAAGGATCACTTCACATTTAAACAATTACTGTTATTTTCTTGTCAGAGGTGAGTCTTACCTAATGTGTCAATGCTTGATCCCCTGGTAGAAAAGGAGCATTGAGCTCTAATAGCATGCTTCTCCAATGCAATTGGAATAACGTCAGGGTTTGCTGTAATGCTTTACAATTGTTTTCCATGTATAACCAATTCTCTGGTGTAGGAGGGCTTTCTCTACAGAACAAGATAAATGGTAGATGGCAAATGGAAATCGTAGCCATCTTGTTGCAACCCTCTGGTCTTCCCACTCCCGATTCCCAGCCTCCGCACTCGTCAGCCCTTCTTTGTGTCCCTGTTGGCTTGTCTGTGGACACCCTATTGATACTTTCAGTGAACAAAAGTCAAGCAGAAAGCCGGCACTTGGCAAGCCCGTGTTCCGCCTTCCTCTCCAAACGCGGGACTAAGCAGAGCGGGCAGACAGGCTGGAAAGGCACTTTCTCTTATCCCCGTTTTCATGTTTTCTTGTTGAGCTGCTGAATTGGGGCCAATGGGCTTTTGGAGTGTGCCACTCGGTGTGAAAGCGGCACCTGATTGCACTCTGGGAGATGGAGTGGGCCCTGTCTTTAACTAACCGTTGCTTGCCACTGTCTCGCTTATCACTGCTGCATAAATTTACTGCCCACAATCAAAAGGTTATGAAGCCACGAATGGCACTCAGGCCTCCAATCCCCGGGTCCCTCTTGTGGACCTGAGAGAGCAAATTACGGTGCGTGGAAAGTACGGACAGCCTTGCTGTCTGCAGAAGGGACACTTTGCTTCGTGCGGGAAGCTGGTCCCCTTAGAAGGGGGAGAACAAAAGGTCTATTGGTAGTGGCAGCACCTGTGGATCAGAGAAGCTCTTAATGGACCACGAGGGCCCTCGCCCAAATGGAAGAGTGCATCCGTCAAGAGGATCCCTTCTGTCGCCGGCCAGCGCCAATCACTTGCAATCGCCCGCTATTATTCTTTAATGACTGCTACCTAGCCAGTCCTCCTCCATTTTCACCTGCACTTTCACAACCCAGCCAATCAAAAAGCAGCCATTGAGAGGGATATTTTTTAACAAATGTGTAGAAATATCTAACAAACAAGCTGTAAGACTGAATTCATATAGAGTAAGAGTGATGCATTCACCAGGAAAAACCTCCCCTCCTGGAAAAGATATGGTAGCAATCACATTTTTATGAATAGATGACATCATAATTGAGTGCAGATTGTTTCTGTGCACAATGAGAGGAGTCTGTCTGTTAGACACGAGTGTGGGTGTTGATTTCCTCTTTGAGGTGCTGCTAATGTTGTCTCATGTTGTGCTTTTTTGGGTTGTAAGTGAAAGGGGAAGAAGACGGAGAGGAAGTGATGGGTGGCTTTGAGCTGTAGGTGGGGCGGGGTAGATTCAGGCGACGAGTGACGTTGAGGAAGTCCAGCGGCCAGTGCAAATCACATGCAGCCCTCCTGTGATCGGATGTGACTCACACCGCTGTCTCAAATGTTCTCCTTGAAGAAAACAAAAAACACAGGAATGTCATTCAGGAAACCAGCCAACATGTTTGCAATTCTTATCTTGCCTGTCACTGATCATTGCTTGCCTGTAAGGAGCACAGAAGTTTATCAGACCTATGTGGGCTTTAGTTGTTTCGCCTCACCATAAAAAAGAGCTGCCCTCCATTTTAGAGATGCAGGACGACATGGATTGGACTGAGCATGATGTCCCAATAAGGCATGACCAGTTGTTAAAACCACTGGCTTTTTCAGCACCTCCTCACTGTGGACAGCTCCTCAAAAACCCACTGCCATCCAGCTTATTAATGCAGACTTTATTTTTGGGGGTGACCTTTCCGACACCGTGCCCCAGTTCCCTGAAGTGTCTGGTTCGACCCCCCATTCCACCCCACCCTTTCCACCAGTGTTTCCCAGCGCCATTGAAAATCCACACACGCCTGCACATAACGCATGCATGCAGACTGAAAGAGATGTAATTTAAACACATCTGTTCAAATATGCATTTCAGATCAAGTTGCTGCAGCTTCCCTGCACTGTGGCAGAGTGTTTGACAGGTATTAGATCCCTAAAGTACACAGCAGATGGTACTTATTAGAGAGGAGATGGAAATTTGGAGTTTGGAGCTCTTAAGCTTTTTTTGTCTGCAGCCTTCTGTTTTTTTCACCCCTTCTCTCTATTTCCTTTCCACAATTTAAGGCTGTTGTGGGCTCAATAGCAAGCCTGAGTTAAGCAGAAATGTAGAGTCTGTGATTTGAATTTTCAGTTCCTGCCTTGTGTGGGTGTTAGGGTGGGTGTGTGTAATATGTGTCATTATCTTAGTTCTTCTCTACAATATGGTATTGCTTTGTTTGTTTGCCCTCCTGTCCTGACTGAAGATCTTTAATGATATGGCAGGTTGTGTTACTCTGCACTGTAGTCCAGTGCTGCTGTGGCTTTGGCTCAGCCAGTTCTCTGCTTGGGAAGCTCTTTCTGTCCCCAATCCCTCCTACCTCAGCAATCCAATCCCTGTGCTGTCCTTCAGGAGACCATTCAGGCTGAAATATCATGTTATGTCTATGTTTGAGGTTTTTTTTAATGCTCTGATTCAGGTGTACCTGCATTTCTGACTGCAACACTTTCTTTGTCCATCTGCCATGAGTGGAAGGGAATTTGGAGAGGAAAAAGGCCATCACCAGGTCAGAGAAGCATACTGGTGAATCTTAGCAACCACACATCTTCTGACTTTTGAAAATGGCGGAGTATTGGATGTATTTCCAGGAGATGAACAGGTGTCTTATGGCAGTGAGTGGGCCATTATCGTGTGCTCCTGGCTGTGGCTGGAGGCAGCTGGGCTGCTGCATTCACTGAGCTGTGCCTGTGGTTGAGTCACAGTGAAGATATGGCACATCTGAGTTGGTAGGAAGGCAGCCCTCATGGTCAAGCAGAACTACCTGTCAGCCTTCAGAACTCACACACTAGCCTGTAGAAGGAGATTATCCTCGCCAAGCATGGAAGGCCTCACCTCCACAGAGTGAAAGCTTAGAAAACATCTCTTGTTTTCTTTCTTTTGAACATCTGTGGAGGATAATAAGTTGGTGCCATACCCAGAGATCACACGGGTTTCTCACTGTCTACCGCAAGATTTATTGAAGTTATTTAAATACAACCATTTGATGACACAAAGGGAGGCGGGATAAATAAAAGGAGCCGAAGGAGAGGGAGAAGGCGTGGTAAATGCCCCTGGGCTGGTTTTTTTTTGTAGGATGTAGGATGGCCACGGTCTGTTTCTAACATGCATGCCAAGCGTCAGTAGCAACAGCGCTGGAGGGCTCCTCTTCCTGCACACTGATTCGCTTTTAAAGTCTCCCTTCACCGCTGCAGTCAAAAGTGTCTTTAAAACATGCCGCATAATGACTCACCATACATCACTGTTTTTATTTCAGCGTTTCATTTGATGTACCAAACAAAGGCGGCTCAACATATTAGCAAGCAGTTCCTTCTGTCAAAATGTTCTTGGACCGTAAAACCACATTGGGATCAAAGAAGCAGGCGCAGCCACTGGCTCGGGCACGTGTTTAGTATCCCTGTGCGATTGTACTGTATGATTAACCTTACAGCATTTCATCTGAGTCATCCTACAGACTGTTTACTGTAAATGAATGTAGTTATAGATTACAACAAAGTCGTTTTTTTTTTTTTTTTTTTTTTACACATTACATTATGTAAATACACCTGACTTATATACAATGTTATGTCGGGTTACAAATGAAAACACGTTTGTGAAAGGAGTGTGCGTGCGTCTGTGTGTTTGTGTGCGTGTGTAGAGAGAATAGGGTTTGTGCTTTGTGAAAATGTAGTATTGGCTTGGTAATTCACCAGAGACGTGGGTTCACAGAGAGAGCGTCTCTCTGAAATGGAAACGGGAGAGAGCAAAGCCTGGGCTGCAGTAAGCCTTGAGTACTGAAAGAGAAAGGCTACTGTTGCGTGAGGTGCGCCGGAGAGAGCGCACCCATCAGTCAGCGGTGTTCAAAGCCTCGTCCTCGCACAGAACAAACCAGCTTCGTTTCATCAGGAGCACTTAGAGTCTGAGGATGTGTAAGCTTAGCTGAGCGGCAGAGGGCAAGAATGCCCACACAGAGGAATCATTCACCTGCTATTAAGCTGTAAAACACCAAACAGGAGCGTGTGCTATGTGAGCTAGCCAGTGTGCTTGTGTAACACACAAACCCATCTCTGTGGCTTTGTGTCACTAACTGTGTACATGCATGTGTGAATGCAGAGTTCTCTGAAGAGGTCAGCCAGAGGTCTGCTGGGTGGCTCAACCTGATAACTCTGTTCAGGTGTGTGGAAGCACCCCACTGTCTGATATTACATCCAGAACCTCAGGTCTGTTGTATTTTAAGGTGGTCTTACTGGAAAAAACAAGTCAGCCTTTTGTTTGATAAGAACATGAATTATGACCAATGGCTGTAGTGGAAAAAAACAATGCCATGTGCTTTAATCAAAGTGGTGTTTCTTCTAAACTCCTACTGCATTAGCTCAAATTTGCAAAAAAAAAAAAAAATAAAATAATGGAGTCCTTAGGATAGGCAGAAAAATTGGGTTAAAAGTGATTTTAATAAAATGTAGAGATGCTGTTCAGTACTGTGGTTACATATTATGACGTAGGCAGATGAAGGGTATTAGAGAGAAAATCCAATAAAATAATAGCACAGAATTCAAATTCAATTATAGGACACTAGTATAGGACACTCAATAATTCAACATCATTTCTTCAGATGGACTTTAAAAGCAGTACCATTAACACAAAAATCTTGTAAGGCCAGACAAATGAGAAGATTTTGAGGGCCATTTTGTAAAGAATTGTGTTTCATTTGCCACTGATTAAGTACCACTAAACGACCTGAATGACTCAAAAATGATTTGGGCTTTAGTGACACTTCTTGAGAAGAATGTAATGTGCTGCTGGAGAGATATGCTAAACCAGGTGGGGATTTGGTAAATGAGGCCCATTTAGTATTCTGGAATAGTTTTAAGCCGTTAAGTGCAAGCTTGTATTTGCATTGATATTGTGCTCAAAATCAAGTGATTAATGCTTTAGAATATGCACTGTGGGTTTATTACTGTTATCCTTGATGAAGATGAACATAAATGGTAAAATGGAAAGAAAAACAAAATAAACAACACAGACAATGGGCTATATTTTATGTGTAAGCATGAGGGAAAGCTATTCTTTCAGTCCAATAACGTTTTTAACTTTTTTTTTTTTTTTTTTTTTTTTTTTTATAAATGTAGGGGTGGAAATTCGTGGCACCCCTGTTTTTAGCACTTGGCACAGCCTCCACTGGCAAAGATAACAGAATAGTATTGTGCCTCTTCCTATCGTTTTGAATAAAGGCACAGAACACATAAGGGAGAATCTTTGGGAACACATGAGGGGTCTTTGACCAGTGATGTGACAGTCAGGCTTCACTGAGCCCAAAAGCTACCATAAAGTGTCAGTGACTCAATCATTTTGACCAATGATCATGTTGACTGTGGAGAGAAAAGCATTTTTGATTGGTTCAGACATGTTAGTGACTGAAAGCTGAGTATACTCCACCCAGCAAGGTTGATGAAACCTCATCTCAAGACTCTGAGGTGTCTGTTGGTCTGTACTTGGACTATCCTCTTCAATTCAGACCACAGGTTTTCAGTCAGGTTTGCATCCAAATACTGAATTTGCAGCATTGATTTTACTTTGTCACATCTCTGTTCATTTTGAGGTGTGTTTGGGACCATTGCTGTGCTGAAAGTTCCACACATGGTCAGGTATCAGCTTCTTAGCAGAGGCCTTCTGGTTAAGTTGTCAACATAGCTTTAAGCCATTCATTTTGGTCAGATTAATCTTGTGAGGCAAACCATTGATTGAGCATAATGCCAATTTCCATGCATTTTTAATTTTCATAAAAAATGACAATATAGTGTCTGTAATTCAGTCACCACAAACAGAACTGGAGTTTCTGGACTGTTTATTGAAAATGACAATCATTTTGTATCAGAAACATAGTTTAGATTTTGAGTGATTTTTTTTGTTTTTATTGATGCTTTGTCTGCTTTCAAAACTAATGTAGCACTTGTGTGTGTACACGTGTGTGAGCCCTTGTTTTTGTGTGTGTGTGTGTGTGTGCCCTTGTTTTTGTGTGTGTGTGTGAGTGTTTGTGTTTGTGTGTGTGTGTGTGTGTGTGTGTGTGTGTGTGTGTGTGTGTGTGTGTGTGTGTGTGTGTGTGTGTGTGTGTGAGCGCTTGTGAAGGGTTTTTTCTGGGGATGGTGTAATTGCAGGTCTTGACTGGGATTTGCGTGGTGCATGCAGAGCACTCTTCCTGGGTGCCGACGTTTTGAAAAAGGCTTTGAGTGCTACTCAGAGCACCAGGTCTGAGAGACTCGGCACTCATCGCCACCTTATTACCGTCTCAAATCATCACACCTAAGTGTATCTGTTACTATAGAGACACGCTCCCTTTTCCAGCGCTACACGGTAATAAGGGACCCGGACATTTCTGTCACTCTGCGAGATGAGACTCTGCATCGAGGCATTAGGTACAACTGCAATAATTAAATGAAATGTTCTGGCCCTTCCATTATAGGAGAGGAGGATACGGGAACTGTGTGTGTTTTTTGTGGGGAAAATGTCTCCCTGCAGAAAGGGTCGCTAATGAAGTGGGAGCATTTTTACCCTCAAATTATTTTGCAGACTGAATTTGTCATACCACTCGCTTGCGGGACTGATGAAAATTCACAAAAAGCCAGATTTGATGCACCACAAAAAAAAAAAAAAAAAAATGACAATATTGAAGGCTCACATTGCTTCACAGTCAAGTTTGTGAGACGTGAGAAGGGTTTTATTTTGGCAAAATTGTTTTGCGCTTTTATAAGCTCAAGTCTTCTCACCATGCCAGCTTCTCAAACTTAACTCCGCTGTTTTTCTGTTGAGGAATAACAAGATGGTAATTAAAAAAAAGTGATTTGGGTGAAACAGAGAAGCCTGTGACTGAAGTTTACCTAAAGGTTCTGCCTGCGCCATCTGTGGAGCGTGGAAGCCTGTTTGGAATTTGCAGTGCCTGAAGCTTGTTTTTATTTTTTATTTTATAAAGACACACATCCATATGGTCCGTGGGGTTTGGACACTGCTTGTGCACAAATGTGCATTGTTTCCCCTCAAACCCAATTAGCATTTTATACAATTAACATAAAACTGTGAAAAACAGATTTGAGCTCTGAATTCACACTTTTGTAAGGTAGAGGGTGGGGTTGTGCTAGTTAGTTGGCTCATAGTTAATATGCATGGGGAAATGGCCTGCTTTTTCACATTGTAGCAGAAAATTGAGCATGAGAACATGTGCTCGGGGTCTGAACACCTGCCCAGATGCCGGCTTGATAAAGCAGTGCTGGGAAAGCATTGTCCCTATGGGGATCTGCTGGGTGCAGAAACAGGCTCTCATTGACTTTAGGCCAATTAGATTTAACCTGTTGCTTCTGTTCACTCTTTCTGCACAAGACATGCACCAGTTTAAATAAGTGTGTACTCTGCAGACATATGCATCAGACAGGTTTATTGGCACTATAGCACCACATGGAGTTAGTGGCACCTACACTCATTCAAACACAGTGTGCTCAAAGACACGTGAAACCCTCATGTGACAGAACTTTCACACACACACAAGCACACGCACAATCTTTTTAACGTTTGACCAACTCGAGTCCCGGGAACTGAAGTTGCGCTCAAGCCCCAGCTCCTCGATCTCGGGGCTGTGCGAGTTTTTCGCTCCGCTCCATCGCCTGGCAGGTGCGGCTCTGCCTCCTACTCCCGCGGATTTCCACTTCAGACGCTTGCAAGCAGGGAGAAGCAGCCGTTCCTCACAGATGGGTAACGCTGCCACTTTCCTGCAGGATCAATGGGAGCAGTGTTTACCTTTGCTCACTGCCTCCTTCCCTTTTCCCGTTCTGCGCCTCGCCTGCGCTCGCTCACTCGTTCTCTGGGCCTTGCCGCAGCCGTCCCCATCTATGCTGTCCGCCACCGTACATCTGCTTCGTAAACACTCAACCCCCGACAATGCTTAACGCAGAGCGAGCAACGCTTCCTTCCCCAGGAGCCTCTGCAAACAAAGACATTTGAATAATGCAGCCCAGACGATGCGCAAGATGCCATGTCGTCTCAGAAACTTCCCACCACTGCCCCCGCACCCCCTACACACGCACACACATACACACACACACGCGCACACACACACACACACACACACGCCCCTCTCACAGAACCCACTCGGTGGTATCCAGTAGATTTTAATTAAAAGGATTTGATCCCCCGCTGAGCGCCCGTTCTCAGTAATTGTGAGAGCGTGCAGGTGTAAAGCAGAAGCGCTAGGTGAAATAATCAGCACCGCATGCAATGGTGGGCTGAGAAGCGGCTCCGCTCTGAATGGAAAAAGCTGTCTGACTCGACCCCTCATTGCTGAGTCGGTCACAAGTGTTTATTGGTTTTGTTACTGGTTGCACAGAGCCTGTAGAACACAGAGCCTGTTGAATTTTTAAGATGAGTTTAGTCAGTGATGCCATGTTTGTCATTCTGATGCTGGACCCTGGGTCTATGATCCTATGGAAATTGGTCAAGCTGTTTCAATTGAGGAGCCTGCTCAGTCTGAATGAACACGCATGCTGAAGGACTGCTGAAAGAGAAGCTTCATGTAGCATGTTTCCCATCTCATATTACTGAAACTAGCAAAGCTAACTGCGTGCCTTAATTTCATTCACCATTTGTGAACTGGCAGCAAGAGCGGGATCAGGTTTGAATTGACGCACAAACTTTTGATAATTATCACCAGCGTTGGGAACTGTATTATTAAGTGATTATCTTGCACATAAAAACGTCTAAGTTTCCACCCCAGGGCAAATGTTTTCAACGCACTGTACAATTGCATATAAATGTCATCAATATTATTGTAATAGAATATTGATATGTCATGGGTCTGCAGTGGAAATTGCGCACAGCTTGCGCAGCTCAATCCGGAGCACCACTGAGAGTGACGTTGGCTGTTCACCCTTCGTTAAAGTATTAATTTCAACTAACGTGGTGGAATATTCTGGAAGGTCTCCGTTGGGGTTTGTTCCAGCTGGAGTTGATTAGGGGCATAAAACAGAGTGTGCCCCAATGGGACACCAGATCCTTCACACTGCTGGGGACCCAACTGCACCCCCACACACCCCCGCCCCCAACTCATCAGAACTATGCAGACAGGTTGGTAGGGAACCGCAAAACCGCAAATGTGACACCACCTCCCCAGCCCCCCTGCCCCCGCCTCACTGGCTGGCTCCCTCTAGCTGCCAGGGGGCTCCTGGGAAATGCTTTCATGGCAGACGGATTTCAGCTTTTAAAGTTCTCTGTGCCACACTTCAGTTCTGACTCAGATCCTATAATCTACTGTTCTATTAGTTGTGTCTTACTTCTTAATATTTAAAGTAGTTGACTACAAGTTTGTCGTCTCACCTGATATTAGGTTTGATATTCTGAGTCTTATACTAAGTTAAAAACCAAAAACAACACTGTCCATGTAGCATCCGATCCTTGTCACAGCTATTAGTGAATTAACCCTCGTATTTATTTGCTTCTCACACAGGCCTGTCTCAGCCTCCTGCAAGGCCTGTCACCCAAATCACCTGCTTTCCGCAGTCACTGTACTGATTATCATTAGCACTGTTATGAAAAAACTGGCAGCACTGACGTTGAATCTATTCAAATGTTTCAAACTTAGAAGCAGAGCTGGGACTGCAGGGCCAGTCAGGGCGCAATCGAGCTGGGACTGCAGGGCCAGACAGGGCTCAATCGAGCTGGGACTGCAGGGCCAGACAGGGCGCAATCGAGCTGGGACTGCAGGGCCAGACAGGGCTCAATCGAGCTGGGACTGCAGGGCCAGACAGGCAATCGAGCTGGGACTGCAGGGCCAGTCAGGGCGCAACCGAGCTGGGACTGCAGGGCCAGTCAGGACGCAATCGAGCTGGGACTGCAGGGCCAGACAGGGCGCAATCGACCTGTGACTGCAGGGCCAGACAGGGCCCAATCGAGCTGGGACTACAGGGCCAGTCAGGGCCAGCTGGGACTGCAGGGCAAGTCAGGGCCAATCGAGCTGGGACTGCAGGGCCAGTCAGGCGCAACCGAGCTGGGACTGCAGGGCCAGTCAGGACGCAACCGAGCTGGGACTGCAGGGCCAGACAGGGCGCAATCGAGCTGGGACTGCAGGGCCAGACAGGGCCCAATCGAGCTGGGACTGCAGGGCCAGTCAGGGCGCAATCGAGCTGGGACTGCAGGGCCAGTCAGGGCGCAATCGAGCTGGGACTGCAATGGGGGGCCAGAGCTGGGACTGCAGGGCCAGACAGGGCGCAATCGAGCTGTGACTGCAGGGCCAGACAGGGCCCAATCGAGCTGGGACTGCAGGGCCAGACAGGGCGCAATCGAGCTGGGACTGCAGGGCCAGTCAGGGCGCAATCGAGCTGGGACTGCAGGGCCAGTCAGGGCGCAATCGAGCTGGGACTGCAGGGCCAGACAGGGCGCAATCGACCTGTGACTGCAGGGCCAGACAGGGCCCAATCGAGCTGGGACTGCAGGGCCAGACAGGGCGCAATCGAGCTGGGACTGCAGGGCTAGTCAGGGCGCAATCGAGCTGGGACTGCAGGGCTAGTTAGGGTTTAATCGAGCTGGGACTGCAGGGCCAGACAGGGCGCAATCGAGCTGAGACTGCAGGGCCAGACAGGGCGCAATCGAGCTGGGACTGCAGGGCCAGACAGGGCGCAATCGAGCTGTGACTGCAGGGCCAGACAGGGCGCAATCGAGCTGTGACTGCAGGGCCAGTCAGGGCGCAATCGAGCTGGGAGCTGTGACTGCAGGGCTACTCAGGGCGCAATCGAGCTGGGACTGCAGGGCCAGTCAGGGCATGCATTCTTTCAAGTCATAGTTTGCAGTGAGCATTACTATGTGAGCATGGCACACACCAAAGAGATGGCCAGCGGATTCATGGTGTGACTGCAGTGAACCTCGACCAGGCAGAGATACGTGCTGTAATTGCATCTGAGCATCCCCCCCCCTCCCCTGTGAGTGGGTTGAGAGACGCACAGTAATAGAATGTGAGCCTCCTCGCCACATTCTTTTTGAGGCCATGTTATTCTAAAGGCCTCTGCAATCACTGCTGACAAGCCAACAATGCATCAAAGAAACGTACATCTGCCTGGACACACAAGTCACCATTACAGTGTTCCAGACATGGAGACAGCGAGAGAGTCTCACACAGAAGAGCGGATTCAATTTTCTCATTTCGCTCCTCTTTTTTTCCCCTCCCACTCCTGCCTGTTCTTCCTCACAGAGAGGGGTGGGAGTTTTAAAAGCTAAGACAAGGTAATGGATTTGAGGTGGTTCACATCTCTCTCTCTCTCTCTCTCTTTCTCACTCTCACTCTCTCTCTCTGAAGAGTTGTAGATCCTGCTGTACTGCAGATTGAAACCTGATGAGACGTGGCACACCTGGATTACTAGATTAATTTCTGCTTTGTCCCACGGTGTTATGCGCTTCGCTGCTGAACACCGCTGGGTTTCGCTGGCGGAACTCGCAACATGTGAATTTGTCTCCCCCGCTGCTCATGGCTGTACTTTTTCTATTGAAAGGGATTTATTCAGAATCAAGCACATACTAAAGAAAGAGCAGAAGCCAATGTCTCTGTGAAGAGGCTCGCTGGTCAGACTTTATTTAATGATCAAGGTAAGATGGTCGACTAGCTTTGGCAAAGCTAGCCATAAACCAGGATAGAACCATCAAATAAATTTTCAGCATTAAGCTCTCGTATGGTTTGGTTCTCCCCAGTGATGAGTGTAACTGAGAATGGTGACCTGAATGTACCTTTTCAGCATGTCTTCCTCATCGGGGCTTATAAATACCCCACTCCAAACCCATACTCATTACACATCTTTCTGTGCAGACTTTTCCAGGTGTCCCAGATACCCAGATAATTCTTGGATGAAAATCATATCTATATACTGATTGAATTAGGTTTCCACATTTGGTCCTCAAAAAGACACTGACTGGGATTCATTCAAACTTGGTCTCTTTTCAGGGGTATATGCAATTCACTCAAAACAGACTTTACATTACAACATAATTTTATTTCAGTATTTTCAAACATTGAAATATAGTCTTTTCATTCTAAAAAGAACAGTATATGCTACTAGAACAAAGTCCGTTTCGATTGATTTGCCTATGCCCTGAAAGAGACTGAGCATTTCTGCCTCCGTGCACCTCTCTGAAGGAAGGTCTTGTGTGGGGCAATAGCTATGAGTCACCTTGTAAAATGGCATTAGGACACAGATATGCTTCAATATTTGTAAAACAACAGACTGATAGATTTATTACTCTCATTCCACCTGCAGTCATTTAGTAAATGCCAAATTAGTGTGCAGTATCGTTTTGAAAATAACATGCCTCTTAAAGACATTAATTTTAAATTACTACCATCTGCGATGAATACTGTTTGGCAGAAAAATTTATATTCAGCAAATCCAGTGGAATTTGTGTCTTTTAAGAGACAGTCTTACAGTGTGGAGCAGGGATGTTTTGGCCTTTGGCTGGAGACTCAGATCTTTTCGGGGAATTGAATTTGTGGGCTTCCACTAGTCCTAACTGTGTCAGCCTCACACGAGCTGTATGCCATCTGAAATGCCCAAGATAGCCCAGGCAGGCGAGCATTACGAGTAAAACTAGAAGCATGAACAGAATCAGGGTCTCTGGGTGGCTCACGACATAAGACACACGTTCAGGAAGTAGGTGTGAGCCCTCTTACTGGGTGCTTGAGGTCCCCGCCTCACTTTTACTGGCAATTACCTGAGGTCTGCATTGGCAGGGCGACAACTGGCCTACTCTCACCAGGGAATGATAGGGTTAAGCCTGTTGAGTGTGTTAGTGTCCTTGCTCTCTAGCATTACTCCTGCTTTGCCAGGTGTCTGGTAGTGTATGAACAAAGTACTTGATGCTGACTTCATGTTCCTGATGACATAAGGCAGTATGCAATGGCTGTTGCATCTGCAGTGTGGAAAGAATCAAGGGCTTCTCCTGATACGGAATGGAGGAGTCGTGTTCACAGCGTCCTCATAATAAGGGAGAAGGTTGCTGTGGGAGGCTTACAAGTTCAGCCGAGTTTGGGGTGGGGCAAAAAAGCGGAAAAAAGGGGGGAAAAAGAATGAGGCTGCCGGGTCCACTGAAGCCAGCCTGGCTCTCCTGGGAGGTTGAGACGTCTTGTACTGCAGAATTGCTGTGTTTATGCTGTAGCCGCATTTTATTGGCCGTTCCTCCACACCAGAAAGGATTAAGGCAGAGTTTCTGTCTAGCTTCACCGACTACCCTGCTTGACCCTACAGGCGATGTTGAAACACAAAACTCAAGAACCTCTCAGTGACTTCCACTCGCTTGCAGAGCCAGATGTGTACGGCCTAGAAAAACAGTCCGAGGTGCAACAAGGAAACCCTTTCCCATTTGGGTTTTCTCTCTCTCTCCCTCCCTAACTCCCTCTCTCTGCTCTCAGACAGGCTGTGTGTTTGCCTGTCTCTCTCCCTCCCTCTCTCTGCTCTCAGACAGGCTGTGTGTTTGCCTGTCTCCCTCCCTCCCTCTCTCTGCTCTCAGACAGGCTGTGTGTTTGCCTGTCTTCCCCCTCCCTCCCTCTCTCTGCTCTCAGGCAGGCTTTGTGTTTGCCTGTCTTCCCCTAACAGGCATGTGTATCCAAGGCTCGCAAAAGGTCAAGGATTCATAACTGCCTGCAGACCCTCCTGAATATTAATGAGCGCCTTTGGTGAAAATGTATCAATAGGTCAGGGGTTATCGGCTGAAAGCATATGGGTAAACCTAATGTGATTAAGAATGCACATTATGTCCCGGTTTGTCAATAAGCAGAGATAAATACCAGCATGACTGTGGTCGAAAAAGAAAGAAGATCACCAGGAGTGGGGAGAAGCAAGAGGTCGTAATGCAATCAGCCTGTTATTTTTTTCTGCTATCTGCATTTCCCTAAGAGTTAGGGAAAAGGCCTTTTCTTTCAAATGGCCCTTAGCAATCATCTGTGTCCTATCAGAATATAATGGGCTGTAAAATTAAATAAAAAAAAATAAATCAAAATAATGACCACAAGAGCAACTTTGAAAGACGAGAGTCTGTCTGTGGAGGACGGCTCTGAAATGGCTTTGAGTGGGAACAGTGTCACATGCCTGCGTATCAGATTACATCTGGAAAAAAAACCCTGCATGTATGTCTCATTTCATTCTTCTGCTTTCAGTATTTTTAACAGATCAGTAGATCAGAAATCCAAAATGAATTACCTGTCAACGTGTGTTTGGTCACTTA
This sequence comes from Albula goreensis, assembly GCA_022829145.1. Classification (NCBI taxonomy): domain Eukaryota; kingdom Metazoa; phylum Chordata; class Actinopteri; order Albuliformes; family Albulidae; genus Albula; species Albula goreensis. The sequence continues at coordinate 1,874,434 of CM040750.1, read as the reverse complement.
ACTCTCTCTAGACTGACTTAATTCGATATGTCAGCAGATTGTTATCTCTAATGATCAGCACTGACTCACGTGATACATTTTATCACTGAAAAGCAAGATTACTGAAAAGTCGCAGCTTACATGTCTGTGCTTGAGATGTGTATGTTGTATGTTTTTTGCACTGCATATCGTGGTTATCCTGTTCATATGCTGCATCTGTCCCAGTCCTTATTTTTTAATAATATGCATATATGGCATGTTGTATATGAGATGTGCACCTTCTGTGCTTATGCTCTTCCTGTGCTGCACATGCACTGTGTGTGCCTTGCTTATTGTGTATATGCTTGGTTCCTGCTTTCCATATGTTGCACATAGAGTTCAGTCTCAGTGGGCTGTATGTGGTGTGTTTGTGTGTATGTTTTTTCCGCACCGTTTGCTGCGTCTGTCTGCACACCGTGCTTAGGGTGGATGAGTGGCTTCTGCCGCCGTCTTGCTGCTTCCTGCTGCCCTGGAGCTTCGGGTTTCCTGGGGTCTCCGGCTTGACCTCACAGTGAGAGTTCTTTACAGCGCTGATTGTTGACTGCAGGCAGATTGCAATGCGCACAATTAAGCTTAAGTGCATGATTAGCGCATGAGGCCGGATGCTGCTGCGTGCCTCTGCCCCAGCGCATAATGCTCTGGTTTGCATACAGTTCCAGTCTCGTCTTGTCTCTTCTTTATTATGGCCACCTCTTTTCCTCCCCTTCTTAACCTAAACTGCTCCTGCTGTTCTATTGAGCTGCTCCTCTTTTGCTGTGCATAGGTAAGTGCATGATACAACATGCTGAAAAAGCATGTGAAGGATTATTCCATTTGCCTAAACAGTTACCTTAGTATATTAGCTGGGGAGTTCTTGCACACAGAAGAAAGAGTGCTCAGAAGAACTAAATGAGTCAAAAGGAAAATTATTGTAGATTGACTCTAAAAAAGTTGTGACCTACATGGTTGAATGATGGTAGAATGATGGTTGGAAGGTCTGTTTCTGATTGGGTAGTTCATTTGGCTTGTTGTTCATTCACTGGCCTCCTCCCAGGTTCACACAAAATAAATGTTTTAAGATGTTTTGGAAAAAAATAAAGACACCCAGGATGGCAGTGATGTAGGCCTCGAGTGCAAAGTTGACGTGATTCAGAAAAACCAGTCTGGCATGACTGCAGGGGAAGCATATGTAGCCTGCAATGGATGGGTCATAGCATCACTATCAAGCCTACGCCACCCAACTCAAAACGCTCAACACCTTGCCAAAAGTGTTCATCAGAACATGCTGCCCTTGTGTTTGTATGACATTGTGTCAGATGATGAGTCATGATAACTGTCTATGTTTTGTCACAGTTTCCCTCACTGAGAGTGAACACGGTATCCACAGTCTGTGTTTTGTCACAGTGTTCCTCACCGAGAGTGAACACGGTATCCACAGTCTGTGTTTTGTCACATTGTTCCTCACCGAGAGTGAACACGGTATCCACAGTCTGTGTTTTGTCACAGTGTTCCTCACCGAGAGTGAACACGGTATCCACAGTCTGTGTTTTGTCACAGTGTTCCTCACTGAGAGTGAACACGGTATCCACAGTCTTTGTTTTGTCACAGTGTTCCTCACAGAGAGTGAACACGGTATCCACAGTCTGGGATTCCCTCCGTGGAAATGAGTCTGATTTACACACTGGGTTTTTCCTGCTGGTTTAACTCCTAAAGGACTACCGTTACCAGAGTTTTGCCAGAATTTATTGGCCGGAGAAAGCATTCCTCTTGACGGGGACCCAGTTGGCATTGCACTTATGGTGTACAGCAAATGGATTACAAGATCCACTTCCTCTCTAATTAGATGTAATTATTTCCTTTGGGGCACACCAGAGAAGTATGTTTTCTCAATGAATTCAACTTGGCCCACAGTTGCCTTCATGCTTTCTTTTTAAAGGTATGTTGGCATGCAGTGCTTTCTGTAACCATGGCTCTCCATGGTTGTACCATAATAAATGGATCGCAACTAAGTACCCTGAGTGCATTCTCCCAGCTTAATTTTCACAAGCTTAAAGAACTCAAATCCCCAGCTTACAGATAAATAGATTTTAGAAAAGTGATACAAATAAACCACCTTGACAAAATTGCTTTTTTAAATTCCTTTTTTTTAAATGTTCAGTCACAGTGTGATTTTGATCTTGATAATAGCCATCAAAATTTTACAATGATTTTTACCTGAATTCGTTTTACAGCTCAGCATGTAGTACTTGAATCGTGCTTTAGTGAGTGGTGTTTCAGTACTTGGCAGGTAATAAAATGTTTTATTTTAAAAGCTTTATTATCTAAAACACATTTATGAAGGACTGCCAACAACATGTATTTGTAATGTCCATTCACTAATGTGAATTTATCCCGTGTGTTTGTTGATATTTTTAGAATGATGATGGTAATATGATCCATTTAATATTCAGTCAAGCACAAGAGACTCTGAATACCCCCATTAAATTGAACAATCTTAACCAAGGTGTGTTTTTATATGCATGTTTATACACACAAACTCTCACACACACACAGACTCATACTCAAACTCTCTCACACACACACACACACACACACACACACACACACACACGACTCACACTCAAACTCTCTCTCACACACACACAGACTCACACTCAAACTCTCTCTCACACACACACACACACACACACACACACACACTTTTGCCGCTGTGTCCTTTTCTGGGTTAGCATCTGTTTCCAAATTTACTGGACGTAGTTGTTTTAAAAACAAAAAACAGGATCTCTGTTCTTTCATATATGTTAAAACCCCTGTGCATAGCAGAGTGACTGGAAATTCAATGTACCTTGTATTCTGATGTCATTGATGTGGATATCACATGTGCTGGGAGTGGGTGCAAAGGCAGAGAGAATGACAGAGTCAGTGAATGAATGAATAAATGAATGAACGGATGAAAGGAAATGAGGGCGAGGCCTGTTGACCCCTCTGGCCTGTTGGGCTGCTCTGACACGGTGTAGCCTTGAAGTTGTTTTGTTACCTGCCTGGTCCGGGATCATTGATAATAGAATATATGCACAAGATAATCCAATCCATTCTTGTGCAAAGCCCTTAATTCAATACTCGACCTGACCGATAATCAATGGTTATAGAGGCCACTAATCAGGTTCTGCTGCATGGAGCCTTCCCCACTGGGGCAGGGTACCTGTGTGACTGGTTCTGCCATTAATGTACTGTTCAATATCCCGCAACGCACACACACACACACGACTCACACTCAAACTCTCTCTCACACACACACAGACTCACACTCAAACTCTCTCTCACACACACACACACACACACACACACACACACTTTTGCCGCTGTGTCCTTTTCTGGGTTAGCATCTGTTTCCAAATTTACTGGACGTAGTTGTTTTAAAAACAAAAAACAGGATCTCTGTTCTTTCATATATGTTAAAACCCCTGTGCATAGCAGAGTGACTGGAAATTCAATGTACCTTGTATTCTGATGTCATTGATGTGGATATCACATGTGCTGGGAGTGGGTGCAAAGGCAGAGAGAATGACAGAGTCAGTGAATGAATGAATAAATGAATGAACGGATGAAAGGAAATGAGGGCGAGGCCTGTTGACCCCTCTGGCCTGTTGGGCTGCTCTGACACGGTGTAGCCTTGAAGTTGTTTTGTTACCTGCCTGGTCCGGGATCATTGATAATAGAATATATGCACAAGATAATCCATAAATCCATTCTTGTGCAAAGCCCTTAATTCAATACTCGACCTGACCGATAATCAATGGTTATAGAGGCCACTAATCAGGTTCTGCTGCATGGAGCCTTCCCCACTGGGGCAGGGTACCTGTGTGACTGGTTCTGCCATTAATGTACTGTTCAATATCCCGCAACGCACACACACACACGCAGGCGCGCTCACTCACCAACACACACATGCATGCATGCTCACTCACACACACAAAGGCACGCACGCTCACTCATATACACACACATGCACATGCAGCACTGTACTAATGTACTTGTAGACAGTGTGGTGCTGTGGTCACTTTGTTTTGCATGTTGCAGTATTTTAGTATCATGCGTATTGCGGTGCTGTGGTAACCATGTGTTGCATGTTGCAGTACTTTAGTATCATGCGTATTGCGGTTCTGTGGTAACCATGTGTTGCATGTTGCAGTACTTTAGTATCATGCGTATTGCGGTTCTGTGGTAACCATGTGTTGCATGTTGCAGTACTTTAGTATCATGCGTATTGCGGTTCTGTGGTAACCATGTGTTGCATGTTGCAGTATTTCAGTAACATGCATATTGCGGTGCTGTGGTAACCATGTGTTGCATGTTGCAGTACTTCAGTAACATGCATATTGTGGTGCTGTGGTAACCATGTGTTGCATGTTGCAGTACTTTAGTATCATGCGTATTGCGGTTCTGTGGTAACCATGTGTTGCATGTTGCAGTACTTCAGTAACATGCATATTGCGGTGCTGTGGTAACCATGAGTTGCATGTTGCAGTACTTTAGTATCATGCGTATTGCGGTTCTGTGGTAACCATGTGTTGCATGTTGCAGTACTTCAGTAACATGCATATTGCGGTGCTGTGGTAACCATGTGTTGCATGTTGCAGTACTTCAGTAACATGCGTATTGCGGTGCTGTGGTAACCATGTGTTGCATGTTGCAGTACTTTAGTAACATGCGTATTGCGGTGCTGTGGTAACCATGTGTTGCATGTTGCAGTACTTTAGTAACATGCGTATTGCGGTGCTGTGGTAACCATGTCCATGTCTGCTTGTTGTTGTCAGGGTGCCCGGTATCACCATCGCCACAGATATCATCTGTGGCTTCCCGGGAGAGACGGACGCAGACTTCCAGGAGACGATGGAGCTGGTGAAGGAGTACCGTTTTCCCAGCCTCTTCATCAACCAGTTCTACCCCCGTCCCGGGACCCCGGCTGCCAAGTTTGAACAGGTTCCCGCCCATGTGGTAAGACACACCCCTCCTGTCTGTGAGCTTTGTTACTGTTTGATATGTCACAGTGTGTCTCTGGGACACTCATGCAATGTGTTGTTTGTCAAGACTGAAATACAGAAAGGATGCTTGCTAAATGCTATGCTTGTATTTGTGTGTTTGTGTTTGTATGCTAATAGATTCCATATAAATGGATGCTGTCTTGCAAATACATATGGTTGGATTTTGTAGATTTGTGTGTTTTTTGCATTTGTGTGCTGGTCATGTCAGCTCATGTGGTGTCTGTATGGGAGAGCAGTGACTGTACCCTGTCAGCTTTACTGGATCTGCTTTGTCCAAATATAGAGCCTTTAGATTGGTAAAACGTGTTAAGCTAGCGCTCTGTAATGGAGTCAGGTTGAGATCATGCATGTCACTCTCACACACACACACACTCACACAGTCACACACGCGGACACACGCTGTAATGGAGTCAGGTTGAGATCATGCATATCGCACACACACACTCACACACACAGACACACACTCTGTAATGGAGTCAGGTTGAGATCATGCATATCGCACACACACACTCACACACACAGACACACACTCTGTAATGGAGTCAGGTTGAGATAAAGCATGTCACACACATTCTCACACACACACACACACACTCACTCACACACACTCTCTAATGGAGTCAGGTTGAGATAATGCATGTCACACACATTCACACTCACACGCGCACACACTCACACACACAGACACTCACTCTGTAATGGAGTCAGGTTGAGATAATGCATGTCACACACATTCACACACACACACACACACACACTCACTCACACACATTCTCTAATGGAGTCAGGTTGAGATAATGCATGTCACACACATTCACACGCGCACACACTCACACACACAGACACTCACTCTGTAATGGAGTCAGGTTGAGATAATACATGTCACACACATTCACGCACACACACTCACACACGCACTCTGTAATGGAGTCAGGTTGAGATAATGCATGTCATTCTGGTGCAGACATGGTCAGCTCGGGTAAACGTGTTACGCTCGCCCAGCAGTGCTGTTTCCCGTTGCTGCTCTGCACTCCTCCCTGGCTTCATGACGGAGCGTGCTTCTCATCGCTGCCCCTCTCAGCAGCACAAACAAAAACTGTGTGTTTACCTCACACACTCCGCTCAAAGCTGGGGAATGGAAAGCCGGATTCGAGCCGCTCTGGGCCACGTGCCTCACATCTGCCGCCTGTGCCCTTTGCCATCTGCAGAGCAGATGCTGAGAAAGGGCCCTGATTGGGCCGTGCCCTGAACCTACTGAACGGATTAAGCGCACAAACGGTAACATTTGTGCTCCAGTGCCGGCTGGCAAATGTTTAGGCAAATGGGCTGTGCCAGCTTAGTGGAACGTAATAGGGAAACCCTTTTTTTAAAAGCAGGTTTTTTGGGTAATGCTTTACCTATTGTTTGCTCAGCAATATCAGACCGTGTTGTGCAGAGAGCACCACGGTTTACAATGGTTTGCGTGCGGTAAGAAACACGAGCAGCGACTCCACCAGAGCAGTTGTTCTGCCTCTTTATTTGCGTGTGTGTTCTGTGGGTTACCCCTTGTGTGCGGTAACCACACAAGTAAACACAGGCCTATTCTCGCTGCAGCAGCTCGCAGTGGCTGTGAAAACGATGAATGGGGATCTTCTGGCAGGCTATGGGGCCAATGGAAAGAGCATCTCTCTGACAGGGTAGATTGTTAAAGTCCGCTGTGTCAGAACATTTGAGCAATAGAAATTAGAATTAAAATAGAATGAAATGATACACTGCCCACACACGAGGGGACCTTGGTTGTTACTGGCTGATTGCTGTGCGTGTCGCTGGTTATCTCCTCTTTAAAATATGCACAAGCTCATCTGCACACAATACAGGAATGTCATAAAATACATGTAAGCACATACAGGCTTGAAGGGGTATTTTGTGCTTTAGGTGGTTGAGTACACTGCATCAGCCATTGTTGTGCGGATTGTGCTGTTGTGAAGGTTTCGCCTGTCCAAACGATCTGTCTCCTGTCTCTGTGTCAAAAGGCAAGCTTAAGGAGCAGAAGTCTCCAGAGAATGTGACAGTGGCTTTCACCGGCGCTAAGTAGCCTAATGTTTATGTGCAAGTCTGGGCATTTGTAACGCAGTTAAGGAACCATGTATGGAAATGTTGCCTGTCAACGAAAGAGGAAAAAAAGCAAAAAAAAAAAAAAAAAAAAAAAAAAAAAAACTGTTCCATTTCTGTCAAGATTTTCAGTGAGCACAACCCTGTGTGATTTCCAGCTTTTGAGGATTAATACCTTCAAAGACTGTGTAGTACTCCTCCACTGTATATCAGAAGAAAAATTCATGGTAATTAATATGCACTTCTTTCCCGTGAATTTAGAGTGGATTACTTAAAACTAGAAATTATTTCCTTTTCATCTTCTCCTGGAAGGAACTGAATCATTTTCTCTCTTTTATGAATAAAAATAAGATATTTACTAGTTGTCCAGTTAAATGGGAGGAAAGCTTTTATTCTGTGAATGAATGTTCACTCTCAGACCAAGGCCGAGAAAATACCAGCTGTCTTAGATAACTAAATCTCTATCTTTAAACTAATAAAAGGCATCATTTTTATTTCGGAATATTCTTTTTAAGGCTTGCACCATTTCTTTCGGCACATCAGAAATACTTGATGGTACTTGCTTTTTAGTTATTCTGTAGAATGTGTTTTCTATATAATGTTGTATTTGCGACAGTGTTTTCCAGGTAATATTAGGAAGGATTACAAACCATAGATGTGTGTTTTGTGGGGGCAAACTGGGAAACGGTGGCCGCTGGAAATTGTGCTGGTTGTTGTGGCGGTGATGTGGAATAGCTGCTGTGTGAAGGAGCCTGCATTTTTCCTCTCAGGGAGGCAGCAAACGTCGGGGGGGACCAGGAGAAAGCCACTCGTAGCAAAATGCCGCCATGGTGTCGGGTTACGGAAAGACCCACACGGCGCTGAATTGGATAAATGCTGGCGCTCTGGACTGTTTTAGGCATGTTTTGTGTTTGTGCAGAAACGCTAATGCTACCACTGGGGATTTACCGAAAACTCCTTGGCCATTGTTCAGAGAGGACAAGATCCAGCTGCATATGTCAAATAGAATGTTAAACTGCTATTTTTCCCTGTGTGTGTGTGTGTGTGCGTGCGTGCATGCGTTTGTTTGTTTGTTTGTTTGTTTTGTAGCTAATCCACAATGAGCCATATGCCATTTTGTGTATCCAGAACATTTTTATGGAGGTTTGTTTGTGGGTCCTCCAGGTGAGTGTCTTTTGAGTATTGTTTCAGAATCTGGTCTACAGTAGGTCAGTGTAATGGTGGTTTCAAAGATGTTTGATATTTTTAGTGATCAACATTTAAAAGAATGCTATCAAAATTCCAGGCAGACAATCTCCATCTTTATTACCTGATAATGACAGGGACCTGGTTGATGAAGGTGTAGAGTCCTTGGCGTGATTACTCTTCATTATGTAATGCAGGTGCTGACAGATGTCCCCCAGATGTGATTGCGTTATGAAATATCCTAAAGATGGGATCCAACTGAAACAATTAGGGAGACTGATGAAGCTAGAACTGTTAGAGGAAGACTATGCTTTGTGTGCAAACCCCAAGGGCCTTCGCTTGCCTGCATTCATCATCCCTATATCAGCATTCTTCCCTTCTTTGTACGGTTTTTGTTATACATGTTTTCAGAAAGCTTAAATAATAATTTTTCATATAGAGGAAAAGCAGTAAAGATGAGAAAATGTTTATTAGCAATGTTTCATTAGTATGAGGTGCAGCAGCCAGAGAGCTGTCTCCTTTTGCTCTTGCATACATTGACAGATATTATAATTTCTGTCTACCTTCCTAGAGCCTCTGTCATGAGGCAGGATTCACTGGACCCTTTTAAAAAAAACTTTCTAAAAATAAAGTTCCCTTTTTCCTCTCAAAGCAGTGAGAGAAAGCACTGCGGGGCGAAGGGAGGCACCCCCAGCACTTCTGTGAGGAATGCATACTTGTCGCTCACATTTCTCTTACTGAGGCCATTTAAAAATAGTTTTTCTTCTTTTTTTTTCTTCACACTTCACATTGTGCATTGAAGTTTTTGGACGTACTTCCCCTCTCCCCCTCCCCTACTTTATTTCTCTCCTGAACCTGGAAATGCCTTTTAAGCCACAGCTGTGCCTTTCTGCTTCTGTGATGGAGACTCACCGTTTATGTGTTTGCTTAAAAAAAAAAAAATCCATTCATTTAGATAGGCCTTTATGTGCCTTTTAAGGTTTAACACATAACGTATTCAGTCATGCCTTTCATCAGACGCAGATATCAATCATGAATCATGGAGTCTTTCAATAAGTTCATGTAAAGCATCATTTTTTCTTGACACCTCAGAAAGTGTTGGGTATTGGCAAACATTGGAAAAGGGGCTGTATCTGTGTAAATGTTATGTGGGTACCGGGGTGCATGCTTGTCTTTCTGTCTGGAGCTCAGAATATTTTCAGTGTCATCAAATGGCCATGTTCCCCCATGTTGTGAAGATCTCTTAGGCAGTTTGATGCCATTCCCACAGGGCCATAAGTCATGCTGCACTTAAAGGCTGGTTTTTCAGTGTGTAGAACAAGGCTGTCTCTGGAAAGGCCGTAAAGTTGTCATCACCCAACACTTCAGTCACACTTTAGTCTGACTCTCTGTGAAGACGCAGGGAGAGGCTTGCCCCGGGGCCTGGGGGTTTTTTTGAAGCCCGCTCATGAGCGAGACTCTGAGGATACAGAGCACATCCTGAGGGGGACTCTGCTGTCCTCAGAAACCCGACGCATCACCAGGACTCCAGCAACAGCAACTCTGCTTTTGGACCTTTTTTAAAACCGATACCAGTGTCCACACAGGGATTTGAAAGCCTTGACTTTTATTTTATGTGTTTGGTCATACTGTCAGAAAACCAGTGTGCTTTAGCTCAAACCTTGTGGTACGAAAATCATGTTTTTTTCAAGGTTGTGTTTTCCCCACTTCCAAGTATTGTTCCACTCAAGATCAATATGTCATATACAAAAAAGTATTAATTAAGATAAAAATGGTAACCTCTTGTACTTGTAACTTATTTTTGTGTCTGATTCAGTATTATTTTGCAAGTGAATACCTCTCTTGTTTACATAAATTTTTCCTGATATTCTTTTGTCTTAAATATCAGTTTTTTTTTCTTGTGTGACAGACAGTGTGTGCACACATGCATGTGTATATGCCCATACGTGTTTATTTTGGGATATAATTTTACTACAGGATGGGTATGTCCCCATAGTGCCCTCTTGTAAGTACTGTTTTGACCACTGAAACTGGGAAATTTACTGTACAACGTAATCAAATATTGTAATAAGTAGCACCGTTTGTAGAGTGTGCATGTTTACTTGGAAAATTGGTTGAAAATAGGTCACATCCACACGTGCTGTTTAGTTTTCTTGTTGAGAGAGGCTTTTGCTGGGGAAAATAGTGGTTATTATCTTACATCAAAACCAAGAGCTGCTCCTGGTGAGTGCAGCTGTAATGATTGCTTGGAAGTGCTGCCGGTTCATACTGGCCAAGCTCCCCGGCCAGGCGTTCCTCAGGCCCACTCTTACCCGCACACCGCCTTGCATCACCAGCATATCCCAGAGTGCACTTCTGTGCCTTCCTAGTATTTGTACTGAATCTGGCACTGCTGCTCAAGTGTGTGTGCTGTAATGGGCACAGGGCCTCAGGTTCATAAGCTCAATTTTGCATTGCATAGGAAATGGCAGCAGTATGCAAGCGAAGGGTCCCATGTTGTTCGTCCCTTTCAAAGAACCCTGATATCTGTGGTGACCATAACAACCTGCTGTCTCGATCTGTCTCTCCAAACACTTGCTCAGTTGCTACACCACCCGGTAGGGCAATGGGAGGGCAATGCAGACTTCAACAGGCCCTAACATGTACCCTGGAGGAACACTGTTATTGCTGTTTACAGCGCTAAATAATGCATCAGCCAATATACCAGACCAGTTGCTTCTCAGTCGCTCCCCAGAGAAGATGTAATGTTCTCTGCCTTCTCTCCCAGCTCACAGTGCAAGCTGTGATACTGTGAAACTCCAAACTATATTGTCATCTCAGCTCCTGCTGTGACCTAATGTGTTCACAGCTCAACAGGTAGACCTGCAGTGACTGGCAGACTGCACCTGAGGGTGTGTATGTGCCAGTCGCTAAAGACAGGTGAGGACCCACACAGCTGCACAAAGCTACCAAAGCTGAACACACTAACATGGGCAAACAAACACGTAGCAGAAGCAAATGAATTAAGGCTTTTCTCTCATCTTAAACAGAGTATTTTTTTCTTTCACTACACACTCCCATACATCAGCACATCAGCCAGTTAATGGAAAGGTAACACACAAGAGCACACACAGTTTTCTTTCCCACACCAGCCAAAAACACAGCAGATGGACAACTTTGGAGGCGTGATCGTTCATCATCGCCACGGTGACAGACGCATGCGGCATGGGGATGTTGAAAATTGCGGAACCACACTATGAAATTAACCCCTCCTCTTGACGACACTTTCACACTGACATGAGCAGTCACGTAAAAACACAGCTGACAGGCCACAGCGTAAATCAATCATTGTGACTGTTTTAGGATGTAATTCTGTGTAGCTTATCTTGAAAAATATTTCAGTCATCTTAAAGTTCAACATGGTATAGAACTGAAAGAACCCACCCCCACTGAGAAATGGTGTGAAGCTCGTAATGACGTTTATTCACAGGTTTCTCTGTGCTGCTCTGAGGTCAGTGTTCTTGATTAAGTCCCGTGTTGGGAAATAGTTTGTTGTTATTTTTGGAACCAGTGAGCATGTCCAGCAGTGTTTTTTTTCTGTGAAGTTGGACCTACAAGGCAGCCAAATCAATGTCAGCCAGAGATAAGACACAGCGCCGGTCCAAGGGGTCATCGAAGGGCAAGGGAGTGAAGCGTGAGGTCAGCACAGGGCTCGAAGCGCTGAAAATGAAAACCTTTCCCCGTGTTTCTGCTGACTGGAGCACGCTCTCAACCTGATCAACAGGCAATTTAGGGTTATTTTGGTGGCAAATCTATAAGCAGCCATGAAGGTGTCTGGGGGTTTCCATGTGTCCCATCTGCCCTTGGACAACGTCTTACGGAGTGTGAGAGTCAGCATGTGGGGGGGCAGGGGGTGTCTGAGGTGGCATTTCCAAATGAAAAAGCACTTGTTTAGCTTATCGAGATTATTTTCTTCTGTTCCCCGGGTGTTCCATAGCCGGGCCAATCTCTGGACCTCACTTCTGATTGGCTGAAATATTGAGTCTCCCAAGGTCAGTCTGAGGCTCATCTTTTTTGATCAAATTCTGCTGCTATTTTTCCCCCAGAATGAAGATATGTGATTTGAAGAAAAATAAATGTGTTCTCTTAGGGCCAGTTGCCGGGTTATCACCTTGCCAGCAACCTTCCTTCCATCCCCTCTCTCATTCTTCTTCCCTTCTCTCCCTCTCTCTGTCTGCTGAAATCAAAAGGCCAGGAGGCATGATGTTTGGAATGGGATCTGGACGATTGGCGGAGTGGATGGATTCAGCCGTCTGAGCTGAATACCATGCTGTTTCGTTTCGGTTGTTGTTTTTTATTTTATTTTCAGGGTTATATTTTCCCCTCCTCTTGCTCTCCCACCCCACCCCCCATCTAGGGGGTTCGCCCTCCCCCCCAACCCCCTCGGCGGCCTGCATGGCCGCACCTCGCTGTGTTATTGAGCGAATCCTGCAGGGACCCCACCGTCAGCGCTGAGGAGTCAGAACCCGGGGCGCTGCGCTCATGTATCCCTGCAACTCAGCAAACGTGTGCAGACCGATCACTGCAGGTGATGGAGGGAGGCAGGCAGAAAGAGGGAGACAGAGCCCCAGAGTAAAGCAGAGCGCAATGATGAGAGAGGCTGCAATCGCAAGGGCGATGATGGGAGATCATTAGCAGAACCTGCACTGCCTGCCTCTCCAAAGGAGCGCAGAAAAACAAGCCCTGTCTGTCTCGCGCAGAATAAGAATGCTTTTGGATGGTACTTCTCTTAATCTGGGATTCGGCAGGAGCCAGACAGAGGGAGGGAGAGAGGGATGGACAGAGGGAGGGAGAGTGGGATGGAAGAACACGGAGGGTATCACGTGTGCACGTTTTATGCTACGAAAGTTCAGCCGTTGTTGAGGGTGAGACACAGGTTTTTACTTTGGAATTGAAGGCTGTTTTTGTTTACCCCAGCAGCATGTGCAAAGCAGGGCTGTTTCAGGGACTTAAGCTCCCTGAGGCACCGAGGCTGAGTGAAGATCCTTTCAGCCACACACAGCCTAATCAATCTTATAATTAGTCTTCTTATAACCTTCTCAGTTTCCTGTAAGTGATTGCGTTAAGTGCCATCATATATTAACTCAAATCTTTTGGTTTGCATTTCATTATATTCTAAGAACAAGTGGAGCTGAGCAAGGCTGTTGGGAGAAGGCGAACGCGGTCAGAGATAATTCCTTCCATCTCTCTACCCTAATATTTGCATTAATTATCTGTTTCAGTTCACCATCATGTCAATCAGCAACGTAACCTTTTTTTTTTTTTTTTCCATTTTCAGGAGTGAAAATCTAATGAAAATTAGGTTATGGCATTTTAAAGATGACTTTGCGAGGAGATGAATCTGAGTGCTATTTCTCACTCTGTTTTTCAGAAAAAACAAAGGACGAAGGAGCTCTCTCAGCTGTTCCACTCGTACAATCCATACGACCACAAGGTAAGAGCTGTGCGTTGGCTTGTGTTTGGTGTCATGGGCCTGGGGGTGGGCCTGTGTGTGGTAACGTCCTCCACACCTCTTGACCGTGTGAGGCTGGCCCCACAGCCCCTCTTCCCCTTGGCCCATGGATAAATAAGCAAAGAGAGGGTGTGTCCGTCTTCTCGGCCAGGCTGCTGAAGGGGACAGCAGTCAGGATAAGTAGACCTGATACATACCCTTGTGGAACACCATTACTGTTGTGCTCCATACCGCACTAAATAATTAATCAGCCAATTAGTGAGGCCTCTGGACCATGGAAGGAAGTTTGAGGCCAGTGGATTTTTTTTTCCCCTCAGCATTCTTGGCCTAGCTACTGCAAGAGCACAGAGCACTGAGCCTGAAGGGCATGGCCTTAAATCCACACCTGTTACTCACCTGAAAAAGGCATGACAGTTATTTCAGTAAAACCTGTGGTGGTTGTTGCATTGGAGGATCTTCTGTGTAAGAGTTCGGGTTCAGCATTTCTTGTCTTGCCGATCAGAGCAATGGCAGTGTCACTTGGGTTCACGGAGGGTGTGCAAGCGGGCCGTGTTTTGCCACGGTGGTGTGCGAAATGTTAAATGTATATAATTATAAAAAAGGAGGTCTGAAGCGATGTCCTCCAGAACAGGAAGCCTCGTAAGCAGCGTAGCTCATTTTAATGACATCATTAAATTTTCAGCATTGGCGAGCACTCTCAGCTCTCTCTCCCTCCAATAAAAACCTTTGTCATTCCTGCGAGCCGTCCTGGAATCTGCTCTGCTCAACAATTTCATAGTCCCACAACTCCTTTTGAACTAATTACCGCTTCCTAGTGTAATCAAGGCAAATTGAATTGCCTATTAAAAAAAGTGAATGAAGCTCTTTAAAAAGGTATTATAAGCCCAAGAAAGATTATGGCACTTCCACAAAAGGAAGAGACTTCATTAAGGGGTTGACTCGGAGTGCCGTTTGGTGTATGTGGGCATGTGTCTGATGTTTTGTGAATGTCATGGCTGGAGATGTCGTATAACCTGACCCACATTCCCAGATGGCACTTAGAGGTGCAAGTCACAGAGGCGCTCATTCAAACATGCCTGAGGTCATACATGACCCTGCATATCTTATTTGACCTTATTGGCTGGAGAGTTGAGTGAAATTAGCTGACAGAAATGCATCATGTGGGTGTGTTGTCTCTCGTAGTGGTGAAGAACTCAGACATTTTTTTCCCCTTCCTGGCGCTCATTAGGACTCTGTAATTGTTTTCCAGGCGAAGCAGATTTGAATATGTGATTGAGTGCGTAGGCAGTGAGGCACGCTTGTTGAGACAGCCCCCACAGCACCCTCAAACTCCTGGAGCTGCAGTCCCCATCATCCAACACCACCACACCATGGCAAATTCATTACCTGCAGCTTCAGTTCATTTGTTTGGCTTTTTCATAAATGTGAAACACGCATACGTCCTATCTTAACAAATGAGTCCATTTTAAACCTGTCTTTTCCCCAGTCAAAATGTATTTATGCAGGATAAGGAATTATCACGCC
This sequence comes from Albula goreensis, assembly GCA_022829145.1. NCBI lineage: Eukaryota > Metazoa > Chordata > Actinopteri > Albuliformes > Albulidae > Albula > Albula goreensis. The sequence continues at coordinate 1,859,101 of CM040750.1, read as the reverse complement.
TATGCTGCACTCAGATTATCCTGGTATTAAATATATTATTTTTAAAAATAAAAATATAAGAATAAAAAAGTAAGGCAAGTCATTCCTAATTATTTAAATCTACTCATGAGAATCCACCGTGTTTACAGCCAAATGTGACATGCACTGACGCAACACTCAGAATGTACATTGCAAGTTAGCTAGCAAAGCAGTCGAACAAAAATTTCTCTGTCGAAGGAAAAATTGATACAGAAAATTGTGTTTTCAAAGAAGAACGGGCCGGAAAATAATGTCTTTATAATGCCTTCATTCAGAAATGTTCTCCTGTCTACTTTGTATTGAAACAGTCACTGGCATAAAAGAATAAATAGAACATTCAACACATCCTATCCTAAGAAATTAAAGGCCAGAGGGAACATCCAGAAGAAGTTATGAAAGATGGAGGCAACGTATGCTCTGTTTCAGCTGAAAAAGAGTTGCATATATTTCCTTCATAAAGTTCTGGAAGTTCCTTTTTGTGCCCTGCCTATTTATTTATAATAATATAATAAAAGGCACGCAATAATGTCACACACAGCTCGTGCATCACCCCTTTGTCTCCCAAAAAAATACATAACAAAATATTCAATTCTGCAGTGCTACAACATCCGATATGATTAAGCATATCAGTAAGCCTGGATGGTTTGACAGCATTCAATTCTTTACCCCATCTTATAGATTTGACATAAAATTAATACAACTGGAGAACAGTATTCAAACGTTTTCATTCTACTCTATTTGGGGATGGCAAGGTGAGGCAAGTTAAAACTGTCTGGCGGGCTGCTAATTGATGATCACTGAACTACTCTATGTGTTTTAACATCGCATTTTACTTTTAATAATTTTAATATTTATGGAAAGAGCTAAAGCTGCAATGATAAGTTCCAGAATCTGAGACCTGTTATGATCGCTTACGAATTTTTTGTTTTTATTTTAGCTAAATAACAATGTATTGTGGAATTTGAAGAGCTAACAATTTGAATACCTAATACAAACTGCACAAACAGAAATGTAATACAAACTGCCAAAGATATTAATCATTTGTATCCATGTTCCTTTGCAAGAAGAACTTCCTAGCACTTTGAACCTGCAGGCCTCATAGGGCTTTAAGCGGTATGGCAGAGGAGTGGATACTAATCGAGTTGAACATTAAAATCAGCAGAACGCCCACCCAGTGCAGTCTGGGAAAAAAAAATCCAGCCTGGTCTCGGCATCAATTATGCAGATGAGTGGCTCAAAGGCGAAAATTGCTCTCCCCAAATCCCCACCTCTCTGTCCATCACAGTCAGCGCTTGCAAAAAAAAAGAGGAGGGCGGAGGCAGGGGTGAAGTTCGTTAAATTTGATGGCTCTACCAGAAGACGCCACCCTGCTAGCGCCTGAACCCCTGGCCCATTGTTTCGCAGCGCCCAATCAGAGACTATCCTTCAGGAAGAGCTCTGCCAGCACACTGCTCACATGGTGAGCGCGGTAACACCATGTCCCAGCCAGCCGGGGCCCGCTCCCCCGGGTGGCACGGCGGGTGGGCAGCATGTCATTACGCCAGAGGGTGTGATGATGCTGGCCTTCACAGATCCGATGTGGGGGCTAATGAATACGCATTCATTTAATAATTCCTCTTTATTGATGCGTGGGCCGAATGCCGTCTGCTTATGATAATTTGGCATTAAGTGTTTGATATTGACATCTTCATGGGCTCTGTCTGCCCTGCCATGCCAAGGAAGCCTGCAAAGGATTTAAAGTCAAAGTGTATGAGTGCTCTGGTAATAGCTGTAGCACTGTGTGAGTGACCCTCTCCTGTCAGGAACCCTGGCTTTAGTGGGAGGGCTGGGAGACTGATCTGACTGAGTCCCTGTCTTGTATAGGCTGAGCTATTTTGATGATGTTCTGTACATTTTTTTTTTGTTTTTGTTCCATGCTTTCCTCTTCAGGAAGAAGATGCCAAATAAATTACCCTGAAGAAAATATGCTATTTTAAACATTTTATTTCCCCCCACTTTTTTGTTACTTTGCTACTTGGCAACACACATGATTTCAGAGCCTTCCTAATTAAGAACGCTGAGGAAGAAGCACGAGTTCCTCCCACACACACGGAGAGTGTGAGAGTACAGGTGTGTTAGGACGGCTGGTCCAGCTCTTAGGAGAGTGAAAAGGGCGCAGCGTGTTCTTCAGGCCAACACTCATCCAATTCCAGGCTCTCATCTCGCCTGTTTCTCCTCTTTCTCCATTATTCTCGTATTTTCTGTTCTTACACAGGATGGCATCATTCTATTTATTTTATTGTGTAGCTTTTGACATATCTGTGTTGAAGCTTTCTGTGAAACCATGTTTAGTTTGTCTCTGTGCTTGGAGATCATTCTCACTGGTCTGTATCACAGTACAGATTTTAATATCTTTCAGACTTCCTGGTTAAATAAAAGGTCAAATTACTGGAAAATCCCAGCTGTCAGGCAAACTGGAGACACTCAAACACTTGAGATTTTGTGGTCATTTTGTTGATTGGTAATGACCAGTACCTGATTAATGTGTAAATTCCTCATGATGCTTTCAAACGGCTTCTTACTATTTTATTTTTTTAACATACTTAATAGCCTTTGAAGTACCCTTTCATGAAAATTACCTTATCCCAACTTTATATCAGAGCACTCCAAGAGCAGCCTGTTGGATATAAGTGCTTGTGATCTCAGCAAGAGATGGCACCACATTGAAGACTGAAACACAGCAGTTCGGTGGCATAATAAGGCCGGATTGCCCACAGATCAGAATCAGCCTGATAACCCCCAGCTCCCCGGGGTCCTGGTTTCCGTGGTAATTACATCACGCAGCATAGGTTGTCCATGGCCGTTACTGCGAGCAGGCCTCCTAATGTGAGCCCAGAGGAAGCCTGGCCATAAATAAGAGCTGACTCGACTCCTTCTGCTTTTCAGACACATAAAAAAAGACGTCAAATGGGAAAATCCTTATTACTCTTTTGCCATTTGCTGTTAATGTTGTACCACAAATTAGAAGCCCCGAAAACATCTAAAGTCGTTGTGGAAATAATTAAAGAACAATTGCAAATTGCTTTGTAAATCACATTTATGGTCATTGCAGAGAGGGAAAATAACCCAGTGTGCTTAATCTGTGCATGTATGCATGTGTATGTATATATTCATATACATGTACATATTACTGAAATCTCAGGCAAAGCATGCCTGATTCCACAGTGCCATTTAAGATTCCCACACACCTGTAGGAGATCAAAGCTTGCTATTGTCTCCTAGCTCTCTCTATCTCTCTCGTCATGCAATTTAGAGTTTCTGAGAATCAAGGAAAAGCATGGTAAGAAATGGCCAAAGCACGGGCAGCTTCATTAAGCCAACATCATTGACATTCATCATTGCCTGGCTGGTTGTCAGGAGACCCGCTGTGAAAGTCACAGGCTAACACTGCGTGCAGTCACTGTACACAAGCTAACACTATGTGCGGTCATTGTACACAGACTAACACTGCATGCGGTCACTGTACACAAGCTAACACTGCGTGTGGTCACTGTACACAGACTGACACCGCGTGCGGTCACTGTACACAGACTAACACTGCATGCGGTCACTGTACACAAGCTAACACTGCGTGTGGTCACTGTACACAGACTGACACCGCGTGCGGTCACTGTACACAGACTAACACCGCGTGTGGTCACTGTACACAGACTAACACCGCGTGTGGTCACTGTACACAGACTAACACTGCGTGTGGTCACTGTACACAGACTGACACTGCGTGTGGTCACTGTACACAGACTGACACTGCGTGTGGTCACTGTACACAGACTAACACTGTGTGCGGTCACTGTACACAGACTGACACCGCGTGCGGTCACTGTACACAGACTGACACTGCGTGTGGTCACTGTACACAGACTAACACCGCGTGTGGTCACTGTACACAGACTAACACTGTGTGCGGTCACTGTACACAGACTAACACTGCGTGTGGTCACTGTACACAGACTAACACCGTGTGTGGTCACTGTACACAGACTAACACTGTGTGTGGTCACTGTACACAGACTCACTGTGTGGTCACTGTACACAGACTAACACCGTGTGTGGTCACTGTACACAGACTAACACCGCGTGTGGTCACTGTACACAGACTAACACTGCGTGTGGTCACTGTACACAGACTAACACCGCGTGTGGTCACTGTACACAGACTAACACCGCGTGTGGTCACTGTACACAGACTAACACCGCGTGTGGTCACTGTACACAGACTAACACCGCGTGTGGTCACTGTACACAGACTAACACCGCGTGTGGTCACTGTACACAGACTAACACGCGTGTGGTCACTGTACACAGACTGACACCGCGTGTGGTCACTGTACACAGACTAACACCGCGTGTGGTCACTGTACACAGACTGACACCGCGTGTGGTCACTGTACACAGACTGACACTGCGTGTGGTCACTGTACACAGACTGACACCGCGTGTGGTCACTGTACACAGACTGACACCGCGTGTGGTCACTGTACACAGACTAACACCGCGTGCGGTCACTGTACACAGACTGACACTGCGTGCGGTCACTGTACACAGACTGACACCGCGTGCGGTCACTGTACACAGACTAACACCGCGTGTGGTCACTGTACACAGACTGACACCGCGTGTGGTCACTGTACACAGACTGACACTGCGTGTGGTCACTGTACACAGGCTAACACTGCGTGCAGTCACTGTACACAAGCTAACACTATGTGCGGTCATTGTACACAGACTAACACTGCATGCGGTCACTGTACACAAGCTAACACTGCGTGTGGTCACTGTACACAGACTGACACCGCGTGTGGTCACTGTACACAGACTGACACCGCGTGTGGTCACTGTACACAGACTAACACTGCGTGTGGTCACTGTACACAGACTGACACCGCGTGCGGTCACTGTACACAGACTGACACCGCGTGTGGTCACTGTACACAGACTAACACTGCGTGTGGTCACTGTACACAGACTAACACCGTGTGCGGTCACTGTACACAGACGAACACTGCGTGTGGTCACTGTACACAGACTAACACTGTGTGCGGTCACTGTAAACAGACTAACACTGTGTGTGGTCACTGTACACAGACTAACACTGCGTGCGGTCACTGTACACAGACTGACACCACGTGTGGTCACTGTACACAGACTGACACTGCGTGCGGTCACTGTACACAGACTGACACCGCGTGTGGTCACTGTACACAGACTAACACTGCGTGTGGTCACTGTACACAGACGTGTGGTCACTGTACACAGACCAACACTGCGTGTGGTCACTGTACACAGACTAACACTGTGTGTACACAGACTAACACTGTGTGCGGTCACTGTACACAGACTAACACTGTGTGTGGTCACTGTACACAGACTAACACTGCGTGCGGTCACTGTACACAGACTGACACCACGTGTGGTCACTGTACACAGACTGACACCACGTGTGGTCACTGTACACAGACTGACACTGCGTGCGGTCACTGTACACAGACTGACACTGCGTGCGGTCACTGTACACAGACTAACACTGCGTGCGGTCACCATTGGTTGCTTTCTGAGCTTGCTACCTAGCATTGACCACAAACAGTACTGTCACTGAGTGACACGAGGCCCTATGCCTCATGGGATGTTGGGGGACATTGAAGAATAAAATGGGGGAGTAGAATGAGAACTACATTTGCTGTCACATAGATTATGTGGGAAATGCTGGTTCTGTCAAAGAAAAGAATGCTGAAATAGCCAGTGAAAGCATGATTGCTATCAACACCATATCATTTCATTGTAAACCATGCAATTTCAGTCAAATATCACAGTGTACTGGTCAGAGAAAAATTGTAAGCTCAAAAAAAAACTAATTTTCAAGTCGTTTCTTATACTTTACAGCCTTCTCTGTAAGTGTGGGTTAGAGTTATAGTTAGGATTAGTTAGTCTGCAAGTATGTGTGAATAACATTCTTGCAAGGTTTGGCCATAGCTTGATTCCACTCATTACTAGCTGTACTGGATTCTTTGATCAGTCTATGGAAAGTCTATCAAGTCAGGAAAGAAAGAAGTCTCTCAAAATAAAGTTCCATTTATTTTTTCGTGAATATAATGCTGCTTTTCATTACCCAGTTCACACAAAAACATTTTGTGAAACAGTAAAAATTTGCATGAACTGATGCTTGGCACCCACACACCTCCCTGCTGTTGTGGGTTTACACGAGGGCCAGTCACAACTGATCAGCTGGCGCACACCCACTGTCCTTTTAGCCACATGCTTATTCCAAATAGGCTTTTTCTATGTTTCTGCTGTGCAGTGGCTAGGGTACCCTGATGTGATTCTGCTGTGCAGTGGCTAGGGTACCCTGATGTGATTCCGCTGTGCAGTGGCTAGCATACCCTGATGTGATTCTGCTGTGCAGTGGCTAGCGTACCCTGATGTGATCCTGCTGTGCAGTGGCTAGCGTACCCTGATGTGATTCTGCTGTGCAGTGGCTAGCGTACCCTGATGTGATCCTGCTGTGCAGTGGCTAGCGTAACCTGATGTGATTCTGCTGTGCAGTGGCTAGCGTACCCTGATGTGATTCCGCTGTGCAGTGGCTAGCGTACCTGATGTGATTCCGCTGTGCAGTGGCTAGCGTACCCTGATGTGATTCCGCTGTGCAGTGGCTAGCGTACCCTGATGTGATTCCGCTGTGCAGTGGCTAGCGTACCCTGATGTGATTCTGCTGTGCAGTGGCTAGCGTACCCTGATGTGATTCTGCTGTGCAGTGGCTAGCGTACCCTGATGTGATTCCGCTGTGCAGTGGCTAGCGTACCCTGATGTGATTCCGCTGTGCAGTGGCTAGCGTACCCTGATGTGATTCTGCTGTGCAGTGGCTAGCGTACCCTGATATGATTCTGCTGTGCAGTGGCTAGCGTGTTCTGTTTAACAAGTGTCCATGTCAGCTCCTGGCTGGGAAGTGCATCCTTTGGGGAAGTTTTAACATGCTGGTATTTATACTAACAAGGCAGTCATTTCTGCAGCACTTGTGGTGGTGCGCCGTAAAAGCAGAGCCCGACTGCCAGCTGGCAGTGTATTCATCACGCTGGCTAAGATTTAGCAGGTCCCCTTACATCCACTAATGCTCAACAGGAATTCCATCGACTGCTCTGCCAAAAAATGCGTCCTGGCTGCTCTTGTTTACCTGTCCCCCCCATTTGTCACCAGAAGGGAGAGCGTAGCCTTTTTGACTGATTTGCATATCGTAATTGTGCTTCCCCCTGGCCACCACGCCAAGAACAGGGCGAAGTGGCGCCCTCCGCGTGGCCTGGCAGGTCCCTACGCCCCTTTCAATCCAGCCTCTTCAGCTGCAGGCTCCGGGGGTTTGGCACGGTTTTCACACCCCCCTCCTCCCAACCCTCGTCCCAGCCGCCCATGCTGGAGCAGCCTGCCCCGCCGCAGATGGCCAGATCAGGGCTGCTTTCGGAGAGGCACAAAGAGAAAAGCTGGCACGCTGTGAACCCCCCTACTTCCTCCTCCCAAATCAAACGCCATTCCCATTTCATCTGGACACACAGCACTGGTGGAGGATGGGGGGTGGTGACCCCGCCAGCTAATTTGTAATTCATGGCGAGGGACACATCTTTTACTCAGTAGATTATCTCCAGCTACAGACACACAATAGATTCCGCTTCCATCTGAAAGCAGTAGATCCAGCTCACAGGCAGGTCCAGCAGGGCCTGTTTAAATATTTACACTTCACTATCTTTCTATCCAACAAGCGCAAGGGAGGAAAAAATAACAATTATGTATTTAAAAAAGAAGTTAACCTGAATCAGGTTTGAGTGGTTTGGAGATTTACTCTAGGAGAAGGCTTTCTGATGAGCTTTGGGGGACCTGTAAAAGTTTATGGGCCAAATTAGAGTGATGTCAGACTGCATTACCCCTCCTGCATTCTCCTGCTTTACAACAGGTGCTCAGGTTACAGCCCTGCTGCCCAGCAGTGCCCTCTCATCTCCTCTCCTCTCCTCTCTTCTCTTCTCTTCTCTTCTCTTCTCTTCTCTCCCCTCTCTTCCTCTCCTCTCCTCTCCTCTCCTCTGCCCTCCCTCCCCCCCCCTCCCTCTCCTCTTCTCCCCTCTCCCCCCCCTCCTCTCTTCTCTCCTCTCCTCTCCTCTTCTCCCCTCTCCCCACCCCTCCTCTCTTCTCTCCTCTCCTCTCCTCTTCTCCCCTCTCCCCACCCCCCCCCTCCCTCCTCTCCCCTCCTCTGCCCCTCTCCCCTCTCCTCCCCCCTCCCCCCCCTCCTCCCTCTCCCTCCCCTCCCCTCCCCCCTCCCCTCCCCCCTCCTCTCCCTCCTCTCCCTCCCCTCCCTCCCCTCCCCTCCCCCTCTCCCTCCTCTCCCCCTCCTTTCCCCTCCCTCCTCTCCTCTCCTCTCCCCTCCTTTCCCCCTCCTCTCCTCTCCTCTCTCTCCTCTCCTCCCCCTCTCCCCCCCCTCCCCTCCTCTCCTCTCCCCTCCTCTGCCCCCCTCTCCCCATCCCTCCCCTCCTCTGCCCCCCTCTCCCCTCCTCTCTCCTCTCCCTCCCCTCCCCACCCCTCCTCCCTCCTCTCCCCTCCCCTCCCCCCCCCCTCCTCTCCTCTCCCTCCCCTCCCCACCCCCCTCCCCTCCTCTCCTCTCTCCCCCTCCTCTCACCTCCTCTCTCCTCTCCTGTCCCCTCCTTTCCCCTCCTCTCCTCTCCTCTCCTCTCCTCTCCCCTGAGCTCTGCTCAATGTGACATTGGTATCACTGTGCCAGAGGTTTATTTATTTACTCTCTCACTCTCTGTCATTTGATGTCTTGCTCTCTTGCTGGCCATCTTCTCTTTCTTGTACTCTCTTTTTTTCCTCTGTATACCTTTCCCCCTCCTCTTTTCTGTTTCCCTTTCTCTTTTCTTCACTCTCCCACTTTTTTCCTTCCTTTCCATCATTCTCTCATCATCTCAATGAATGAAATATAGTCTTTGGGCTACAATAAGCTACTACTGGCTTTTCTTTGAACCGAAATAACAAGAGCCAGAGTACCTCTGTTTGCCATTGAGAAACTGAGCATAGCCATTGCGTCATTTTATTATTCTCCCTTTACCCACTCATATCCCCACACAAAAACCACAGTGCATCCAAACGACATAGCGCTCGTTTGATCCTGTGAATGTGCAAACAGCGATAATCCTCCTGGCAGTGTGATAGATTCTTCTTTCTGTTCCTCCTCATTTTACCCAGTACTTTAAAAAAAGATATTGTGTTTGCTTGTACTTAAATTTCTCAAAGACTATCCCTCAAGGTTTTTAAAACATCATTCAGCGAGAGATTGTTTTTGTAACCTGTGATGTTGTAAGAAAATGAGCGATCACAGCCGCTTTCCATTCCTGTATACAAAAAACAGTGCCAAATGAGAGCCTAATTAACGAGAAAATTAGTTCAAACTCATTTGCCACATTTTTTAACAACTTACCTCTTGTGTCGCCAAAGGCCAAGGTAGCCCGCAACCGTTGCTTGACAAGAAGTCGGTTTTGAGTGCTTTTCCTGAACAAATTTCTGAAGGCGAGGAAAGGGAGAGGCCTCAGGCCGCCTTAGCCAGTGTCCTCGCACCAGATGCAGGGAGAAATAACTAATCTTAGCAATAATGCACAGACGTGTCAACTGCAGTTACAAATAAATTGCTCTCTCAGCTATGCTAATATCCTCTGCACTGAATGAAGTAATTACAATCCTTTACTACACACAGAGAGGAATAATTACAAGCACTCTACAAAGAAAAGGCCTGCTCCCATGGATTTTAAAATTTAATGCCTTTTTTCCCTCACTCAATGCCCCCCTCACCCCCCACACACACACTACTCTTTCATCCACCTTCCACCAAATTTCACCAATCAGTAGTTTATGCATGATTTTTGAAATGGAAAAATTGCAGCAGATCAGGGTCTGGTCTGCGCCTTCTCCAAGGCCATAGTGTTCATTTTTAAAGCTCATTTAACAGGATGGGTGCCATGAACAGCAGGAACGCCGGTGAAAAACATCAGCCCAAATTTAGCGCCTGTGTGCATGACAACCAGCACCTTACAGCGGAGAGGGGAATGATGGTGCCACCCTCCACACAATCTCTGTCACTTCTCAGACAGGGGCTGGAGAGGTGTGTGTGTCTGTGTGCGTACGCACATGTGTGTTTGTGTGCTCGAATGTGTGTGTTTGTGTGTGCGCGTGCACATGTGTGTGCTAGAGTTTGTGCACGTGTGTGTGTTCGTGCTCACATAGATGCAAGGGTTTGTGTGTGTGTGCGTCTGTGTGCGTGTGTGTGTGTGTGTAGATGCTCATATGTGAGAGAGGATAATATTGTATACAGATGCATATTAAGCAGCAGAGGCCACAGACTCACTCTTAGTTGGGGATATGATTAATGTGATCCATCCGTGGGCAGATGGTGTAGAACAAGGGCCATCAATCAAAATGAAAAGACCATTGAGCAATCCTCACAATGGTTTGTTTAGGACTGGGGGGTGGCGGGGGCGGGGATGGGGGCAGACGAGCCCTCCGCTCCCCCGGCTTTGTGCGGGACGCTTCCAGAGCACAGTGTTTACACAGCGGGGGTAAACCGGGCCCGCGCCCTCTCTCTCCCCACGCGCCGTAGAACACAGCCCTGAATCCACCGCCCCCCTTGCACACGCGTGGGACAGACCCCAAATCCACCCCTCACACATGCGTGGGACAGACCCCAAATCCACCCCTCACACACGCGTGGGACAGACCCCAAATCCACCCCTCACACAGGCGTGGGACAGACCCCAAATCCACCCCTCACACATGCGTGGGACAGACCCCAAATCCACCCCACGCACGCGTGGGACAGACCCCAAATCCACCCCTCACACATGCGTGGGACAGACCCCAAATCCACCCCTCACACACGCGTGGGACAGACCCCAAATCCACCCCTCACACACGTGTGGGAACAGACCCCAAATCCACTCCTCACACACGCGTGGGGACAGACCCCAAATCCACTCCTCACACACGCGTGGGGACAGACCCCAAATCCACTCCTCACACACGTGTGGGACAGACACCAAATCCACTCCTCACACACGCGTGGGGACAGACCCCAAATCCACTCCTCACACACGCGTCGGACAGACCCCAAATCCACTCCTCACACACGCGTGGGACAGACACCAAATCCACTCCTCACACACGCGTGGGGACAGACCCCAAATCCACTCCTCACACACGCGTGGGACAGACACCAAATCCACTCCTAACACACGCGTGGGACAGACCCCAAATCCACCCGTCACACACGCGTGGGGACAGACCCCAAATCCACCCGTCACACACGCGTGGGACAGACCCCAAATCCACCCGTCACACACGCGTGGGACAGACCCCAAATCCACCCCTCACACACGCGTGGGACAGACCCCAAATCCACCCGTCACACACGCGTGGGGACAGACCACAAATCCACTCCTCACACACGCGTGGGACAGACACCAAATCCACCCCTCACACACGCGTGGGACAGACCCCAAATCCACCCCTCACATACGCGTGGGGACAGACACCAAATCCACCCGTCACACACGCGTGGGACAGACCCCAAATCCCCCTTGTAACTGTCTCATCTGGGCCTGGCCATCCCCATGCAGCTGTTAGACGGGTAACAGCTCAGGCAATTGGTTGAAATGGAGCACAGACAACCCTGCTGTGCATTATGGGCTGTTTTCTGGGCCACACTCTGGAATGGACATGGCTGATGGACGGCAGCCTGCTTACTGTTCTCTGTGGCCATTCCCCACAAGCACGCTTTTTTAATGGGATCATGAACTGCACAGTCTAATACAGTATTTGTTTAGCTTTGTGCCTCATGTGCTATTTTTGACCCAGCTTCACAGTAACTCCTAAAAAAAATATAGAAGTTGAAGCAGTAAACAGCAATTATATGAGATTACAGAAGAATTAAGAAAGCATTACTCTTTATTACTTTGCAGCCTTGTGTGGGAGTTGCACCATTGTCTAAGTCACTGCTTCTTCTTTTTTTTTTTTTTTTGTTTTTAAACTTGATTAAAATCCCACCATATTATAGTATATTGCTGATCTTTTGCTTTTAGCGGTACTATTGCTAAAAGATGTGCACAGTCACTTGACCGTTTAAACAAGTCATAAAGTCATATAGTTTAAACAAGAATGTGTTATTGAACAGCACCTTACTGGAGTGTTGGAATCATACTCTTAGATACCTGTTTGCTGCTGTAGAACCTGCCATTTTAACTTCGAAATGGTTTCTTAGGCGAATTTCTCATGGATCTCTGTTGACTCTGATCTTCTGCATCACTCCTCCATATCTGCTCTCTGGCAGTGATTCACAGAGATCAACCGCTGGGGATGTGACAAAGCAGGGAGACTTTGTGTCGAAGAAGGTGCAGCATTCGTGAGGCACGCACAAGGCAAAGTGCATTTACAGCAGATCTATGGGAAATCAAATACTCTGAGGTTGGAGGTTCCATGGATTTATGAAATAAACTTGTGGAGCCATTGCTCTAATCAGACGTCTTCAGTTCCTGTGTGATTTTAACAGAAATCCTCAGTACCCGTCTCTGCACCCCTGTTGTCCTGTTCCCTCGAGTGGCTTAACGGCTGCTTTTAAGCTTCAGTAACCCACTGCAAACCAGCGGCTGCTTTTAAGCTTCAGTTACCAACTCCAAACCAGCGGCTGCTTTTAAGCTTCAGTAACCCACTCCACATCAGTGGCTGCTTTTAAGCTTCAGTTACCAACTCCAAACCAGCGGCTGCTTTTAAGCTTCAGTAACCCACTGCAAACCAGCGGCTGCTTTTAAGCTTCAGTTACCAACTCCAAACCAGCGGCTGCTTTTAAGCTTCAGTAACCCACTCCACATCAGCGGCTGCTTTTAAGCTTCAGTTACCAACTCCAATCCAGTGGCTGCTTTTAAGCTTCAGTAACCCACTCCACACCAGCGGCTGCTTTTAAGCTTCAGTAACCCACTGCAAACCAGCGGCTGCTTTTAAGTTTCAGTTACCCTCTCCACACCAGCGGCTGCTTTTAAGCTTCAGTAACCCACTCCAAACCAGCGGCTGCTTTTAAGCTTCAGTTACCAACTCCAATCCAGCGGCTGCTTTTAAGCTTCAGTAACCCACTGCAAACCAGCGGCTGCTTTTAAGCTTCAGTAACCCACTGAAAACCAGCGGCTGCTTTTAAGCTTCAGTAACCCACTGCAAACCAGCGACTGCTTTTAAGCTTCAGTAACCCACTCCATACCAGCGCTTCAGCTGCAAACCAGCGGCTTTAAGCTTCAGTAACCCACTGCAAACCAGCGGCTGCTTTTAAGCTTCAGTAACCACTCCCCACTCCAAACCAGCGGCTGCTTTTAAGCTTCAGTTACCAACTCCAAACCAGCGGCTGCTTTTAAGCTTCAGTTACCAACTCCAAACCAGCGGCTGCTTTTAAGCTTCAGTAACCCACTGAAAACCAGCGGCTGCTTTTAAGCTTCAGTAACCCACTGCAAACCAGCGACTGCTTTTAAGCTTCAGTAACCCACTCCATACCAGCGGCTGCTTTTAAGCTTCAGTAACCCACTGCAAACCAGCGGCTGCTTTTAAGCTTCAGTAACCCACTCCATACCAGCGGCTGCTTTTAAGCTTCAGTAACCCACTGCAAACCAGCGGCTGCTTTTAAGCTTCAGTAACCCACTCCACACCAGCGGCTGCTTTTAAGCTTCAGTAACCCACTGCAAACCAGCGGCTGCTTTTAAGCTTCAGTTACCCACTGCAAACCAGCGGCTGCTTTTAAGCTTCAGTTACCCACTCCACACATGCGGCTGCTTTTAAGCTTCAGTAACCCACTCCACACCAGCGGCTGTAAAACAAGCAGGACAGTGCCCAGATACATCTGGCACCCGAGCAGTGTAGCGCCAGCGACAAAAACGGATCTCACCGGACCCTGTCCGCTGCCAGACTCCCCCTCTCTCAGATTCAGAACAGACGCTTTACACGTGATCAGCCCGAGCTGCTCGTTTATTACAAGACCCCCAGAATTAAGACACTGGAGGAAGGGAGGTAGAGGTCTCAAACTGCCCGATACACATCTGCTCATTACAGACGACTTATTCCCTAATCTTGCTGTGGTAAACATTGTGACATTTGGTCAGAGACGTTGGACTGTATCTGAGAAGCTGAAGTAATAATACCAGCATGTGACAGTCAGAAGTGCTGGACTGCTTTGGAAAGTGTTATCTCCCTCGGTACAGTGTGAAGAGGGCTGAGCGTTTGTGTTTTTCTCCATTCAGATATTTAGGTGTCAGTCATTCTGAACAATGTCCTCAGCAGTGCGCTGTATGTTTGCACCATGCCTTTACTTGAAATTTGGGTTAATTAATTCACAAGAATAGCAATAATAATTAAAAAAATGTGTGTATATTTAAATTGATTTGCCCCATTTTTCATTCCTTTTATATGGAAATTATATATTTTTCCATCCATGAAAAGAAAAACAACAATTAAGTTATTTTTCTTTTTCCTGTACATGACAAATCCAATCAATTAACAATTAGCAGGTTAATTTATGTTTTGTTTTGTTTAATTTCCGAGTGAATCTATTTATATTGCGAAAGATTTTAAAGACTAACCTTTTGCTCATCTCCATCTTGACATTTTTAATGTATTTAATTTGCTTTTCGCTCTCCGGTTTATGTTAATTAACGCTCCTTTCAGCAGAAGAGAATTGGACTGGGGCAAGCAGAGCGACCAAATGCCTTCTGCGGCCCCCCCCAGCTCGGCGCCCGGCCCTGTTTAAACAGGCATACTCACGTACAAGCAGCCAGGTGGAATAACACAAAGCCTGATATTTTGTGATGGGAATGGTAACAAAAAAACCCAAGCGGCATGCAATCACTCAACCAGAGTTATCAATCGGTAAGTGACGGAACCAGTCGGTGGCAGGGAAAGGCAAACAAAGAAAACGAAGGGTCCAAATGACCTCATTTTATCTCTGATGCTTTCATCTTTTCTGGACTTGTTTTGTTTTCCAGAGGACTTGAAAGCCTCCAATTTGCATATCTCTATAAAAAGAGAGGGAGGTAAACAGAAGGAATTTGCTTAAATGAGCCTGTTTGGGGCTGCCCCCCTCCTGATTAGACTGGGTGCTCATTAAAGTCCTCCCCCCACCCCTCTGGCTCAGGACCATATATGGGTGTTGGGTTGCTGATACCTGCCCTGACTGGTGCCATCACTGCGTTTCCATGTACCCCTCTATCTGTAGATCTGTGTGTTTGAGTGGCTGCTAAACATTGCACTGTCCATGCAGTGCATGAGAATAAAGGTGTGGAGTTTGAGGTGGGTGACATGCTCATTCAGTCAGTGCTCATGGTCTTTTTAGGCATTGCACTGTCGATGCAGTGCATGAGAATAAAGGTGTGGAGTTTGAGGTGGGTGACATGCTCATTCAGTCAGTGCTCATGGTCTTTTTAGGCATTGCACTGTCCATGCAGTGCATGAGAATAAAGGTATGGAGTTTGAGGTGGGTGACATGCTCATTCAGTCAGTGCTCATGGTCTTTTTAGGCTTTGCACTGTCCATGCAGTGCATGAGAATAAAGGTGTGGAGTTGGAGGTGGGTGACATGCTCATTCAGTCAGTGCTCATGGTCTTTTTAGGCTTTGCACTGTCCATGCAGTGCATGAGAATAAAGGTGTGGTGTTTGAGGTGGGTGACATGCTCATTCAGTCAGTGCTCATGGTCTTTTTAGGGATTGCACTGTCCATGCAGTGCATGAGAATAAAGGTATGGAGTTTGAGGTGGGTGACATGCTCATTCAGTCAGTGCTCATGGTCTTTTAGGCATTGCACTGTCCATGCAGTGCATGAGAATAAAGGTGTGGAGTTTGAGGTGGGTGACATGCTCATTCAGTCAGTGCTCATGGTCTTTTTATGGCTTTCATGGTCTTTTAGGGATTGCACTGTCCATGCAGTGCATGAGAATAAAGGTGTGGTGTTTGAGGTGGGTGACATGCTCATTCAGTCAGTGCTCATGGTCTTTTTAGGGATTGCACTGTCCATGCAGTGCATGAGAATAAAGGTGTGGAGTTTGAGGTGGGTGACATGCTCATTCAGTCAGTGCTCATGGTCTTTTTAGGCATTGCACTGTCCATGCAGTGCATGAGAATAAAGGTGTGGAGTTTGAGGTGGGTGACATGCTCATTCAGTCAGTGCTCATGGTCTTTTTAGGCACTGCACTGTCCATGCAGTGCATGAGAATAAAGGTGTGGAGTTTGAGGTGGGTGACATGCTCATTCAGTCAGTGCTCATGGTCTTTTTAGGCACTGCACTGTCCATGCAGTGCATGAGAATAAAGGTGTGGAGTTTGAGGTGGGTGACATGCTCATTCAGTCAGTGCTCATGGTCTTTGTAGGCATTGCACTGTCCATGCAGTGCATGAGAATAAAGGTGTGGAGTTTGAGGTGGTGACATGCTCATTCAGTCAGTGCTCATGGTCTTTTTAGGCACTGCACTGTCCATGCAGTGCATGAGAATAAAGGTGTGGAGTTTGAGGTGGGTGACATGCTCATTCAGTCAGTGCTCATGGTCTTTTTAGGCTTTGAACTGTCCATGCAGTGCATGAGAATAAAGGTGTGGAGTTTGAGGTGGGTGACATGCTCATTCAGTCAGTGCTCATGGTCTTTTTAGGCACTGCACTGTCCATGCAGTGCATGAGAATAAAGGTGTGGAGTTTGAGGTGGGTGACATGCTCATTAAGTCAGTGCTCATGGTCTTTTTAGGCATTGCACTGTCCATGCAGTGCATGAGAATAAAGGTATGGAGTTTGAGGTGGGTGACATGCTCATTCAGTCAGTGCTCATGGTCTTTGTAGGCACTGCACTGTCCATGCAGTGCATGAGAATAAAGGTGTGGAGTTTGAGGTGGGTGACATGCTCATTCAGTCAGTGCTCATGGTCTTTTTAGGCATTGCACTGTCATGCAGTGCATGAGAATAAAGGTGTGGAGTTTGAGGTGGGTGACATGCTCATTAAGTCAGTGCTCATGGTCTTTAGGCATTGCACTGTCCATGCAGTGCATGAGAATAAAGGTATGGAGTTTGAGGTGGGTGACATGCTCATTCAGTCAGTGCTCATGGTCTTTTTAGGCTTTGCACTGTCCATGCAGTGCATGAGAATAAAGGGTGGAGTTTGAGGTGGGTGACATGCTCATTCAGTCAGTGCTCATGGTCTTTTAGGCATTGCACTGTCCATGCAGTGCATGAGAATAAAGGTGTGGAGTTTGAGGTGGGTGACATGCTCATTCAGTCAGTGCTCATGGTCTTTTTAGGCATTGCACTGTCGATGCAGTGCATGAGAATAAAGGTGTGGAGTTTGAGGTGGGTGACATGCTCATTCAGTCAGTGCTCATGGTCTTTTTAGGCATTGCACTGTCCATGCAGTGCATGAGAATAAAGGTATGGAGTTTGAGGTGGGTGACATGCTCATTCAGTCAGTGCTCATGGTCTTTTTAGGCTTTGCACTGTCCATGCAGTGCATGAGAATAAAGGTGTGGAGTTTGAGGTGGGTGACATGCTCATTCAGTCAGTGCTCATGGTCTTTTTAGGCATTGCACTGTCCATGCAGTGCATGAGAATAAAGGTGTGGAGTTTGAGGTGGGTGACATGCTCATTCAGTCAGTGCTCATGGTCTTTTTAGGCTTTGAACTGTCCATGCAGTGCATGAGAATAAAGGTGTGGAGTTTGAGGTGGGTGACATGCTCATTCAGTCAGTGCTCATGGTCTTTTAGGCATTGCACTGTCCATGCAGTGCATGAGAATAAAGGTGTGGAGTTTGAGGTGGGTGACATGCTCATTCAGTCAGTGCTCATGGTCTTTGTAGGCACTGCACTGTCCATGCAGTGCATGAGAATAAAGGTGTGGAGTTTGAGGTGGGTGACATGCTCATTCAGTCGGTGCTCATGGTCTTTGTTGTTGTGGGTGTGCAGGGCAGACTGGCTGCAGGACGAAGCGGCTGGCTCTGTAGGCATGTTTAAAGCCACGAGCAGACCCGCACTGTAAGAGACCATCAATCACAGCACCTGGAGACCATTCACCCCCATAAATCTCCCTCCAAATGTGCTAAATTGGGCCCCCAAAACCATTTAGCTTTTCAGCTCTGGAGTGGGAGTCGTGGAACGTGCTGGAAGTCTGGTCTGCCGTGCAGCAAAGTGACAGAGAATGTGCTTCAGTGTGCTGTGCGAAGACAGACATGGCACGGTCAGGCCTTGGTGAGGCGGAGGGTCAGCGCTCAGGGTTTCAGAGGATGGAGGCGCTTGGGGAACGCGGCTGGCAAGCAAGGGTCATGTGTTCCCCTGTGGAATGTGTCAGATTTCACCAAATCCTGTTACATTTATTGAACAATATATAAATATAATAAATGAAAATTCAGTGCATGTTCATGTTCTGCAAAAAATATTTGAAGTATGTTTTACATTAACATTACTGCAGAATAATATTTATATTGACATTTACAGTTAGGTAATTAGCAGATGGTGTGTGTGTGTGTGTGTGAGAGAGAGAGAGAGAGAGACTGACTGAGTGAATGATCGTGTGTATGCTTGTGCGTGCGTGCGTGTGTGTGTGTGTGTGTGTGTGTGTGTGTGTGTGAGAGAGAGAGAGACTGACTGACTGAGTGAATGATCGTGTGTATGCTTGTGTGTGGTGTGTGTGTGTGTGTGTGTGTGTGTGTGTGTGTGTGTGTGTGTGTGTGTGTGTGTGTGTGTGTGTGTGTGAGAGAGACTGACTGAGTGAATGATCGTGTGTATGCTTGTGCGTGTGTGTGTGTGTGTGTGTGTGTGTGTGAGAGAGAGACTGACTGAGTGAATGACCGTGTATGCTTGTGCGTGTGCGTGTGCGTGCGTGCGTGCGTGCGTGTGTGTGTGTGTGTGTGAGTGTGTGTGCGTGTGTGTATGCTTGTGCGTGTGTGTGAAAAACTGTGGGGGGGAAAAAGTGCAGCAGAAAATAAGGATATAAAAATAAAAAGATATATATATAATATAATGAATAGAAGACAAATGCAAACATACAATAAACAATAAACAAAGCAATAAACATTGTATGATAATCCATGAAAAAAGTAGATGAAGTATTCTGATCTTTTTTATCCCTCTGATAAACAGTCGTATTTGGTTTGACGCAACATGGCAGGGGAATTGACTGGTGGTCGTTCTCATGAAATACCAGAAATCCCAAAAAAAGTGGGTGACCTTTAGCACTCTTTGTGCTTGTGAAACAGTGTGTTAAGTATTGGCAAGAAAAAAATCAGATATGTAAAAGACGCTAACATTAATCTCTGTTGTGTCTTCTGTGAGAACAACAGAATGTGGAACTGAGTACGATCCTCATGTCTGATGAATTTCCAGTTCCCTTGCAAGGCAGCCAGCTGAAAGGAATCTTTCAGCCCTAGAACTCGGGGGTAACCATAGCAGAATGGGAGAGGGGGCTGACCTGGGATCAGTCACAAGTGCATTTTCATGATGCAGGGGATGGTCATTGCCAGAGGGGAAAGGAGATATTTACATATTATGTAGTCATCCCGTGCTTCAACAAAAAGATTCATCTAGCTTTGCTGCTGCCGCTGATATTTATTATTTGTTCTGTAAAACCAGTCTGTATCTCTGTGCAGCTCCCGTTAATGAAAAAGACTGCACCCCAAATCTGGCCGTGTGGAAGGGGGGGTTGGGGAGGCAACCCGTGTGCATGTGAGAGATGCTAACAGGATAAGCAGGCTGTTCGTTACTGAGTAAGACACAGGTTAGACCAGGGTGTGATTTCCTCTGAATACATTAGCACTCAAGATGTAAATGGAAATGAGGAGGTGGGCAGAAAAAGCAAACCAATTAGAAGCCAAACGTGTCCCTCCAGGGAATGTGTGCTCCACTGTTGCCGAGGTGAGCAAAGGTTAGCCCGGCTGTGCTTCCTCCAATCAGATTCCATTTAAAAAAAAAAAAAAAAAACTTTACAACCTGACTGGTTTGTGGAGTGAATGAAAAAACCTCTTACTGGCTTAGCTGGTATCTGCTGCGGCTTTGCTGTGAGATAAGCAAAGAGTGTAGGTTGACATAGCATCTGTCTGAAAACACGCCATCAGTTTTCCTCATTGTATGTGTTTTTAAAAAACGAGATGGGACCTACCCATTATATTATCCAAAAAAATTGCTCAAATGCCATAACAGAATCAGGATATGTAAACATCCTTCATTTTTTGATTCTGTGTTTGCTTTTAAGCGTTTAAATCGTATTTCTTGTCATGAACATATAAGGTGTTGGAAATCCTCCCCCCAAAGGTGGCAGTCTGATTCTCAGCTAACCAGCGTGGCATTAGAAAACAATCAATTCGCCTTGTTCATCATTACCATGAATGCATTCAATGTCTGCCTCAGCACAGGCGTAGGGCGGAAAAAAGTGTGTTTTTATTAATGACATGTTTCTCTCCATATTGCCATCCACCTCATGCCAATTATCACATTACACCCTGGCATCTTGGCTGTATTTTTCAGACCCTCAAGCGAGGATGGTAATCATGGCACTTCCAGGTCCGTGTCTGTGAGCTTCTCATGGCTGCCACTGCCATGGTCATTGTTATTATCGGGTGGTTCATTACCAAAACTGAATTATTTTGTGCATCCTCCAGGGCAGTGTCTCCTTTGTTATGTAAGAGGGACAAAGGTGTTTCCTTGCACAGAACAAAGGGCCTGATTGCAGATGAATGGGTCATTAGTGCAGTTTGCCAGCTGTGTTGTTTCTGTTAGGTTCTTTGCCTCAGAGATGGAGAAATTCAAAGTTAAAAAACCACAATCAAACTGCTTTTGTGTCTGGAGCGAAGTGTCCCTGCTTTTAAAGCATGTAATTAGACAAACAGCATGGCTGGAATCAAATGAAACAGTTTCCGGCCTGACTGGGTGGTGTCCAGGCTGAGGACAGGAGTACCATGACTTCAGCTTGGCTTGCTGTTTGGATCCACGTCTTTGTGGAGAAAGTCAAACTTGCAATTTACATTTTCCAGTAAAACATATTCTCATGTTTTTTCTATCACCAGAAACCCTGAAATACTTACACTATTTCAACAGAATCATGTACATTTGAGCATTTTTATTTTGTTCTTTGCCTTATGGATTTCATTTATTTCCATTTGTAAGAGACTCTGACAGAGGGTCACGTATGAACAGCACTCTGTGGCCAGGAGAGTGGTCCTTTTGGGGTTTTTCGTATGGTGTAGTAATGTGAAAGGAGTAGAGAGGGTCAAGCCCTGACCTCCTCGGTGCCAGTCCTTGTTGTCCACTTCACTTGCTATGTACCTCACCTCAGTTTGGCCCCGAGACAATAGCGTGGCTCTGACACCTCTCATTCAGGCTGGTCTGAATGGCCGAGGCCTTAACCTTGGCGTGGTTATTTCCTGTGCCTGGCTTTTGCCATCTCACTTGTCCGGTCTGCTCAAAGGAAGATGAACAGCGTGATAACAGCACATTGTTGGAGTTTTTTTTTCATTATCCGGATCAGGAGGACGGGAAGGGGGTGAGGCAAAAACAAGGCAAGTTCTAAATCCACCCCCCCTCCCAACCCCATATTCGCTTTGCTTAATTTATGCCACCAATGATCGTCTGGCGGTAACAGCAGACAGGAAGAGAGGAAAGAAATTGCCTTTCAGTGTCAAGACATGCTACGTGTCCATTTGCACTGATTTGAAGCTCTTAATAGCAGGAAGGAGAGGAGCCGATACGCACAGCAGCTTTTGTTCCCTGCCTGACTCCTTTATTACAATATTTTCCTTTATGAATTTTTTTGTCAGCATGTCCTTGCTTTAAGTGGCCTTAAGAGCGACGTTTATCACAGACGTCCACAAATATTCACATATTTCATAGAACATCACATCAGGTTTTCAAGTGTGGGAGGCTACCGGTTCAGGTCCGGCTCAGAAGATTAATAAAACGCCACCAATGACATGCTGTTTTGATTCTCCAAATGCAGCATGATTGGGTGCAGAGGAATAGGATTGTCTAATAAGTGTCCAATGAAAAAAGACAGCCTGTATTTGTAATGCGTTCTGGCAGTGTGGAGCCTTCAGGGCATGTTATTTGTGCTGCGGCTGATGAGCTGTTTCCTAAAGAGGAAATCAGAATCAGAAGGAAACCTCATTGTAATCATCCACTTGACCCTCTGGTCCAGCCTGGCCTGTTTGACACCTGTTTGTCAAATCATAGAAAAACGCCCTCTCTGCAGCATATCAAAGCATCTTCATCTCGCAGGCAAATTTAATTTCTGTTAATTACACATTTTGACCTTTGACACACAAGACACATTAAAGGAGGTGAATTGTAATGAGTAGTAAAAATGACAGAGAAGCAGAACAAAGAGAATATGCATAATTTTTACCACTAAATTTTGGAGCTGTCTGGTCAGCGTGGGCTTGAATTGTTTTATAAGAATCCTCTAAACCAAACCTGTTTTATGAAGAGAAGAAGATAATTGTGCTGGCTTTCTGAGAGAGTGTCTTGTCTATTCATGGTGCTGAGTGAAATGGAGTTAGCCAGTATATATTTTTGATGCTGCTCTGGTATTCACTCATCTGCCACTGTCTTGCTTGGGTAGGAAGGTTGTGACAGGTTTACATTTTAAGATTCAGATGTGGCCTTTAGGGACTGTGAAGAGCGTAATTAAGGCGTAATTCTCTGCAGACCTGCGCAT
Source organism: Albula goreensis (assembly GCA_022829145.1). Taxonomy (NCBI): domain Eukaryota; kingdom Metazoa; phylum Chordata; class Actinopteri; order Albuliformes; family Albulidae; genus Albula; species Albula goreensis. The sequence goes on along the minus strand of CM040750.1, from coordinate 1,836,329 downwards.
CATGGTCCTGCATTGATTTTCACAGATTCTGATTTCTGGCATACAAATGTCACAAAATCATTCCTCTTAACTGCAGTAAGCATCCTTTTTGGGTTATCAGTAACTGTACTTGATTTTGTATGGCCATAGCAGTACAAATTTTACATGTAGACTGCCGTGAAAGTACAGCTGAAATGTCTACAATGTCAGGATTACATTAGGTTTCATTTTTGAGCTGATCGTGTGTGTGCATGCATGCTTGTGTGTGTGAAAACTTGGTAAAACTTTGATTTTCTGGAGATTCGTAATACCCCCAATTTTTTTATCACAGTACCCAATAGAGTTTTGAAAGGAATTGAGGCTCATCTACCTCTTTTGGTTTCAGTTGTAATGCCGAGATCTCAAGATCTAAAAGAGGCATACAGAGTCTCCAGCTCCTCCGTATTATAGACTGAGATTTTCTGCTGTTCTTTAAGTTTAATTCTAGACAACAAATATATTTTCTTCAGTACAGATCTTCAATGGACTTTTGCTTGTTTTGTCTAGGACTTGGCTTAATCTATTAATCTCAGTCCCATGTTGAGCATCTCACCACATGTGTTTCCAGTTATAGTCTTTTTTTTGTGTCTAACTAATTCATAATTACAAAAAATACCATGTCAATCAACCATGTTGATGTAACTCTGAAACAGAAACGTCATCATGTTTTTAATATGAATTCAAATTTTAGGCACAGTTTAGTCAACTTCTAAATGGAGTTCACCAGTTAATGTATTGAGGTGGAATACTGTGTTGCTTATTTGTTGGATGTGTATGGTAGATATATTTGTAAATGTAAAATGAATCTATCATCAGTAATTAATTAGGTGTAAATTTTTTTCTGTGTTTAAGTTTTTGAGAGGTTGACAGTGTGGCTAAGCAGGCCTGTTTTTCTGTATGTTGCAGAAGTTTCCTTCCATTCTATTTTTTTTCCTTGCATGCCACATGTGTGGGTACTATTCTGTTTAAATTTCTGAAGAAAGAGTAGTAATGGGAAGAAAACAACAAAAAAAAACCTGCTTGGTTACAAAACAGGATTTCGGTAAACAAATTTACCATGGGAGCTACTGAGGTAATTTATGCAACCCAGTTTTGTTTTTGTTGTCTCTGAAGTGAATACTCATATATTCAGTGTAGCACACAGTATACCTAGGATTTTAACTCCTTTTTTGGACAAAAAAAGTCTTTATATTCTCCTAGTTAACCTGATGAGACCTTTTTGGATTCCTTTTGGCCCTCTGTCACTCTGTCTTCAGAGGTAGCCAAAATGGCTGAACAGTGGTGGCTGAAACAGAGCCTTCACACAATAGCATACTGTGGGTGATTGTCAGCCTTGAGCCGAGTGGGAATTATCCATACTTAGTAACAATTTGGTGATTTTTTTGGGGGGAATTTGAGCCTGTGAAATTACCTGTGTCAAATTGCAGCACTCTTCGGCAGTTCAGCCTGCCTTCATGGTGCTGTCTGTTTCTCCAAGCTCAGAGACTTAGAGACTGGATGTATCAGCTTCAAAAAAAGAACAAAAATTGAGGTTGAAGCGAAAATTGTTTTAGTGGGTAAAATGGCTGCAGAGAGATTTGGGCCAGGTGTGCAGTCCAGCTGAGTGGATGTCATTTTGAATCCAAAAATGGGAGGATCTCTTTTTTCACAGAGAGGGAAGAGAGAGCTGAGCCGAGTATGCCTACTTCGGTTCTGTCCCAGAATGCCAAGGGGGAAGTGGGCTAGGGTTTGACCTCAGTGCTGCAGGTCATTTAAAGAAAAGGCCTCATCCTCTTTTACACCTGTTCAGAGCATTCCCATTTCCCTCCAGATACCCATGCCTGTTCAGAGCATTCCCGTTTCCCTCCCGTTTCTCCCTGCCTGTTTAGAGCATTCCCATTACCCTCCAGATAGCCCTGCCTGTTCAGAGCATTCCCGTTTCCCTCCCGTTTCCCCCTGCCTGTTCAGAGCATTCCCGTTTCCCTCCCATTTCCCCCTGCCTGTTCAGAGCATTCCCGTTTCCCTCCCGTTTCCCCCTTCCTGTTTAGAGCATTCCCATTACCCTCCAGATACCCCTGCCTGTTCAGAGAATTCCCGTTTCCCTCCCATTTCCCCCTGCCTGTTCAGAGCATTCCCATTTCCCTCCCGTTTCCCCCTTCCTGTTTAGAGTATTCCCGTTTCCCTCCCGTTTCCCCCTTCCTGTTTAGAGCATTCCCATTACCCTCCAGATACCCCTGTCTGTTCAGAGCATTCCCATTTCCCTCCTGTTTCCCTCTTCCTGTTTAGAGCATTCCCATTACCCTCCAGATACCCCTGCCTGTTTAGAGCATTCCCGGTCTGCTATGAGGGGCTGAAAAACTGCAGTGCTGCACTAGGACTGTGGCCATTTTATTGTTGACTTACTTGAACAGCCTGACTCTCGCTATGATAATTTGTAGAGGAAATCACACAGTCCACTGTGCAGGGCAGAGTAATAGGAGGCTTTCTGGCTCCTTTTTTATTTTTTCGCCTGCACAGCCACCGTAATAATGGCCTGTTGATTGCTTCCCCTTTCTGGGAGAGGGGTATGAAGCAGCACAATGCCAAGTCAGGAAGAGTTAACAATCGGCCAGCACCGCCGGGCTTTATTAGTGTGCCGTGAGATTGACACCTGAATGCTCTCTGGTCCTCCCGACCCACAAAGCCAAACCATAAGGGCTTCTCTGCCCTCATTTTACAAAACCGGCCTTTCTGCAGATGAATGGCCTCATTTCTCATAAATCAAAACCCCACTGTAGGTTTCAATTGAAGTGAGATGGCTGAATTAGATGGAAATGTGTAACGGGAAACTTGGACTGCTGCATGCTAGTCTGCATTTACACCTTTTTTCTCCTCACCTCTGACAGAAGGGGACAAATGAAGCCCAGACAATATCTACGTCTGTGATTCAGTCTGCCGAGGCTGGTTTTTCAAATGCAGTCAGAGTGTCTACACCACATGGATACCCGCTTTTTAGGAAAAGAGTCCTGAGAGTATTACCAGATCCCACTTTACCAGGTTACAGCCACTCTGCGCATTCAAATCACAGACAAAAGGCTCATTAAGTAGGCTTGAGACTAAATTCTGTAATATCGGTTGTATCGGTATGACAGCACCACTGGAGAGGAAAAAAAAAAAAAAAAAAAACGACCGTAGAAAAGATTACTGGAGAAAAGACCATTTTTTCTGTAATTTTATTTAACCCTTGGGTTCCCAGGGTGTTGGTCTGTTTTTACTAGTTTTTTATAGTTTAACCCTAACCATGTTCATACTACTACAGGCCTGTATGTTAAATGACTTTAAAATTGATTGTATTGACTGAAATATATTTTTTAAATCCTTTTATGGTTACACAAAAAATGTTATGTAATGCAGTATGATTTTTCAACGCACAAATGAATTAATAATGAAAATATTCTCACATTCATATTCTCAGTGCACATTTTCGAGCAGGTTGAACACGCTCATTTAAATACTGTGAGGTATAAATAAAAACATGTTAGCAATAAAAACTGTGAGTCCACTGGGATTCATTTGATTATTAAACAATTGTTTTTAAAATGATTAAACTGTATAACTATTTATCATAATTAATATTTCATATCTCCTTGCTGTCATTGCTTTCTTCAGTACAGTCTGTGTCAATGGGATGCCTTTTATAATGATATTCATCCTTCAGAACACCTGTGCAAATGAAGAAGAGGAGGGAGGTCGGGAGTTTTGGGGCTGCCTATTTGAACTTCAATTTTGTAATGCAGCAAGCCAGTGTCACCACTCAAAGATTTATAATCACAGTTATCAAGACTCAATCTCA